>JALMGA010000023.1:3668597-4868597 GCA_023333525.1 Aspidoscelis tigris stejnegeri
ATTTACGCTATCCAAACTGTTATCTACAACTCCCAACGAAAATAATTCTGGTTTAAACATAATGTTTCTCTTTAAGATTTGTCTCATCAGATTGTATATTAATGCCCAGCACTTTCTTGCTTTTTCGCACATCCACCTCTTATGGTAAAAGGTTCCCTCAACTTTTTTACTTTTCCAACATTTCATGGACATATTTTGATAATTTCCCCCAATTTATGAGGTGACAGGTACCACCTATACATCGTCTTATACATATTTTCTTTCAATACCATACAGGATGTGGATTTCAAATCTTTTGCCCACAATTTCTCCCTTTTCTGAGGTGCATGAAGCACCGCAACTCCGCACATCAGGAGAGCGGGGAAAATGTACCTCTTTACCAATAGCACTTTCTCTTTTCTTCTCTGCACCACACGGATTTTTAAAAATCTATTTTTAATTTTGTGTTTATATATTCCAGTTGTTGCAACCTTCCCTGCGACTTGAAGGTATAGAGTGGGATAGAAATATAAAGGATAAAGTAACAAGCATCTGGTTGCCTGTAAACCTTGTCCCAAATGACTTACCGTTTCTCCTTGTTCGCCTTTCATGACAACCGTTCCAGATCTTACTTCTCCCTGGGCGTAAAAAACAGAGAAGACACTTCTGAGTTGCTCTGTGAAAAGTGTGTGTAGATGCAGCCTGTGTTTGTAGGCACACATCCAGCAACAGAGGCATATTTATTTCTATCTCTGCTCTGCCCCACGTCCTTTATCTACCTGGACCATCCCTGCTAGGGATGTTCACGGATATTGATAACATTCAAAATGTGTATGAATTCATCTGAATTTGGACATTCAAATTCTAATGGAATGTTGGCCCACTGGAAGACGGACATCCAAATCTGAATCAAATGCTTTGGAACATTCACAGGAAGCTTCGTTACATTCGTGAGCCCGGGGAGGTGGGAAAGCGACCACACCACTCACATCTGCAAGAGATCCAGTTTGGATTTGAAGTGGATTGAGAGCAGATTCAAAGTGGATTCAGGACAAATTTGATGCGTTCAGAAGGGTACATATGTAGGAGATTCATATGCCATTCGTATCAAATTTGAATCCTACCACATTTGAAGGGGATCTATCCCAAAACATTCACGTACATCCCAAATCCCTGCAGCCCAGCCCCTCCCTCCCTCAGCTCTACAGGCCCTTATCAGGACCAGCCTCTGCCAGGGGTTTTCCCTTCCCTTCCTACTTATCCTGGCCTTGATGAGCGGTTGTTCTTTACCCTGTCCTCTGACTGCTTTAGCCAGGATTCCCACCATTAAGTCTTTGCAACTTCTGGAAAAAGTGAAGCAGGTCTGGTGTGGTCCCAGGAGATGAATGAATGAGCCTGTGTTCTCTCTGGCAAGAGAGTCTGGGAGGCTCGAGAGCAACTGGGAAAGGGGCCACAGTTTGCAATGAAGTTGGACCAAGTCAAATAAGCAAAGTCCTTCTTTTGCACATAGGTCAAGGCTCCACATCACAGGGACACTTTTATTTAGGATTAGTGAAAATGTAATGGGTATTGAGTATAGAAGCAAATTAGGAGTTCCTACAGCTCAAGGGTTTTTTTTTTTCTTTCAGAAGCTTAGAGAGTGTGGCAATTGGTCCCAACTAGGGATGCACATGAATGTGGTTTTTTTATATCATTCATATCAAATCAAATGCAAAAAAAAACCCCCCTTGTATTCATTTGCATAGATCCCCTTCGAATCTGGTAGGATTCATATTCAGTATGACTATTCAATCCCATACGAAGCTTCATGTGAATGTATTATTCGAATTTGACTCTCCAAATTTGGCCAAATTTTGTATGAATTTAGAATGCTATGAATATCCATGCATATCCCTAGACCCAACTGTTCCCGGCAAACAGAAGAGGAAGAAAGGGAAGTGATGTCTGATTTAATCTCCTTGGGCTCAGAGATCTCTGCAGATGGTGACTTGTACGCAAGGGATGGAAAGCCGCTAGCGCCTTCGGAGGGAACGGCAGACAAGGAGTGGAGA
This sequence comes from Aspidoscelis tigris stejnegeri, assembly GCA_023333525.1. Classification (NCBI taxonomy): domain Eukaryota; kingdom Metazoa; phylum Chordata; class Lepidosauria; order Squamata; family Teiidae; genus Aspidoscelis; species Aspidoscelis tigris. The sequence goes on from JALMGA010000023.1 coordinate 3,670,628, forward strand.
CATCGACTTGCCAACAAAGAGCTGCATAGTCAAAGCTATGGTTTTCCCACCAGGAAGGGATGGCTGTGACAGCTGGACCATAAGGAAGGCCGAGCAATGCCTTTGAATTGATCTCCTTGAGCAAATGACTTAGGCCCTTTGCACATGGGCCCCTAATCTGAATTAAGGGTCTGTGTAGTAAGCTTCTGGAAACCTAGATCCACACACTAATGTGAATCCATGAGGCCCCGTCCTCTTTTGGTATGTCTCTGTCTGCTTTAAAGGCCTCGACTGGGATATGGATTTGCATGAATAGGGTCCTTTGCACGCAATCCGTATCAAATCAAATGTAAGAAAGTTCATATTCATTCTAATAGATCCCCTTTGAATGCGGTAAGGTTCTATCTGATACAAATTCTATTTGATACAAATTCGTGTTCGTATGCATTTGTTCAAATATCTGATACGAATGCATATGTATCTGATATGTATCTGATACATATCCTGTAACATAACCGCTCTGAACTGTTGTGAAATCATGGTCTATAAAAACGCACTGCATTCTATATCAGATTAAGAAAACCTTTGGTTTCTCTTCAGTATCGATACTTCATTGAAAGCGCTATTGAAAGAAGGAACTTCCCCTTCTAGTATGTTTTATTGTGTACAATAAACAGAAGATCTAAACTGAAGCTGAACTGGTCCGAGATTTATTTCACAGAATGCGTCAAATCTGCCCTGAATCCACTTTGAATCTGCTCTCAAACCATGTTGAATGCACTTTGGTTCTGTTGCAGGTGTGACTGGCACAGCTGCTTTCCCACCTCCCCATTTCACGAATGTTCCGAAGCTTCATACGAATGTTCCAAACATCCATATTCATTCAAATGTCAATGTGTGAATGCCGTAACGTTCCATTCATATATGAATGTCTGAATTCATACCAATTTGTATGAATATAGGATTACGAATATTTATTATTCTTTATTATGAACTGAGACTTTTTATAGTTTTAAACCTTTGACTGATGCGTTCTGTTGAAAGGTGAGTTCACACCGTTTTCTGCTATCTGCCATTTTTAAAAGCTGCTAAGTCTCCTTAAAATTATGCTGGAGTAAAAAAACTTTCCATATTCTATCTTGGGGCATCTCTCTCCATTGAAAGCTAGCGATTGTTTTAGATGGTTTAGACTGCTCTCATTTCCTTTCCTTCCCACTTCCACCTCTCCTTTGTCTGATCTATGTTTCTTCTCAGTTGGACTCAACAGCAAAAGATTTTCTAACATCTGTAAATTGGTAACAGACGTAGGTAGTTAATTCTGCCTATACACTTTCTCCGCCTTCAACAATTTGCTGAATTGCAGCACTCATGGAAGAAAGCAAAATTTATTTCCGTCTGACGGGCGATTAAATTTAAACTTACCCAGGAGGAGATAAGGGTGGGATCGAACATTACCCATTTTTATTTTGGGATCAAAGCTAGCATTTTCGACAGAGCAAATTAATTCCTCCTTGTTCCCCTACGATTCTGTTTTCTTTCCATATTAATCCTGTTTCGCATAATTCCGTTCTCTTTCCTTCCTACATTTATCGCCTGAGCAATCCTATCCCATCAAGAAGCGCACGGGAAATGGGGAGCCATCAGCATAGCGCATTCAGGGCAATCACGTATGTCACAAGCAAATAAAGCCATATCGTGTGGTTTAATGCAAATAGTTATATCTGGTTGCATTCTCTGTTATTAAACATCCCCCCCCCTTGAAATATTGATCAATTTCTATCCCTTCCTCCTCCTGTTGTTCAGACTGGTTCCCAACAGCGCAGACAGACTGGCTGATGGCAAGGAATGATATCACAGATTGGCCCACATGGTCATATTTTAGATAACATGGCTCTGCTTTTACCTGCTTGGTTCAATGCAACTTCCTTAATTTGATGCAATTGATGCACTGACACCCTGGCAAACTATTCCTGCATTCAGAAGGCTCAGAGGGCCACCTGGTAAGTGCCCCAAAGGCCTGCAGCTGGCCCTGGGTTGATGAAAACCACTACAGAGATGCCCTGCTGGGTAAACCTTGCCTAGAGGGACAGTAGCAGTGGGTGCAATGTCCATTGCTGTTTTCCAACTGGTGGAATTTTTTTATGATGATGATGATGATGTAAAAACAGCAGTTACACACAGCAAACAAGATCACTATGCTGGATTTTGTATTATATCACTAGTCGGGCACTTCCCAAGCACCTAGGACTGTGTGATGTATCGGCAAATTATGCGAGCAGACCCCAGTAAAGTGGCTTTTTGTAGCTGGCAAATGGGTATTTTGTCAATGCCAATGGTTTTTAGGTGCCCGCTGAGATCTTTTGGCACCGCGCCCAGTGTGCCGAGGATGACTGGGACCACTTTCACTGGTTTTCGCCAGAGTCACTGAAGTTCAGTTCTCAGGTCTGAATATCTGGTGAGCTTCTCCAACTGTTTCTCCTCAATTCTGCTGTCACCTGGAATAGCAACGTCGATGATCCACACCTTCTCTTTCTCAACAATTGTAATGTCAGGGGTGTTATGCTCCAGTTTTCTGTCAGTCTGAAGCCTGAAGTCCCAAAGTAGTTTTGCCTGTTCATTTTCAACCACTTTTTCTGGCTTGTGATCCCACCAGTTCTTTGCCACTGGCAGATGATACTTTTGGCACAAGTTCCAGTCGATCATTTGTGCTACAGCATTGTGTCTCTGCTTGTAATCAGTTTGTGCGATCTTCTTGCAGCAGCTGAGTATATGGTCGATGGTTTCATCCACTTCTTTGCAGAGTTGGCACTTTGGATCTTCTCCTGATTTTTCAATTCTGGCTTTGATAGCATTTGTTCTTCTTGCTTGTTCTTGTGCAGCAAGAATCAGTCCTTCTGTTTCCTTTTTCAATGTTATTCAATTATTATTATTATTATTATTATTATTATTATTATTATTATTATTATTATTTTTATTATTATTATTATTATTATTATTATTATTAGTAGTAGTAGTAGTAGTAGTAGTAGTAGTAGTAGTAGTAGTAGTAGTAGTAGTAGTAGTACTGACAGAGACATAACAATATACCTCAACACCAAACATGTCAACTGATATTTCATAACGCAGAACCCAGCAGGGTGGCCTTTCACAATTGGTAGATGGTAACATTGTCAGTGTTAAGCTGTTTCAAGTGCCCTCCAAGGTATTTTGGAATGGCACCCATGTGCCAATCATGAGTGGGACCACCACTGCTGGCTTGTGCCAGAGAGTCTTTGAACTTTGATTTTAAAGTCCTTGTATTTTGTAATTTTCTGTTTGTTTCACATCAGTCCCGTTGTCTCCTGGTATAATGACATCAAGGAGCCAAACCCTCTTCTTTTCAACAATGGTGATGTCAGGGTGTTATGTTCCAAAACTTTATCAGTTTGTATTCTGAAGTCCCATAATACTTTCACCTGTTCATTTCCAACCACTTTTTGGGGGTTTATGGTCCCACCAGTTCTGTGCTGCTGGCAGATGGTATGTGTGGCATAGATTCCAAATCTTCTCCTCCTCCTCCTCCTCCTCCTCCTCCTCCTCCTCCTCCTCCTCCTTCTCCTTCTTCTATTATTATTATTAAATACCCCTCATTTCCAGCTCCAGGAAACTCAAGGTGGTTAAGCACAATGAGAAAATGTCTGATTTGTTCTTCAGCCTCAAACTTTACAAGAGAAAAGTCACCAGTTTTGCAAGCATCATGCTCTTAGGATGGTGGTGGGATTACCACCCATCCAATAACCCTCTCTCCTTTGGGCCATGAAGATGCCACCCAGGTCTCCCCTCTAAAAGGCTAACAGATTATATTAATTGAATCCCACTGACTTATGCTGGTAGATTGGGCCCCCATGGTTCTCTTAATCATCAGTTTTCCATATGCTGCAATTATTTGTGCAATGCTGCTCTGCCCTGCATGGTGATTCATACTATGGACAGAACCATAGCATTAAGTAGCAAATGGCAGCTTACTCCAGTTTACCAGCCCACGCCCCTGTGTCTGAAGCCGGAAGTTCTACTTCCTTGCTGATACTGTTGGCCGCTGTTCCAGAGGAGCGTGTTCAAGCACAAGGACATATTGTGGCCAACCACATCAGCGACCAGGGGCGTGATCTAACATGGCAGTGCCCACTACTCTGTTGCTGATCAAACGTCCCTCTCACGGTCCCAGGGATCGGAGGTCTGGTCATGTCAGAAGTCAGCGATCAAACATGGCCACCACTGCAACCACACCAGCATGCATGCTGCCTCCCCTGCTCACCAACCACAGCGAACTGGAAATAGAAGAAACGATCATACTGGTGGATGCTCCAGGTAAGCTTTTAATAATGTTGGTAAAGGTGTGGAACACAATTTCATGTTCCACACCTAATCAATAATTGAGCAACTTTTGGGAAGGCAGGGAACGCTTGAGGCTGTCGCAGCCTCCTCTATGTGCAGATCCTTTTTCCCAGAAGCTGCCTAATTATTGACTACCAGTCAAAGTGCAAATAGGCCTAAGTTTTCAGAGCCAGCTGAGCAACCATTTTTGAACACAGGCCTTTGCTGCCCACTAACCAGATTCCTTGGGTGATCCAGGGTAAACGTTTTCACCAGACCTTAATTTAACCTGTTTCAGAAATTGCAGTGATTTTGAATTTTGTTTGTCAACCACCCTGGGCATTTTTTTATTTTTTTTTTAAATGGAAGGGTTTTATATAAATGTTTGAAATGAATCACATATTGTGAAAGGCTTTTGACAGGGCTGAGAAACAACCTTCTGATCAGTCACCATACACAATGAGAACGCGAGTAGACTGTTCCTCACCTGTCTGCTCTGCGTCTCCTCCAAACAGAAGCAGCGAGTGTAGACTTTGCCGTCAGTCTGGGGGTTGATCTCTATCAGCTCATTGCTCTGCATGACTTCCACATCCCGGCGTGTTTTTGAGGCTTCAGGAAAACACTGTCACAAGAGAGAAACAGTACTATAATAATTCCAGGGTGGAATTCTCTTTAGAAGAGGATGTGGTCATGACCTTACAAAATGGTGCTGGAATGAGAGATCAAACTCACCGACTGTTCTGAACTGCAGTCAGCCCTACAAAGACATGGCACTCAGGGTTTTTTTGTGGGCTTTTACGATGAACATAAGAACATAAGAGGGGTCCTGCTGGATCAGGCCACAGCATCCCATCTCATCCAGAGCCCCCCCCCACTTGATTCTGGGCATCCTCAAGAAGAAGATAAAGGCAAAACATTCACCAGTTCTGGATTCCCTGGATTATGCTTTTGAGGTCTCCTGCCTGTCTCCCCAGCCTGGATAATGTACCAAGGCATCAATTCTAGTAGCCATTAATGCACCTGGCCTCCAAAATGTGATAAGAACCTAAGAAGAGCCCTGCTGGATCAGGCCACAGCCCATCTAATCCAGCCTCCTCTCTCACACAGTGACCCACCAGCTTCTTCTGGGCATCTCAAGCAGAAGGCAAAGACAAAACCTTCACTTGCTCTCGAATCCCAGCAAATGACTTTTAGAGGCATCCTGTCTGTCTTCCCAGGTTGGAGGACATACCTGGTTTTCACCAGGTAGTCATTGCTACTCCTGTCCTCCATGAATTTGTCTAACCCTTCCTTAAAACCATCTAGGTTGGTTGCTGTTGCTACCTCTCCAGGCAGTAAATTCCTCAGACTGATGACCCTCTGGATGAAGAAATTCTCTCCCTTGTCTGATCTGACTCTCCTATCCATGAATATCAAGCACATCATAATAGCTGTCCAATTCTATTCATGACTACTCAGACAACTTTCTTCTGGGCAAATGAATATACTCCCTAGAAATGTCCTGAACTAGTTCAGTGAGTTTGTGGTCCGCAGTGAATCCCACGTGCACCAAACCTTCCTGGTACCTGGAACAAAACGCTTGTTCGAATCAAACCTGAGCGAAGGGTATCCTTCTAATGAACCAAGCGCACTACCATCTACGATCTAGAACACTGTCGTTTGAACAGAACATGGTTTGAATCAAATCTGAACCAATGTCATTTGGCTTGATTCAAACCAAACCAATAAATTTCAGTTTGTTTGTGCATGTCTCTAATATCTCCCAGCCTATTCCCAGAACTGTGGTCACTTTCCTTCACGAGCTGCATTAATTTTTACTATGCTTGAGGTTTTAAACGGGACATGACGCACAGTTTCAAGCAATGCTGATCTGCAATCCAAGAAAGCAATTGTTTTGACCTGGAAAAAAGTGTCTTATTATTAACTACCTCCTTTTGACAGCTTCCAGTAACACAAAATGCAGAAAAGCATGGATAAACATGTGTCATTTTTTCCAATATTTTCAGTGTTACTCACCCCATTATCTGAAATCTCACAACAGCCCTCATGCATTGCCATGGCTGGGTCACAGTAGATGTGGAGCTGCTGAATATCAAACTGTAAAGAAATTCAATTGCGAGACAGAAATTCAACCTGGATGATCCAGAAACAAACGCCTTCAATTCTGGGGCTTAAGTCAGGAGGAGGAGGAGGAGGAGGAAGGAGAAGGAGAAGGAGAAGGAGAAGGAGAAGGAGAAGGAGAAGGAGAAGGAGAAGGAGAAGGAGAAGGAGAAGGAGAAGGAGAAGGAGAAGAAGAAGAGAGTTGGCCTTTCTACCCCACTTTTCTCACCCATTTAAGGGGACTCAAAGAGGCTGATAAACTTTCTCTTCTTCTCCCCACCACAGACACCCTGTGAGGTGTCTAAGAAGATCCGGATCTAAGGAATGGGTACTTCCCTTAATCCGGATCTAGTAGATCCAGATTAAGAAAAGTACCCAATGTGTTTCCATGGGTGGTCTAGCACCCAATAGCAATGGGTGCTAGCCTCCCTGCTGTGGAAACACCGGAGCGCCCATTGGCAAATCTGGATTGACCCATAAGCGGTCTGCCTGTCACCCCAGGTGTTTTGGGGGACAGGGGGTGCAATCTCTGAAGTTGCCTTCTGAGGTTAGCAAAGGCAAGAGATGTGCATATTAATTAGCTCCTTGTGAGCACAGATGAGTCAGCCTCATTAATATGCACCTCTTTCCATGCCTGAAGGTGACAGGATGAGTCAGCCTCATTAATATACACCTCTTTCCATGCCTGAAGATAACAGGCAGCTCCCAGCCCCATTGCTCTCACAAGGGGTTTGTCTTCTGAGCCTTTGCTAATCTCCGAAGGCAACTTCGGAGGGATTTTGGAGCTGCCTTCAGAGGGACTCCAAAGTCTTGACTTTGGGGCACCCCCCCCCCATGGGTGCATCCCCGCTGAGCCTCCTCTAGACCCCATTGCCAGATTGTAGTGGTAATTTTCAGGCTGAAGACCCCATTGTAGACCCCATTAAAGGGGTCTACATGAAATCTGGATTATAGTTCCTGAAGGACCCATTATGATCCAGATTTCCCTAGCTGTGGTAGAAGCAAATGTGTCCCTAATGGGGTCTGTGGTGGAAATAGGGTCATCCGGCTCTTAGCCAAATGGGTCCTTAATGGGTGCTAAAATGGGTACTTAGTGACAGTGGAAAAACACCCAATGTCCACATATTACACTGGCCCCACCCAGGGTGTCTGGATCTCCTGTTGATAAAGTCCAGTCCACCAATGTGAATGGTGGACCAATCCATGTATGAGAAGAAAGCTTCAAAACTGCAGCATAGGCAAAGGAGAAAACTTGTGTTGCTTTCTCATCAATTATTGCCCATTAATGAATACCTGGAAAAAGTGCAGAGCAGAATGATCAGCAATTCGGTCACCCAGGTGCAAGGTGGCATAGTTCCTCTTTCCTTATAGGAACATACCAGTTTTCACCAGTATGTATAAATAAGCACATGCAAATGTTATGCAAATATATGAGGTGCTCTGCGTCAACATAGAAACGATCATCACGTTCTGTTCTTTACTGTGAACTGCTAGAGTTTTACCAAGCTAAGACAGGCCTGGCAGACACCCAGATGGGGCTGCTGTTAGGAAGAGGCCTGAAATTCATCACACATTCAGATTCAACAAATCTGAAAATTCAGTGCCTTGATCAGGTTTTCCTTCTGTCTACACTTCTATTGGCTTTGAACGTTGTTTCCTGAGACCTGTTCAAACACACTTACTGAGTTCAAACGATGCTTTGACTGTCTTTGTGCACTGTGTAATCATTGTACATAAAACGGCTTCGGGAAGTGGTGCAGTCAGAAACTACAGAATCCATAGACAAAACTCTGTGGCTGTGATCTCACTTGGATCATTTAAAGTGGAATGGATAAAAACGGATGTGAAAGTGCATTATGCGCATTCCTTGGTGTGTTTTTTTTTTTTTTTTTGTAATTCTGCTTTGAAAGTGGAGCATGGCAGTGGTGCAGCAGCAGCAGCTGAAAGGGAGGGGGGAAGAGGCCAGGGCTTGCTCGCTCACTTGCTCACTTGCTCACCTGCCCGCCACCTGGCATTCCTGCTCCCTATGCCTTGGGAATCATGACTGCTTGGCAAGAAGCTGAGTGAGCAAGGCAGCAGCAATGGCGCACCACAGCCCGAAAGGCTGGTGGCAGCCAAAATGGCAGGTGGGCAAGGCAAGGCGGGTGGTGGCAGAGGCCGAAATAGCAGGCAGCCAGTATGCTAGGCAAGCAACTGGGTGGGCAAGGCAGTGGCAGTGGTGGCGAAGCCCGAAAGGGCAGGCAGGCAGGTGGACAGACAGGCGGGTGAGGAGATGATGGCCGAAAGGGATACTGATTGTACCATTCCCAAAGGGAAAACAAAGTGTTTTAGTGGTGGGGACAGTGAAACCCCACCCACTAATGCTGCGATTGTAACCCAGGAGTGTCCCCATGCCCCCAGTTCTTGCCCCCCCCCTAATTAGGGCTTTGCATGGGGACTCTCCTGAGGCGAAATCACATTCACCTCGGAGTATCCTTACCATGGGGACACAGCCACAATGATTCCAGACTGCCTACACACAGGTCCTATGAAAGGCAAAATCTGCCTCCAGAAAGGAGTTGATGGTGGTAAAGTCTTTTCTGAGTTGGTCCCTAGGATCCTGCTGTAGAGAACATTTGGCTTACAATTAGTCCTCACCATTGCTCCTGTGGCTGGAAAGTCTAAGAGCTCTGTTAGAACACCCAAGAGCCCCATCAGCCCCACCAACTGTCCTGGAGAACACAGAAAATGTTTCCAGAGTTTCCAAAACTCTCACAACAGTGTTCTACACGTGGCCCTATGCTATACTGACCAAAACTAGTCAAAAGGTGTATTACTTTTCTACAGCCGTGGCTACAGCAATAAAGTACTGCCAATGCTCGAACTCATCCAAATTGTTTGATGGTAGTGGAAGAAATGTAACACCTTCCTTGCCCAGCTGCAATCAGAAGGCCCTAGTAGCTCCATTTTGTCCAATGTGAACCTTCTCCATCCCTTCCCAACAGTAGATGTTCCATCGCCCAGCTCCACATCTAAAGGAAAGTGGATTTGCTTATTGCAGTTTTGTTATTGTTGCTTAATAAAATATGCATAAGGACCGGTAACAAACACACAAGCAAGCCCAGTATAAACAGGCTACACAGAGGGCCCGCGCCTTTGGCAATGTCCAAAGCCCTGGAGGAATGTCAACCTGGCCTATCTTGACAGAGGGTTTTTTTTTCACTAGCACTAAGTACCCATTAGGGACCCATTAGGCTCAGGGCAGGAAAACCCCATTTCCACTGCAGAACCCATGAGAGCCACATTTGTTTCCACCTGCTCTAGGGAAATGGGTCCTTCAGGACCCATAATCCAGATTTCCTGTAGACCCCATTAAAGGGGTCTACAATGGGGTCTTCAGGCATCTGGATTATTCGGAGTGTGTTTCCACTGTGATCGGGCAACAGGGTCTAGGGGTGGGCTCCAGGGGTGGGCACCCATGGGGGGGGGATGCCCCCAAACCCAAAGCCTGTCCATAATCTCCGAAGATGGCTCTGAAGGAAACTCCAGAGAATGGCACAGTCTTTGAAGATGACCTGTCAGGGCAATGCCATTTCTACGGAGCTTTGTCCAAAGCTCCAGAGAATCTCTGGAGCAATGTGCAGCAATCTTAGAAGATTCTCTGGACTCGCTCTGGAGGATCTTCGAAGAATCTCTGGAGTACCTATGGAGTTTGCACACACACCTGTGCCCCCCCAAAAAAAACATGGGGTATGGGCAGGCCCCATGTGGTCAGATCCGGATTTGCCACATGGGTGTTCCAACATTTTCACTGCAAGCACGCTAGCACCCATTGCTATTGGGTGCTACACTGCCCACGGACACGCATCTGGTACCTCCTTAGATCCGGATCTACTAAATCCAGATTAGTTGAAGGACCCATTCCTTAGATCTGGACCATATTAGATCTGGATTAAGGGAAGTAAGTGGAATAAAACCCCTGAGACTTACTGAAACAGATGCGCCTCGCACAGTGTCCAGTCCAATGAACGCGTTGCCTTCGCTGACCAGTCGCTGATAGAGCTGCAGTGGCTTGGAGGAGATGTAGCTGCAATCAATGTGGACTGAAACCACCTGCGTTTGGACACTGATGGTCATCTTGTGCCACTTCAAGTCGAAAAGGGAGGAGACACCTTTGCCTGAAAAGACGGCACTGATGGGCTCACCGTCTTGTCCTTTCACTTGGAACTCCAGGCTTCTCTCTTTGCTGTTGATCCCCAGGGAGAGCTGAGGAGGTGAAAGGAGACGTCACTAAGAACATTTTCTAGAAAGAGAGGCAGAAAGGAAAGATATGAGGGGGAACAGAGTGACAGAAAGACCAGGACAGTGAACTAAATAGGAAGCGCCCAGGATTGTGACAGTAGCAAGATACATCAGGAGAAGGCAGCAGGGTCGTAATCATTATTATTATGGGAATCCCTGATCTGGCACACACAATCTGTTTGAAAACGGATGGCTCTGGTAGGAAGGACATCGTATCCCTTGCCAAATAATTTACTGTAATATAAAACACTTTCCACTCGAATTGCAGTTTATCAAATGAGCAGAGGCAATAACAAACTTGTAAAGAACATCACAAGGTAGGATTCTGTGGCGTTTCATAGAATATTATAGAGAAATACTTCATTTTTTATCCCCTGGTCAGACTGTGAGAAATACTCATTTAGTCACAAAAGATACTTTTCAGAGTTTCCAAATATGCTCTGAAGCAGATGGTGCCATCTGTGTCCTTTTTCTCCTGCTCTGGCACCCTTGTCCATTGTTGGACTTCAGGTCCCAACAGCTCCTGCCAGCATCACCATTTTGGATCTCCTATCCCGCTTGTGTCAGAGTCAGGATGTAGGCAGCAATCTGGAGGCTTGGAAACAGATGGGCTAGGACCAGTATGCTAGGAAGCAGCAAGTGCGAGCCCTGATGTAGAGGAGACTGAAGCTAGGAGCAAGACTAAGGACCTCTATTTATCAAAGGATCCTGATACTGAAGTTCCAGTATGGCAGCTTTGAGTCTAGAGTGTAACTGAGTCCTGATAAGCTGCTGCTTATACACAAGACCACTAGGTGGAGCTTCTGGTCATGAACAGCCCAGTTTGCTGTGAGCTGTGAACCAACCACACCAGAGACCTTTTCACACAAGGGGTTTTCGAACACATGGGGAGCACGTTGGGACGCAGCATTCACTCTTGCGGGTGGCAGGATCCATTCCAGGCCGCCCGCAAGCATCCCAACTTGCCCTCCATGTGTTCGAGTTTCAGAGCACTAAAAAGTGCTCTGAAACCGTCTCCGCACGTTCCGAACTGTCTCAGAGAGAAAGCATTCGCACGCTCCCTCCCTGTGACAGCTTGGCCCCTCCCCCGGGCTGCTCCCATTGGCTCCTATGGACCCAGTGTGGGCAGCCCAGGTGCCTTCTTTCCCTGAGTTCCTGCTCACTCCTGAACCCCAGATTGGGCTCCCGGGGTGGGCAGGAATGCCAGCCAAAAGCCCCCAACCCATCCCCAGGGTCGTGCACGCGTGTGTGAATGGGGCTTACCTTCTGCAGGCCCGATTCTGTGCAGTCTAGGCCGGGCTGTTCTGAGCATGCTCGAGGGGGTGGCCCCTCATTGGCTGGGCACCTGCCTGGTCTCAACTGGCCATCTGAGCATTCCTGCCCACCCCGGGAACCCGGTCTGGGGTTCGGGAGCGAGCAGGAACACAGGGAAAGAAGGCACCCGGGCTGCCCACACTGGGTCCATAGGAGCCAATGGGAGCAGCCTGGGGGAGGGTCTCCCCCCCCGCCCTGAACGGGTTGAGAACACTTTCCCATTTGCACTGGCAGGTAAGGGAACTGCTCTCAAAGCATTCCTTACTTGACCTCATGCGAACGGGAAAGTGTTCTCAACCCGTTCAGGGGGAAGCGTTCTGAGGCGTCTTCGCCTTGGTGCGAAAACACCTCAGTTTTGCACATCTCTAATATATTGCAAGGACCCATCTACAACAAAGTTTTTATCTACCTTCAATCCACTTTCAGAGTGAGAGAACACAGCAGTAAAGCAACAAGCCATTTTCCTTCCACATAATCCAAAAAAACCACCTTTGGGTTTGGCAAAATAACGGAGCAGGAAAACTGCTCATCACTTTGTTGATCTGCTCGCTTCACTCCAGAGGGTGTCTGAAGCCGGGTTAAGACTTAGTTATAGCTGGGTCTTAGTTTTTGAATTGTGTTCAGAGAATACATCTATACATTCCCTTGCACAGAGTACAAATGGAGTGTAATTTTTCTCCCATACTGGAGAGGATTCAAATGCCCTTTCACTCCTCTGCTGCAATGGTGCACAGTCTGTGTCCATACGCACACACTCATACATACATTCATATGCAGCTGTGTCCACTGGAGACAAACTGGACTCAAATTTTAGATATTCACAAGACCCGTGAACATCAGACTGTACAAAGAGAGTTCCACCCAAATGGAATCAAAAGCATCTATCAATTGCCATGAACAGAGCACAAAATTCAGTTCTTTCCTGACTGGTCCTAAGTAAGTGGGAGGGAATCTGAAAAAAAATATTGGGGAATAGCAATACAATATTTGTTTTTAATAGGGGCGTGCACAAATATTCAAAGGTATTCAAAATTTGATTGAATCTGCCTGAATTTTAACATTCAAACTTGAATTGAATGCCCATAAATTGAACAAATTTTGAATTTCAGATCTATCCATTTGAATTATCCGGACATTCACATCTGTACGGGTTCTTACATGATGTGTACTTGTAGATGTGCATCTTTCCTGCGTCTGTACTCATTTGTATGGATCCGTACAGGATGAAAATGGGTTGCATATGGGATAACTACGGGATGCATACAGATGTGTAACAATGCCTAATGGCTCATATGAATGTTGTTGACATTCATAAGTGCAAATTCAAACTGAAAATTCAAACAAATCGATTCAGATTGGCTTAGTTGAAATCAAATTTGGTTAAATTCAGATTTTAAAGATTAGAATCGAATTGAACTTTCGGGTACTTGATTCTATTCAAATTGATTCAAATCGAATTGAATCCCAAAAATTTACATTCATACACGCCCCAAGTTTTTTTTTTTTTATGTCCTTCAGCTTAAGCTTTCTGGTCCTATTACTCAGAAGATAAGTTCTAGTTATCTGCTCATGCCTGCTAAACATTTATTTAAGACATTTTTGCACCATTTTCTTTCCTCCCTTTTTTAATTCAAAGCTATTTACAAAGCCTTAAAAGCAAGGGTAGAAACAGAGTAAAGACAGCAATTAAAACATGTTAAATCCTGTGTGGGCAACAGAGAATGAGAATGACTGCATAAAAAGAAAGGGCTTGAACAGATGTCTTAAGTTGTAAGTACGGGTGCCTCATGAACAACAGAGAGGGCATTCCAAAGGGAAGGGGCCACCACCAAGGAGGCCCAGCTGTAAGCTACTATAAGAGGGTATTCTGTATTATGAGAATGCAGAACAAAAGCAGGAAGTAAGTGGTGGTTTTGGAAACAGCAAGTAAAGGCATGTTACAGGATGGAAGAAAGACCTGAGGGCATCAAAGGGAAAACACTCTGCTCGGCTGACATACCTGGGGGTATCCCTGCCGATCTGTGACCTGAAAAATGTACCAGTTCTCTTTGCTGGTCTGCTTCTTCAAGAGCAGGGTGATGACCAAGGTGAACTCATCCGGCAAGCCGAGTGGGAACAACTGCCTGAAGCAAAGAGAATGGGAGAGAAGTGAATAAAGAGGATAGGAGAGCAGCTGAAGGAGGGCCTTAAACCAACAGGCCATGCGACAGAGAGATATCTGTAACTTTGGTTTCTCACTACATACCTATTCCTTGCTCCAACTCTGGGCTGTTCTGATTTGGAATGGAGATTTCCAGGCTCGGAATGGAAAAATCTCCCTGCATTGACCGATACTGTAGACCTGCAAGGGGTACCAGAAGCCTCCCTTCCACACCAGCACATGGAAGGGAGGCTCCTAGTATGCTTGCTAGTCTGGTCTACCAGCCCATGTTGAATTGCCCTTAGGACCTTTTTGCATGTACCTCTCTTAATCCAGATTAAGAAGATCCGGATCTTTGGTATTCAATCCTTGTGGAATCCAGTCCAAGTACTTCTGCATCATGTCGAGGACCTCATGCATCTTCAGGGGCCATCTAGCTCCCAATGGCAGTGGGTGCTAAAAAGGCATGCCTTGCGGCCACCATAGCACCCACCCCAAGGCTCCCATTAAGCCCGATTAGGCAGGAAGGTCCGCTGGTGGTGCAGCATGATTGGAACGCTTAGCTGTCGATCAGGAGTCACTTCCAGTTACAGTGGGTGGGGGGAAACACAGCTTCGTAGCTGCCTATGTAGCCACTATGAAGCTTGTGCTCAGCTTTGTAGAATGCTCTGAAGGATGTACAGGCCTACATAGCATGTGTGTTGAGGGGCAGAGGCAGACACTGCTGAAAATGGTGGCCTCTAGGCCCACCCTGGGCCCCTTTGCTGTGGTATACATGCAGAAGCTTTAAAGGTGGCCCCTTTAAAGAGTGCAAGTGCGCACACCCACCCTATATTCACGAGGGGAGAAGAAAATCCTATTGAGAAAGTAGAGATTGTTCCACCCATCAGGGCTTGGTAATTTAAAGCCGTGTTTAAGCCCTTTTTATTTCTTGTACTAAATGAGTACTTTTTTCTTACAATTATTATTAAAAATTAATAGGCATGTAGGCATAATTGCAAAATAAAATATTACAAAAGTTTTTATTATGCATTTATCGTATTACAGTGTATTATTGTTGCAACGAATAAAATGTTTCTTTTATTTACGATATTGATTTCTTCAATTTATTTTTGCCCTGCTTTTCATTGTAAAACAGTTGGTCACCTTAATAACTGAGAGGTACCAATTGCGTACCTATAGGGTTCCTAATGGGGTCGTTCACCGCACATGCCAAAAGGGCCTTAGACAATGCTTGTTTTAGTAAAGAAGAGCTGTTGCTCAGAGTTGGGCTTTCACATTCTAGGAATTCTCGAAAACACAGCTTATTGCTGGAGCTGTTTTGCCACAAGACTAGGTAGCAAGGGCACCCAAGACTTTTCTGGGCTGGGCCTTATTCTGGATTGTGTTCCAAAATAGGAACCTGAAATCCATATACTGGTGCAGAGTATGGCAAGTTACTGGTTTTGGAGTCCTGCCGCTGTCTGCAACAGCATGCAGATAGCAGGTACCTGTTCTGGGGTATAATCCAGAAAAGGGCCCAGTGTAGAAAGGGCCCCAGTGAGTTTCCATGGCAAAATGAAGATCTGAACCCAGAGACTCCTAAAAATGAACTCCACACTCTAACCACTACACTATGCTGATTAGAGCCTGGGTGGTATTCCCTTTCATCTCAGTGGAGAATGACCGCCAAACTAGATTGCACTTCTCTTCCTGGCTTATCCCTTCCTTTCTTCTTTTGCCACACTCCTAGAAGAACATCAGAGGAATCCTGCTGGATCAGACTACAGCCCACCTAGTCCAGCGTCCTGCCTCACCCAGTGGCCCCAAAGTTGCTTCTGGGTGTCTCAAGCAGAAGACAAAGGAAAATCTTTCACCTGCTCTCAAATGCCTGCAAATGGCCTTGAGAGGTCTCCTGCCTGTCTCCCCAGCCTGGAGGAAGTACCTGGGCTACTGATACACCTGTCCTCCATGAATCTGTCTATCCCTTTCTTAAAGCTATTCAGGCTGGTTGCTGCCACCACCTCTTCCCCTTGCCTGTCCCAACTTTCCTGCCCATCAGCTTCAAACTCCATATGATTGCAAGCTCAGTTGAAACTGTGAACCATTTGAGTATGTTGTAGGGATGTACAGAGTTCATATTTGTTTGAAAGATCTCCTTTGAATGTGGTAGGATTTGTATTCGATACAAATGTTCAATCCCATACAAATGCATAAGAATCCCATACGAAGCTTTACACTGATCAGTCTTTGAATGTGCCAACATTCGGTGTGGATTCAAATGTCCGAATTCAGCCGAATTCATACTGATTTCAAATGTTATGAATATTCATCCACACCCCTAATATGCTGTAAAACTTCCCTTGTCTTTATAACATTCTCTAGCAAGTATGACATGAAATGACCCTCCACTTTGGCTCCAAAGCACAGAGCTTCCAGCAGAAAGAAAAGCCAGTAATCCCAAAAACCGTTTTAGAAATGTCCTTTAGGTTCACTCCCAAAACAAACAGAATTTTTTAGAAGCTACTATAATGAGTTCATGATGGACCCAGTTTTTAGTTATGAGTCCAACTGCTTTGTTACAGTAGCAGTAGTAGTCACAACATCTGTGTTTGCTTCTTCTTCTTCTCAATTTCAAAATATCTGTACCAGACAGAAATGAGATCTGGAAACTGATTTGAACAGGAATTGGTTTCGTCTGTGGAATCGTTCCTGCAATTGCAAAATTGTCCACTAATGACCCAATCAAGTGCTTGAGCACCACTCTATATTTATTCCAACTTCTTACGTGATTGATTTCACTGCAGATCACATGGTATTTGCAGATGTAAATGGCCACGAGAAGGACTTTGGAATGCAAAATTGGGGCCATTTTGGACATGCCAGGCTGCTGTTTATGCAAGGTGTGAACTAGGTTTGGGGTATAGTTTATAGCATAGTATCCACTACATGCAGAATACCTGTTTGCCCTTGGCTTTATTTTTGAATAGATTTTGGAATAGGGATCTGCTGTCCACCTGCTACTGGAAACTACAGTAGGCTGCAAGTGAGACCTGATGGAGTCTGCATTAGCATGTGGACAACAGCCCCCTATACTGTTTTAGATTCCAAAATACAGTCAAGCGTGAACAGCCCCCTGGTCTCACCCTCACTTCCCAGCTGAAAGTTATTATGATGTAACCTAATCCGACTGATCAGGAAACTGGGGTTACCTTTGAAGATGACTTGGAAGCTTTTGTTGGTTCAAGATGCAGATGCCTATGAACTAACTAATCCTATGAACTATAGTATGGTGACTCCGGCAGTCTGTTCACTGCATTGGTCATGAGCCTGTTTCCAAGAATTGGTGAATCTATTGGGTTCACCACCTGTGTGTATCAGAGCCTGCCCCTCATGCCCAGTTAAGTTACTGCCCATCCTATGTGCTTGGCTTATTCATTAGATGTTAAAATTCCTGGCCTGTGGGAGGTACAATAAGCCAAGGCCTTTTCAGCTGTGGCCCCCTCTCCCTGGAAACTCTCTTCCAGGTGAGATCTGTGTAGCTCTCTCACTGATAACATTTTTAACTGTTTAAAATCGTATCTTTTTGACACTTGCCTTTGGTAAAACGATTGAAGGGGTGATCATCAATGGGTGGGTTATATTCTAAGTATGTTTTAGTGTGCTGTGTATTATTATATGCTGTGATCCATCCTGGGACCCATGGTGAAAAGTAGGAAAATGGAATGTATGAATGAATGAATGAATGAAGCCATCATCAATAAAGCCGCCATCACTGGCCCTGTGTTCATTTCTTCTGGCTTTATATTTTATCTTCATGAAATCTGTGGTACATAAGTGCAATAAATGCTCAGGCTGTTTGAAAGAGCACTGGTATGGTAGCATTCTTATCTCCTCCTTTCAGAAGTTGAGGTGGAGAAGAGGTATCAGAGTTAACCCTTTGGAGACCAGTGGCAGTGAACATAAGAACCTAGGAGGAGCCCTGCTGGAGCCTAGGAGGAGCCCATCTAGTCCAGCATCCTGTTCCACACAGTGGCCCATCAATTGCTTCTGGGCATTCAAGCAGAAGATGAGGGCAAAACCTTCACCTGCTGTTGGTTCCCTACAAAGGCCCTCTAAAGGCATCCTGCCTATTTTCCCAGCCTGGAAGATGGATCTAGGCTTCCATTTGAGTAGCCATTGATGCACCTGTCCTCCATGAATTTGTCTATCCCTTCCTTATAACCATCCAGACTGGCTGCTGTCACCACCTCTTCTGGCAGCAAACTCCATTGACTGATGACCCTCTGGGTGAAGTAATCCTTCCCCTAAGGCCTTGAAGAAGAGTGACATTTCTGAGTAGCTTTGGATGGGTAAAAGGAGAAATTCAACTTTTCTTTTTGCATTCTCAGGGCCCAAATGTTTCCTTCATGCCTCTTAGAATTCACCTTGGTTGTCCCCACCACCACTTTATTGTCAGTTTTGGGAATGGGTGTGTTTGGTGAAACATTTGGCTGGCCATGGAGAATTTGTTAAGATCTCCTTCCCCTGGTTCTTGTTTTTCTGGTATGATTCATGTGCTAGGCATGACCCAAGAAAACAGAGAGAGAAACACATGGAAGATGGATGACCTGGTGCAAATCTCCAAGAAGATGACAAAGATATCAGTTTGCATCCGGTAGAACAGATATGTCGGGGGCTTAAGGGCCAAAATGCATCAGTTCTGGATTGACTTCTTCTTTTTTTTCAACCAGGGAAGGGAGAAAACAAATCTCTCCTCCCACACACTGATGAGGAAACCATCTGAACACTGATAACTTTTGCAAAAGGAATGCTTCTATCTTAAGACACTGTTGAAGGCTGACTTCAGACAAGTGAGAGCAGGAGGTGGAGACATGGAGAAAGACCTGCTCCTGCTCTCACCCCACAAATGCCTTCCTCCACTCCCCCGTGGAGCCTTCGCATCTGAAGACAACCAGAATCCAGTTTTAGAAAGAAGATGATGTGGTGGAGGGGAATGAAGGACATTGCAAGTGGAGCAGAGGAGGCGGAAGGTGGTAGCTGTGGTAGGCAGGTTGAACCGAATGTGGAGCAGAATGATTTTGGAATAAGGTTTGAGGGATTGGGCGAGGGGTGAGGACATCCGGGGCAGTGTCTCTACAGCATGGGAGAAAACCGGTTCCAGATAGAGATGTACGAAGTGGGCATGCGCACGGATATTTGAATTCAAATTGAATGTTTCTATACATTCGTATGAAGCTTTGTTACATTCATGAACCTGGGGAGGTGGGAAAGCGGCTGCCCCAGTCGCATCTGCAATGAAACCAGAGTGGATTCAAAACGGATTCAAAGCTGTTCAAAATGGATTGAGAGCAGATTTGATGCATTCAGAATGGATATGTGGCGGAAACATAGGGGATTTGTAGGGATTTATAAGCAATTCATAGCAGGGATTCGAATTGGATTCATATTGGACATTCGTATCGAATTCAAACCCTGCCATAATCGATGGGGGGTCTATTGGATGAATATGATTTCTTTTGCATTCAATTCCATATGAATCAATCACACACAAAAACTGTGCATATCCCTAGTCTCTACAGCATAGTAGAAAAAGAATTCCAGATAAGAGTTGCACAAAGTCTGGTTCGCACTTGAAAATTCAATGAACATTTCTCATTTGCATTGAATTTTGCAATCATTTGAATATCTGGAAATCGGACCAAACCAAACCAGTCTCCGCTTGTAAACATGAACTATTCAATCAAACAGTTTGTGTTTGCTGCATTTTTGCCCTTGAAAAGGGCTTTTTGTTAATAGAAAAACTGAGTTTTGTTGTTGTTAATGAACAAATTCTAAACAGAATGTGAACATTTAGATGATCAAACAGTTCACCAATGAGCCAAACAAACCAATGTTTGGTTCGATGGTGAACCAAATACGTGTTGTTTGTTATGCACACCTCTCATTCTAGTACCTCAAGGGCCAATTACTGGTCCTAGGTATGTGCACAAATGCTTTTTAAAATTCGATTCGTATTGAATCAAATGCAAGAAAATTTGTATTCGTTCAGATAGATCATCTTTGAATGTAGTGGAATTCAAATTCGATACAGATATTTAATTCCATATGAATCCCATACAAATGCATATGCATCTCATCCATATCCCATATATATCTCATATGAATCCCATACAAAGCTTCATATAAATGTATCAAAATATTTGATTCAAATTTGAATGTCCATATTCAAATGTGCCAACATCTGATTTGAATAAGAATGTCCAAATTCAGTCAAATTCATGTGAATTTTGAATGTTATGAATATTCATGTACCATCTTGCCTTGGGAGAGGGAGAGAGAAGGAAGCTGGGTGAGCACCTTCCATCAAGCTCCCAGCATTGGCCCCTCCCTCCCAACTGCCTCCAGACGGGCCATGAAGGAACAATCTTGCCTTTGGGGAATGGAGGAGGAAAATAAAATAAAAGTTTTTACCTTTGCAAGGACTCTGCTGCCGCCAGAGCACCCCTGTTCCCTCCCACACCATTTTCCTTTTGTATCTTGTCTCTTTAGATTGTAAGCCTGAGGGCAGGGACCTGTCTAAGATTAATATAATATTGTAACCCACCCTGAGACCTTCGGGTATGGGGCGGGATAGAAATACAAATAAATAAATATTGTATTTAGCGCTTAGTAGATACAGAAAGGAAAGGAGAAACAGTTCAAAGCAAGTTAGAATCTCTAGTATAAAACCTAGGCTGATTATTGCACTTCACTTTGTCTGAAAATAATGTAGAAATAAAAATTGCAAAAATAAAAATACAAAATTTAGCAAAATATGAATTTCTATCAAATTCCACACCCACTGCTATTTTCGCCTAAACATCAGCAAGGATGCATATTCTGATTACCTCTGTGTATGGGTGTTTTTCCACTGTCACTAGAAGTACCCATTAAGTACCCATAGGCACTTAATGGGTACTTCTAGTGACAGTGGAAAAACACCCTATGAGTCTTCTGAAAAATTTAAAATTGAAATGTTGATTATTGTTCCCAGAGACAAATGGAACAAGGCAATTCTGCCTATTTATGTTTCATTGACTCAGTTCTTCCCAATTTATTTTAAAATAAAAGCTATAGATTGCACATTTCTAATGTAAACTATACACACCTATTTTATGCAAATAACACATTTTGTTATGTGCAAAATACAGTGTTGAATTGACACCCCTCCTGTTACACACGCCCTGATGAGTACAGTTTCAGTGATGCAGAGAAACCATGATGTGACTTTCCTTGAAAATGGAACAGCATGCTAGGTGTGATGGCATTATGGACGTAATTGCAGAAATTAACTTCTAACAGCTAGGGAAGCCAGCTATCTTGCAAGTTCCTCTAACACAATTTTCTCAGCATGATGATTCCCTGAAATGGAGCCCTGGCATTAAGTGAAGGACAGCTATACAAATGAGAATAGTATCTTATGCACAGCTAGGCTGGCTGGCTGGCTGGCTGGCTCAGGACTTTATCAGAGGACATATGGGCCAGGCAGATATCTCCCGTAGTGGGAGCTGCAAGGTTTATAGACCCCCTGAGTGTGGGCAACATACCTGCCTCCACACCCGTTGGTGGGTCCAGGCTGTTAAGCTGTTGAAGGCACTCACAAGTTTGGGCTATTCCTGCCTGCTCCTGATTTCTACCCTCAATGAAATCACAAAATCCATCTGATTTGGCTTACTGCGGTTCAAGTGAGTGGAGAAGACAGGGGGCCTGTTTGCATTTGACTTCATTTTTGAATATATCCTAGAGTAGGGTCCTGCTGTTCACATGCTAGCACAGACTACAGCAGGCCCCAAGTGAGGCCTGCTAAAGCCTGTATTAGCATGCAGACAACATATCACTATCTTGAGGTATATTCCAGAAAATAGCCAAGTGCAAACAGGCCACTGATAGGGACAAAACAACACTCTTAAGCCATTCTCCTCCTCCTCCTCCTCCTCCTCCTCCTCCTCCTCTTGACTTAGACCCTGTTCTACCACCCAAGGACCTCAGAGCAGATTGCAAAAATAGATATGTACTGCACAAACACAGGCACTCCAGGTGAGCACCCACTTTTCCATCATAACCTCTGATGTCTCTTTCTGGAGAAAAGAGTGCAAACTGACCTCACAAAGACCTCAGTTAACTGGACATCTGCAGCTGAGAAACGGATTCAATTGTGTGCTTCTGTCCCCCTGTGGCTTATAGTGACCATTTCTGGCAGACATGGTTGTTCTTGGACCATTGAGGCAAATATCTATTTTGAAGACCATAGCCATTAATTTCAGTTATAGACTCCCATACACATGTACGCATGCATGTGTGAATGCCAGGATGTAACAAGCGATCTCTTAAACTTTTCCTTACTTGGCGGAGAGGTTGTTGAAGAGCCTTTCAAAGACAGCCTCTCCTGTGATGAAGCCACTAGTCAAACAAGGTCACTTGCCGAAGCAGTACAGCAACAACAAATTTTGTATTCTATTGTATTCTCTGTTTTTGCTAAGCATGGAGGTTTTTCCTGCATTGCCACGGCCTGTGCGGTTCTACGGCAGAAGTCCCAAGATACAGCAAATCTAAAGATCATCTGCTATGGCAGATGGGTTGACAGGCTTCATCTCCAGGCAGTTTTGGGCCTGCCACTTTTAGAAGAAAACAAAAGCAGAGATTGCCAGGAGAACACTGAACAGAACTTCTGAAGGAAAACCACAGTTGCCGTATTATGCACCACCGTGTCTAATACCTGGGCCATTTTCAGGGCTGCGTTCCAGTGCCCGGGGGAGCATCAAAGCAAGGCAGCCTTGAACGTTCTGAAAGATTTGTCTTGGATGCTGGTGGTGCCAGCAGAATCCAAGGACCAAGTGACCTCATTTGCGTCTTGCCCTGTCTTTTGAGCTGGAGGATGGATAAACCATTGGACGCAAGGAACAGTTTGGGATTAAGCAAATTAGTGACTGAAGAGAAAACATATGGAAGAAGTTCTACAGCACGCATGTGATATCTCTGGGTAACCTTTACTCTCTGTTTGTGTATAGCTAGCACAAAGACGCCTCTTTTTGGATGATGCTGGTTCACAAAACTCTCTCAAATGAACCTTGGGGACCTTTAATGGATGGCAAATACGAGCAGTAACTGTGGAGTCTCAGTCACCACTTACTACATCAAAAGTTATACTTAGAGATGTGCACAATTTTTTTTTTGTATTTAATTTATATTGAATTGAACACAAGAAAATTTGTATTTGTTTGAATACATCCCCTTCAAATGTAGTGGGATTCAAATTCAACACGAATGTTCAGTCCCATACAAATCCCATACGAATGCATACGAATTGAATACGCATTCCATACGAAGCTTCGTACAAATGTATCAAAGCCTTTGATTCAAATTCGAAAGTCACTCTTCAAATGTGCCAACATTTGATTTGAATACAAATGTCCAAATCCGGCCAAATTTGTAAAATTTTTGAATGTTATGAATATTTGTGTGTTATGCTGTGTTTCAGGTTTCTTCTGAGAACTTAAGCTTCTGGATATTGCTGCAATATCCATCTTCAGAGAGTTTGGCTTTTGGAAGGGTCAAAAGCGACTGGTCAACCTTCCTTTTGGCCCTTCCAAAAGCCAAACCCTGTGAAAATGGATATCACAGCAGTGCCCCAAAGCTAAAGTTCTCTAAAGAAACCTGGAACATGACATAACAACCCAAAAACTGCTACAAATGAGATTGTAACCGGCCATGAAAGCCCACATATGACCAAGGAGTCATCCATCCATCCATCCATCCATCCATCCATCCATCCATCCATCCATCCATCCATCCATCCATCCATCCACCCCATCCATCCATCCATCCATCCATCCACCCCATCCATCCATCCATCCATCCATCCATCCATCCATCCATCCATCCATCCATCCATCCATCCATCCATCCATCCATCCATCCATCCATCCTCTCTTGACAATAATCCAGCTGCAGCTTCCCATGGCCTGCTTTGGACAGGTGGCAGGTGTTGAACATGGGGCTGTCTGCATGCAAACTGGAGGCTCAGTTGTGCCTGCCATTTGCACACTTCAGGGATTATTTATAATTCTAGCTTAGAGGTCCCTGCAGCAGATACTCCAATCAGCATGCACTCTTCCATCTAGCTAAAACGGAGCCTCCAACAGGGCACTTGCAATAGGAAAAGACAAACTTTGGGCGAGCTGCATCTTCTACAGTCTGGCTTTGCCAAAATAGAAGTTTGGAGATATGAAGAGTCAGCTTCCAGTGGCTTTTTAACAGTGTACTGCAGTAAGTTTGAACATGACAAAAGCACAAGTTAGGGAAACTACACCTTTAAAAATCTGAATGGCAACGGCAGTTTCTGCAGCACTTCGTACCAAAAATATGCAAATCAATCAGGCCTCAGGCACTGAGGTTGTCTGAGGCCTGAACTGGGTCTCAATACAAGGACAGGCCCAGCAAGTAAACAGTTTAAGCTATTTTAGCCCACCAGTCTAGACCCGCCGCGATGCTTGCCAAGTTCAACAGAGAAGGAAAAACACACATGGAACAGCAAATTGCATCAAGCCTGGAACACCTCCAGAGCCTGTTGCTTTTGTGCTGTGATTTACTTTCTAGGATTAAGATACGATTCCAAACAGGGATGTGCATGAATATTCGTAGCATTCGTTGCTCATACGAATTTGTATGAATTCAGACATTCATATACAATCGACTGCTACAACATTCATACGAAACGTTTTGGAACATTCATGAAATGGGAAGGCGGGAAAGCAACTTCACCAGTCACATGTGTAATGGATCCAGAGTGACTCTGACATGGTTTGAGAGCGGATTCAAAGTGGAATCAGGGCAGATTTGACGCATTCAGAGCGGATATGTTACAGGATATTATTGGATACGTATGTGTTCTTATTGCATATTCATACCAAACGGAATCCTACCACATTTGAAGGGGATCTATCTGAACAAATATGAATTCGTGCACATCCCCTAGTCAGAATCTATCCTGACCTCTAACAGATTGTTTTTTTAAAAAGCCGTGTAGATGCCCCTTAATCCAGGAGTCTTCAAGTGGTCCCATAAATGGACTCTGTTGCACTCTCTGGCCCTGTTTGCAATTTATTGGACTGGTATAATATGACAATACCATACTAGGCCATTAGGAATCCAGCCTAGTGGTAGCTATTCACACTACACATGCCAAACTGGACTTTGCCAGCAGCGCTTGTACTGTGAACGGTCACCGTGGGGTTGCCGGGACCATCAAGGCAATGTCTGCACTAGCATCTGGTATACGGTCAGATGTTGCCACAGTGATCTGGCAGCTATGTGCGACTGCAGACCCACAGTCATGCAGCCATGCCCACTTGCTTCTGTGCGTCCAGAAGAGGGTGCAGAAGCTGTTGTCTAGGAGCAATACAGCCGCTCTTGGCCAGCACAAGGACTGTCCAGCTGAATCATTCCTAGGAGAGCTGAGGCAGCTTTAGGTGAATTGCTGTGGCTCCCAGCTGCAGACAGAGCAATCCAGCAAGTGGTCTGGATTGCTCTACCGCCAAAGTACAGATAGATGTGCAAAGAGCTGCATGCCAGGTTTGGATTCTAAGAGCAGGTATACTTACTTGGTGGGTTGCACTAGACGGGCGCTGCCCAGCCGTAGGATCATGGGGCCTTTTGGGTTGCGGATTTTTTTAACAGACGTAGTCTTCAGGAGAGAGAATCTTTTAATTAGATTAAATCCTGTTTAAAGAGGGAAAGAGATTATTATGTTCAAAGTTTCTTTATACTATGTATCATTTTAACACGCCAAAACAGTTCACAAGACAATAGAATAGGGATGTTCACAAATATTCATAAAATCTGAAATTCGTATGAATTCATACGAATTCAGACATTTGAATTTGAATCTAATGTTTTGATACACTCTATGAAGCTTTGTATGGAATCTGTATGGGATTTGCATGGGATTTGTGTACATTCATATGGGATTCGTATGGGATTGAACATTCAGTATTGAATATGAATCCTACCACTTTCGAAGGGGATCTATTCAAACGAATATGAATTTTCTTGTATTCAATTTGATACGAATTGAATACTAAAAAAAAAAAAGTGTGCACATCCCTACAATAGAAACAAAAACAGCCAATAAGCACAAAAGCATTGTTCAAAAGCTATAAAAGCAACCAACATGGCTAAAATAATTAAAAACAATGAACTTTCACATGGGAAAGCATCAGTGAGAAGAAATGTCTTCAACAGATCCCTAAAATATTTTAGCATTTATGTACAAGGGGACCATAGTCTGAAAATTAAGTACCACAAGAGAAGAAGAAGAGTTGGCTTTTCTACCCCCCATTTTCTTTCCCTTAAGGGGACTCAAAGCAGCTGACAAACCTTCTGTTCTCCTCACAAGACGCACCCAGTGAGGTTGGTGGGGCCGTGAGAGCTCAGAAGAGAGCTGTGACTAGCCCAAGGCCTCCAAGATGGCTTCATGGAGGAGTGCAGAACTGAACTGGGAGACTACCAGATAGAGTACAACACTAACTACAAGGCCAAAAAGAAGAAAGGTTGGTTTTTCTACTCCATGTTTTTCTCACCCTTAAGAGGATCAAAGTGGCTGACAAATCTTCTGTTCCATCTGGTCCTGTCCCTTCCCATCCCATCCCAGGGCAACCTAATTGTGGCCAGAATGTGGAGCATCAAATCAGGCTCCACACCCAGCCCAAGCCGTCCCTGGCTGTCCCAGAGTTGTCCAGCAGCGAGAGTGTGAATGTTCTCCATGCAGGACAGGTCTGGAGCCCCGTCTCAAGGTGCCACCATGGGCCCTGTAGGGCCCGCCGGCTGACAGCCCCTTTTGGGGGAGGAGCAAGACCAGGACAGTGTTGTTCTGTTGTTTTTGTGGGCCCTGGCTGATCCAATTGCTCCAGCAGGAGATTTAAGGGCCCCCCTGGGCCCCCCCTCCACCCAGGGGTCCGCATCACCCCCCAGCTCTGTGCTTTGGATGCCCAGTTTGAACCAGCAGCCCCTGTGGGCAGGCCTCACCGAGTTTGATCAATGGTCCACAGGTGCGTGCCATGCCTTATTACTGAGCTGCGGCATGTGCCTGCACACAACGCCTGGTTCGATGCAACAAGCCCTACCTCCACGGCCTTGGCGCACGTCTGGGCAGAATGCCCCAGATCAAATTCAGCAAGCCCCACCCACAGGGGCTGCCAGTTTGAACCCAGCCTCCAGGGATGGGGGGTGGCACAGACCCCTGGGTGGCAGTGGGCCCCAGGGGGTCCCTGTGGACTCCTGCCAGCCAGAGCCTGCAGGACCCTGAGATGGGCCTGCCCTTACCGGATAAAGTGTGAATGGGGGATCCGTCCCTGTGTGTCCCAGCCTAAATGCACTACAGCAGTCTGACTGTAGTGCAAAAAGTCCTCAGAAGAGAGCTGTGACTAGTCCAAGCTCACCCAGCTGGCTTGGTGGAGGAGTGTGGAATCAAACTCAATGCATATGACATATGAGCCTGGCACTCTAACCGCAAGACCAAACTGGCTCACCAAGAAAAGGCTTGGCCACAGAGAGTTGCTAGATAGCAGGTCCCTATTCCAGAACATAATCCAGAATAAGGCTTATTGCAAAAAGAGCCTCCTACTGCTTATTTAGTCATAGGTGGTTCAGGCCCTGATTTATCTAGTTCACGGATCTTCTTGTTCTTAATTGAACTTAGTTCCCTGAGCCCTTCAGACAGCAAGAATGCACTGTAAATTGACACACACACCAAAATTACATGTTTTATTGACAGGGTGCAAAGACAAGCAAGAAGGTCTCTGAGAAAACAAACTCACCAGTTATATTCATGTATTTGTTACTGTTCTGATCCAGCTGGAGGCCTTCTTTCCGCAGCTGTGGACATTTCTCCCCTGCAAGACACATCCGGTAATCAACGCACAGTATCTGAATGTATAAATACTTGAAAAGCCTGTCTGTATACATAGAGGAATCAGCCCTTAATATACACATAACAGTTGTGCAAAATATACTTGCTGCTCACCCTTCACTGCAGGCACAACTTGTCCAATGTTTGCACAAATTATGTGTTTTGGGCATCCATATTCCAAGCCTGTTGATGGTTTGTTTGCTGCCTGCCCAGGTTCGCCTCTGTGCAGGGAATCACCTACATTGACAACAGCTGGACCAAGAGTTCAAGACACTGGCTGCATGTGCAAGGGCGTAAAAAGTGTCTTCTGGGAGTCCCAAAGACTGGGTTTCCCAGGGAGTCCACACCCAAGTTTTAATCCAGCTTCAATCCAGCTTCAGAGCGAGATAACTGATCAGAAAAATTACCAATCATTTTCTTTCCATATTTTCTGTCCCCAAGGTGAAATTTCTGAGTTAGATAATGCCAAAGCAAAACAGAGTCTCATTTGCTGTTCTCTCTCTCCCAAAGTAGACTGAAGCTGGATGAACACAGCCCTAGACGTATCCAAGAGTCCCGGAAGTCCCCTTTCTTAAAGGATGTGAAATATCCATCCATCCATCCATCCATCCATCCATCCAGTTTCTCTTCACAATAATCCAGCTGTAGCTTCCCATGGCCTGATTTGGACAGGTGGCAGGTGCTGAACATGGGGCCATCTGCATCCAAACAGATGCACAGTTGTGCCTGCCCTATGCACACTTCAGGGGTTATTTATATTTCTAGCTGGCTAAAATCCCAGCTATTCAAAGACACAGTGCCGGCTAAAAACACCAGTTCAACAGTTCTCAGCTGCAGATTTACAGACCTCCAGTGGGCGAACTGGAATGGCTTTTGTATGTAGGACGGAGCAGAGATTTGCTCTGATCCAAAAGCCTTTCCCTATGTTCTGTTCCAGCAGCAGCATCTTTTGCAAGAGCAAAATCTCAAATGACCACCGAGCTGCGTTCACACCTAGGTTTTAATCCAGATTCAGTCCACTTTAGGGCAAATCCCCACGGCAAGCTTATTTCGGATTCAATGCGGGTTCAATCCTCGCAGACTCCACGTCACTTTGGCTTAACACACTTTCTGCGTGTTAAATCGCCCCAAAGCGTTGTAAATGTTAACCCTCATTTCAACAGGTCTCACTCCGGTTTGTGCGCTTGATACGTGTTACATTTTTTACTGTGGGGACCGTACCATTTTAAGGGATGAGAATCCATGTTTAGGGTTTCCCTCCCCCAATAGCTTGCTTCCAAAGATAGTGATTTCAGTGTAAAAATCCACCCTTTACAGCAGCCGCTACACTGTAGCAATCCACGCACTTCACACCTGATAACAATGTGGCAATTTTGCGCAATTCTAGCTCTTTGGAGTTCTGACCTTTAAAGGGGAAAGGAAAGCAGTGGCAGGTTCTGGGAGATGTGTGAATGTTTAAAGCAAGGGGACTTGAGTTGCCGCCACTGCTGTGTGCCCTGGGCAATGGGGAGAATTGCTGGCTGCCTGCTGCCAGCGGCAGCCACCCAGCCACCCAGCCAGGCTCCGTGAAGGGATCTGTTATGGGTGGCGCATTCACGCCAGGAGGAAGAGGGCAGGGCAGCCCCAAAAAGCGGCTTTTAGAAAGTAGCCACTTGAGTCCCCCCTTGAGTCACGTACGCCACGTATGATCCTCAGAATCTGGATCAAACGCCAAAGGTGGATAAAGCCAAAAGCAAACATCGTATCACTTGGTCGGTGTGTTCTCTCACTCTGATACTGGATTAGGCTTTGGAAGCAGGGACGGTCTGCTTGGCTGAGGTCATACACGGGTCTTCTCCTTCTGATGAAGCCATGTAAAGCCTTTCCTCTCCGTTCTTTCTACCTTATGTAACCAGTAGTTACACACATAAGGTCTTCCCCACAAAAAAATAATTTCTGTTACTTAAAAAGAACATCAAATGCATAAACTAGCGATGTGCACAATTTTTTTTTGCATTTGAATTCAACTCGAATTGAATGTCAAAATATTCCATTTGATTCAAATGTTTAATATCCTAATGTTAAAAAACTAATTTGAATCTGTAACATTCGAATCTATTAGTTTGAATGTTAGATTCATATTTAAAGCTACGAATGTCAACATTCATATGTGTTATACGTATACATTTAGTTTGCATCCCGTTTTACCCTGTATGCATCCCGTATTATAAGCGTAATACATATCTGTACATTCGAATGTCAACATTCGTCAGATTTGAGTTGGATTTTTGAATATTCGTGAACATCCTTAGCACAAACGTGCTCTTGAAAACTGGAGGAGTGGCTGTCAGGATCTTTTGTTTCTCAGGCACCTAATGCTCTGCAATACAGGACTCTGTGAATTTCTCACACAGAACAATGGCATTCACAGCAAGGAATGGTGGAGAAATCTTTGGATAATGGACACAGTGGAGGGAAGGGTAAGCAGTTGACTGAAAGCCTGAATTTTGCATGTTCCCAGGTCTTACATTTCAATCTTGCTTTTATTTATTTATTTATTTATTTGCAGAACGCTTTTGACACAGTTCAAGGTACGAGCAAAAATATGTGCTTCCTTAGGGAAGAAAATATGTTGTTGTTGTTTAAATAATACAGCTCCCCTCCCCCCAGGCTATTTTATGTGTGTGTGTGTGTGTGTAAGAACACTATGGCTGCATTCACACCTAAGATTTAATCCAGCTTCAGTCCACTTTCAGAGTGAGAGGACACATAGGCAAACTGGGGATCTGTTTTCCTTTGGCATTATCTAATTCAGGAAAATCACCTTTGGGATAGGTAATGTGAAAATAAAATTACTGGTCACTTTGCTGATGTGTTCTCTCGCTCTGAAGGTGGACTGAAGCTAGATTAAACCTTAGATGTGAATGCAGTCTATATGCATTAGAAGGCAGAGGTCTCCTTCATGTTAAAAGGAGCAGAACCTGAGCAATTTATGGAAGAAATATGGAAACACGTCCTCCATTCCTATACTAAGCTGCCACAAACCCCCCAAATTGATCATTCCCTGATGGAGGCTAATGGGGCTACTGCATCCTGAAAGCTCAACTGTGTTTCACTGCAAAGGAACAAACAGCTGTGGCCATGGTTCGCTGCAAAGGATTTTTTAATATATGAAGCTCTTGAAAAACGGCTCCCAAAGGTCTTTTCCAAGCATCTAGACTTCAACATCTGCTTTGCGTCTTACATCCAAAAAATCTAAAAGAGAGGGAAGGGGAGAGAGAGAGAAGGGGAGAAGCATGGAAGGGGTTACTGTGAGCTGAAGGATGCTCTTGTTCAGGCCGCCTCAGGTGCTCTATGTGCTGAGAAAGGACCATGTGGGATGTTCCAGATTACAAAGCCTGCCACTCCGCAATTTGGCACAGATAAATTTCCCCCCTGCACCCCATGCTTCCATCCAGAATGTACAGAAAACCCTGAATATTTATGAGGAAGGGCTGGCCCAGATAAATAAGCCCCAAAGAGCCAGAATAGATATTTAAAGACGGAAGCCAGAAATTATGTATGAGGTACGTCTGCTGGATAGGAAAGAACATAAGAGAAGTCCTGCTGGATCAGGCCACAGCCCATCTAGTCCAGCATCCTGTCGCATACGGTGGCCCACCAAATGCTCATGGCATCTCAAACAGAGACAAGGGCAAACATTTTCCTGCTATCAAATCCCAGCAAATGGTCTTAGAAGCGTTCTGCTTCCCACCCTCTAGCCTGAAAAATGTATCTAGGCATTCATTCTAGTAGCTATTGATACATCTGTCATCCATAAATTTGTCTAACCCAGCCTTATAGCCATCTAGACCGGTAACTGTTACCACCTCTTCTGGCAACAAATTCCATAAACCGATGACCCTCTGGGTGAAGAAATACTTCCCCCTGTCAGACCTGACTCTCCTACCCATCAGCTTCATAGATGCCCCCTGGTTCTAGTGTTGTGCGATAGAGAAATGTTCTCTAACCACCTTTTCTATACCATGCATAATTTTATATACTTCAATCAGGTCCCCTCTTAAACGCCATCTCTCCAGACTGAAGAGGCCTAGATGTTGCAGCCTGGTTGCGTAAGGGAGGTGTTCTAGCCCCTTAATGACTCAATATTGACTATCACTTGCACTTGAGCGCTAGTTAACTTTACCTGTTCCCTTTCCCCAGGATCGGGTACTCACCTTATTCGAACCCAGGGCCCGGTCCTTCTCTGGGCTCCGCTGTTTTGGCAGTGGTGCCTCTGCGTTTGCACATGTGTCAGCACCGTCACCTTGATATCGCAGACGCACTTTGTACATGCAGACACATCTACGGTTGTCCTAGGTGCCGTTGCACTGGTGTGGTGCCTCAAATGATACCAGAGCGCCAGCAAGAGTGAATGGTCGGGCCGCTGGATGCTTCAGGTAAGTTCCTGGTTAAACATGTGTTGCACAATTTTGTGCTCCACACCTAATCAATGATCACTGCACTTCTGGGGAGGGAGAGCACGCTTGGAGGCAGTGATAGCCTACTCCACATGTGTATGCTCTTCACCAGAGGTGCACTAATTATGCACTAGAGGCTGTAGTGTGAAAAGGCCTCAGCAGACCCTTGCTTTGAAATTAAAAGGGTTCTTATGGCAAGGTGCAAAGGTAAGATCTCAACAGGAAGAAAGGAAGGGAGAAATAAGCAGGGATAAACCCCCCCAAAGATTCCTCTTTACTTCGGGATTGGTCAATTTAACACTGGATCCATGGTTTTGAATCACCAAATAGAGGTGTTTGTCATAATACATTTGAAACAATCCATATATTTTCATGTTTTTTTTGTATTGTTGTTTTCTTTTTCTTTTCCATTTCCCCCCTTTATGTTTGTTTAGATAATTGCTGCAGTCTGTGAGTGTGAACAGTATCCAAAGATGTTGCTGGCTGCAATTATATACTATTTTTCATTCTAGTTTCTCTGTTTGTTTTTGAAAACCCTTAATT
The DNA here is from genome assembly GCA_023333525.1 of Aspidoscelis tigris stejnegeri. Taxonomy (NCBI): domain Eukaryota; kingdom Metazoa; phylum Chordata; class Lepidosauria; order Squamata; family Teiidae; genus Aspidoscelis; species Aspidoscelis tigris. The sequence goes on from JALMGA010000023.1 coordinate 3,703,704, forward strand.
TATGCAGCATTTTTTTTTTAATTGCTGGGTTGGTAGTTGTATCATTTTAGTGTATCACAAAGAGCTTGGAAAAAGGCTCAGTTCTGAAAAGGCTGCATTCAAAATCATTTAAAGAAATATAAAAGAAAGAAGCAAGCAACGTAAACTGTCTGAGTTAGCAGCCATGGGTTATAAAGAGGCAGCAAAAACATTTTGGAAAAGTGCTTATATTTCAGAATGGCAAAAAGAGAGACAGTAATTGGTGCCCAAAATGATGCAAAAAGAGTATACAGCAGGGACATGCATGTACTATGTGTTCGCATTTACCATCCAGCCAATGGTCTCCAGAGCCCAGATCTTGAAATTACCAATAAGAACAACAATAAACAAGCTAGAACGTGAATAGGACTAAGCAAGCAGATTTCTCCCTAGTAAAGAGAGGCAAGGAAAATATTGGGCATAAATTTAATGTATGTTTTTTCCAAGGTTTCCAGACCCAGTAACTTGCCAGTGATCACTACAGAGAATCTTTAGCTTGTCAGGAAATACTCAGGTTGCTTCTCTGGTATTTGCTGGTGTCTGATGTATTGAAACAGGGTCTGTGTCTCTAGTTACGCCTAGGTTTTGATCCAATTCTAGTCCACTATCAGAGTGAGAGAAAAAAAATCAGCAAAGCAACAAGTGGTTTTCTTTTGGCATTAGCTAAGCCAAAGGTTTATTTTCTGAGTTGTTTAACACTGAAAAAAACCCAACTTTTTGCTTTGCTTATGTGTTCTCTCACTCTGAAAGTGGAATGAACCTGGATTAAAACTTAGGTGTGAATGCAGCCTTGGTAATGTGTGTCCTGGCACTATCTTTCCATTTAGGGTGGCAGAAAATGCCTTGTTGCTATCGTGCTGGCCCACTGTGGCCTCACCATAGATTTATAAAGGGGCAAAATGACACTTGCTGACTTGTTTTCTATTCCCTTCCTAATTATCCCAGCATTGAATTTGCTTTTTTTTCTGCTGCCGCGCATTGGGTCGATACCTTCATTGAACTGTCCACCAGAACCCCGAGATCCCTTTCCTGGTTTGTTGTAGAAAGCTCAGACCCCATCAGTTTATAAGCATAATTTGGATTTTTGCCATTTGCCACTTGGTTGTCCACTCACCCAATGCTAAGAGATCCCTCTGGAGCTCTTGGCAATCTCTTTCGGATTTTACTAGCCTAAATAATTTAGTATCATCAGCAAACGTTGCTGTTTTACTATGTACCCCTCCTTCTAGATCATTGATGAATAAATTGTCACTGGGTCCCAAGTCTGGAAAATTAAGGGGTACCGAATTCTTAGCGGGGTTATTTTGCCCCAGAAAAATCAGGTGCATGACTTGGAAGTACTCCTGGATTCATCGCTGTCATCTGAGTCCCGTGTGGCAGTGACTGCCATTTTCTTCATTTACTCTGCCAGTTGAGGCCTTACCTGGATCAGGATAACTTGGCCACAATGACCCACGCTCTGGTAACCTCCAGATTAGACTACTGTAATGCGCTCTACATGGGGCTACCCTTGAAAACTGTTGAGAAGTTGGAACCGGTGCAGAATGTAGCAACTCGTCTGCTGATGGGAATCTCTGGTTGGACTTGTATCACGCTGGTCTTAAAGGATCTGTATTGGTTACCAAGCAACAATTCAAGGTGTTGACACTAATGTTTAAAGCCCTAAGATTTGTTAATTATTTTTTAAAGTGTTTTTAATGTATATTCTATTTTTTAATCTGTTGTTTTAATGGTTTTTACCTGCCCAGAGACCCTCCGGTATGGGGCGGGATAGAAATGTAAATAATAAATAAATAAATGGCTTGGGTCCTGGGTATATGAAGGAGTGCCTTCTCCCATATAGACCTGCCCTTAAATGTGTGAGAAAAGCAGGATAGAAAAGCAGGATAGAAAAGCCAAATCCTCCTCCTCTTCTAAGTAACTCGCTTTTCAGCCCACTCATTTTTCCAAGCAGCCTGCCTAGGTGCTCTGTTTTGATATTTTTTTTTAGCAAAATGATAATAATGTGCCACCATAAAACTGCAAAAGGACTGTGCAAAGTCAACACAGCAATAAAAAAGAGAACATACTCAAAAAAAAGCTTGACTTTTAAAAGATAGTTCCACATGTCTGCTGAAAATTTAATGGGCATTTTCTGTCCTGCAGTCCAGAAGTAGATTCGCTCAGGCAACCCAAGGCATATGCATTCCTTACCTTTTCCTTTGCCAAAGATGCCAGCTGCCCTGATCTAAAGAACGTAGGGGGACAGAAAGAACAGGGGAAGGAGGAAGAAGGGGAACAGACCAGCGGAATCTGCTGTTTACAGCACACCAGTCCAGTTCCTTCAGAAAAACAACCCCATAATTCAGGGAGATGGAAAGTTATACTTCAAGGAAAAATGAAAGGAATACCACGCAAAAGTTCGGAGGAGGTTGGATCAGCTCTTTGGGATAGATCTGCTTTTTGTCATTTGTGGAAAGAAGTACAGAAGAAGGGGCTTAGTGGTGTGCAAATTTGGTTCATGAACAACTATTCTAACTCAGTTCAAACCAAACCAAACCAGGCCTGTTTGAAAGGGGCTGGTTGGATTTGCCCCAAACCAGGGGTGTTTGCATCAGCTGGGTCAAACCAAACAGTTTGAGTTGAACAATTCAAAATCAATCTATTCTAGTCCTTTAAATAAAGCTTTTAAAATGTATTTTAAGGAGATGATGTTGATGATAGATAGATAGATAGATAGATAGATAGATAGATAGATAGATAGATAGATAGATAGATAGATAGATAGATAGATAGATAGATAGATAGATAGATAGATAGATAGATAGATAGATAGATGATAGATAGATAGATAATTTGCTGGGGTTTGAGAGCAGGTGAGGGTGTGTTCTTGTCTTCCACAAGAGATACTCATGAACAGTTGGATGCTGGACTAGATGGGCTGTGGCTGGATCCAGCAGGGTTCCTCATAGATTCTTATCTAGAATGGATGCCTAGGTGCTGCCTCCAGATTGCAGAGATAGGCAAGATGCCTCTAAGGCCATTTGCTGGGAGCTGAGAGCAGGTAAAGGGTTTGCTCTTCTGCTTTAGATGCCCAGAAGCCATTGGTGGGCCACTGTGTGGAGCAGGATGCTGGACTAGATGGGCTGTGACCTTATCCAGCAGGGCTCCTCTTATGTTCTTTACTTCTTCTTAACCTATCATATACTATTCATGCATTTCTCTGTAAGTGATATTGTAAGCCATCTAGAGACCAGAGCAAAATCCACAAGGAGCTTTTATGGCACTATGAATGTGACATAAGTTTACTCTGCCCTCTCATGTTGCTCTAAGCGAGCATGACCAAGTGTGTCCTCCTCATGGATGCTGCCCTTCTCCATAGGCCTCACAGCTTGTAACTACTGCCACCCACCTAAGGGGACTTTCCTGTCTCCTTGATGACATTACATCAGTGACTGAGTAGAGGAAATGTTTCACGAAAGCCACAGGGACATGTATTCAGATTTAAGGCGAGAAAAAATAGTTTCTGTATCACACAACACTAGAACCAGAGCACTCTGTGAAACTAATAATGGGTAGGAGAGTCAGATTAGAAAAGGAAAACTCGTCAGTCTATGGAATTCACTTCCAGAAGAGGCAGTGACTGCAACCAGCCTAGATAGCTTCAAGAAAGGTTAGGCAAACTCATGGATGACAGGTGTATCAATGGCTGCCTAGGTACATCCTTCAAGCTGGGGAGACAGGCAGGATGCCTCTGAAGGCCATTTTCAGGAAGTGGAGAGCAGTTGAAGGTTTTGCCCTTGTCTTCTGCTTGAGATGTTCATGGGCATTTGGTGGACCACTGTGTGGGACGGGATGCTGGACTAGATGGGCTGTGGCCTGACCCAGCAGGGTTCCTCTTATGCCCTTAAGTTCTAAGAATCTGAAGTGGTGCATACCTACTTCAAAACACTCTGCAACTAAAACATGGGATGGTGTTGTAGGAGCTACAGTCAATGGTATTAAATGATCTACCCCTTTCAATGGCAAAATGACACAAAAAGTAGAATAAACACTGGGGAGCTGGTCTTTGGAATAAGCATGTCTGCTACTAAACAAAGACAGGTACATAAACTCGCCCTTGTGCAAGGAACCAAAGATTGTCACTGACTGCAGTGGGGGAATGGATTCAGCAGTCTAAAGGGCCTGCGGGAAATTCGTAGTTATGCTTTCTGCTTGTTTGACTACAGGCAAAGTTCATAATTCTGCATGTTGACACAGATGTTCCTTCTAAGGGGAGGAACTGGGGAATTCTTCCACTCATCCCCCCCCCTTCCATTGGGCACTCATAGTAAATGAACGATCAGAGATGCTTTAGAATACAGACACCTCTTTGGCAGGTGGGAGTGTGCATAAATCCATCCCATGAGCCAGTAAATGGACAAGAAGGAGGAGGAGGAGGAGGAGAAGGGTTGGCTTTTACACACTGCTTTTCTCACTCATTTAAAGGGAGTCAAAGCTGCTTCTCCGCATCACAGTCATCCTGTGAGGTAGCTGGGGCTGTGAGAGATCAGAAAGAGGGCTGTGGCTAGCCCAAGGCCACCCAGCTGAAGAAGAGTTGGCTTTTCTACCCCGCTTTTCTCACCCATTCAAGGGACTCAAACCTGATGACAAACCTTCTGTTCTTCTCCCCACCACAGACACATGAGATAGCTCAGAAGGAGAACTGTGACTAGCCCAAGGCCACCCAGCTGGCTTCATGGAGGAGTGCAGAATCAAACCTGGTGACTACAAGATATGAGTCCAGCACTCTAACCACAAGGCCAAGCTGGCTGTGGCCTGATCCTGCAGGACACCTCTTGTGTTCTTATGTGCTTATGTTTAATTCCACCATGTTGGTGGGATCTCTTGCATACAGCAGCCTAGGTAGCTTATGTATATCTCCAGGGGTGGCCTGAAGCAAAAAAATGAATTGAGTGTTGAAAATAGCTATCGGTTGCACTGCATGGTCGCTGAACAGACACTTCAGAGAGCTTCTAACTGTCATTCATGGTTGGCAGGGGTTTAATTCAGCCACAAGCTGAGGTTTTTCTTGGCTTTCATGGCTGCAGGGATGGTGGTGTGGAAAGGAGAACGTTTTAGGTGCCGGACTGAGCCAAAGTTCATCTGGCTAGCTGCTGTCAGTTGCCAATCTTGGAAGAGAACCCCCGCTTGCTTCTCTGGAGCACGGAGCGCTGTCAGAGATCAAAGGGAAAGTGTATTGGACTGTGGAAATTCTGGAAGTGAAGATGGATGGGCGCATGTTGTTTCTTCTGTTGGCCAGTAGACTGTGAGACATCTACCAGAAGGTTAGGCTGTGGTTTATTTTTAGTTATCTACTGGTAGCTGCTGCAATCCGCCACAGGGATGGGGGACCCACCTCCGCATTTCTTCTCATGGACGCAGATGTGTCCATTTTAGCAGTGGCAAGTGTGCCTGAAACCGTAGTGGTCTGATGACCAAGAGGTGCCCGTTGCTGCTCCAAATGGAGATCCGGTAGCAGCAAGCAGGGATTTCACTGGATGACTCCTTGGGTAAGTGAAGATCTGACCCCAGTCTATGCATCTATACCCACTTTTATACTGCCTTTCAGCAAAGTTCCAAGGTTCAATATTAGTCATCAAATGCCCAAGTGAGCAAATAGTGTTGCCAGTGGCACCAGGTGTGAAAAAAGTGCTTAATGTTGGTGAGCCATGTTATCCAAGGAGAAACAATTAAAAAACCTAGGGGGTCACTGCAGAGTAGGCCCTCTCTCTAGATGCCTTTCCATGAACCTTACCGAGAGCTGGAATTACTTAGGAAATTCCTAGTAATTTGTCAGCAGTGATCAGTTAGAACTCCTCAAGAATGGGGCGGGGTGTTAGATAATGCCATTCCATTAACTGCCTCTGCCTCAGTTTCCTCAGTTTTCTGGCTCTATACACTCACAAAAAACCTAGTTGTAACTGAGCCTGTTGCACTTTTTGTGATTTATTTTGCAGGAACTGAAAAGGGTAGAAATGTGAGTTTTTCAGTACCTCAGTGGAGGCTAGGACCGGTCTCAGCAAAAATAATGAAGAGAACAATTGGGATTTCAGGTCTCCTTCGGTGGCAACTTGTGGGCAAGGGCAGCTGAGAGTCTAGGTGGCCTTCCATTATTTCACTATTGTCCCCGCAGCGTCCTCCCCGCCTCCCAAGTGAGAGCACTTCATTGTTGAACATTCCAGTGTCTATTCCAGTTGGATGTGATTCAACTTGCTTAGCTGGCGACTTAATCAATGCCAGGGCTCAGCTTTAATTCATTAAACCAAACCATTCATTCACGTCCTAATTCACTTAAGGCTTGGAAAGTGAAACAAGGCCAGGCTTAACACTCGGGACCAGAGAAAAGACAAAGCTATTTACCCTATGAGCAAAAGAGATCAATCATTCTGGCCATCAGAACTTTATGTTTAATTGCAGTGGCCTCTTAAACGAGGCTCATGTAAGCCGGTCTTAAGGAAGTTAGTTGTCCATGTCTGAATTCCCATTCTAGTTTTCTTACCATCTTGAGGGGAAACCATTTTCCGTCCTCTGCTGGAGCCATAGAAGATGACCAAAAGGCATATTGTAGAAAAACTAATTCTCCACATGGTGAAACTTTGGTAGCTGGTTTGGTACCTAGAAGGTAGAGAAAGAAGTAGTCAATCTGGGTCACTTGTCAGGAGTTTTTTTTTTTTAAAGGCCAGATATTCATTTACTTGCTTGCTTGTTGACTAAATATCTGCAGCCCTCCCAATGAACAAAGTTTGCCAGGGGCTTACAGACCATAACAACAAACTAAAAATTAATTTAAAAACATAAAATACAAAACACCTAAAAAGGCTAGGGTTGGAACAATACAGTTAAACAATAAAATAAAAATACTGAAAATTGTTCATGCCTCAACGAATGATGTCTGCAAGCATAAGAGAAAGGTGAATCTATAGAGAGAGTATTCCATAGCCTGAGTACTAAAACCAAGAAAACCTTTTTCCTTGTGGGCCATCCATTTCACTGCATTTTCATTTTGTGATCAAGGCCACCCTGAAACCTGAAAAAAGACCCTTGCATCTGAAACTAAGGGGGACCCATTAAGGGCCCATTAGGCTCAGAGCAGGAAGACCCCGTTTCTGCTGCAGACCCCATTAGAACCCGATTTGTTCACACCTGTACTAGGGAAATCTGGATTAAATGGGTCCTTCAGGACCTATAATCCAGGTTTCCTGTGGACTCCATTACCTCTTCAGCGTCGCCCCAAAACTGAAAGCAGGCACCCAGGATGCAGCGCGCCTGTGTCCTGCGCGCCTCCTGAGTGGCCAGGGCTGCGCCTGGCAGCCCCTGCCCTCAGGAGCTGTTCTGCGCAGGCGTGCTGCATCCTGGGCACCTGCTTTCAGTTTCGGGGTGATACTGAAGAGGTAAGGAGAGGATCCGCCGCACTCCCCCCAGGGTGGGCTAGGGTAGGCTTTAGGGAAGCTCGCCCTGGCTCCAGAAGTGGCGACCCGCCGCTTCTGGGGCCAGGGTGAGCCGAAAGGTAGGGGACCCCCAGCTTGCCATGCTCGGCTCCGGTGAGCCAATCATGGCGGGCCAGGGGTGGGCCAGGGGTTTTCACACTTGCGCTGTGCGCACACATCCAAAATGGATGTGGATTCACAGCGCAAGACCACATAATATGTGGTGTGCAACTAGCACCCATTAAGCACACATTAAGTCTGGATAGGTTTGGAAGCACCCACCGGAAGTTGCTACTTTGTCCCCGCTAATGGGGACGCTCCGGCAGCAATCCAGTTTTGCCACCGAAATCCGCATTAAAAAGGGGCTTGCTGTGCGGACATCCCTCGCCAAAAGTGTCCTAATCAGCGACCCGTGTGTGGAGGCGCACACTAGAATGTGTGCTTAATGGGTGTTAAAGGGCCTGTGCGGAACCACCCTCAGTTCTTAGATCTGGATCATCTTAGATCTGGATTAAAGGAGGTAAGTGGGGGGAAAAACCCTAATTCTCTCTGTTATTAGTTCTCCCAACCAGAGTTATGCCAACGTGCTTCAAACTCAAACCAATTGGTTCAGTTTGAATCACTTTGATATCATCAGTATTTTACCCTCTTAAAGGACTTTTTAAATTGCATTTTTATGTTTAGAGCCAGTTCAATCCAGATCAAAGTGACAAATTTCCCTTCTCTATCCTAAGCAGTAGATCACCCTTAAAACATGTTAATTCCAGCAAATATCTTTTAGCTTCTTGTGAATTTTAACAGCTTTCTGTTGATTGGGACCAAAGACTGGCAGCAGAGCATGATGGGATATTCTTTTATCTCTTTGAGCTGTGCTCACCAAAATGTGGGCAGTTGAGTTCCAAGTGAGATTGCCCCCTTATCTCACAAAACTCTTTCTAGGTGACCTTCAAACAATTTTTCCTAAAGCTGAGTTTGAGGTTTTGCCAACCAGCAAGCTAAAAATCAAGCAAGACAGCATTTTAGTTATGCAAGATGTTTGTGCCTATAATAGTAGAATCATAGCATCATAGTTGGAAGGGATCTTCAGGTTCTTCTAGTCCAACCCCCTGCTCAATGCAGGATTTCCTAAACCTTCTCAGACAGATGTAGGTCTAGCCTCTGCTTGAAGACCTCCAGTGAAGGAGAACTCACCACTTCCCATGGCAACCTATTCCACTGACTGATCACCCTCACTGTCAGGAAGGTTTTCTTCATATCTTTATTGACTCCCTTGAAGTTTCATCCCTCTGTTTCCAGTCCTCCCACCTTGTGCAAGCAAGAATAGGGATGATCCCTCTTCACTGTGACAGCCCTTCAGATACTTGAAGACCACGATCATCTCTTCTCTTCTGTAGGCTGTAGATCCTTCAACCTTTCCTCATAGGACATGGTTTCCAGACCACTCACCATTTTGGCAGCCCTCCTTTGGGCTTGCTCTAGTTTGTCAATGTCCTTTTTGAACTGAGGTGCCCAGAACTGGACACAGGATTCTAGATGAAGTCTGACCAAGGTAGAGTAAAGAGGAATAATTACTTCTTGTGATCTAGACTCTATGTTCCTCTTGATGCATCCTAGGATTGTGTTTGCCATTTTTGCAGCTCCGTCCCATTGCTGACTCTTGTTCATCCTGTGATCAACCAGGACACCCAGATCTTTTTCACTTGTGCCACTGCTCAGCCAGATTACTCCCATTCTGTATTAATTTTTATCATTTTTTACCATATTTTGCCTGAGTCTCTGGAACATGTTTTGTTCAAGTGCAGTTTTTAGCAGACAGCTGGAAATAATTCACCCAGGTATAAATCATCTTCCAGGAATAGCCAGTATTGAATATATGAGAAGCTAATGCCTGCTGTTAACCAAGGTGTGACTTTAGTAACAACTAGATTTTTATCAGCTGCAATAAAACTCAGACCTCAGATTTCAGGGCAGACTGTATAAATCTATTCAAAACGTTGTATATCTGGTTTTAAAACTCTACTATAAAAATTTAGTTCTGTGTCTTTGACTGTATCTGCATGATGGAAATCTATGGTCCTTCAGGCAAACACTTCTGACTTTGAGATTCCCAGAGAAGCGAAAAGGACAACCTTCAAAAATCTGGGCCACTCAATGAACATCTGTGGTGGCCAAGGTGAAACTGGAGATAGGCGCACAAACCTTTTTTCTTCTTCTTCTGGGTTGCCTTGGTTTGAACAGAAAATTCCTTTTTTCAGTTGGAATTTGAACCTTTTGAATACCTTTGAACTCAGACTGAACAAGGTGTGTCTGATAGGTTCATTTAAACATGAATTTTTTGGATGTCCGTGTTGAATTAGAACTGGTTCTACCAGCAGTGCAGCTGCGATCACTGCAGGAGATGGGTAACATTGTGGGATTCCCACCAGAACTTTTGGTTCTCTCTAGAGATGTCCACAAATGCTTATTGTTCTGGGGTGTTGTTTGTTTTTTTTGAATCGAATGCAAGAAAATTTGTATTTGTTCAAATAGATCCCCTTCGAATATAGTGCGATTCAAATTTAATACGAATGTTCAATCACATACAGATCCCAAACGGATCCCATATGGCGCTTCATACAAATGTATGGAAACATTCAATTCAAAACATTCAGGTGATTCCCACCCTTGAAGTGGTAGATCCATGTCCTATCCTGGATCTCATGTGCAGAAGAATGAAGCTCTTGGCTGTAGAGAAGTGGAACTAGAAAGAGAGGATTCCAATGGCTCTTGCCAGTCATCACTGGTTACCAAATGACTTTAAGGACAAAAATGAAAATAAAGCAAGAAGTTAATTGCTCCTCAAAGATGTGCCAATCAAATCCGGGAAGGTCTGTTTTCTTACCAGTGTGTAGGTCTGGTGAAATTTCATAGATAATGAGAAACTGATGTGTGAGGTGATTGCTTTTTGTAACTCAATTGTTCCAATGAATTTTGAGCATGGCCGCATGTACCCGTGTCCATGAAACACAGGGGAAATATTTGGGTGGATGGGAAGAGGGTGATTAGTTAAAAAGAAGAGGAGGAAGAGGAGGAGGAGGAAGAAAATGAAGAAGCAGAGGAGGTCAAAGAGGGGAAGGGGGAGGACGTTCGAGTCCCCCTAGGGATGTGCACTAATTATTATTTTTTGTTCTATTTGTATCATATTCATTCAAACATCCCCTTCACATGTGGTGGGATTCAAATTCAATACAAATGTTTGATATGAACCTGATTTAAATCCCACCATGACCCTCACTAGGATTCCCTCTGTGAATCCCATACGAATCCGTAACAAAACTTCGTACAAATGTATTGAAACATTTCATTCAAATGTCCACACAGCACCCGCCTCAAATCCGGATCTAAGTCGTCCTTCCACCATGTGTGCGGAAGGATGGGGGGGGGGTTTGATCCGTATCTATTATGTACGGATCTACCGCTGTAAATCTGGATCTACCCTGCATCTGGATTTAGTAAATCCAGATGCATTCAAAACCGGGTTTACTAAATCCAGATCTGGTAGATCCAGATTTATATAGGTAAGTGCAGAAGCACCCTAAATGTTTGGACATTTGAACTGATACGAATACATTTGTATCTCTTCATACAAATATTTGATACATATCCAATGACATGAATGTAGTATGCATCTGTATTCATCCGTGTGCATCTGTACGCATCCTGATTTCATCCTGTATGCGTCCTGTTTTCATTCCGTACATATCTGTATAGATGAGTATGGATATGCACAAGATGCATACAAGATTCATATCCATACGCATATGAATCTTCAAATTACTTGTACGAATAACTTGTAATTTTAGTATTCATACGAATACTAAAGTACAAATGTCTGGACTTCATTCATATACAGATGTCCAAATTTGTGTACAAAATGTGTACAAATTTGTCCAATGTGTACAAATAACAAATAATACGAATATTCGTGCACATCCCTGGTACAAATACATTCGTATTGAATAGAATCTTACCACATTTGAATGGGATCTATTTGAACAAATATGAATTTTCTTGCATTCAATTAGATATGATAATGAATTGAATGCAAAAATCCCTCAATGCATGCTCATTCCTATTCCTCACTCTTGGTAAAACGTCCTGATGAAGTTCAGGATGAAAGTTTTGCTCTACTTAAGAATGAAGGGTCTCCCCCCTTGTCTCCCCTCCCCTCCCCCTCCTCCTCGCTCCTGCCAGCATCAACAGCCATGGTGGCATGACTATACATGATTCAGTCACTCTGCGTTCTGCTTCCTAAGTGTGCCCCAAGGACAAAGCCCTCAAGGCAGCTGTCCTCCTTGCAATTTTGCATGACCTCACCATGTGACTCTGAGGAGGCCAGGAGAGGCAGCCAGAAGCAAGGGGAGCCTCAGCTGGGGTGTTCCTTGCTCCTAACAAAATTGGTCTCAGACTCTCCGTGTAAAAGACACATGGCCATCTCTAATGCCCTGCAAAGCATTTCAGGAAACATTTTACATTCTCCTGTCCCCATGCACTCTATACTCCAAGGCAAACCTGAATTCGACTCAGAGCATCCCCATGCAAAGGGTCTAATCCGGGCTACATCTGGAACAAATCGCTCAAATCAAGGGTAACCCCCCCCCCCTGCAAACTGTTTTCACTGTGAATTGGGAAGCAAGCACGGATTATCTTGGAGGCATGGGGAAGCTCCCAGGTTATTGGGACTCACTTCATTAGTGAGCAGGGATTCACCTGTGCTTGCTGTATCTGTCCTGCACGCCACAATCACAACTGTTTGGGGATTTCTTTAAATAAATTACAATGAAAGAGAAATTATGAGGGGGTCAAATGGCTCTCTTTTGTCCTATGAGTGTCTTTCTGTCTACAATTATTACAACCCCCCTTCCCTGATCGCCTGATCAGCAAGCTACCCATGGTTAATGGCTTGATTCTGCGCACCAGCACCGCATTGCCTTAGTGGGTAACATGCCCATGGCTTCCTTGCTGTCATGCGAAGGTGCGGACCTCCACTAAACTGTGGTGGCTCCAAGCAACGAGTTGCTTTTCCATCCTATTAGTTATGCCCCTTATTATCATTGTTTATCTTTGCTGTGTGTTGTGTTTGTGGAGGTGTGACCTGGGGGTGTTTCCCTGTCATCGCTGAAGTAGGCGGGACAGGCTATGGTGATGTCAACCCAGCTTCCTATCAGGGGAGAGGGGTGGAGAGAAAAGGATGCAGTTTCCTGATGCAGGGGTTTACTGCAACTTGCATGGGGACAGGTACATTTGACTTGAACCTGTACTCTCCTCAATCGCATGGGGATGAGTTAATTCGAACTAGAATCTGTATTGGGAATGCACTGAACCCACACCAAAGTAAACGGAGTGTATGGGGATGTACCCTAAGGCACAGAATTCCTGTTTGGAAATGACCGGCAAGTGTCCTCAAGACCTTCTGGCAATGGTTTTGGAGACAACCAAGGGTGTTTTTCCACTGTCACTAGAAGTACCCATTAAGTACCCATTAATGGGTACTTAATGGCAATAATGTACCCATTAATGGGTACTTAAATGGTACTTCTAGTGACACCCCTAGTTCTGTGGTAGCCACCTCCAGTGTGACTTCTAATGCCTCATTCTCCTGTGCTCTTCATTGTCATTCCTTAATTTTAAACCCACCCCCAATCCATCTCCACTTGAAAATTATGCACCATCAACACATAAAAAGTTATTGCTCAGGTTTTTGGAAGTCTTGGTTTCTTTCCCAATTTCCTTGCTTCGCTTGCTTCAAGATCAAATCCATTCAACACTTTTTTTGTTTAGCCAGCATTCATTATGGGTTCCTCCGGGTAAAGGTCTGGAGGGCAAGGCACACATCAGATCCACCTTTTGAGGACTCACAACCACTAAGTGATAGAACAGTAACATCAACAATAAAAGAAAATAATAAAAACAAAAGAGGGAACCACAGAATATGAGCTCTAAGCAATGAGTAGTACAGAACTCAAATTGCTTTACTTTCCTGTGTTACTCCTTGGTGTTCATAAAAAGATGTTGCAAAACTGAATCTCAAGTACAAAAGAAAAAGAAGAAAAGGAAAGAAGAAACCACCTGGAAATAAGATCTGAAACATTTCTGTGGCTGACTGAGACTAACTCCCTTCTTAGATAGAACCTGGTCCCAGAATATGGAGAAGGAGCTTGTCAGACTAATCTGATCTTTTAAAAGGTTCTCCTGGACCACCATCTCTTGTATCACTCTGTATTCCAAAATGGCATGGCAGAGGCCAGGTCTAGGCTGCAGTGGCCTCAAGGCATCCTGACCATGGGAATGATGAACCAGTGGGGTGTACGTGCCACTGACATTGGAGAAGGGGTGAAAGCCGGTGCCTCCTTGAACCAACAAGGGTGCTTTGGGTTGGCATGGTTCTCCTCTAGCCTACATCACCTGGTGGTCTCTCATCCAAGTCTTAACCAAGCCTGTGCCTGCTTAGCTTTTGATCTCAGACCAAACCAGCACGAGACAGTCCCCAAACACTGTGTTAACAAAGCCAGAATTCTCATGAAAGGCTGGAGCGTGGCATCACTAAAAGCCAGGAAAGGAGCAAGAGTTTTTCCATCTCTCCCAGCAAGGTACAGGCAAACAGAAAGGCCCCCGCAGAGCACAAGTCATAATATTTTTACAGGTGTGCATTTCATCAGTCTGGGATAAACATTTTCATCCAACAAGATTTCATTCCCTGAAACCTTCTCCTCTATCTGCCCCCTCTCCACATTTGTCAAATGGTACAGTTGGTCCTTGAATATAAAGTCCATCTTCACCAAAGTGGCAACTCTTCTCCTAGTCTGCTTGGACAGGATTTATTTTCTTAAAAAGATGCATGGAGGCATTTCTAGGAGGATCCAAGTCTGCTTTCACTGTTTTACCTCTGTGTAGCCACATCACCAGTCTATATGCCCAAAGTCAAGTAAGAGAAGAGGAGAGGAGAAAGCGAAGCAAATTTAATAACTCCAAGGAAAAGTGAGGCAGAGGAAATAACTTGCCACTGCAGGAATATAATACGTGTCTGGAGCTGAAGAACTAGGGAACAGTGGCTTCCCTTAAATTAATAAAAGACGAGGGAATGGGAGCTCTGCTTGAGAAAACAGCAGAAATCTGGAGGAGCTTTTATCAAGGCAATAAGGCATGAGATTCTTATCTGCAAGGCCAGCCGGTAGCTGTGCCATTAATAAACTCCCTCTGTTTAGTTGGACAGAAGGTTGCACCCGGGAAAAAGCAAGGGTGCCTTCCAGTTGCCCACTTTTTATTTTATTTTATTTTACCTTGCCTCTAACAGCGCCCCTCGCAGAAGCCAGAAAGTTCACATCAGAGCAGGCAGATGTTTGAGATTTCACTTTTGAATCAAGGTGTGAGTTCACTTACCTGCCTGGGGTGCTACACCCAGCTGGTCATATTTCCAAAAGTTGGGGAGGATGAGGGCTCGGGAAGGAGTAGCGGTGCCTCCGGTGAGGGAGAAACAAGCAGCAGCGTCTGCAGCAGCCCACACGTCACCGTGCAAATCTGGCAAACGTCTGCTCCAACTTTTCAGTCCTTTGGAACTTTCCCCCTGCTTTCTTGGTGCGCCTGTGTGCAGAACACAGAAAGCAGCAGAGACCAGGGAAGGGGGGAAAGGAGACAGACAGACAGAGGAAAAGGCTGGTTCCAGGCTTTGCTACAGAAAACAGAGTTATTTTCCCTCTCACAACTTTGGATTCCCTGTTGCTGTTCTTTTTGGACTCTTTCACTGTCCTTCCTCTTTGCCTGTCCGCCCAGAGTTGGAGAAATGAAAGCGTGCCTCCGTCAACTGCACCCCCCCACCCCCCCGTCCTGAGCTTGACTCTATGATGAAGCACGGTTTCTTTGCCAGGATCCTGAGCTGGAAGCAAACAGCTATTAAACGTGCCGGAATGCCAAGAGAGCTTAATCAGCCCCAGCTGGGACAAGAACAAAGGCCTCCGGGCAGGGAAAGTTGCATCCCAGCTCATCTTCAGTCCTGCTGCATTGAGTTCCTCCCTCGCCTTGACACCTATTAATGACCTTTGCCGCTGCGTGGAGGATTGAAGCTCAGGATGAGTTGGGGATCTGCCATCGTGGGAAGCCATGAAGCTGCCTTAGGCACCTTCAGCACTCAGCCTTGCTCTGGATTGTAGCCAGGACTAGGGATCTGCCATCCGCATTCTGGTGCAGACAACTGCAGGCCCTGGGGCAGGCCCAGTGCAATGGGGAGCCTTATGCTGACTAAGGTTCCATCCAGGCTCTTTCTGCACTTACCACGTTCAATCTGGATTAAGGAGATCCAGGCCTTCGAGATCTGGTCCTTGATCAATCCAGTCCTTGATCAATCCGGTCCATCCAGTTCCGGATCTGTACGGAGACCCCATGTGAACACACAGGGTGTTTAGCACCCAGTGGCAATGGGTGCTAAAAAGGGCTGTTGTGCAGATGCTGTAGCATGCATCCCGAGGCCGTGATTAGGCCCGAGCAGGACATTCCACTGGCAGCATGGCATGGCTGGCCCACATAACCATCAATCAGGAGTAACTTCTGTTTACAGTGGGCCTGGCAGAGAGACATGGTTGCGTAGTTGCCTATGTAGCAACTATGGAGTCAGATACCAATTGAGTAGGGACTGTATAAAGGGGTAGATCCGGAGCTGCCCCGCTGCAAATGGCGACCTCCAGGCCTGTCCATTGGCCCAGCAAATGTGCAGAAGCACCCTCTGGAATCTGGCCACCTCCGGGCAGAAGAAAAGTCAAGTAGTGAGTGCCCTGGAGTCAGGTGACTACATATTGCCAGCCTATTGGGCTTACAGTTGGCCTCTGAAGCACAAAATCCTTCCTCAGAGAAGACCTGCAGGCAAACCCAAGCAAAGAACTCCAAGGTCCTTTCTGGAGGTCTCTCTACTGCTACCATCTAGAGACACAGCAATTTCCATCCAGAATTTCCAGAGTAAAACTGACTTCTGGAGCCATTTCCTGCCTGACACTCAGCCAGGCAGGAAATTTCAAAGCTGCAGAAGTTTCATTTCATGGTTTCAATTTCTCTGGGGGCAGGAGGTATGTACCATGCACCTCCCTTAATAATGGGTTACGGAGATCCCATATATCCCTTTCCTTGGCCACGAGGATGCAACCATAAACTGGCTTTCCTCCCATGATCCAAGTCACAAATAAAAGAATCAGAGGAGAATGGGTGTAGAATATAAGTTGTTCATTATGATTACTATTATTCACAAAGAGTGGGTTGAAAACTGGTTGCAATTAGGGATATGCACAAATATTCTTAACATTCAAAATTCGTGCGAAGTTGGCCGAATTTGGAAAGTTGTATTTGAATCTAATGTTGCCACATTCAACGACTGACATTCAAATTCAAATGGAATGTTTTGATATATTTGTATGAAGCTTCGTATGGGATTTGTATGGGATTCATATGCATCCGTATGGGATTTGTATGGGATTGAGCATTCATAGTGAATTTGAATCCCACTACATTTGAAAGGGATCTATTCGAATGAATACAAATTTTCTTGCATTCAGTTAATACGAATTGAATACAAAAGAACAACATTCATGCACATCCCTAGTATATTGCAGAAAAATTCTAATTGTCCTACCATATATCATTTGAGTATATATGAGTAATGTACCTCCTGTATTGCCCCAATGCTTCAATAATGCTGGTGTCATTGCTGATTTCTCCTCCCCACCAACTCTTTATGACTTCTATTTGTAAATCTCAGTATTTTGTAACTTCCTTCAATTCCTTATTGTCAACATTACTGTCTCCCCAAATGGCTGGGTCAATAAACCATCCTCTATGAGTTTCGGTTTTGTTTGCTGCATCCTTAGGGCACTATAGGTCTTTTATAAATTGATCTCAGAGTGGTCTTGTTACATTCAGTGCAGAACCAGATGTGACATTTCAGGTGGGGTGTGTGAGTGAGAGAGAGAGATAGAAAGATAATATGTGTGTTTTAAGGGGGAGACCTGGGATCCAAGATGATTTAAGACTTGCAGAATCCAGCAAACAGATGCCCTTGCTCGGGAAAATGCAAAATGAAAATGCTAGTAAGCAGAGTGTATTCTGAGAGCATTTTCACACTGATGTTATTAATAAAACGTGGGCGGGGCGGGGGCAAGGGGAATGCCTGCACAGTCCATCTGCATGGCATAGAGCTATTTCTTTACCTGAAATGGCTCTGCACATGCTCTGGTCCCCCCCCCCCCCCCGCCATGCAGTTAAAACATTTGATTCAATTCGAATGTTTAAAATCCATATGTCAAAAAATCAGATTGAAATCCGTAACATTCGAATCTATTGGTTTGAATGTTAGACTTGTATTTAAAGATACGAATGTCAACATTTGTATCTGTTATATGCGTCTGTGCTCATTTTGTATGCATCCTGCTTTATCCCGTATGCATCCCATTTTCATCCTGTATTATAAGCGCAATTATGTATAATATTTGTACAGATACATATGTAATACATACGTACCTGTACATTCAAATCATTCTTACGAATGTTTCAGAAGATCCGAAATCCGTTCGAATGTCTAAATTTGAATGTTATAAAATCCGTTTCAAATTCGAATGTCAACATTCATCGGATTTGAATTGGATTTTTGAATGTTTGAATATTTGTACACATCCCTACTAGGGCATTTGGACCTCCTTCAGGTGGAAGAGGTACAAGGAGAGCAGGTGACCAATGGCACAGGTGCAATTGCACACTACGTCACCTAGGGCAATTTCTCCCTTCCCTTCCTGTCCACCTGATGGGAAAGGAGTGTAATCACCCAATGTTAAGTAGCACTTGCACTTGCTAGATAACCACAGTCCGTGCCCCGCACGATCAGTCACTCATCTGTGACCAATCCTGGGGCTGGTTCTCTTCAGAGCGCCACCATTTTGTTTGTGGCACCCTCCGTAACTGTGAGTGTGTCAGCATTGTCACTATGATGATGCTGAAGTTCTGTGCACATGCAGTCTCGGTCCTGTTACTTTGCACGCCACCTCAGACAACCCCAAAGCACCAGAAAAGCTGCGGATGCTCACCACTGGATGTGCCAGGTAAGCAACTAGTTAAGGTTAGCAAAGGTGTGGAGCACAATTTCATGCTCCACCCCTAGCGCATGATTAGGGAACTTCTGGGCAGGCAGGGAACGCCTGGAGGCTGTAACAGTCTCCTCAAGGTTCGGATGCCCTTCTGCAGAAGTTCCCTAATCGTGCCCTATGGCCTGTAGTGTGACTAGGCCCCT
Organism: Aspidoscelis tigris stejnegeri; assembly: GCA_023333525.1. Taxonomy (NCBI): domain Eukaryota; kingdom Metazoa; phylum Chordata; class Lepidosauria; order Squamata; family Teiidae; genus Aspidoscelis; species Aspidoscelis tigris. The sequence continues at coordinate 3,722,469 of JALMGA010000023.1, forward strand.
GGTTTGCAATGGTGCCACACAGGGTTCTGTGACTGGCACTTAGCTGGCACCTAGTAAACTACCAGTTAAGTTTCATATGCTTTGGACATGCACAAGTACAGACATTTGAAGCATTCTACCCTAGGATGGGACACAGAGTGCAAATTTCCCTTAGGTGTCTTGGTTCTGGTGACTTATACCTTGTAGCTATATAGCTCCTTTGTCTCTATTTTAAAGTTATCAAAACAAACAAGAACAAAGACTTCGCCATAAGCATTTAAATGTTTCCACAAACAGTAACAACTAAGGCACAACAATTCCCAATCTTCAAATGAAACAGACACACACACACACAAATGTTTGGCTCAATGCTAACACCTTTGAACACCTTGAAACCCTGACTGAACAGGGTGTGTTTGCTAGGTTAGTTAGAGCAGCCCTAGAGTTTGATTTGAATTTGAACTCTGCTTTTGAAGAGGCAAGATTTTTTGGGGGCGGGGGGCGGGTCTGGATCAGAGCCCCTTTGATCCCGATCTAGAGGACAGAGCGGAAAGGACATATGTTACACAAGGGTACTCCTATTTTAGGTGTGGTGGAAAAGCAAAAGAATGTCCTACGAAATATGCCCGCCCGCCCGCCCGCCCGCCCATCCGTCTGTCCATTTGCATTTTTATCCCACCCTATACCCAAAGGTCTCAGGGTGGGTAACAACATTTAAAACTAAACATATTAAAAAAACAATAACAGTATACATTAAAACAACAGTGTCTGCAAGTGGAAATGGGAAAGTGTACCCCCTTTTAACCAAGGACCAGGGCAAAGAGGTGCGTCTCCACTGCCTTCCTACATGTGTACAGGGAAGGTGACTGACACACCTCAAGGGGGAGACCATTGCAGTTTCCCGGTGATCCGACCTCCCGAGGATCCGTCCAAAATAGAGACAGATCCTCGGAGGCCTCCTGCGTGTCGGGCGGCTGGATCGGGTGGCTGGATCCCCTGGGTGCTGCATGGAGGCCGCAGCACCCATTCCAAAGGGCATCCGGCCTCCCGCACCGCCTACGCCACCCCTGGAGCTGCCGGACTGGAGCATACAACTTCCAGTCACCGTGCGTTTCTGGTGGCGCACGGCACATGGGGGAAGGGCAAAAGAAGGCAGATTGGCCTACTTCCGCCTTTCCTAAGATGGCGGCTGCCGGCAAATCCAGCCCCTCGCCTTTCCGGGTGCGGAAGCATCCTGCTTCCGACTGGATCGAGGCGAGGGGCCGGAAGACCTAATTTTCGACGTCTTCCTGGAGGCTGGATTAGGGTCAGATCTTGCGCGCTGGAGTGCAGAAGTGGCCGCATGAAGAGTCCCGGATCCGACTTCCTGCACGGAAGGTAAGTTGCTATGTGTCTTGTATGTGTTTTTGTATGAGTTTTAACAGCCAATGTGGAAGCACCCTAGGGCCTTATAAGTCAAATTTAACACTTCAAATTGGGCTGGGTAGCAAAATAGTGTTATGCAAGAGGTTACTGTACTTTTGGCTATGGATATGACTGGGTGTGACAGTAAGTGCATGAGAGAAAGAATGTCTGAACGGCTGTGGGTGTTTACTCCCACGCAGACATAGATTCAAGAGCAGCAGTAGCTTCATGCCCAATTTATTAGGACTGCAATTCTATCCAGAGTTTCCCAGGAATAAAGCTGCTTTCCTCTCACTGGTGTGCCTTTTTTCTCGTCACAGGTCGATAAGCCAGTAAACGCATTGGGTTTTAGCAACCAGAAAATCTTCTGCCCGTGAAGCACAACTTTCTCCGTTCCCTTCAGCAATTTGGTTTCGCTCAAGACGTGTTACCTCTGCTTAGTTATTTTCCTCTCTCCTCCAACTTCCTTGACGCTAGCTTGTCAAAAATCAACCCAACGACTTGAAAGACTTCTTATCCTCTCAACCATTCACCAGAGCAAAGATGATTTTACAGTTCCCCTGACTCGCATCCCACAATGTAACTGTTCTTCTCCACATGTGCCACCTACGGGACCGTGGGCTGCTTCTGCACTTACCAGCAGAGCAGACCCAGTCTGCAATGGTTCCAGGTGCTAGAATGCTCTACCGTCCTAGAACAAGTCTGCTGACTTGGCAAGTGTGATCTTCTGGGTTCTCTGGTGTGTAGGTACCAAAGTTCCTGGCTTGGGAGCCCTAGGGAGATTTGTGGTGGTGGTGCAACTTTGTGGCCGCATCCCCATTACAACCTTATTTTGATTTCAAACCATTTTCAATCCTGGCAGACCCCACGTCAGTTTGGCTTAACACGCTTTCCCCGTGTTAAATTGCCCCAAAGCATTGTAAATGTTAATCCTCATTTCAACAGGTCTCACTCCAGTTTGTGCTCTTGAAACATTTTACATTTTTTACTATGGGGTCCGTAGGGTGTTAAGGGATGAGAATCCGTGTTTAGGGTTTCCCTCCCCCAATAGCTTGCTTCCAAAGATAGTGATTTCATTGAAAAAATCCACCCCTCAAAACAGCCACTATAAAAATCCACTCCTTAAAGCTACACTGTAGCGATCTACCCACTTCACACCTTATAACAATGTTGCAAATTTGTGCAATTCTGGAAGTTCTGACCTTTAGAAAGGGAAAGGAACGGAAAGTAGCTGGTTCTGTTTTAAAGGCTGTGGCTGTGAAGGGGTTTTTAGTTGCTGCTGCTGCTGCTGCTGTGTGCCCTGGGAAATGGGGAGAGGAGGGGAAAGAATCGCTGGCTGCCCGTGCCGTTTTTCATCCATCCAGGCAAGCGGCAGCCACCCAGCCACCCAGCTGGGCTCCCTGAAGGGGTCCCTTATGGGTGGTGCGTTCATGCCAGGAGAAAGAGGGCAGGGCAGCCCCGAAAAGCAGCTTTTAAAAAGTAGCCACTTGAGCCACATATGATCCTCAGAATCCAGATCGAATGCGATTAAGCTGAAAATAATGGGAACAGGCAAATTCGCGTTTGCATCCGGTTCTATTATTTCTGTTTAAGGAAACTGGATTAAGCTTATAATGGGGATGCACCCTGTGTGCTACTGAATAAGGCCTTCCTGCTAAACTGGTCCACAGAGGCCTGCATACTTCCATGTGCCACCTGGCCTGGTTTATTACCCCCCAGACCAACAGTAGGCCTTTAAAATATATATAGTCCCACTGTTTCAGACCACTAAAGTGGGTTCCCCAGTGACCTTTGAGGCTGGCAATGAGATCTGGGCTTAGGATAGGTGCTGGAATGGATCAGAGATGGTCCAGAGCACACCTTTCTGTGGTTCAAACTAGCGGGCATGGCTGATCCAGACCCACCAGTTTGGATCCTAGAGAGGTAAATGCTGAAAGGCCCATTGGTAGCCTTGGCCTCCCCTCCACAAAGCCATGACTTTGATGGGTGGACCTGAGTCTCTTCTTGTGGTGTCCCTGAATTTCCATTAGTTAGCAGGACTTCTGTGGTTCTCCTAGCCTCCAGTTTTCTACAGATGGCAATTATTTACACACTGTGGTTTGTGGGAACTAAACCACAATATTGCACTAGAAATATCTATACATAATTCCTCTTTCATCCTGAGTTTGGTAACTGAAAGCCAGAACAAGTTATCAGCGGCTAGCAGCAATGGGCCTCCTCTCTTGCACCTGGTTGCTGCACCAAGATCTCTGAAGTACCCGATAGACAATGCAAGCCGGGAGCCAGGACTACATTTAGCTCTGTTCTCCATCACTGCATTGGCTGAGGAAGCCAGTCAGGAAAAAGAAGCAGCAAGGCAGCTATTTTAGTCCCAGAAAAAGGAGACTGCTACTGCCGGCTCCAAAAATTCCTGGCAACCTTCACTGTTCATTTATTCTCCCCAATTTCTTTTCTAACTCATTTGCTCCACTGTACAAAGCAGCTGCCGTTCTGAAATCCAGACATGAAGATGTGGATAATGCTGGTAGCATATATTTATGGCAAACATTTCAAGAACAGAACAGATCTTTGGCCCGTTTTAAGGTATTTCTAAAATGCTGTCTTCTTAAAATGGCCATGCCATATATGTTATGGGGTCCAAGGCTCTTTCTGCACTCCCCCCCCCCCGTATTCTAGAATGGAGAAGGGTACTCTTTTCCTGAAAACACAGCTTGAAAGCTCAATGGGGCCATTCTACAGTACGTTTCAGACAGCCTGTAGCATCCCTGTCCCACCCACCAGCTCTGAAGACTGGATTCAATCCTCAGAACCAGCCCGCCCCCAACCATCATCCAAATCCTGAGAACCTTCCATTTCTGGACATCAGAGTTTCCTGGAGGTCGTTTTTGGGGGCATGCCACTTCTGATGTCACTGCCATCACTGCTTCCTGGAGTGCCACTAGAAACTGTTTCTCATGGATCCATTAGGACTCTGATAGATCTCCTTATTGCAGTCCATCAGTAAAACAGGATAGGACACCATTTTCTCTTGCTTCATCCAGCGCAGATCAAGCTTTCATGGAGGAGACACAGCTTCCCTTTCCCTCACCAGTGTGTGAACATGAGTGTCCAACCGTCTGTTTCTAACAATGGGAAGCTGGATACTTCAAGGAATTTCACCAAGAGATCCTAAGCACACTAGCTTCTCTCAATTCATGGTGACATTTGACACAAGAAATAGAACAGAATCATCATGGCCAGTAACTACTGATAAGCCATGATCTCCATGGATGTGTCTTATCTGTATTTAAAGCAGTCCAAGTTTGCAGCCAACACAATATCTTGCATTAGCAAGTTTCAGAACCGGTCTCCATCCATAATCTTCTGATCTGGGATTATGTGAACTACCAGCCAACCTTTGTTAAGCAAGCAATGGGCCCCCAGCTGTTGCTAAACTACAGCTCCCATCATTCCTTGGCCCCAGTCTAATTTGCTGGGGCTTTTGGGGGTTGTAATTCAGGGACATCAGAAGAGTCACAGCCTGGCCATACCTGCTCTGTATTGCTACCTACTGAATAGACAAATGAATTCTTGAATTCTTGAATGAATGAATGAACAAGTTATATGACCCTATCAAGTTTACAAAAGAGAAAATCATATAAAACATACAAAGATAAAAACAAATCAGGAAGTCATAAGATGCTTGTAGACTTCCATAATAACCTGAAAACCTTGATGTTGGGCCATCAAAAGGCCTTGTGGCCCTTCTGCCATTGCTGCAGGCGTCTGGTTGGGGAAAAAAAGCTACCATTCAACCATGTGAAGGGATTCAAGTCTTCTTCATCCATCTGTTCCCGGCTGCTGTCCCAACTGCCTCAGACTTTCCATCAAGAGCAACTGTAGGATAATTTCTTTAGACTCCATAAATGACCAGCTAAAAACCCAAACCACAGTCTCTGCAAGCTTGGAAAGCAAACTCACCCTCCAGGCACGTTGGGTTGGCTCAGAGAGTTCCCATTCAGATACTTCCTTCACCACAGAGGCAACCACTGCATGCTCTTCATCCAACTTTTCGCTGAAAAATATGAACTTGTGTGAAATTTAGGGATACCAGCTTTATGCAGGACATGTTCTGAACTGAAAGATGGATAGAAGACAGAAGAGACACGTTTCTGATTCAAAAGTCAGTCTGGTTCAAGGCTGCATCTGTCTGACCTAAAGTGGCCAACATGGGGGCAGCTGGGGGGAGCAGTCACACATTTCCTGAACCAGATTCAGGCCACTCCTGCCCTGGTGGCCAATACGAGTAACTTCCTGTGTGGACAGCAGAAAGAACTTTGAAGCCACACCATAACAGCTGGGTGGGCATGAGGGCAACATCCAGAGTGGTCCCCAACCAATCTCCCCATCTAGGGAATTTCACATCCACCTGCACAAGATTTTGTGGCTGTAAGGTGTCTGAGTTATCCACAGCCATGGGTGGAGATCTCCCCTGATCTCTTCCCTGTTTGTGGGGTTGTACAGATACAGCCAGAGTGACACTTTAAGAAAGAACTCCTCACCTGCCCACCTGCCTTCCTTCTTCCAGGTCAAACCCAGGGCACTGATGTAGGGATGGGCACGAATAAACATTTGAAATCCGATTGAATTCAATGGAATGTGGCCATTCGAATTCAAATAATGTCTTCACATTCGAATTCAAACATTCAAATGAAGTTTGACTATTCTGGAACATTCGTTTGAATGATTTGAACATATAGATGCATATGTATTATATACATATCTGTATAAATATCATATATCATATATCATATAAATATCATACGCATTTGCGCTTATAATACGGAATGAAAACGGGATGCATATGGGATAAAATGGGATACATATGAAATGCGTACAGATACGCATAAAACATACGAATGTTGTTGACATCAGTATCTTCAAATTCATATTTAACATTCAAATGAATGGACAGATTCGAATGTATTAGATTCGAATCGGTTTTTGTTGCAATTGAATTTTAAACATTCGAATTGAATCAAATGTTTTGACATTCAGTTGGACTTGATTTCAGATGCAAAAAACCATTTGTTCACATCTCTAGCACTGATGGTCCCATAAAGTCACTGCACAGGTTCTGCCTTGTTCTGGATTATATCCTGGAACAGGGATCTGCTTTTCTCCTGCTTGTGCCAGTTTGGTCTAGTGCTTAGGGAGCCGGACTCTTATCTGGGAATACTGGGTTTGATTCCGCCCTCTTCCACAAAGCCAGCCGGATGGCCTTGGGCTAGTCACAGCTCTCTTCTGAGCTCTCACAGCCCCACCTACCTCACAGGGTGTCTGTTCTGGGGAGAAGAATAGAAAGCCACTTTGAGGCTCCTTAAGGGCAAGAAAAGTGGAGTTATAAAAGCCAAGTCTTCTTTTTCACTAGCCTGTGGGAGGCGAGTTTTTATCTTGAGATATAATCTGGAATAAAGCCTAATGCAAAAAAGGCCTCAATCTATCTTCACTGCTCTTGCTGCTGACGTACACAATTCCTTATGCTGCACTAGTTTGCCCCTGCAGTTGTTTGCCCAACACCAACTTGAAAGCCAAGAGGGTGATTAACCGGAAGGACATTCTTAGAAAACACGGCCGTAATTATCCAACAGTTTGTAGGCATCTCAAAATGCACCGCTGTGGCCGCATCGCGGAAAATAATGTCTTCAATGTTCAACCACACACTTCTGCCTGAGCGCCTGCAAGAGACCGTATTCCACCGCTCAGAAACTCCCTTGTTTATTGATCGATTAGTTATTTCAGGTATTTATGTCCCACCTTTTCTGATAGCCTCAAGGACTCTTGCAAGAAATAGAAAATACAATTTTTTTTGAAAAAAAAGATACAGTCTAAGAAGAGCACTAAATAGAAAAAAGGAAAAAAAAAATACCCCAAACCATAAATAGTGTAACAGTTAATTTCTAGAGACTCCAGGGAAAGAACTCAGTCCTAGTGAATTACAATTCCAGCAATTCATGCTAATAAAAATGTTATCACAGGAGCTTAAAGATAGAGATAAAGTGGGTGTTGGAGGAGGAGGGGTTTGTCACTAGCTCACCGGCATCATCCTCACCGTAGGGGTGGGGAGGGACAGTTCTTGATGGGTTGGTGCTTTTGCCCTGACCTCAGTAAGCCACCATTCATGTGCCTCACAGTTCCTGGTCCTGCAGATGTTGACATCAGTGTTGAAAGGTCCTCAGTTTTGAAGTTCTTGCCCTGTAGGGATGTGCAGTAATGCTTTTTTTCGTGTTTGATTCGTATTGAATCAAATGCAAGAAGATCCCTGTTCATTTGAATAGATCCCCTTAAATTGTGGGGGAAGTCAGACTCGATACAAATGTTCACTGCAAACCTGTTTAGAATCCCTACTATGGATCACTTACATATCCCCTACGTATCTGCTGTGAATGCATAAAATCACCCTCAAACCACTTTTAATTCACTCTGATTCCATTTTGAATCCACCCTGGATCCATTGCAGATGTGACCGGGGGCGTTTCCGCACTAGCTGCGGAAACCGGATTAACCACCCCCTAGAACCCATTAAAGACACTTACCTGAAGTGGCTTCCACACTGGAGTCCTCTTCTGGCACCCTTTGCGGAAGCCGCGTCCGCATTTCGGCATGCAAGGCCGGTTTTTAAAACCGGTTGTGCCGCTGAAATCCGGATTAAGTGTAAGACCTGAAAAATCAGGTCTTACATCTGTCACTTCCCCCTGGATGTGTGCAGAAGCAGGACGCTTCCGCACATGGCCAGGGGAAGAGACGGATTTACCCCAGCTGGTGTTTTGGGAAGGGTGGAAGCAGGACTGCCTGCTTCCAAAGCCCTTCCCTCGCGGGCCACACACACTGGCCGGTGGAAAGATGCGGTGACTGGGAGCTCCATGCTCCAGTGCCGTGGCTCTGGGGGCGGTGGCAGCGACACGCTAGCCGGAGGACAGATTGGAATGGCTGCTGGTGCATCCGCACAGCACCCACTCCAATCTGTCCTCCGGAATCCGTCCTCCCTGCGCAAGTGCGGACATGTGGGGGTACCTCCAATCCATCACAAATAGTGACGGATCTGGGGGAGAACAGTTCGCCGAAAAGCGGATCTATTTAGATCCGCTTTGCACCCTGGGGCAGCCGGATTCCCTCCTCCCCAGCTTCACAAATATAATGAAGCTTCGTATGAATGTACTGAATAGGGGTGTGCATGAATATTTGTAACGTTCTTTATTCATACGAATTTGGATACTTGTACCCAAATTGAATGTTACGAGAGTCATACATTAACATTCGTATGAATACAAATGTTCCAGACCATTCATACCAATAGCCTGTACATTTATATTGGATATTTGTATGAATCCTTATGAATACTTTTGTATTGAATAGAATCCTAACACATTTGAAGGGATCTATTCTAATGAACATGAATCGAATCCCCCCCCAAAAAAACATTCATGCCCATCCCTAGACTTTCAATTCAAATTTGAATGTCAATCTTCTAATGTACCAACATTCGATTCGAATACAAATGTCTGAATTTGTACAGATTTTGAATGTGACAAATATTTGCACACATCCTTACTGCCCTATCCTATCAAGATTTAGAAAACCCCAAAGCAAGTCTTCATAGAACCATAGAGTTGGAAAGGGACCTCCAGGGTCATCGAGTCCAACCGCCTGCTCAATGCAGGACTTCTTAAACCATCCCAGACAGATGTAGGTCCAGCCTCTGCTTGAAGACCTCCAGCGTAGGAGAACCCACCACCTCCCTTGACTGATCTCTTTTATCAGATCCTCATGCGCGCACACACTTCTTATTGTCTTTCCAATTCTGCTGCTGGAGACACCATTCAGCTCAAAATCAGCAACCCCCGATGGCCATCTTTCAAGACCTGAAGGCAGGTGAGGAGGGGCGCATCGTGGCTCCTTCTCTAACCCCCATGAGTTCCAGGCTTGCACAACCCCAGAAAGCCCCCCTTCTCTCCTCTTGCGCTCCAGCCGTCTTTCTGGCTCACCGAGGTTCACATCTGTTTCTGACCACATGTGACGTTTAAACGAACTGCAGGCGCGAAGGGCCATCGCAACAAATAGCCCATTAATCTCAGACGCATTCATACCGGAAATGTGCACGAAGCCGAGGGGAGACATTTCAGTGCGGAAGACAGGAACCCAAAACAGAAGAGGCAGAAACACAGCAGCTGGAAAGGAACTTGGAGAAGGATCTATTCAAGTTTCCTTTCATTTTTTAAAAAAGCAGCTGTTGATCAGAGTTCTTGCATGGCTCCTCCTGCACCAGTGACTGTACTGTTCCCGTCTTTATCTCCTGGATTGTGATTGGTTTTAGTGTGTTCGTTTTATCTTTTGTTTTCTTGCTGTATCCCACTCTGGGACCTGTCTGTTTCCACCTTGGGCTGCTTTCCTGGCTCAAGGCAGATGCTGACCTCACTGTCACCGCTCTGGCATAGCGACAGTCGCACCAGAGGGGAAATGCTTTGCAACTCACCCACAATGGAGGGGGCTAAACTATCGACAGAATATCTGAACAGAAAGCAATACTGCATCTAGACATTCAATCTGGGCTGGTGGTTAGAGCGCTGGACTCTTATCTCATAATCACCGGGTTTGATTCTGCACTCCTCCACAAAGCCAGCTGGGTGGCCTTGGGGTAGTCTCAGCTCTCTTTCTGAGCTCTCACAGCCCCGCCCACCCCACCGGGTGTCTGTTGTGGGGAGAAGAACAGAAGGTTTGTCAGCTGCTTTGCGTCCCCTTAAAAAGGCGATGAAAGTGGAGTATAAAAGCCAACTCTTCTTCTTCTTCTGGCTCCCTTGATGGGGTATTCAAACATTGTCTGCTCTGAACTGCTGCAAACTTCTCTATCCTCATGTTGCTGTCAGGAAACTGCAGCAGAGAGTAGGGAAGGGTGAAAAATGTTCATCACCTTCACAATTCGTACGAAACTTGGAATTCAAATTGAACTGAATATTGGTTGCATTTGAAGACTCACCTTTGTAGGCGAAGTGAAAGCTTTTGTGCCTTCGTTCAAAGTCTTCTTACATTTGGAGAGGATTGGAAAGTGTGGCTGGTGGAGGCAACAAACCTTTGAAGAGGGTGCATTCACATGATTGTGAATTCCCATCCTGTTTGCCAAGGGGGGTGGGGATTCGTGCACATCCCTAACAGAGAGTGGAAGGATCAGAGATGGGTGCAAACTTTCATCCCCGGTTCAGTTCAGTTCAAACTGAATACTCCTTCTATTTGAATTTAAACTTTTTTTCTTTCAAGCAGGCATTTGATTTGGACACTATATAACACTCTCAAACCTGAGGCCAATTCACACTGGGGCCTCTAGTCAGCAATTAGTACAGCTCTGGGGAAGAGCATACTCACGCTCACTAGGCTGCTACAGTCTAGGGGTGTTTTTCCACTGTCACTAGAAGTACCCATTAAGTACCCATTAATGGGTACTTAATGGGTACTTCTAGCGAGAGTGGAAAAACACCCTAGAAGTGTCCCCAGCCTCACCAGAGCTGTCCTAAGTGCTATCCCAGCCTTTACCCCGGACTTATCCGGAGCATCTGGTGGCGCAACACGTTGCTCTTTGTCCGCAGTGGGCAGGAAGTGTGTCGTCAGTGCATTTGTAGCTGTGTTGCCAGCTGAGATCGATTCCCAGTGTCCTGCGCACATGCAGGAGTGTTATCTGTGCTGATTGGTTGTATGCGCAGGCGCAACACGGCTACCATCGGGCAGGTCTACGTGCAGTGGCACCACAGCAGCAGGCAGGGGGATGTGGGGCTTGCCCCCCCCCAAATATCACCACATCTCTGCATGGGCCTGCCGGTGCATCATGTATGGGTGATGCAGCTGGTGGTGTCTAATCGGTCCAGTGAGGTGGCAGAACCCCAGCTTTTGTGGCAGTGGTGCAACCTGGTCCATGGAACAGTATTTGCATTTTGGGCCAATGAGGAGCATTGCCCCCCCCCCCCCCGGCCAGAAATGCATATGGCCCTCCTGAACCCGGAGTGTACCGGCCTTAGTGCATGGCACACTATTCAGGGAAGTGCAGAAATCCTGTGGATCAAATAGGATGTGTTCCACAGGCTTATTTGAACGCCCTTTGGCTGGTTCAAATTCACACTGCTTTTGAGCAGGCAAACCCCAACCTTTCAAACACCCCCTGTCAGATTCAAACTGGTTCAAATCCAAATTGGTTTAGCACATCTCTTCCTGGGATGTCTACTAGGAAAAACAAACAAACAAAAATATCAGAACCAGTTATGGCATGGGAAGAAACCCTCTCCTTTGCACATGGGTGCTTTCTTCACAGCGTCCTATGCTTAGCTGCATTGTTAGCCTAGCCGAGTAGACGACACTGAAAAATAAACCCTCCAGTGTTTCCTCTGAGAGGGATGGAAAATTGTAACGGGGTGATTTCCAGAACTGAGTCAAAGGCAAGCCTGCAGGATGTCATTCCAGGAGCGCACATCTTCCATACCCCTCACTCCCACTGCCACAGGGTTGAGCTGACTAAGGCAAATTTGAAAACCTCAAGATATTTGGTGCTTACAGATTCTTATTGACCCGAGAGTGATTTTCCAGAAGCAGTGCAGGAGGGGTGGGAAATCATTTAACGGGAGGCCTTCTACGACCAAGAGAAAGTTATTACAGTTTTATCCTGACCTTTCTAGACCTTGGCAGAAGAGACAGAATTTAGGTCTCTATCGCAATAACCTCTATCGCTGATCTCTCAGGGAATCCCGAAAGGAAAAATTATCTCTCTCTCTCTCTCTCTCAGAGCGGTTCCTGTTTATGTTCACAACATCAATGTTTATTTGTTTATCCTGCTCTGTTAGAAACAGAAATCCAGGAGAATTTCCCAAGACGTAAGCATATACCTGAAGAGCCCAAATCCCACAGGTTTCATTTGTTACATGCTTTAGCTAACTAGCTGAGGATGTAAGAAAATTCATATTCATTCAAAAAATACCCTCCGAATGTGGTAGGATTCTTTTACATACAAATGTCTTCGTATGAATATCCAATATGAACACATACGTATCCTATAACATATCGACCCTGAAAGCATCAAATCTGCCCTGAATCCACTTTGATTCCATTCTCAAACCATGTCAAATGCACTCTGGGTCTGTGGAAGTGACTGGTGCAGCTGCGTTCCCACCTCCCCATTTCACAAATGTTCCGAAACATTCATATGAGAACAAATGTCAATGTACGAATGTCATAACATTCGATTCGTAGAGGAATGTCTAAATTCTTATGAATTCATACAAATACTGAATGTTACAAATATTCACGCACATCCCTACTTGTGGAAGTTTATTTCACAAGGTTGCTGCAATTACAGAGAAGTTCTGTGGAAGGACAGATGCTTCCACAATCTCTTGGGTACAGTTCAGGCGACCACCCTCAGAAGACCTTAGAGAGGTTCAGCACTGGCTCTCTGAAATACAGATCTATTAGATCTGTATTTCGGAAATCCATGCCTAGGAAGATCCGTACCTAGTAGATACGGATCTTCTAACATCCTAAATGGATGTGCCTTAACTGCACAAGTACCCATTAAGTGCCCATTAAGAGTACCTCCAAGGTAGTCTTCCCTTAATCAGTATTAAGGGCATCTTAACACCCATTAGAGATACATCTTGCGCGAGCCAATGCGGACGCATTGGGTGTCTAATGGGTGTTGTAGGGCGGATGAGGCTTTTAAAATCCGTCCTTAATGGGTGCTTAATGGGTATTTAGTAGCCAATGCAGAAGTACCCTTAAGACTCTGAGCTAGTATTGGACTGAGGTTTTCTTTCAAATATCCCATCCCATAACAGTTTAGGGTTGTCACAGGGCAGAGGGATCAGCCCTGTTCTCACTCTCTCAAGGAAGGACTAGAAACAATGGGGTGAAACTGCAGGGGAAAAGATTTAGTTTAGATGTTAGGAAAAAATTTCTAACAGTAAGAGTGATCAACCAGTGGAACAGGCTGCCACGGGAGGTGGTTGGTTCCCCTTCGATGGAGGTCTTCAAGCAGAGACTGGACGGCCATCTGTCTGAGATGGTTTAGGAGATCCTGCCTTGAGCAGAGGGTTGGGCTCGATGACCCAGGAGGTCCCCTCCAACTCTACCATTCTATGATTCTAATAGTGAGACACCTATTTTCCTGGAAGCCTTACAAGAAAACAAGAAAGAAAGGAGGAGGATGCAATTAGGCAGCACATGGCCAGGCCGATGTCACAGGTGGCCAAAATGATTTGCTGGGGGATCCTGCGCACGGCCTGGTCGTTCATTTCCCAAGCAAAGCCCAAAGACGGTGAGAAGGGATTTATTGTGTTGTTAGTTACTTCATGGTAATTAGGAGGGCAATTAGAGCTGTTGGATGTGAGATATCTCCAAATTTTTATAATTCTTTTTTATTGGGCAGTGATTTATCCCCAAGGCTCAGCACCTTAATTTAGAGAAGACTAGGAACTGTAAAGCAATGGCATTGCATGAAGTAGAAGAAGAAGAAGAGTTGGCTTTTCTCTCCCGCTTTTCTCATCCATTTAAGGGGGCTCAAAGCTGCTGACAAACCTTCTGTCCTTCCACCCAGAACAGACACCCTGTGAGGTAGGTGGGGCTGTGAGAGCTCAGAAAGGGAGCTGTGACCCGCCAAAGACCAACAAGCTGGCTTTGTGGAGGAGTGTGGAATCAAACCCCATGATTATGAGACATGGGTCTGGCACTGTAACCACAAGACCAAAAAGAAGGAGAGTTGGTTTTTCTACCCCACTTTTCTCACTTTTAAGGGGACTCAAAGCGTCTGACAAACCTTCTGTTCTTCTCCCCACAACAGAACACCCTGTGAGGCAGGTGGGGCCGTGAGAGCTCAGAAGAGAGCTGTGACTAGCCCAAGGCCACCCAGCTGGCTTCAGGGAGGAGGAGAAAGAAAACAAAGAAGAGTTGGCTTTTCTACCCCCCTCTTCTCTCCCATTTAAGGGGACTCAAAGCGTCTGACAAACCTTCTGTTCTTCTCCCCACAACAGAACACCCTGTGAGGCAGGTGGGGCCGTGAGAGCTCAGAAGAGAGCTGTGAGTAGCCCAAGAAGAGGAGGGAGGGGAGAAGCAAAAACCATACCGGCACTACTGCACGTGCAACAATATTCACTTTCTGTTGCTTCCTCAATGTGCAAATTTGTGTTATGCAGGTCCCAAGTCTCCAACATGTTAGGGATGATGCATTGGAGAGAGAGACCTTCAGTCTTGGAAGAAGGACTAGCAATACACCCTTGTGCTCCACAAAAGGCAGCCTTCTCTTCCTTTCTGGCCCCTGGCCTTTTCCAGTCCCAGTCGAATTTCCAAGACACACATCACTAGTGAAAAATAGTGCAAATTCTGCCCCTCCGTCTGGTACAGGGTGAAGAAAGCTTCCTCTGTCCTAGGGATGGGCACCTATATTTGAAAATTTGAAAATCCAATTTGAATTCAACGAATACCGACATTTGAATTCGAATTGGATTTTTGAAAATGTGGATCTGGGTAATCTGGATTCAAATCAGATTTTTGAAAATCTAGATTTTTGAATTTCGATTTGAATCAAATATTTGAATATTCAATTCGAATCGGATTCTAATGCAAAAAAATGCATCTGTGCCTATCCCTGCTCCACCCCCCTTCACGTGTGCTATTAGCTATTAGCCGCTATTTCTTGTTGACTGACGGGTGAAGATGGAACAGCGCTTGAGAACTTTCCCCAAGCAGTATTTGTCCAGGAAACATCTGCTTTCTTGGCCTATTTAGGGATCACAGCAGCCTCTTTAAAGATAGTCTGAAAGGATTTGGTGTCCCCTTCAACCCAGCCAAATCCTTTGTCTGCCTCTGGAAGCGAGTTGGGGATGTTCAGTAACTATTCACAAGCCCTTTGGCAATTCAGAAATACATGGATGCTATTTATTGATAGAAGCGTATTGCTCTTTGAGTCTGGAATGAAGGTGGAAGAGAAAGCATGGAATGAAAACACTGGAAGTGGCTTGGGAAGAGGAAATAGTCCCTTTTCCTGTTCGCAGGGCAACCAATCTAATCAGTGCCAGCCATAAGCCTGGTTGCAAAGGCAAAAGAAGATGGGACTATGATACCCCTCCTCTGCCCAGAAATTAAAGGATGAAAGCCAGAGCCCGAGGCCGGTCAGCTAGGGCTGCATCCTTGAGCTGACCAGCAAGAAGACCAAGCTGGATTTGTTTCTGGCCATCACTAAAGGATCTCCTGTGTGCTGGGCTTTGGGGTGACAAGGCTGTGACACCTTGCATGGATTCTAGGCATATGAGTTTTTACATGAAGATTCCGTGTAAATGCACGAAACACTCATAAATGTGCCCCTCACTCGTTTTGTTTCTGGTGCCATTTGGACCACAACATTTGCATATTTATTGTCCTTGTCCTTGTTCATGTTTCATTCACTCATTTGAAACAGGAAAGTGAAAAATCTGGTATGTATAGAAATCCACGTACAAGGAACAGAAGCTGATGAAAGATTTATAAATAACAGAATGAAAGTGAATTTTCATTTCATTTCTCTATCTCTAGGCAAGTCTAGTCATTGCCCAAGATTTGTGATGTCTCCGCAGCAAAATGGGAATGAAGTGGGTAGGAAATTTTCATCAACATGCAAATACGGGGTCCTTTAAGAAAAGTGGGATTCTTTGCAGATTGGAGGGTTCTCTTAGCATCATGAATTGTTTTCAACCAAAACTGGGAAAGAGTGGGAAACTTTGGTTGTTTATCTCGAATGCCATTCTATCAACCTATGACAGTCCAAAACTGATGACCGAAAAATGAAATTCCTGAAGCTTAAGTACCTTGGTTTCAAAAGTAGGAGAAGGGGCTCCTTCTCAAGAACAGCTTGGAGCTGAAATAGTCATTCCCACAGGAACACAAGAGGAGCCCGGCTTGATCAGGCCACAGTCCATCTGGTCCAGCATCCTGTCCCACACAATGGTCCACCATTGGCTTCTGGGCATCTCAAGCAGAAGACAAAGACAAAACCCTCACCTGCCCCAACTCTCTGCAAATGGCCTTTAGAGACATCCTGCCTTTGTCTCCAACCTGGAAGCAGTACCTAGGCATCCATTCCAGGTAGGAACCTAAGAGGAAACCTGCTTGATCAGGCCACAGCCCATCTAGTCGAGCATCCTGTCTCTCCAACCTGGAAATCCATTCTAGTAGCTATTGAGATACCTTCTGTCCATGAATTTATCTAACACTTCCTTAAAGCCATCTAGGCTGGTTGCTGTCACCACCTCTTCTGGTAGAAAATTCCATAGCTCAGTAGAGAGCTGTGACTAGCCTAAGGTCACCCAGCTGGCTTCGTGTAGGAGTGCAGAGTCGAACCCCGTATTCTTAGATAAACATCTGGCTCCCTAACCACTAGACCAAACTGGCTCAGAAATAATTTATAGGGAATGTAGATCTTCTGGAACAGTTTTTGGAAAGCTTATTTTAAAAAATGGGAATGGAATCTCTGGCTGCCATCCTAATTCAAACACTTATTACATAAATACACTGTGTATGATTCTCTTTTCTACCTCCCTCCCAGACCCATTTAATAAATTATTTTCAGACCATGTCAGTACAAATGAAAAACACAAATGCAGCACGGTTGGGCCAACTTGAAAAGGCTGTGGCTCTTGAATATCTCGGTGAAAGGACGTCACAGAGTGTGCGTGTCACTTAAAAGCAATTTATAGGGCCTGATTTATCTCCTTCCCCTACTTCTGGCTCCCCCCCCCTCCGCCTCCCCACGTGGGGGACATCTGCCTTCAGTCACGCCAGTGCTGATTGGAGGGTCAACGTTCCATCTAATGGCCTTTGGAGAAGATCCCAGCGGGCCGGCTTCGGTTACGCACTGTTAGTCATTGAAGAGGAGACACCACGAGGAATGGGGGGCGGCATGGAAGGGCTGAGGCAGAAAAGAGGCTTTGGAGGCTGGGGGGGGGGGGAGATGAGTCAAAAGGCCAATCCACACATTGCCTGGCAAGCTGAGGCGGCTCTTTCCTTCGCCCCCGCAAGATTTACTTCCCGCTCCTCGAAAGAAGAGCTGCAACCGTTAAATGCAAGTGCAGATGGAAACATTTAAAAATCAGCCAGAAAAAAGAAAAGAAAAAAGCAGAATGATAACAGTGCAAGGCATCAACAATGATTTTGTGAAGCCGCCAATGATTCTGCATTCACAAATGTTACTGAAAAGCCTCCCTGGCGCCCAAATCACACATCACTCCCAAAATGGAGATGTGACAATATCAGAAGTTGTGCAAAAAGCAGGGGAGGGAGTGATTTTCAGGATGCTGTGGCATGCAAGTGTGAGATAAATAGCATCCCTCTAGTGGTTTGTCTAGTGGTCTAGTGGTTAGGGAGCCGGACTCTTATCTGGGAATACCGGGTTCGATTCCGCCCACCCCCATGAAGCCAGCTGGGTGACCTGGGGCTAGTCACAGCTCTCTTCTGAGCTCTCACAACCCCACCCACCTCACACGGTGTTCTGTTGTGGGGAGAAGAACAGACGCTTTGTCAGCCGCTTTGAGTCCCCTGAAATGGGTGAGAAAAGCAGGATAGAAATACCAATTCTTCTCTTCTCCTTTTGAAGGGGCAACCTCTCAGCTGATCAGAGATCTATGTGGGTAAATGGGAGCGTGACACCATTCATATTGAATTGAACACAAGAAAACTCATATCCGTTTGAATAGATCTCCTTCGAATGTGGGAGGATTTGAATTCAATGCAAGTGTTTGATATGAATCCGATTCGAATCCCTGCTACGAATCACCAATATATTCCCTATGTATCCCCTATGTATCTGCTCTGAACATGTCAAATCCACTTTGAATCCACTTTTGATCCTTTGCAGATGTGACTGGGCAGCAGCTTTCCCACCTCCCCATGTTCACAAATGCAATGAAGATTCGTACAGATGTACAGTACAGAAACACTTGATTTGTATTCAAATGTTAATCCTCAAATGTACCAACTTTCAATTCAAATTCGAATGTCCAAATTCGGACAAATTCACATGCATTTTCAATATGACAAGTTATCCGTGTGCATCTCTACTTCCTGAGAACCAAGAAAGAGAAGCATGAAAGAAGGGCAGAAAGTCCAAAGCTCAGTGCAAAGAAAAGATCCTTGGCCCATGGACCTGGCAGAATGATGCACTGTCGCTGGGAAGGGCAGATTCATAAGAAGATAAGAACATAAGAGAAGCCTTGCTGGATCAGATCACAGCCCATCTAGTTCAGCATCCTGTCGCACACAGTGGCCCACCAAATTCTCATGGGCATCTCAAGCAGGGACAAGGACAAACCTTCTCCTGTTCTCGAGTCCCAGCAGATGGCCTTAGAAGCGCCCCCGTTATTCCCCCCCCCCAGCCTGAAAGATGCACCCAGGCATTCGTTCTAGTAGCTATTGATACATCTGTCGTCCATAGATTTGTATAGCCCTTCCTTAAAGCCATCTAGACTGGTAACTGTCACCACCTCTTCCGGCAGCATCCTCTGGGTGAAGAAATCCTTCCCCCTGTCAGACCTTATTCTTCTACCCATCAGCTTCATAGATGCCCCCTGGTTCTAGTGTTGTGCAATAGAGAAAAGAAATTTTCTCTATCCACCTTTTCTATACCGTGCATAATTTTATATACTTCAATCAAGTCCCCTCTCAAACGCCGTCTCTCCAGACTGAAGAGGCCTTAACGTTGCAGCCTGATTTCGTAAGGGATTTTGTTCCAGACCCTTAATCATTCTGGTTGCCCTTTTCTGCACCTTTTCCAGTTCCACAAGATCTTTTTTGAGATGTGGTGACCAGAATTGTACTCAATATTCCAAATGTGGCCTCACCACAGATTTATATAGAGGCAAAATGACACTTGCTGACTTATTTTCTATTCCCTTCCTAATTATTCCCAGCATTGAATTAGCTTTTTTCGCTGCTGCTGTGCACTGGGTTGACACCTTCATTGAACTGTCCACCAAAACCCCGAGATCCCTTTCCTGATGTGTTGCAGAAAGCTCACACCCCATCAGTTTATAGACATAATTTGGATTCTTGGCCCCGATGTGCATTACTTTGCACTTGTTAAGATTAGAGCACATTTGCCACTTGGTTGCCCACTCACCCAATGCTAAGAGATCCCCCTGGGAAGGTGTCCTGTGGAAAGGGTTGGCCTTTGGATGGGCATCTTCAGAGCGCCTGGGTAAACCTGTAGGATTGTTGGAAGGGGCATCTCATCTATGGTATGTGTGGCTGCAGCTTTATTCGAAACATCACATTCCCAATGGAACAGGAATAGGGATGTGCATGAATATTTGAACATCCAAAATTCATACAAATTTGGTCGAATTTGGACATTCAAATTCAAATCAAATGTTTTGATACGTCCATATGAATGTATGCATTTGTATGGGATTTGTATGGGATTGAACATCCATATCAAATTCAAATTCCACTACATTCCAAGGGGATCTATTTGAACAAACACAGATTTTCTTGCATTTGATTGTATATGAATTGAATAAAAAAACAACCCCGTTCATCAACATCCGTACTGATGACTCATCATAGAATCATAGAATGGTAGAGTTGGAGGGGACCTCCTGGGTCATCGAGTCCAACCCCCTGCTCAAGGCAGGATCTCCTAAACCATCTCAGACAGATGGCCGTCCAGTCTCTGCTTGAAGACCTCCATCGAAGGGGAACCAACCACCTCCCGTGGCAGCCTGTTCCACTGGTTGATCACATCAAACCTGAACTGGATCTCCACTCAAGGAACTTGGCCATCGAATCAACCAATCTTTGGATGATTCTGCATTGCCCAGTACATGGGACCAGCAAGTGTACTAAGAGCTCCCTTCTGCATACGTGTGTTGTCTAGGGGAGACCTCGCCCCTTAGCCCTCACTCCCTTAGACCCTGCTCCCCTTACACCATCCTCTGAGGTCAGGACTCATCAGCTTGGGAAGGTCTGATATTAGGGCCGTGCACGAATATTCATAACATTCAATGTCCATATGAATTTTGCCAAATTCGGACATTTGCAATTGAATTGAATGTTAGCACATTGGACGCTTGTCGTTCGAATTTGAATTGGCACGCTTCATATAGGATTCGTATGCAATTTTTATGGGATATGTATGGGATTCGTGTGGGATTCATATGCATTTCTATGGAATTTGTATGGGATTGAACTTTCTTATTGAGTTCAAATCCCACTACATTCGAAGGGGATCTATTAATACAAATTTTCTTCTGTTCAATTCAATATGAATTGAGTACAAAAAAACAAACCAAAACAACATTCGTGCCCATCCCTATCTGGTATACCAGCCAGTGCAAAATTGTCCTCTGTGGCAGCCACCAAACCTGGAACTGGGTTCCTCCAGATGCTCACTTAGACTTTTGGGAACCCAGAGTCCCCTTAACCTGAAGTTGCTTTTCTTTTTTCAGTGCTAAGCTTTTATATTGCTCAGACTGTTTTTTTCCTTTGCTTTTTTTCCACTGCTCTGGGATTTTAGTGCTGAACAGTGCAGAAACCTAGACATTAAAAATAAATAAAACAAATAAATGGAATGTGGAGATGGCTGCATGCTAGGTCCATCTTTGTGCATGCCAATTTTGAAAAAAAAAAAAAGGAAGTTTGCAGTCCAAATTTCTTACAGGAAACCTGTGCTTTGTGCTATTCGTTTTATACAAAAACTGGTACAATTTTACCTAGACTCTATTTTGCTACACAAAATGCATGTTTTCCTTTGCACACAGGAAGAGCAGTACTAAAGTTGTTCCTTGCCGGAGACTGCCCAGATAACTGCCCTAGAATCCACGACACTCCAGTTGTCCTCATGATACATTTGCCTGAAGCAAATTTCTGTGACAGGCTTAGTGCATGTGCGCACACAGACATCCAGAGAACAATACATCTCCCACAGTAATAGAGAAGGAGCGCAGAATTTGTTGTGACAGGGGAGAGGTACTTTGTCTTGCTTAGAAATATTGGTAAGAAAGAAAAACAGAGCATTAAAACTTCCTTTCCTGGCCCCAACCTCTTGCATTGGAGGGACCCTTCTGGCTACACCTTCTTAAGGCTTGAGCCAAATGTAGAGGTTTTGGCCAGGCACCACCATGAAGTTCTGATGAAAGAAAGGACTGAATGATACAGCAGCCAACTGCCAAAACCAGTCCAGGTTCAGGTTGATCTTCTACTGGGAAAGCTCCAGTTTTTCATAAGAACCTTAGAGGAGCCCTGCTGGATCAGGCCATAGCCCATCTAGTCCAGCATCCCATCAGACACAGTGGCCCACCAATTGCCTAAGGAAGGGCATCTCAAGCAGAAGACAAGGGCAAATCTACTCCTCCACTTGAATCCCAGCAAGTGTCCTTAGAGGCATCCTGCTTGTCCCCTGTTTTGTTTTTCCCAGTAGTGACTCATGCATTAGAGTGGGAGAGGAAGAGACAGGTGAAGCTCTACTTGGTCTCTCCAAAATATGGGTTGATCCACATCCAGTGGAGATAAATTGCAAAACATCGGTGATTAATGATTCCATTTAAGAATGAAGACCTGGGTCCTTTCTGCCCTGAGCCTTATTCCAGATTATATTCCAGATTATATGCCATCTTCATGCCGGTGGAGACTACATCAAGCCTTGCTTGGGTCTGCCATAGTCTGCCCTTACAGCCTACAAGTTCCCCCTGCCTGCCTAGATACTGACTAATTATAAACTAGCTGCGGTGCCCACTAACCTTTACGCAACACTTAGAATGGAATACATTCTAACGATAACTCTGTTTGAACTCCCATATATTTGCCTGTTGCTAATCTGAATCATGCTTAATCAATGGGCTTTGCAGCCCTAGAGCAAACTAGGTTCCTGCTCTTGTAGGCATGGTGGATTTCAGCTCAACCTTGGCATTTCTAAATGCATATGCTGGCAGTCCAGAATGCCGATAAGGATTTTTGGCACGGAGGAAAAGCAATTGCTTCTCCACCCAGGGCAGGGAATTGGCAAATAGGGATGGGCACAATTATTCATAACAGTCGATATTGGTACAAATTTGTATATGAATTCAGTGTTGCAACATTTGTACACTGACGTTCGTATTCATATGAATGATTCAGAACATCTGTGAAATGAGGAGGTGGGATTCCACATCTGTGAAGCGGGGAGGTGGGATTCGCCATTCACATCTGCAACGAATCCAGAGTGCATTTGACGTGGATTGAGAGTGGATTTAAAGTGGATTCAGAGCGGATTTGATGCTTTCAGAGTCAAAATGTTATGGGAAACATATTGGTTATGTATCATATAAGTATGCGTTTGTATCGGATATTCAGACAAACTCGTTCGAATGGAGTCCCACCACATTTGAAGGGGATCTATTCACACAAATATGAATTTTCTTGCATACATTCGAGTCGATACGAATGGAATGCAATGCAAACAAACCCATTTGTGCACATGGCAGGAATTCCAGAAGAAGAATAATAAAAAATTGTCCTCTCCTTCCATTGCTTCTTGAAGTGAAAAGACGTCACATAATGAAATCCTTCTTGGCAATCCGGCAGACGTGACACATTTCACAACCAGGACCTTATTGTAGAACCAGATTGGCGTCTGCTTCTTGTGCCCAGGGGCGTCTGCACCGTGTGATGTTCTGTTTGTGGCTTCACTTCGGAATTCCTATCTACCGCTCCCAGCAAAATGCTCTGAATGGGGTGGTTCAAGGCACTAATGGTTGGCATTGTCATGTAGATCTGACACAGCCACCCTCCAGCCAAGAGATGTGTGTCTGGGACTCTCTGGGCCTGTCCCCAAGGAATAAAAAGTCTGCCAAGACTCTCCTTTTGCCTCTGAGCGTCCCCAAGCCAGGGTTTTTAACGAGGTTCCAGCGCTACAAAACGTGGAAATCGCGCGACAAAATACATGCACTTTAAACAACTCTTCCAGCGCTCTTTCTGTAAGTCGCGGGTTTTCCTCGCTACATTTACCTTGAGGACGCTCCGTGGCAAAAGGGGCGGGGATTGCCGCCTGCACACACACAGCAGAAACACAAGCAGCTTCACTTTCTAAAGCTCAGAACTAAAGAGCCAGAATCACGCAGAATTGCAACATTGTTGCAATCGCTGTGAGGTGTGAAATGGGTGGATTATTGCTAGGGGTGGATTTTAAAGCGATAACAGGGAAAGTGATGAGTGAATGAGCGATCGTGCGCTGGACAGGGTGGATTTTTGACAGCAATAACAGGGAAAGTGGTGAGAGTGAATGTTTTCCAGCACGAGAAGCCATTTCGGGGGGGGGGGGAGAGATCTGGGAGACGAACAGAGAACCAATTGCTCTTTCTCCTTTGCACTTGTCAGGGATTGTCTTCCTGGTTGTGGCCACACCGAGCGCAGTCCCTCCCCATTCCCGCTGGCACCCTATGAACAAGAGCAGGGGCGGGGAGAAAAAGATGCGCGCAAAGAAAACAGGGATCCTATGGGGACGGAAGGTGCGTTAAAAACACGCATTTTCCTGAGCCTCATGCGGACGCTTATTCCTGATTTGCATGGCACTTTTAAAGTCCACTTCAATAGAGTGACAGTAGAGTGACAGTGGAGAAGTAAATAAGTCTTTTGGGGATGCAGCCTCTGAGGCACTGGCGAAGACCGAAACAGGGAACAGAGCAAGGAAGCAACAGAGAGGAGGCGAAGAAGAGATGCCAGGAGTGGCTGAGTGGGAAGACAAGATGAAAGTTGGCACCTGCAATGGTGTCTTCTTGCTGGGGAAAGATCTCAGCCTTCTAGCTCAGAGTGGGCGGCAAGACATATCTGAAAGAACAGGAACTTGGCCTTCATCTTGGGACAGATTGCTGAGGGTGGCTGGAAGTGGTGCACATGTGCGTAGGAGTCTGAGTGGCATGAGAGCCATGTTTAGGAAGGCATCAGGGGTAAGAAGATGACATTAGCGGTATGAGTTGGCTTAGGTGGGTCTGGCAAGAAGCAGGTGCTGGTGCAAGATTTTGTAGGCTGTTTCTCTTTCTGGTCTAGTGGCTAGGGAGCCAGACTCTTATCTGGGAATACTGGGCATGATTCCACACTCCTCTGTGAAGCCAGCTGGGTGACTTGGACTAGTCACAACTCCCTTCTGAGCTCTCACAGCCCCACAGGGTATCTTTTGTGGGGAGAAGAACAGAAGGGTTGTCAGACACTTTGAGTCCCCTTAAGCGTGAGAAAAGCAGAGTATAAAACCCAACTCTTCTCCTTCACCTGGGTGACCTTGGGCTAGTCACAGCTCTCTTCCGAGCTCTCACAGCCCTACCTACCTCAAAGGGCCTCTTTTGTGGGGAGAAGAATAGAAAGTTTGTCAGCTGCTTTGAGTCCACTGAACTGGGTGAGAAAAGCCAACTCTTCTTCTTCTCTCCAGCTGTGCACGAACCTCTGGGAGGTCTAGTTGAGTCTCTGAGGAGGACGAAATGGTGGTGATGGCTGCCAGATTTAAAGGAAAGGGGGCACAGCCATCGGGCACGTGAGGTGGGGGTCTAAGCTTATCCAGCCACATCAAAGCTTCAGCTCTGAAGAAGGCTGGATGCATCCACTTTGCTTGCAAATGGGGACCTATGAATGGGGGCCTCTTTCAATTTGCACACAAACCATCGAAGCTTGAAACGTGAATGCAAATTCGAAACTGGCAAATATTTTTCTTCCTTCCCTAGTCCTCCCTCAGGCCCAGTAATCATGGGTGCCTTCTGTCCACTCCTTTAAAAGCCGAGAACACCTGTCCTAGATTAATAAACCACATAGGCTAATCTGGGGACGGAAACATTTCCCGGATCACAGAGAACAGGGAGCAAAATCAGAGCAAAATGTGTTTCTGGGTTGCCATGGTGACATATGCATTGGCCTTGAGGCTGCATTTCTTGGATGTTCAAAGGAGGAAGAAGAAAGTGAGTCTAAATTGCATTCCTGGAGGAGATTTAATGGCTTTGGGGGCAGGAGCAGGCCTTGGTCCCCGTGATGACGTGATTCCATCTTCACCAACTCGGTGCTCTCTGTAGTGCTGCTACACCAAAGGCCACAATGTCCACTAGATGTCAGAGTGCAAGAGGTCATGGCCTGTAAACTTTCCATGAGGCTGTTCTGGAGACTTTGGGGGTGGAGGAGGCATCATGGACAACAAAAATCCTAAGAGCACCTACCCATCTCCTATAGGCTCCTATAGGGTGTTTTTCCACTTGCACTAAGTACCCATTAGAGAGCCATTAAGAACCCATTTGGCTCACTGCAGACCCCATGAGAGCCACATTTGTTTCCACCTGTTCTAGGGAAATCTGGATCATATGGCTCCTCCAGGACCTATAATTTGTGTTTCCTGTAGACCCCATTAAAGGGGTCTACAATGGGGTCTTCAAGCATAAAATCTCTATTATATGGAGCCTGTTTCCACCAAAATGGGGTCTAGGGGGGGGAGCAGGCAATGGGGTCTAGGGGGGGGGGGCTCCCTGATAGGGGGGGTGCCCCCAAACCCAAAGCTCCGAAGTCTGTCCAAGATCTCCAAAGCCATCTCCGAAGATATCACAGGCTTTGAAGAGGACCTCAAGCGAGAGCAATGCCATTCCTATGGACCTTTGTCAAAGGCTCCAGAGGAGCTTCAGAGTTTGTGGCAAATCTTTGGAGTTTATGGCAAAGCTCTGGAGATTCTCTGGAGCTGCTCTGGAGAATCTTCGAAGAATTTCTGGGGTGTCTATGGATGTTGCAGCCCCTGTCCCCCAAAACACCTGGGGTAATGGGCAGGCCCCACGTGGGCAGATCCGGATTCGCCATATGGGTGCTCCGGCATTTCCACTGCAAGCAAGCTAGCACCCATTGCTATTGGGTGCTAGACCACCCATGGAAACACATTGGGTACTTTAATTATTCCAGATCTACCCATTCCTTAGATCCAAATCATCTTAGATCTGGATTAAGGGAGGTCAGTGGAAAAATCCCCACAATGTATTTTGGAGCAGTGAACAAGGGCCCACTAGAGCAGGAAGAGGAAGGAGAAGAGTTGAGCTTTATACCCTGCTTTTCTTATCCTTAAGGGGACTCAAAGCTGCTGACCAAATCTGTTCTTCTCCCCACAACAGATGACCTGTAAGGCAGGTGGGGTTGTGAGAGCTCAGAAAGAGACCTATGACTAGCTCAGGGCGATTCAGATGGTTTCATGTAGGAAGAAGAGTTCGCTTTTATACCCCACTTTTCTCACCCTTAAGGGGCCTCGAAGTGGCTTGCGAACCTTCTGTTCTTCTCCCCACAACAGGCACCCTGTGAGGTAGGTGGGGTTGTGAGAGCTCAGAAGAAAGCTGTGACTAGCCGAAGGTCACCGAGGTGGCTTTGCGGAGGAGTATGGAATCGAACTGGGAGACTACTAGAAAAGAGTCTGACACTCTAACCACAAAACCGAACTAACTGGGGATGGGGGGGGGGGCTCCTGTTGGAGGCCTTGTGTTTCCCACCTGAGTGTATATAGTTCCTCAAAGGAACAAAACCCAGTTTGTTATAAGATCTTTGCTGATCCTCCAAAGAAATCATGTCTGTTCCTACCACTCGCACAGCCCTGTTTCACCGCAGGCTTCAAGCAGAGTTTTGGAGCATGGAGTGAAACAGGACGTGGGGAGGAAGCTTTGGGAGTCTCTCCTGAAATATTTCCACCACATCTAGGAGTTTACCATTCTGAAGACAATCCTTGAAGCTGCGTAGTTCTTTTCGAGGCGGGGGGAGGAGGTTGCCACAAGTCACTGGATTCAATTCCCCATTCCTCGGCTCCGTTCTCCCACCACATATGGCAACTCTGTAAGGCATTAGAATGTTAATTAGTAACAGATGCCCCATTGGAGCTTCAGAGCTAGTCCTTTCTTCTCTCTGCTATGGCTTTGCTTACCATCAGAGCCTCTCCTGTTCAGTCGAGGAAGGATGGTTCAGGGAAATCTGGGGTCGAGTGGAGATCAGGGGCAGAAAGAGAACAGGGCTTTGGAGTGGTTTATATCCTTCTTCTCACAGCCTCAAGGGGTGGTTTGGTGTTGGGATCTCTTTTAGGGCCCTTTAGGACCTCGGCCCTTTTTACAAGTGCAACAAAGACCCCACTAGGAGCCCGATAAGTGTGCAACTGGTATAGTTAAGTATCTTCTGCACATGTACGAACCGCATTCTGAACACCTCATCTGCACAATCACTGTCAAAACCTGGATTTAATGGGGGTCCAAGCCCTATATAGGCTCACACATCCTTAGTAGTGGTCTACAAAGCTGAGCACAAGCTACAGCATCCGCATGGCGGCCCCGTTTAGCACCCATTGCCATTGGGTGCTATATGGCCCATGCAGATGCATGGGGCCCTCACCATGACGTGGAACCTCAAGGACCAGATTCCATGAGGACCGGATAGCGGAGATCTGGATCTTCTTAATTTGGATTAAGAGAGGTGTGTGCAAAAAGGCCCCTGGTCATTATTTTGGGTTATATTGTGGAGTAGGACCACTCCATCTACATGCTGATGTCAAGTGTGGCAGAGTCCACCCAGGGCCTACCATAGTCTGCACTAGTATGCAAATGGGAGGTCCCTGTTCTGGAATGTAATTCAGAATGAGGCCCAGTGTGGAAAGGTCCTAGGTTAGATTTGGCAGGCAATGGCAGCTGTCCAAAGCAGTTTTCAAGAGCCAGGAGAATGGAAAGCACAGGAAGTAGATTGTACAAAGCCAGGAGGTCAGCCGCGAAGAATTACAGAGCACCTCTGAGCTTGTAGCCTTGTAAGAAACAAACCCTTGAACTACACGCATTTGCCGTCCTAATCCTTCTTTTAATTGAGTGGGGCATTAATTCAATTAAGTAGGCACAACTGGTGAGTCTGCCCTGTCCCCAAAAGTAGATACTGTATTTTCTGGTGTATAAGACTACTTTTTAACCCAGGAAAATCTTCTCAAAAGTCGGGGGTTGTCTTATACACCGGGTATCATCTTCTTATACGGCGAGTATATC
Source organism: Aspidoscelis tigris stejnegeri (assembly GCA_023333525.1). Classification (NCBI taxonomy): domain Eukaryota; kingdom Metazoa; phylum Chordata; class Lepidosauria; order Squamata; family Teiidae; genus Aspidoscelis; species Aspidoscelis tigris. Next base: position 3,750,872 of record JALMGA010000023.1, read on the forward strand.
CCAAACTCTATATTTTAACAGGAAAGTTGGGGGTCGTCTTATATGACCAGTCGTCTTATAGGCCGGAAAATACGGTAAGAGTAAGATCACTTCCACATCTTTTCTAAAAAAATGGAGTAGATGTGCCCATGAAGGCGCCAATGCGGTCAACTAGAGCTGAACCCAACTCAATGGCATGGAGTTGAATTCTTTAAAGAAACATACATGTATACTTAAGTAGCCTGAACCTTATTTTAGGAGAAATTTATTGTAAAAATTGCCACCAAACCTAAATCCATGATTATATAATTTATCTACTCTCTATGTGCTTGGATCCTTGATGTCCTTATTTATTTGCATTTTTATCCCATCCTATACCCAAAGGCCTCAGGGCAGATAAAAACATTTAAAATCAGATATATATATAGATATATATTTAAAAAGTGAACGTATATATTAAAACAATAGCAGTGTCTGAAAAGTGGGAAGAGAACATTTATCCCCATTTAACCAAATGCCAGGGCATCTTCACTGCTTTCCTAAATATGTACAGTGAAGGTGCTTGATGCACCTCAAGGGGAAGACTATTCCATAGCCTAGGGGCCATCACTAAGAAGGCCCTCTCCCAGGTGCCCGCCCTTTTTACTACTGAAGGTAGTGGTACAACCAGAGGAGCCTCTCCTCTAGATCTTAAGGCATGGGCAGGTCAATATGGAAACACTGTTAAACGATGTGAATTGTTCTGTAGAACATGGGCACCAAATCATACCTTCCAACTCAGTCTGAATAATTCAGATGGAAAAGCAAACATTTCTCAAGATTACCTGCTTTCCCTATCATTGGCTGATGCACCTGAGCTCCACTTTGTGTAAGGAAGAAGGGGTAGTAACAGGAAGTGTGTCTCTTTCCCTGCAGCAATCCAGGAACTAGGGAGGGCGGCACACATGCAAGATTTGTTGAGTGCATAGAAAACATTCCCAGAGTTGGTTTCTGCCTTACCTGTAGGTCAGAAGCGGCAGGTAACCTTGAAAAGGTAATACACAAGAAGTGCGTGAACACAAGTCAGATATTCAGCTCAAGGTCAAACCAAACACCCATTTGATCAGCTCAACAGAAAATTGTTTAATGAAACAAAGGGTTGGTTGTGTTCAATTCCAAACTTGTTTTTTAAAAATATCGATTTTTCTACTTTAAAAAAAAGCTTTTTCAAAGGCAAAAACGGCAAATATGAATTGTTCATACCATTTGTGTTTATGGGTGCAGGACTGATTTGGTTCAATTTAATTTCTGGATATTCTAACAATCTCACATTTGATCTGATGCAAAGAGCTCCATGCACAAACTCTTCCATCAAACTTTTGCACGTTAACCAAACTTTGCAAATCTCTAAGCAATGCATTTATTGTGGGGAGGATAAGAAATCTCCCTTAAGCAACCTCTCAAATATCTTTCAAGGCTGAAAGAAACTCTCTGCATCCTCCTTTTCTTCAAAGAACAGGATTTGGGGCTCAGCGCTAGAGCACAAACCTTGCGTGCTATGATCCTGAGGCAAGTCTATTATTAATTGAAAATTTTTCCAAAATACAATAGCCACAAAAGATGCATGAATTATATATAAAGTTTTAAAATATGATTTCTGAGCAGAATGCTGCAATTTACAGGCATTAATAATATAAAATAATACCACCGCAAAGGCAAGTCACCCATCTCCCTAAGGAACAGCTTACAAAACGCTTGAGATATTTACTGTTGGAAGATTTATTCAAAAGCATACATTCTGGATACTGACAGAAGCATAGAGGAGAATTAATAGACAGAGAGCAAAAGTAAGGGATTCCTTTGCATGTGAAAGAGTCTTTGTAGGAAAGTTGGAGATATGAAAGATATTGGACTACGTGCCTTTCTGAACTTACTTTGGTCCTTTCTACATTGGGCCTTATTCTGGATTATATCCCTGAGCAGGGGCCTGCTATCTACATGGTGAACCCACCTGGGATATTCCGTAGTCTGGCACTAGCAGGCAACTGGCAGGCCTGCATTCCAGAATATAATCTGGGATTACATCCGGTGCACAAAGGGCCTTTGTTGTGTTCTGGTCTAGCGATGTGTACAAATGGGTTATTAAAAAAAATATTCAATTTGTAATTGAATAAAATGCAAGAAAATTCATCGTTTGATACATCCCCTTCAAATGTAGTGTAATTCGAAATCAATACGAATGTTCAATCTCATACAAATCTCATATGAATGTGTTCGAATGCTATACGAATCCCATACAAAGCTTCATAAAAATGTATTAAAACTTTCGATTCAAAACTCGAATGTCATTAGATTCAAATAAGAAGTAATTTGGCCAAATTCACACAAATTTTGAATGTGACGGATATCTATGCACATCCTTATTCTGGGCCAGTGGGTCTCATTCCTCAAGTAGAACAGGATCTTATCGGCTTACTAAACCTTCACAGATTAACATAAATAGCTGGATGCGAATTGCACAAAATTCTTCCATATTGCATATGCCACTCTGTTCATTTCTGCATGAAGCTTTATTTTCCTTCCTGCTGACTTTCTGAAGAAAGTCAGTTTGTTTGCCTTGCAATACAAAATGTAATATGGATTCTCTCCCCCTTCCCCCTTAAAAATCTGGGTGTGCTCTTGTGGAAAAGCAGCAGACAACTAAACAGATTATGACAATGATGAAAAACAGTGACCAAAGCATTATGCTTTCAAGCATCTTCTTCAGCCTAGATGCTATGCAAAGTAGGGGGGTGGGGAGGTCAGGGTAATGGTATTAGAGGCTGCCTTGCCAGCTACATTTGCAGATGTAGCAGGATTAGATGATCTCACAGGGTAAAGCAGACACTGTGAGAGGGTTGCCTGCTAGGGGTGCATCCCCAAGCAATTTAAAGTGTGCTGAAAAATCTTCTTTTGCCTTTGAGTGCCCCCATGCCAGGGTTTTGAACGAGCTTCCAGCACTACAAAAGCAGGAAAACCCGCGACAAAATACCTGCCCTTTAAAGAAGAGTTTCATTGCTTTTTCTGGAAGTTGCGGGTTTTCCTCGCAACATTTACCTTGGGGACGTTCCGTGGCAAAAGGGGTGGGGATTGCTGCCTGCACACATAGCCATAAAGCATTCACACATCTCCCAGAAATGCTGCAGCTTCCCTTGCCTTGCCTTTCTAAAGCACAGAACTTTCAAAGAGCCAGAATTGCGGAGAATTGCAACATTGTTATCAGGCGTGAAGTGGGTGTATTTAAAGTCACCGCTGCTCTACCGGGTGGATTTTGACAGTGTTCTGTGAAAGTGCTAAGAGTGAATGAGCAAATGATTGCCCGGCCGATGGCTGCAGCTAGCACGGGAAGACACTTTGGGGGACGGAGATCTGGGAGACAAACAGAGAACCGATGGCTGTTTTTCCTTTGAACAAGAGAGGGGGCGGGGAGAAAAAGATGCAGGGAAAGAAAACACACTTCCGTGGGGACAGAAGGTGCATTTTAAACGTCCGTTTTGCTGAGCCTCATGCAGATGCTTATTCCGGAAGTGTAAGGCACTTTTTAAATCCGCTGGAATCGAGTGACAGTAGAGACTAGAGAGGGAAATAAGTCTTTTGGGGATGCAGCCTAGGTAAATTTAAGGCTCAAATGAAAGATTTGAAAAATTACCAAAAAGCAACTGACTGAGTCCCCAAGCCTCTGATTGTACTCCCCTTTCCCAAATGGGAAATGAGCACTCCTAGAGCAACTTTCTATTTGGGTCAGATGGGGCAGGAAGCTACGTATCCAATCCCAGCCTGAAAACACCCACAATGCATGACCAGCCAGAGGAGTGCCAATCAGTAGTTAGGGTAGCATACTCATTGTCAGGGTAGCATGGGCAAGGAAGACAAAGGGATGACAAGCAGGCAACCAGTGGCACCAGCACCAGAGCAGAGGAGGCACAAAAATCCCAGTCTAAATAATTATGACAGAAAAAGCTGCTAGTAGCTGGCAGCAGGGATGCCTTGCCAGCAGCCAAGCAGAGAACTGCTAGTTTCCTGCTTCTGGGAATGGAGCTGCTTGATGAACTGATTTCTGTGTCTTCAGATGGGGTGATCCTTTGAAAATGGACACCCAAAATAGCCCTGTGTGATTGCGCCCAAATGTCAGGATTCCCCCAACCTAGGGTGCTCCAGAACTAAAGCATCCACCATCAAGAAGACCCTACGCTGGAGAAACATATCTTAAGGTTTAAACAGATTCAATGTGACAACTTGGAATGTGGGCACAAACCCGTCCTCAAAGGGGCTCCAATGTGTCCTCCAATGTGGAAGCCACGTCTTAATCCCTTCCCAAACTGGCTCTAATTCCGTTTTTAGAGCCTGTGCGGAAAGGCCCTTAGGCTGCAAATCTAGGCAAGTTTGCCTGGGGGCAGTTGTGGCTTAATTCCAGTGAAATCCACTGGGCCATGCCTATAGTGCACTGAAAGACTGATCTTTAGGCCACTACATTTGAAGGCAACAGGCTTTTCTTCTGGGTAGATGCACACAGGACTTCCTAGTCATTCTGCAGAAGAAGCCATATTTCCTGTCAATAGCCACTGGGGGGCAGCAGTAGCATACTGATTTGTGCCCTGCTGGGTGGGACTTGGAGATGAAGTCTTAAAAGCAGTGGGGAGAGGGGGTGGCTGTGATAGGGGGGGGGGAGAAATAACAAAACTAGTGAAGCTCGTGGCATGAAGGGATTTGAAAGCGTCGAGGCTAATAAATGAACTGAGGCTGCGAGAACCTTCAATCCCTCTGCACTGCGTTTGCCAGCATTGTGGTCACAACCTGACGTTTCCCTTTTTCCTATTTCCAGATTCATGACGTGGGTCTGAGCACGGTGCTATTAAGTGCATAGATTTCCAAACTGGGCTGTGAGCTTCTTGGGGTGTCTGTGTGTGCTCACACATGCCTGCACACATGTGTGTATTAGAGAGAGAGGTTTCCGCATTTGCCGCCAATAAGCGGATCTAAATAGACCCGCTTTTCGGCAATCCGTGGGGGACCCCCCTGCGTTCTCACACAGGTGGGGAAGATGGGTCCAGGAAGACAGATAGAGTGGGTGCTGTGTGGATGCATCAGCACCCATTCCAAAAGTCCTTTAGCTCGCACGCTGCCAACGCCGCCCATAGAGCCATGGGACTGGAGCAGTGAACTGCCAGTCACCGCGTGTTTATCCAGTTTCCACAGCTAGTGCGGAAACACTGTTACTCATTACAGGGAAACAAGAACCTGATCTTTTTCCGGCAAAGTAGGGATGGGCAAAAAACGTTTGTCACCTTCACAATTTGTATAAATTGTGAAGTTTTGGGATTCTGCATTTGAATCAAAAATTGGCTACATTTGAAGACCGACATTTGCATGAGAAGTGAGAGCTTTTGGGCCTGTGGTTTGTTACATCCAAAGTAGCTGTCCAGTCACCTCTAGAGTGGATTCACATCAGATCTGGAGGCACAGCCAGTGACAGGAGGGATTCAAAGAAAATTTGAAGCAAGTTTGAATCCTGGCACATTGAAGTGGCTCTGGTCACACACATTTTTGCACCACTGATACGAGTTCTGAACTAGGTCACCCTGGGCCAATGGTGGACTTCAATATCCAGGTTCCCTGGTGGCTCCCGGGTGGATGGGATCTCACTAATCCACAATAACGTGTGGACCAAAGAAGCTCAGAAGAAGACTACAAGGCGACCTGCTCCAAAACAAAGGCAAACACAGAAAGGTCCAGCAACTCCCTTCCATTCCAGCTACAATTGACTTGGACTTGCGGCAGTTAAAATCAAAAGTCAGTACTTGTAGCTCAAGTTGTCTGGTTGGGGAAAACCTTGGAGAAGATTAGATTTTATGCTTATCTTCTCATCCACCCAATGTCTCTCATGCACGTTATACTTCATTGACTCCCTTCCCTCCCTTTCTCTGCAGAAATGCTAACAGACTGCGCACAAACGACTCACATCTTTCTACAGCAATTTCTGGGTGACACTGGTAGCCCAGGGGGAAATATTATTTCCAATCAGCTCCAAACCAGGCCCCCTCAGCATGGAAATGAACCAAATAGGGAGACAATATGTTCAAATGACAAACCTGATTGAGTTTTCAGCACAACGCCTGCATGCCAAAGTACCATTGCTGTAAAATCATTGCTGGTTTATTTCGTGCGCTGATCTGGCAGAGGAAATTGTCCCTGGGCATTTCTTACATCGGTGTTTGCATTTTTCTTTTTAAAAAAAGCTTAAAGAGTCTCATGACAGCAGAGTGACCAAAGGGGAGACTGAGGTTGCAAGTCTACACTTGGAACCACATGAAGACCGGTAAACTTCATCACTGCTTAGTAGAGTTGTGTGCAAAGATTCGTAACATTCATTATTTGTACAGATTCATAGGAATTTGTATTTTTGTACATGAATTGAAAGCTGCTGCGCCAGTCACATCTGCAACAGATCTACAATGCATTTGACATGGCTTGAGAGTGTATTAAAAATGGATTCAGGTCAGATTTGACACTTTCAAAGTGGATTTATTACGGGATATGTACCAGATATGTATTCATTGGTATCCAATACATATTTGTTTGTATTGGATATTCGTACAAATTTGTATGCATTTCTATTGAATTTTACCGCATTCGAAAGGATCTATTTGTATGATTACAATTTTTCTAACATTTAATTCGGCTAGGCTTGTGAAGCCCTTTGAGCAAGGCAGCTTCCCCTTATTTCCCATCTCGCCATGGTACTTGGAGTGGCCATACTTCCAAAGCAAAGATACTGTGTGGAAAGTCGAAAGTCACAATGGAGTCCTTAGCATTTCCTTGGAAAATGGTCACAGCGACCGACTTCTCTATCTACCAAGAAAACTGCATGGATGTGGCTGGCAACTGACTGGGTGGCAGAGAGTTTCCAATAGGGATGTGCAAAAATATCCGTAACATTTGTACATTGACATTTGCATTTGACAGAATAGGATCAAGTGCAGACAGGTCCCTGGTTTGGTGTTCATTGTGTGTTTGTGAGTTTGTAAAATCTGGCTTATAAAACATCAGGGGTGGGCAGGGAGGGAACCAGAGAAACTAAGCAATGTTTCATTCTGGGGAGCTTGAAGAGCAATAGACATGTGGAACTGTGATCCAAGATTGATATTGAAGGCCCCCTGAAGACAGATGTCAAAAAAAAAAAAAAAAACCCGGCCCACCAAGTGGCATTCTTTCAAGCAAGGCTGAAATGTGGCACTCAGAACAACCTGAAATCCTTTATTAAGCCCACACACCCTGACTATAAATTGTTAAAACCTTGTCAATAGCTGATTAGGCATGCCATAGCAGGCTGCCAAGGCATGATCGTTTGGTGATTTATGGCCAATGCATTTTATATTATGTATTATAAAAAGTTATTAGAGAAAGTGGCTCAAACTCCCGAACCATTCCTGAAATATTAATAAAACATTGAGAAAGCTGTGCTGCAATTTCTGGTTCTGCCGGCAAGATAGTCTCTCCTTGGGCCTGAATCACATAATCTACCCCCCCTTTTTTTCTTTTTCCTCTTTATGTATAGCTCCATCCTTGACTGCAAATGCTCCGATGGTAAGGACCCACAACACAATACAAAGCAATACAGCTCAGATCATAGAACATGGATGTGTCAAAGAAAAATCTTCCTAACCAGGTGCCATAGGCAACAGCCTCCACTCCAAGGTGGGGGAAGGGCTTTCAACTTCTAGGGTGCCACTGCAGAAAAGGCCAAGACAGGAGTGGACGGTGATGGTGGAAACCTTCATATACAAGAGAGTATATTTATAGATATTTTCGTACACCTATAGGTCATGCGAAGCCTGGGTCAGCAGGCAGTGGAAAAGCGGATCCATCTAATTTTTGACTACTCTACTAAGGCTGTTCCATCTTGCCCCAATCTTAGATTGTCTTGCACGATTATCTGTCTTGCACAAAGGTGCCAGCATCACATTCAAACAGGGCAAGGACAACCGTTTCCTTCATAATTTGTCTCCACATTAGGCATCATGAGTTAAACTGCTATAATCCCTGGTTTAAGCTGCTATAATCCCTGGTTTAAGGGTCGAAGTTAAAGTTTGTCACACCATTTGTCTAGTAGCTTTCAAACAATTCTTTGCTTGTTACTCTAACATTGACTGGATGTGAATCAGCAGCATTTAAAAGTTCCTTGTTTTATGAGGTTTAATTCCCCGCGGGATTAGATGCAGTAAATTATTGAGCAAAGACCCTGCATGCCATTCCTTTATTGTCTCTCCAGTTTCCTCTGCTTCCCGATTTAACTAGAACAATTCCTTAAATTTAAGTCGAGAATTGCAGAGTGTGCCATTTGCTACAGCTTTCGGTTGCTCCAATTAATTTGCATTAAATTTGCATCTTTCCTCACCCCGATGTTATTGTTGCTAAAATACTGCAAAACAAAACAACCTAGAGAAAAAAATTGAGGTAATCATATTCTGATTGCTCAAGAATAGATTTATTCTTTGTTTTCTCCCGTGTTTTGTGCTCTGTGGAAAAAAAAAAAAAGATACAAACTGGTTTGAATGTTCTGTTAGGACAGCCAATGAAGGCAAGGGTGTTTTTCCACTGTCACTAGGAATACCCATTAAGTACCCATTAATGGGTACAAAAATGCCATTTCGTACCCATTAATGGGTACTTAATGGGTACTTTTAGTGACAGTGGAAAAACACCCCTAGAAAGACTGAAGGTAAAAATAAATAAACAAACAAATGGAAGAACTGTGTGCAGAATTGTGGGGACAGGTAGTGCCACAAATCTGCTTGTGGTATCTCTAATGCCTTTGGAGGCACTGGAAACATTTAACACAACAAGAAAGAAGAAGAAGAAGGAGTCGGCTTTTCTACCCTGCTTTTCCCACCCATTTCAGGGGACTCAAAGTGGCTGACAAAGCTTTCTATTCTACTGACAACAGACATCCTGTGAGGTAGGCGGGGCTGTGAGACCTCAGAAGAGAGCTGTGACTAGCCCAAGGTCACCCAGCTGGCTTCATGGGGGAGGGCAAAATCAAACCCAGTGCTCCTAGGTAAGAGTCCAGCTCCTTAACCACTAGACCAAACTGGCTCATTCGGGCCCATTCCACACTTACCTTGGCTAGGCCAGACCAGAGCATCCCATGCTGATCTAGTCCAAGGAATCTCTTCCCAGCATGAATGGCTCTGTCCTGGAACAGAACATTAAGAAATCTGTTCCACCCTAGTCTCTGCAGCAGCCCCGGAGGTTCTATGATTTTTAGAGCCACATCTGAAGATTCAGCCAGCCAAAATGAGCCCTTTATAGGGATATGCATAAATATTTGTAACATTCAAAACCTGTACAAATTTGGCCAAACTCAGACATTCGTATTTGGATCAAATGTTGGCACATTCAAAGACTGACATTTGAATTTGAAATGAATGTTTTGATATATTCGTATGGAACTTCATAGGCATCCATATGGGATTTGTATGGGATTGAATATTCGTATAGAATTTGAGTCCTTCTACATTTGAAGGGAATCTATTCAAATGAATACAAATTTTCTTGCACTTGGTTCAGTACAAATTGAATTTAAAAAATATCCACATTTGTACACATCCCTAGTTCCCTGTGGTCCACTTTATCACCACCTAATATGCCAATAATAGTAGAGTAGGTGTAATAGTGGAGTTGAAAGGTATTTGTACCATGTAAAAACGCTTGGAATAAAGTGTGAACAACCGCTATGTAAGGCTGTGCACAAATATTTGTAACATTCACAATTCATAAGAATTTGTATGAATTTGGACATTTGAATTCAAATTGATTGTTGGTACATTTGAAGATTGACATTTGAAACTGAATTGGAAATTTCAGAACATTTGCACGAAGCTTCATTACACTCATGTGAACCTGGGGAGGTGAGATGTGACTGCCTCAGTCACACTGCAACAGATGCAGTGTGGATTGGAAGCAGATTCAAAGTGGATTTAGGGCTGATCTGATGCATTCAGAGCAAATATGCAGAGGATACATAAGGGATTTGTATGGGATTCGTATGGGATTCATATTGGATATTCGAACTGAATTCGTATCCAACATCCATATCAAGTTTGAATCTCACCACATGAATGCAAATTTTCTGGGCATGGATACTGCAAAGCCCCTGGCAACAAAGGAAGGAGGAGGAGTCCTTCATGGAGGTGCCCACCCCCAGGTAACTTCCCATCCCCACTGTGGTATCATGCCTGGAACTCCAAGGAGCCTGACAGGAGAGGGGGACAAATCTATCACACTTTATTTCTCACTAGTTCTTGAATAATTCCAAGCTTGGTTTACTGCATTTCCTGTCAATAGTCTCTTTTCTGTTGTTGTTTTTTAATGATCACAGATTTTTATTTTTATTTTTTATGGTTGTTTTGACACATAAAATTTCAGGCACATTTAAAACTTATTATCGACTTATTTTTGCAAGCAATTTCCCCCGTGTAACAGATTTTAGTGTGAATTTCCTCCCATAATATTCACTCCATCCCTCTTTTTTTACATCTTCCTTCTCAAATGCACCTTTTGGCGAACAAACCCATGTTGCAGGACTCCATCACAAAGAGCAGAAGAATGCCTCTAAGGGTACTTTGCTTTTCAGCTCCCATATGGTTCAGAAAGTCTGGGTTGGTAGATGTCTATTTGGAAGATGGTGAATCACCGCCCTAGCACCCAAATGCCTCAAAAACACTCAAAGGAAAGGCAGTCAGGGTGTGCACAAATATTCATCACATTCAGGTATCAGATTCATGGTTATGACTTCCTTCCTTCCTTCCTTCCTTCCTTCCTTCCTTCCTTCCTTCCTTCCTTCCTTCCTTCCTTCCTTCCTTCTAGTTTGGTCTAGTGGTGAGGGAGCTAGACCCTCATCTGGGAATACCGGGTTTGATTCTGCACAACCCCACAAAGCCAGCTGAATGACCTTGGGCTAGTCACAGCTCTCTTTTGAGCTCTCTGAGGGTGCCTGTTGTGGGGAGAAGAGCAGAAGTTTTCTCAGCTGCTTTGAGTCCCCTTGAACGGGGGAGAAAAGTGGGGTAGAAAAGCCAACTCTTCTTCTTCCTCCCTCTCCCTCTCCCCCGCCCACCCCCTTCTCCTCTCCTCTCCTCCCTTCCTTCCTCCAAATAAATATTTGCCCCTTAAATGTTATTGGTGAGATTTTTGATGATTAAATGCAGGCGGACACTGCCTGCTTCCATCAAGCACACAGAACAGACTTGACAATTTTCTTAATTATGCTCTTGCCAGCCAAAAGAAGTGGCTGGCACATTTCTCCATCTTGAACAGAAAGGTGATGCATCACATCTGATAAATCCTGACAGGATTTTCCCTTCTGCATTTGCTGAAGCAAGGAAAAAGAAAGAAAGAGAGAGAAATACTTGACTAGGCTGTCATATCTATCTATCTATCTATCTATCTATCTATCTATCTATCTATCTATCTATCTATCTGTCTGTCTGTCTGTCTGTCTCTGTCTTTCCATCTGAGCCTTTGCAATGGAACATCTCCCCCTCTCCTATCTGCTCCCTTAGACAATATTTTGTATGGAGAATGACTATTTTTGGCTGTTTTGTGTGTGTTTATGGTTTGTTCTTATTAATTTCTGTGAACCACTTTGATATTTTGCAATGGGACATAGTCTAACCGTATTTTAAATAAATTTAAGATCTTCCTCACCTCAGCTTCTCCTGGACCACTTCATTCAGGGAGACCTTCAGTGCAGTTTACCACCTCGCTAGGCTCTCATGAAAATGTTCCATTTTTGTACCACAGGGATTCTGTTGTGTCCTGTTGAGATTGTGGGACACATTTGCACCTAGGAGTGGCCAGGTGAAAAGAGCACACAGTGTTTTCCTCCTGACATGGTCTGGGTTTTCAGGCTTCTTTTGAAATTTCTGTGGTGCTGGAGAAAAACAGGAAGACTTTTGAAGTCCTGGATTTGCCAGTGTCATGGCAATTTCAAAATATGCCCAAAAACTGATCACAGCAGGGTAAGGGCTTCTTTTTGCATTCTTATCAGCTGGCCACCACCGTTTGTACCCTTGTTTTTATAGTGTTAGGAAAAAGTTAAATGTGCTCACAAAGGGTTGACAGGAAGTGGAGGATTAAATGGTACATAAACCCTCTTTGAAGACGATGACTTCCAGCAGGGGCTTTGTTAGTTTGTATAGCTTCAAAGCCATGCTGTCTGGAACAATGCTGGTACCCTGCCCAGTTTGTGTGTTTGTTAATTGTCAGTGAAATTCAGGAGGTCCTTGACATTCATCTTAAGCTAGTTGCAAATGAGGGAAAGCTGCATGATAGTTTAACACAGGAAATTCACTCTCATTTGTAGTGTAGCATTTTTGGGTTGTTATGCCGTGTTCCACGTTTCTTCTGAGAACCTAAGCTTTCAGGTATAGCTGTGATACCCGTCATCAGGGGATTTTGCTCTTAGAAGAGTCAAAAGCGACTGCTGTCTTCCTAGATCTTGTTTCGCTTTTTTACAGATGTCTGCTGTTTGTTTGTCAGTTCTTCCTTATTTTGGGTTGTTCATGAGTCATTGGTCTTTTCCTGGTTGTAATCTGTTGGTGTTGTTTCCTTGGGTGGAAGTGTTAATGGTGGATCACTGAGGCTTACCTGTTTGTTATGTATTGGCATAATCCCTGGGGCTGAGTGACCAGTGGGTTGTGTGTTTGCAGAGCTGAGGTGTGAATCTCTCTTTTGCCTGTTTTTGTTCAAATATTTCCAGATGTTGCTGAGAAACATACCTTTATCCCTGTTAAAGTTGTGGGGATGTTGTTTTATTTCAACAACTCAAACCAAGAACTGCCAAACAAACAGCAGACATCTATAAAAAGGGAAATGAGATCTAGGAAGAGACCAGTTGCTTTTGACTCTTCCAAGAAAGCTTAAGTTCTCAGAAGAAACCTGGAACATGGCACAACAGTGGGAAATGAGATTGAACCCAGCCATGAAAGCCTACATATGACCAGCAGAGAATTTAACATGGGAAAAGAAAATACAATGGTGGAAATGAATGTGGGATATTTTCCTTTCCATTCATGGCTAAACCACTTGTTACAGAGAGCTAGAATTTGCAGGGTGCCCCAGAGGATTATTTTATGTTGACATTGTGAGATTATACACCAAAGATTAATAATGACCAACTGACTTCAGATTTAGTACTGATGTAACAAAAGTTGTTTTACTTTTACTTTGGTCTTGGTTTTATTTATTTGGTTAAAATATTGTTAAAATGCTTTTTCAAACTTTCCAATAATTTCTAGCCCTCAGATCATATATCGCCCTGAAATAAGTTTGTTCAAAGTTAGAGAGAGAATAAAGGTCAATTTAAACAACACAAACAGCTAAGAATCTTGAATGAAAAAAAAGAGCAAAATGTTTTTGATACATCCTGATTAGCTCCTATGGGCTGTGGTCACACTTGAGTTTTAATCCAGCTTCAGTCCACTTTCAGAGCAAGAGGATACACCAGAAAAGTGACAAGCTGTTCTCTTTCAGTGTTAACTCAGAAAATTCTCTTTGGGGATAGATAATGTGGAAAGAAAATGACTGATCACTTTGTTGATGTGTTTTCTTGCTCTGAAGGTGGACTGAAGCTGGATTAAGGCTGTGCAACCACAGCCATGAAGGACCAGGATCTCAGTTTGAAAAACCAATGCAAGCATTCCACTCCAATGGCTGGCATGCTTAAGAAAAGTGATGAATGATGCATATCAAGATCACAGATGCTTGATGTGGCTGCTGGAATTGCATTTTAGCAAGGCCCTGTGTTTCTATGGGCAATTCTGTCCTACTAGCTGGGACATGTTCTCCAGCATTCTGTAATGTGGGGCATATGCACATGTATATATGTTTTCCCCACATACCAATGCCCCTTCCCAGTTTCCAAGGCAACGAAGTAAGTAAATTCAGCCCCCATGTCCCTCATCCATAGCTCTGCTGAGTTTGCTACCAGAGAAAAAAGATTCGCTCACCCCTCATCCACCCGTCCACTACCCCAAGCGTGAATCAATGATATTTCACAGGCAGGCAGAAATTAAATATTGACTTTTCTCTGGGTTTGAACTTCTCAGCGCGAGCATCCCGGAGGCCTCATGGTGCCTTGCTGGTGATGTTAATGTGGGAGCTACAGATCTCCACATTGAAACAAGGGGCCAGGGTTCAGGGAGGGGTGGTGGGAATTACAGAAAGAAGCAGGGACTAAATGGTCCTGGGATTTTGAACCGTGGAAGAGTCAGGCTGGCTCATTAAATTTTAAACACACACACTCACCACTCCCCCTCTCCCTTAGTGACTGACACATTGTGTGCTTTACACTGCAGCATTTTTGAGATTCTCTTCAAGAGCCGAGTTTCCATCTAAGCCAAGTGGGCAGGAAGAGAGCAGCAATTGGTCCTCTTGGGGCAGGAAAGGAGTAGGTGCAGGCACCAAGATTTATATACGAATTGGAAGTTACAGCATTTGTACACTGACATTCACATTTGTACGAATGTTTCAGAATATTCGTACGAAGCTTCGGAACATTCGTGAAATGGGGAGTTGGGAAAGTGGCGACACCAGTCACATCTGCAACGGATCCAGAGTGCATTCAACATGGATTGAGAGCGGATTCAAATTGGATTCAGGGCAGAGTTGGTGCTTCCAGAGCAGATATGTTCTAGGATATGTTTTGGATATGTATCACATATGGGGTTCCCCAGGGGTCAATCTTGTCCCCCATGTTATTTAATATCTACATGAAGCCGCTGGGAGAAGTCATCAGGAGATTTGGAGTGAGGTGTCATCAATATGCAGATGACACCCAGCTATATCTCTCTGTGCCATCTGAATTAGGAGAGGCGGTGGAAGTGCTTGACAGGTGTCTGGAGGCAGTAATGGGCTGGATGAGGTCCAATAAATTGAAGTTGAATCCAGACAAGAAAGAGGTTCTGTGTGTCACAGGGTCGTGGGTCTGTGTCGTTGGGAGACATCATGTCCTTGAAGAGGTCGCATTGACCTGGAAGGGACAGGTGCGTAACTTGGGGGTACTCCTGGATTCCACACTGACGCTCGAAGCCATGGATGCCGTGGCCAGGAGTGCCTATGCCCAACTACTTCTGGTGTGTTATCCATGTTCTGGTAACCTCTAGATTGGACTATTGTAATGCACTCTACATGGGGCTGCCCTTGAAGATAGTTCAGAAGTTGCAGCTAATGCAAAATGCAGCCTCCAGGGTGTTAACTGGGACAGCTAGCTGGATGTACATCACACCGGTTTTAGAAGGGCTGCATTGGCTCCCAATTTACTACCGAGCCCAATTTAAGGTGTTAACTTTGACTTATAAGGCCCTAAATGACTTGGGCCCCAAATATCTAAAGGAACACCTCCCATACCAACCTGCCCATGCCCTAAAATCTGCAGGAGAGGCCCTCCTGGTTGTCCCACCACCTTCAGTAGCGAGGCTGGTGGGCACCCGGGAGAGGGCCTTCTCAGTAATGGCCCCCAGGCTGTGGAATAGTCTCTCACTTGAGATGCATAGGACTCCTTCTCTCTTTATGTTCCGGAAGGCAGTGAAGATGCACCTCTTTACCCAGGCCTTTGGATAAATGGTAGCTATGTTTCACTCACTGTAAACACCACTGTTTTAACTGATCTTGTTTTGTTTTTAACATGTTGGATTTTAGACCCTGTGATGGTTTTTACTGTTTTATTATATATTGTTTGCTTGATATGGTGGATTTTGAGATTGTATACGAGTGTCCGAATTCATCGGAATTTGTATGAATATTCTACAAATACTCCTACTCCTACTCCCTAGTTTTCCTTCCCGGTGCTCTCCTCCCGGTGCCAAGCATCCATCTGGGATTCTGTTTGTGCAAAAGGCAATGCAGCTTGAATGGTATCTCCAGCAGTTGGCAGCCCAAATTACTGATGATCGCGAAAGAAGAGACTGAATGTTCCCTATATCCAGCACACGCTCACATGCTAACAAAGCGATGCTTAACATCTTCTACCTTCCAGTTATATCATTCATTATTCTTTGCCTCACCTTTCAATGTTTTAATCTGCTGCAAATTGATTTAAAGCTGAAAATGTTCTCCTTCCCTCCCTCCCTCCCTCTTTTTCTTTTCTTCTCTACCAATGACTTCTAGGGCCTTTTTGGAAGCAGATGTTCTGTAACCAAAGAGCCTTTCTGCAAAATAGGGACGTGCACAATTTTTTTTGTATTTTATTCATATTGAATTGAATGCGAGAAAATTCGTATTCGTTCAAATAGAAACCCTTTGAATGTAGTGGGATTTGAACTTGATACAAATGTTCCATCCCGTACGAAGCGTCATACGAATGTACTGAAACATTCAATTTGAATTGAACGTCAGCCTTCAAATGTGCCAATATTCTATTCAAATACGAAGGTCTGAATTCAGCCAAATTCATACGAATTTTGAATGCTATGAATATTTGTGCATATCCCTACTGAACACGTCTTGCAGCACCTCCCTTCTGCAAAGGTCTGGAGCATCATGCGTAGAAGGGGCCGTCTTCTTCATGTGCCGGACCATGCCTGGACAAGAAACTTTCCCCATCACCACTAAACCTCTTCCTCTCAGCTGCTGGAGATTCTGATGACTCCCTTCCTTCTCCGTGGTCTCCCAGTTAATAATGGCTTTTCTTTACCATCTTCCCCCACCCCTTTTCTTTTAATTTCATGCCGATTCCCATAATTATTTATACATGTCCCTAGGCTGTGCTGCTGAGGCACTTCTGCTGCGTTGGACTAATTAATGGAAATGCCGAAAATGTGACAGCTGGCTGGGTCACAAGCAACCTCTTCTGCTCATTAGACAGCAGGCAGAGACCTGGAAACTGGAGAAGCCCCCTGCATGAATGGTTGCTAGCTTTGCCGCTCTTCACGGAAGCCTTCATCCTAGAGGGACCTCAAACATTTTGTTTGGCAAGGGGTTTGCTAAATTATTAAAGGCAAAAAAAATTCTAACCCATTTTTTGCTTTGTTCTGGCTTCGCAAATGAAGCGCCATCAAGACAAACTTGGGTTGACGGAAGAGCCCACATGGAGCAGATACTATTATTATTTTGAAAAATCTTGCCTGCTCTGAGGCTGCAGATGTCTTGCTGAATCAAATGTGCATTAGGAATGTGCACAAATGGTTTTGCTTTGTATTTCATTCGCATTGAATCGAATGCGAGAAAATAAATATTTGTTCAAATGGATCCTCTTCGAATGTGGTAGGATTTGAATTCGACACAGATGTTCAGTCCCATATGAATCCTTACGAATAGCATACAAATCCCATATGAAGCTTCATACAAATGTATTGAAATGCTCCATTCAAATTCAAATGTCAGTCTTCCAATTTGCAACATTTGATGCAAAACTGAATGGTCAAATGCAGCCAGATTCATACAATGTTTAAATGTTACGGATATTCGTGCACATCCCTGAACATTGCTTATAGCCTTTGCCCAGGTTACAGATTTTGCATTTCAGGTCAGGTGCACCACCTTTAGCCTTTCAAGGAACACCCTTCTGTTGAAAGGTTGTTTTTAAAGGAACAGGGTCACAATATCTGTTAATTGAAAACCAGATGGAACTTCCTCTGGGTTTCTGGATAAGAAGAAGGAAATGGGCAGAGGGAAGCTGCCATTGATGGTAGATGGGAAAATCTTTTTTGTTCCTCTTTCGTGAAGATGAAGAAAGAAGAACTGAGGAAGCAATGAAGGAAATACCAATATAGAAGGAAGTGTTGCTGCTAATGCCTTCTTTCATCTTCTGCTCTGGCAAGGTTGTAAGAGGACACGGAGACAGAAGGTGAATTTACTGATTCTCCTACAGAAATAAGGAGAAGTCCTTACATCTTTGGTGAGGTCCATACGCCCCTAATGGGAAGACAGAACTTTGTGGCAAGTCACATCTTTTCCTAAGTAGACCAAGGTGATACTGGAAGATGCCTCCAACACCAACTCCTGGTTATAAAAATTACTGGGTGGAAATTTGCAGACGGCCAGTTACCATCAATGTATCATTTTTGTTGCTTTCTTGCTCTCATGATCTAGTTGTCATTTTCCTGCAGTTAGGGCAAATGATGCTGAGAAAACAATGGCTGAGTTTAGAAAGGTCTTTGGTGTGACCTAAAATGGTATTTTATTTGGAACAGATATTCTATGGCAGGGATGAAGAAGCCGTGGTTCTTCTGATATTGTTGGACTACAGCTCCCATCTATAGTGAGTCAAGTCAACCTGCCACTCCAGGGTTTTTGGACACCCCAGAAGATATCTTCCTTTGTCCTCTTGGAGCATCTGAGCATCAGGATACTTCAGGAAGGCACAGCTCAGTGGTCAGTTGCTCCTGCCTTGGCAACCAAAACTGGATTGGGGCTACTGACCTGATTGATATCAGTGGAAAGCAACAAAGAGAAGAGATGGTTGCAGACCGGTTGCCTTTGAGAATAATTTTGGTAGCTGGTGTTCAGGAGAGAGGAGAATAGGACAACCTTGGTCTGGCTAGGAACACCTGGCATCACTGGAAGTCCAGCAACACTCAGCCATGGGCTAAGCTGTCTGTCAGCTGGTTCTGTCACTCGAGACTGTTCATCACTGGCTTTTCCCAAGAGTACCCAGGGGTCCAGCTGGTATCTCTCAGGCATCTCTATGAATCCAGAACATTTGAATCTATTCGTTCGAATGTTATGTTTGTATTTGAAGATATGTATGCTGACAGATACGACAGATTCATATCTATATGCATTTTGTATGCATCCTGTTTTATCCCGTATACATCCCATTTTCATCCTGTATTATAAGCGCAAATGCATACAGATATGTATAATATTAGTACAGATACATATGTAATACAAGTTTGTACACTTGAATAATTTAAACAAATGTTTTGGAACAATCAAAATCCATTTGAATGTCTACATTTGAATGTCAACATTCATCAGATTCAAATCAGATATTTGAATTTTCTACTATTCATGAACATACCTAGTACTTCTTGGTTCCTGCAGCTGGGTTTGTTCAGAGGGTTCCTCCACGTCCGATGGCTTCTCCAGGGCATTGGAGGCTATTATGTGAGTCAAGGCAAGGGCAGGCAGAGTGTGTCTGGGACAGTCAGCTTGCTCGATAATTGAATAAAGCCGCACAGGTGCCATATTTTAAACAGCTGAGATAAAAGTATTACATCCCTTGGATGTGTCTTTATCAGCAGGTGCTACAACTGGGGAAGAGCCCAAATTAAATGAAGTGAGGAAATTTAGAGTGTCAGCTGTGCTAATTCCCAATTTGGAAATCAGCTGCAAAGGCAAAGCATGGCTTTTGCTGAAGAACTGCAAATACCTGGTATAATTTGGAAAATGTTAGTTTGGGCCTTAGGTTATGGTCACAGCTAAGTTTTAATCCAGCTTCAGTCCACCTTGAGAGCGAGAGAACACAGCAGCAAAGTGACTGGTAATGGTTTTTCTTGTATTCGATTCATATCAAATTGAATGTAAAAAAATCCATATTCATTCAAATAGATTCTCTTTGAATGTGTTAGGATCCTATCCGTAACGAGTGTACTCGTGCAAATTTGTATGAATATTCGATAGGAACGCATACGTATCCAATACGTATCTGATACGAATCTGATACATATCCTATAACATATCCACTGTGAAAGCATCAAACCCACCCTGAATCCACTTTGAACCCACTCTCAAACCATGTCAGATTTAATCTGGATCTGTTACAGATGTGTCTGGTGCAGCTGCTTTCCAACATCCCAGTTTCATGAATGTTCTGAAACATTCACATTCATATGAATGTCAATGTATGAATGTCGTAACATTTGATTTGTATCCAAATTCATACGAATAATGAATGTTACAATATTCATGCATATCCCTACTTTCCACTTCATCTATCTCAAAGGTGAATTTTCTGAGTTATTTAACACTGTTATTTAAAACAGCTTGTCACTTTGCTGATGTATTCCCTCACTCTAAAAGTGGACTGAAGCTGGATTAAACCTAAAGTGTGGCCACAGCCTTGATGTATCTTGAAAGGGCAGATTAAGGGGGGGGGATGCAGAGGGGAGGCAAGAACAGATCATTCTTGAGTCTCCAGTGGAGTCTGAATTTGGCAAAATTTGGTCAAATTCAAGCTTCTGCTGAATTCAGACCAATCCCTATGTTACTAGGCTCCAATATTGTTTAAAAAATCACACATAGAATTTTAGAACTTCCATTGTATTTATTTATTATACTAAAGCCTCTATGGTTTCAGCTTTTTATCTTGTAAAATGGTATATTTATGCTAGGTCAAATGCAGAGTTTTACTATATTCATAACCCGTATTGTCTTCTTAAGTGAGATTTGCACAATTCTGCACTGTTTAAAAAAGACAATATTTGAACAGTTCATAAGCAATTCAAGGTTCAGTCTAGAACTGGTTGAACTTGCACAACCTGTTCTAGATTGAACCAAACTCAATGAGGTTTGGTTCCATTCAAACTGAACTTAGAAGTTTGAGTTTGTACACATCTCTAACATCCATGTTGCGCATGAATCTCTATAGTCACCAGAGGCCACGTTTGAATCAAGGGTATCTCCACCTCTACTTTTTTATAGTTTGGAAATCACCTATAGACCTTTTGGTGTGAGGAGATAAATAACTAATACAATGTAAAGAGCAAAAATAGTACAAGCTCTCTTCAATTTAGAAATAACAATACGGGCAAAAGGGTGACCTCTGGTCTAAGGATGTGCATGAATATTCATAATGTTTGAAATCTGTACCAATTTGTCCAAATTCCATAATTTGAATTTCAACTGAATGTGGGTATATTCAAAGATTGACATTCAAATATGAATTGAATGTTTCTATACATTTGCACAGAGCTTTGTTACATCCGTGAACCTCAGCAGGTGGGAAAACGGCTGCTCAGTCACATCTGGAATGGATCCAGAGTGGGTTCCAAGTGGATTAAGAGTGGATTCAAAATGGATTGAGAGATAATTTGACATTCAGAGTGGATACATATGGGATACGTAGGGATATGTAGGGGATTCGAATCAGATGTGTATCTTACATTCGTATCAAATTTGAATCGTGGCACATTCAAAAGGGATCAGTTTGAATGAATATGATTTTTTTGTGTTCAATTCAAGTCGAACATGAAAGCGACATTTGTGTTCACACCCCTATTCTGGCCCATGAAGCCTATTCTAACGCACCATGGAAAGGTCGAGATTATGAGAAGTGAAGGCTTAAACAGGATCACTGACAACACCAACTTAATAAATGAATAACTAAATGAATGAATGAATGAATGAATGATAAATAAATAAATAAATTAAAGGTTTCCTTTCGATGCAGCTGGCTCTGTGCATCTGCAGATGTCTTCAGCCTGCTCACGTGGCTGTCTTAGGTGCCATCTGTCTCCCGACACATTTTGGCAGCTCGATCTCACAATAAATATCAGAAAGCAAGTGCGAGGCACTGCTAGGGAGGAGATCAAGGTTAGTTTGTCAGAACGTTGCAGAGAACTACAATTGTGCCGATGACACTCAGAGCAATGAATCATGACCGCATTTTATTTATTTATTTTTACTTTAGTGCTCTGCCATTCTGGAGGATGCCAGGGGTAAATTAAACCTGCCATTCTCTGTTTTCCTGTCGGCTGCCAGTATTAATTACCAAAGGGCTCTGCGTCCAAGCTCGTCATGTGACCTGGCAGGTCTGTGCACCAGAGACCAAGGCCAGGTTGTAATTCTGAAGGTACACACATTCAAGGTTGTTGACCAGCCCTGATGCAGACGTCTGCATGTGATCTGCATGTCCGACAGCGAACTCTGCATTTGAATGACAGCCTGGCCAAGACCTGCGTATCATAGAGACAGAGAAGGAAGGATTCTGCCGTTCTGAACTTCTTAGAAATGCCTGTTTGTCCACTGATGGAAATGGGGCTCCGTCTTAGTTCCTGGCATTTTGGTTATGATCAGAGTTTGGAAATGTTCTTCCTCTCTCTTTGAACTGCTGTTTTCTAAGAATGACTGGGTAATTAGGTTTTCCTTTTTTTTTTGTATATAAATTTTTATTGTTTTATAACACAACCTGAAAACTTAAAGATTCTCAATATAGAGTCTTACATACATTTATATCACATCATTTGGTTGTTAGTTATAAATCACTTCCTCTGTTCTTTTGGGTTTTCTTTTAGTATCTCCTATTCCTACTTCTTGTAGATAATCAATGAAGGGTCTCCAGTCTTTCACATACTTATCTATTGTTCCCCTATTTTTTTAAAAAAAATTGTTAATTTGTCCATCTCTGCTAATTCAACCAGTTTAATTAGCCAGTTCTCCACAGAAGGAATTCCATCCTCTTTCCATTTTTGTGCATATAATATTCTTGCTGCTGTTAGCATATACAGAATCAAAGGATTCTGCATAGTTTCCATCTATTATTTCTTTTGGATTCTTGCAATTTGGTAGAGAGTTGACTTCTGACAACTATGCAGATTTATTGGCAGCTATAGAAGTGGTTGCCCATGACCTCCTTCTGGGGAGATGCCTAATATGGAACTGGTGAGTCTGACCCTGTGGGCCCCAGGAAGTGGCTCTATCCATGAGCTCCAACCACTACATAGTCACCCCCATGTGGCTTTTTTTTGCAAGTGCAAACGTGCCTTGCCATTGCTTTCTTCTAGGCAGAGGCCAGAATTCATACCGGAGGCACTCTGCTTTCTGGACAGTCACTGCCCCTTTATCATTTCATTCATAAGCTGTGGTCCAGTCCACCTTCAGAGTGAGGCAACCCATCTGCAAAGTGACCAGTAATTTTCTTTCCACATTATCTGTCCATATCAACTGCCATGCCCTAAGATCTGAAGGAGAGGCACTCCTGGTTGTACCACCACTCAGCAGCAAAAAGGGTGGGCACTTGGGATAGGTCCTTCTCAGTGATGGCTCCCAGACTGTGGAATAGTCTCCCTCCTGAGGGGCATCAGGCACCATCGGCCTGTGTGTTTAGATGAGCTGTGAAGACTCACCTCTTTGCTCTGGCCTTTGGCAAAGTAAAGGAACAGCCTTTTCCTCCCCACATTCAGACACTGCCATGGTTTTAATATGTTTAATATCTTATTGGTTTTATGTGTTCAGTTTGTGTGTCGTAACCTGAACCTTCTGAGTTTTCTGAGTTAACACTGAAAGAAAACAGCTTTTCTCTTTGCTGATGAATTCTCTCGCTCTGAAAGTGGACTAAAGCTGGATTAAACCTTACGTGTGACCACAGCCATAGAGGCATAAGAGGCTAATAAAACTGTGTTTATGAAAAGGAAATAATACTGGAGCCAGTAGTCAGCAGAAGCAAGGAAATGACAGAAAGACATGCTTAGTAACACTTTTTAAACATAATGTGTATTGTTTTAAAGTTGTTGTTTTTTAAAGTCTTTTAATGTACATTCTGTTTTAATCTGTTGTTTGAAGGTTGTAACCCGCCCAGAGACCTTCGGGTATGGGGCGGGATATAAATGTAAATAATAAATAATAGTAAGGACGTGCACAAATGTTTTTTTTGGCATTCAATTAATAACAAATCGAATGTTAGAAAGTTTGTATTCATTCAAATATATCCCCTTCGAATGTGGTAGGATTCCACTCAATACCAATGTA
Source organism: Aspidoscelis tigris stejnegeri (assembly GCA_023333525.1). NCBI lineage: Eukaryota > Metazoa > Chordata > Lepidosauria > Squamata > Teiidae > Aspidoscelis > Aspidoscelis tigris. The sequence continues at coordinate 3,774,554 of JALMGA010000023.1, forward strand.
CTCGCAGGGATTCACACATATATCCGATACAAACAAATATGTATCCAATACATATCTGACATGAATGCATACCTATCTGATACGTATCCGATATGAACACATATGTATCTGATATGTATCCGATACATATCCGATACATACCACAGTTTAATGAATGTCCGAACTATTTGTATGAATGTTCCAAAATATTCGTATTTTTATGAATGTTAATGTATAAATGCCATAACATTTGATTTGTGCACAAACTAGAGAGGTGCACACATTTTTTGACATTCTATTCAAATTGAATATCCAAAAACCCAATTCAATTCGAATCTTCTAAATTCAAATTTAACAAGATTCAATTCACATTTGCCAAATTCAGATCTATTTGTCTGAATTTTTTATTCGAATCTTCCCCACATCCATATGCATCTGTACGCATCCGTATGCAAGCTGTAGTTATCCCGTGTGCAGCCCGGTTTTGTCTCGTACGGTTCCGTACAATTGTGTACGAATGCAAGAAAGATGTTGATCTTCAAGTACGCATCATCGACAAACCTTTTCACAAACAAATGTCCGGATAATTCCAACCAACAGATCCGAAATTTGAAATTCGATTTGGAATGTTTACATTCAAATTTCAGGACATTCTATTTGAGTTCAAAGGTTAAAACTGGGCACATTCCATCAGATTTTGAATGCCTACAAATATTTGTGCACATTCCTTGCACAAATGCACAAATTTGTACAAATTCGTATAATAATGAGTGTTACAAATATTTGTGCTTAGTCTTTTCCTTCCTACTGAAAAAAGAGCGCTTTGAGTGGGCAAACGCTTCCTTGTCCAGGAAGGAGATATTGCTTGGAGAAGCTTCAATAAAAACCTCAAGGGGAGGATTTTTTTTTCAATAGGCTTCTTAGTCACTGTACTCTTAACTACACATTAATTGGACATAGGTGACAGTGGTGCAAAATGCTGCTTGAATTTTAATGCAAGGTACCTCTAGTACAGCATTTATTTAACACACAGTAATTGACTTACAAGACCCAAAGAGATAATCTGCTTTCTCCTACTCCTGATTGTTAAATATATATCTAATAATGACCCCTTCTGCCTCACTTGAAATGCAAGCGGAGATGAATCTACAGAGAAGCGACGCTTTGCATCTTTGGAAATGTAATCAACGTCTTCCAGGGGGAAGCATCCAAGGAAACGGAAAAGGGCTGAAGAGGAATTGGTGATTAGTTGAAAATAGGGTTGCACATGAGTGTCCCTGACATCCAGAATTCATACAAATATGTACAATTTCGTAGATTTGTGCTATGAATAGGGTTATCTGGTATTCGTTGAAGCTTCGACAGATACCAGATGCCCCTGGCCCTCCCATCCACCCCTGGGCTGCCCGTGCCTCCTGTTGCCCCATTTACCTGCTCTGCTGCTTTCTCTTAGGCTTTTCAATTCAGTCTGTGCAGCTCCTGATGCATGCACAAATCTGGGAGACCCTCTTTGGCCCCCTAGGGAGCAGCAAAATGGTGGTGCCAAAGGGCCTATTTCGCCACTCCCCAGAGGCTGTAAAGGCACTTTAGGGTCAGTGTTGTGTGATCGCCGAATGTGGATCACTTGACACTGACCTGGAAGGCCTGTTTCAGGCTCTGGGAAGTGGTGAAATAGGCCCCTGAAGTTTTTGATGACCCTCTGGGTGAAGAAATACTTCCCCCTGCCAGACCTGACTCTCCTACCCATCAGCTTCATAGAACCAGGGGCCACTCTATGAAGCTGATGGATAGGAGAGTCAAGTCTGACAGGGGGAAGTATTTCTTCACCCAGAGGGTCATCGGCTTATGGAATGTGCTGCCAGAAGATGTGGTGACAGCTACCAGTCTAGATGGCTTTAAGGTAGGGTTAGACAAATTTATGGACAACAGAGGTATCAATGGCTACTAGAACGAATGCCCTAGGTGCATCTTTCACTGGTGGTGGTGGTGGGGGGGGAGGAACCGGGGTGCTTCTAAGGCCATTTGCTGGGACTCGAGTGCAGGAGAAGGTTTGTCCTTGTCTCTGCTTGAGATGCCCATGAGCATTTGGTGGGCCACTGTGTGCGACAGGATGCTGGACTAGATGGGCTGTGGCCTGATCCAGCAGGACTTCTCTTATGCTCTTATGCTCTTATGTTCTTATGTTTTGTATTTGATTCATATTGAATTGAATGCAAGAAAACTTGTATTCATTTGAATTGATCCCCTTCGAATTCGATATGAATGTTCAGTCCCATGCAAATACCATACGAATCACATACAAATCACATCTGAATTTATCAGCACATTCTATTCAACTTTGAATGTCAATCCTTGAATGTACCAACATTCAATTCAAGCACAAATGTCTGAATTTGGCCAAATTCATGCAAATTTCAAATGTTACGAATATTTGTGCACATCCCTACCTTGCAGAATATAGGTGAGAATGGTGACCATCTGCCCATGTGGCCATCTTTTCCGGGGGTTAAGCGCTAATTCTACAGTTCTTATTCAAATGAAGCCCAAATAGGCACATTGTATGTATATATGCATGTATTTATGGATGCATCTATTACAGGTGTGCGAATGCCAACACTCCAGGTACCCTTGAACCTCTCTGAGAGCTTTCAGAAATGCATTTGCATACATTGATGCAAATACGCAGAACCATAAAAATAAAATAAAATCTGATTTAACACTCTAAAATGTGATGCTTGTTTGTGCAGCGTCTGGGAAACCCTCTGCTATTTGTTCAAGGAGCCCTCAGGCTCCAATGGCAGACAAAAGCCACCAGTATAACGGCTTTCAGCAATACATAAACAGCAACTTGGTCTACGACAGCAATGTGACTGACATGATACACTCCAGATTTGCCACGCTACAGATCCTCAGGGATGGCTTATCTAGCTCCGAGCTGCGCGTCAAGCATGTATTTTGAGCTTCAGAAGGCAGAGATTCTGCTAATAACATTCCGTTTCATTTTACACATTGTACCATGAAATCCGGTACAAGGAAGAAGAGAAGGCAGCAAATATTGGTGAAGAAGATTACCACCTGGTACTGACTTCTCCCTCGTTACCTCTCTGTGTATGTGCCTGTTCGCACTAAGGGTGCTTCCGCACAGGCCTTTTAACACCCATTAAGCACACATTCAGAGACGCGCGTCCGCACATACGTACCTATTTAGCACACTTCCGGTGAGGCGCGTCCGCACAGCAACACCTATTAAGCACACATTGGGAAAACCGCGTCCGCACAGGCAGGTCTATTTAAGATGGTTTCAGCATGGCGTGTCCGCACAGTAACGCCCATTAAGCACACTTCGGGAAACCTGTGTCCGCACAGGCGGGTCTGTTTAGCACACTTCCGGTGACGCGTGTCCACACATATCTGTCTCTAATGTGTGCTTAATGGGGTTTAACTGCACATCACATTTGAGGTGGTCTTAATGGGTGTTTGAGGGCTAAATCTGGATTAACTGAGCCCGCGGCCGCATACGGGACAGGGGGAGAACACATGAGGCGGGACAGGAAGTCGCCATGTTGGGTGCGGGCGCGCGGGGCAGGGCGACGTCGGTGGGCGGCAAGTGGGGCTCGGGTGGCGCTCTGCGCTGAAGCCAGTCCCCCACGCTGGCGGTGGCGCGCTGTGTCACCTGGGTGCCCCCGGCGCCGTCATGGAGTTCACTCGCCGGAGGCCACTCGCAGCTCCAATCGCTGCCCCCAGCCCCGTGCTGGGCTGCGCGGCAAGCGCACCCGCCGTTCTCTGGGTGGCTGGCCACGGCATCCTGTCGGCTGATCGCCCCGCGCCAGGAGAAGCTGTCAAACACACCGTGCCATGCTTCTGGCATGTGTGTCGCCACACCATGACCATGCCCCCTGGGCAGTGTGCGGTTCGGCAGCGGCGGCCGCCACCAATCACCGTGAGTGACAACTCCCTGCGCCAATCACGGAGTTCTCCGAAGACCTTCCCGCAAATCCATGTTACTGCGTCCGCACGGCGCGGGCCCAATCCGTCCTCCGCTGTGCCCCTTTCCCCCGCGTGTGCGGAAACAACCCGTGCAGATAGATCCATATATTCTAGATGCGGATCAACTGGGATCCGCTTCCACGAAAACCGGTTGGGCGGGAACCGCTTCTATCACATCTGCATCTAGTCTAATCCGGATTCGCGACATCCGCATCTACTAGAAACCATCGTAAACAAATCCCCCTCTTTTCTAAACCGGTTTTACTAAATCCAGGTAAGATAGATCCGCATTTATTAGCCCCTGTGTGGAAGCAGCCTAAGTGGAAGAAGAAGAAGAGTTGGGTTTTCTACCATGCTTTTTTCACCCATTTAAGGGGACTCAAAGTGACACAGCACTACACCCTGTGAGGTAGGTGGGGCTGTGAGAGCTCAGAAGAGAGCTGTGACTAGCCCAAGGCCACCCAGCTGCTTCATGGGGGAGGGCAGAATTGAACCCGGTATTTCCAGATAAGAGCCTGGCTCCTTAACCACTAGACCAAACTGACTACCACCCCTCTTGCCTCTGTGGTCAGTCTGAAGCCTCCTGCCCCACAGACAACCTTTGTCATGGCTGTCTAGATGAAGGCCAGCTCTATGGACACTTCTTTTAGAATGCCAGCCAGAAATAAATAAAAACCCTTCTTGTTGTTGCTGTATGCTTTCTAAATATATCTGTTTTTCAGAGATATGTGAAGTATTAACTTGTTGGATAACCTTGCAACTTGATTGATTTTGTTTGTTAATTCCAGTCTGTGTATCGGCTGGAATTGCTCTGGGGCTGCAATATATATTTTAGAGCTTAACACATGCATATTCAGCCTTCAAGTTAAGCTTTCTCTTTGATCATCATAAAATGCAATGAAGCATCATCTGCTCTTTCTTCACCAAGTAAGTCTTTAGGTCAGAACAAAACTGCACAGCGATAGAGACTTGGAGTAATTTGTTTTAAAATGGAATTGACAACACGTGCACTTCTCAAATGGGTGTGCAAACTGTAATTTATGCTTTGAGCCTGCAAGCACCCAGCCCTCCGTCCCCATGTTCCGCTGCTTGCAACACCCTGCTCACTAGCACCCCCTGAGGCTGCCTAAGAACATTGACTGTGGAATTCATGCACCGTCACAGGCTTCTGAGTCAATTGCCTGTTCTGGCTGAAGGCATAGAATGAGCATAGCACAAGAATTTCTTGAAGTGCTCTGGATGGCTAGGCTCCTGAATTCCTAGGCAATGGGTCTCCATTGGACATTGAAATGTCGCTGGTTGTACAAGTGCTAACTGGGACCTGTCTCTAAGTCAAGGGCACAGCAAGGTGTAGATGTGACTTTGGAAATCTCTGCCTCCCCAAATGTTGTGATTCAGTTCTCATAACAAAAGTTTAATAAGACTCTTATCTAGCAACAGTTTGCTTGCTGGTGTTGATGTATGTTGCTAAATGTGTTATACTCAGCAATCATTCATTAAAAAAAGTATGCAGCAGGCAGCAATTTGAATGAAGAAGAAGAAGAAGAAGAAGAAGAAGAAGAAGAAGTAGTAGTAGTAGTAGTAGTAGTAGTAGTAGTAGTAGTAGTAGTAGTAGTAGTAGTAGTAGTGGGGAATTTGAATCTGGTAAGGGGTAGGGCCAGACTATTGCAAGGAGTCCCAGTGACTGAACTCTTGACCTGTCTGGCTGCTTGATTAGCCAGAGTTTGTTCTGCCACTTGAGATAAGCAGTTGTTTCCAGTTGCACGTCTTGGCAAACAAAGGCTGCATGTTGGCAAGCGATGCTGCTCAGGTGTTAATGATTTCAGATTGATTAGACCTGCATAAGCAAACTAAGGAGTAATCTTTTGTTTGTCTGTTTAGCATTTTCAGGAAGTTTTTCCTGAAAGCATCTTTATTGGGCCTGGCACAATATATATTATCAAATCTGCACATCCAGCCTCATGCCAAAACGCCAATTTACATTTGCCATGGGACTAGGGATGTGCACAAATATTTGAGATATTTGTTATTTGATCGAATTTGGACATTTGAATTTGAATTGAATGTCCAGACATTCATTTTTTGGTATTCAAATATGAATATTTTGAACTATTCATATGAATAATTCAGACATTCTTATGTGTACAGATATATATGCATCACATACATAATCCGTATGCATCTCATTCTTATCTTTTGCATACGGGATAAAAATGGGATGCGTACAGATGCAGATGGATGTGTATAAGATTCATATCATCAAATATGTATCAAATATTTGTACAAATAGATACAAATGTATCTTTTCCTTATTTGCATGTATTGGGATATTCAAACACTTGAATTAAAAAATTGCATTCATGCACATAACTACATGGGACCTACAAGGCAGCATTGCCTGGCAATATCCTGGTTTTGCTATTTCTCAGAGAGAGAAGAGAGTTTATTTGGGGAGGGCACCCAGGCTACAGATTCACCTAGCTCTAGCTCTAAGCCTATATTTGCACTAGCTGGTGTATGGCCCAAAAATAAGTATGTGCTGTGTATCCATGTCTCCTTCTCCTTGGCGTTTCAAGTGTGCAACCCTGAACCGGAATGTCAAAGCCTGTCGAGACAGTGAAGCCTATCTATCACTGTCCATCAACGTACAGCTGCGCACTCCGGGATTGAAGGTCTGGACTTGGAGGCTTTTAAAGACAATGGGATTAACAAAACTATTAAAAAGTGTGGTTGATGGGGAACTGCAGCATGGAAAAAAATGAATTCCAGGGCAGAGGAAAGCTTTCTCTTTTTGCCTCTTTTTCCTCCCCCTTAGTCTGAATGGAAAGCGTGTCGCATCCGACTGACTCGGCCCTCCCCAGCTTCCTGCAAAACTTGTTCTTTGGCGCAGCTTAGCCATCACTGCATCTGTCTTCATTAACATGCATTTATTTAAATAACCTTTCAAGAAAGCTCCCGTAATGAAGACAGGGATCCAGGGCCACCTGATTTCCCAGTTATGAATTGCCTGCAAACTTAAAGTCTTCATCTTATTCTCTCTTTTGCTGAGATGCTTAGCTTGTAATGAGATCAAATTGGGCAAACAGAATGAGTTGGCATGGTCTGGTGGGATGCCTTTTAATCCAGAATGAAGGGGCCATATATCCTGCCTCACAAAGGAAGTTAGCAGTGTGGTTCACAGGCTAGCCCCCCACCCCCCACCCCAGCTAGTCTAAGTGGGACAGACTTGTGTCTAGAAGCTCTTTGGACCAGGGCCTGGATCCATTGATGTGAAAACTTGGTGGAGCAAGATCAAAGCAAAGCTTCCAAATGGAGCCTATCCACTTCCTTGCCATCTTTGGAGAAGGTGTCCATGGTCTTCCACTTGAAAACAGTCCTCTGTTCCAAGGAATGGGAAACTGTAGATGAATGGATGAGGAAGAACATGATTAAAGCGGTGAAATTCACAGACAGAAAATTCCCATGTGAACAATCAAAAGCCTCCCATCATTGCAGAGGGCATCCATGGGCCCCCACTGGAAAACAGTCCTCTGTTCAGGGGATGGGAAACTATGGAGGAATGAATGAGGAGGAAGATGACTAAACTGGTGAAATTCAAAGCCAGAAAATACCCAAATGGACAATCAAAACCCTCCATCTTCTAGCACCATTTCTGGTCCCCCAAAGTAGGCGGGACCCACTGCTCCACAGCTTGGCTGCAATTAGGACAGGTCTGGTATAGGCCGAGACACTTCTAGGTGGGAACAGACTTCTCAAAATATGAATAGCCCATACCAGAGCTGTCTTAATTGCATACCAAAGGCCTAAGTGTGAATAGGCCTCTGTTTTGACCCCGTGAACCTTAAGAGGGGGGTTGTTCTAGAGTCTAGGGGCCACCACAGAAAAGGCCCTCTTGCATGTCCCTATGCCTCATGCCTCTGCAAGAGAAGGAACTACAAGAAGGCCCTCTCCTTGAGATCTCAGTGCACGGGGATGTCTATATGGGAGAAGGCACTCCTTCAGTTACCTATGGTTCTGCTTGCACACAGTAAATGTGCTTCTACATGAAAGTTGTTAACCATTGTGGGAACAGGATCCTGGATAGACCACTGGTCCCATCCAGCAGGGAATTTCTTATGTCATGACACATCTCGCTTTGCTAAACATGCGCACATAGAGAAATCTGCCAGACTGATTCATTTGATTTGTGGTTGCAGTCAATCAGGTGGTTTGCATGGTATGGTGCGTGGTTCTGATCCAAGGGGTGTTCTAATGTACCAAGCTAACCACACGACCTTGTTGTTCAAGAAAACAGGTTCAAAAGAAGGGTAGGTGGTTTGATTTGGATCAGATCACTAAATTTCAGTTCATTGCACACCCCTCCCCTCACCCACCCAAACAAATGTTTCCAGTTGATTTCAGCATCTGATGACTTGGCCTTTCAGCAGAATGGATGGGAAGTTTACTGGTGAACCTCTCTACACACTGGAGGAGTTTGGTGAATTGATCTTTTCAATTCCCCTGCTCAGAAATGTGACAGCAAATTTCAGGGAACCATTTATGCACTGCTCTAAATGACCCACATGCAAAAAAAGACAACAATAGAAAACCTGCAGGGAGTTCTATGCACAATACAGATGGTATAAAAGCACTATAAATCCTTTTTCAGCACTGATGGATAGCATACAGGGAAGGGGGGGGGAGAGGAAGAAATCTGAGGGCTAAGAGAAACTGGGAAGTGGGCTGGAATCCTAAAACAGCTATCAAAGGCCCAAAGATGCTGGTGGTCACCCACCATCAGACAGTACAATCTTTAGTGGTTGAACAAAGCTGAACTGCTGGTAACCTTAGATGTTTTAAAGCACTTTCTTTAAAAGAAAGTAGAAGACTTCATCCAGGCAGCCTGCTAGGTGAGCAAGCTTTGGGTTCCTTCGGAGGAGAAGTGAGAGAGAAAAGCACCTGAGTAGTGTAAGGTCAAGAAGAGAGAGGAGAAGCTTTCTCTGCTAAGTAACAGCCTTTGTGAAAAGTTAATTTATCCAAGCAATGCCAGAACACAGCACTTGGAAGAGAGAAGAGGCATTTTTGTGCTCTAAACTCAAGCAGAGGTTACTAGGGATACACACAAATATGTGAAACATTTGAAATTTGTACGAGTTTGGCTGAATTCAGACATTGGAATTTGAATCAAATGTTTTGATACATTCATACGAAGCTTTGTATGGGACTGAATATTTGTATCGAATACGAATCTGACCATATTCAAAGGGGTTCTCTTCAAACAAATACTAATTGTCTTGCAAGCAATTCTATACAAATCGAATTATAAAAACATTTGTGCACGTCCCTAGAGGTTAGAGATGTGCAGAAATGGAAATGGTATGTTCAGTCTGAAAGTGAACCAGCCACCTGATTGTTCAGCTTAGTGGTGAACTGCTGAATCTAATGGTTATACATTCAATTTTGAAGCTGTTAAAAACAACAACAACAAGTTTTCTATGGGGGGGGGGAACAACTCTTTTCAAGGACAAAAACACAGCAAACATGGTCGGAACCAAAGGACTGATCAAAGAACTGTTTGATCAAATTTTTCATGTTTATGGACTGGGGGCTGGTACAGTTCAGCTAAATTTCCAGATATTTGAAGAATCACATGTTTGCTTTGATGCAAATAACTTTGAATACTGTTTGATTAATTTTGGGGAAGACAAGCAGGACTTTGCACGTTGAACCCGAGGAACAAAAACTCCTTCGCTATGAAGTTTAGGTGACTGGCAGGGAGGTGGTGCTGGGGAGTTTCTTGCCATGGGACCTTTTTAAAAAAAACATTTTTTATTAATATATAACAACAAACATTGAAAACCAAGAACATAAACCAAATATACACTTCTGAGGATTGCATAGTTCATACAATCCAATCAAAATTTATCCAGTACAGTCTAGAATGAAAAATCTGGAAAAAGCATCAATATCTTTTGTTTCAAAAATTGTACTGAGAAGGAGGAAGAAGGTCGAAGTCTGGGATCGATTTGTGCCTGAGTGATAAAAGGTGCCCATTTCTCGATGGATCGAGCTTCTTGTTCCAGGAGTTGCATCTTATACTGAAGAAAAGTTTGCTTCACACTGGGCAGACGTTTCCACCCATTCCTCTCCTCACCGTGGACTTTAAAATGGCTTCTCCCTTGCAACAACCTGACTATTCTTTTACTACCTACAAGCTCTTAAATCATGTCAGAACCTAGAAAGAGCCAGGAAGGCTACGGTTAAAAAAACACTCGTTGAGCTAATGCTCAGACAAGATGGAGAATCCCTATCAGGAAGCGCTATCAATTGACTAAGAGCTTCGCAAGAGCATTAGGTACATGCTTGTGTGTTGCGTTTATGGCCAGGGGGGAAGATACAGTCTGCAGGAGTTTTGGTACGCCTTTCTACCGACCTAGCAAACTTTTCCATTCCATTAGGATAGCAAAAAACCCTTTCCTTTGCAGCTTTGCTCTCCCCCCTCAGGCTTTTCTTGCTGTACTTTTGCCTTTTGTATGTGTGTGGAACAAATTTCAACATGGAGAAAGGAAGAAAGACGCACGCTACGTCAACAGCAATCACTCCTTGTAAGCTGCAAATGGTATTTAACTGACCCAGAACTAATCACGAGAGAAAAAAGGAATTTTCCATTAAGTGCTAAGTGCTCGGTTATTAAGCATATTTATGCACCTGGATTCCGTTTGGAACCCAAGGGGAACAACAAGGCATTTAGGGAAGTGGGTGGTTAATGCCTCCCCCCCTCCTTCCCTTAAAAGTTTCCTTTTTAATCCTCCACAGCCCTTACTGGGATCTTGGAGGAAGTTCAGAATGTAGGCCACAAGTTGATCAACAGCTTCATCCTCCCCCCTCCCCCCAAATGGCTGCTTTCCAGGCATGGCTCTCCCCCTCCCACAAAGGTTGAGAATCTTAAAAGACTCTGTAACTGCATGTAGGAAGACAGAGAAAGGCCCATCTTGGTGGTAAGATCCAGTCTGGATCACCATAGAGGAACACTGTCCACATGGCTGATGTCTTCCAACCTCCAAAGCTGTGAAACAAAAATCCCCACAGCTGTGAGGTTTTCACACACAGAGATGCTTCAGATCAATGGTGTCTGCTCCCTTGTTGGGTTGAACATTGTGAAGAATTTTTCATTCACAGAAAGTCAGAAAATCAGTGTAAAACTGATGGAGTCTATCTTGACTGGGGCTGATGTGAGTGAATGGAAGACTCTGTGGGACAAGGCTGGCCGGCTGCCTGGGTGCCATGTAGGGAAGATGATGTTGATGTCACACCAGCACCAGCAGTGGTGGGTTTGTCCACCTTGGCCAAGGTCTCAGATTGGTACTGGCCCTTGGGCGCGGATCCAGATGGATGCTGACCCAGGACACTGAACGTACCCCATGCCATCAGTGACCCTGGCATCATCGGTGCCTGGAGTACCATTGGTGGGTGCCACATCTGTCATAGAGACTGTGCAGCACTCTTTCCTAACTGGGCTAGGGGATGTTTGTGTGCCTGTGTGTGTGTGTGTAGGGGCATTGCAAAAGGTTTGTTTTATATGATATGGTCAATAATGGCATCTCAAGAGGAAGGAATCTTCCCTTCCATATAGTTCCCGTGCACCTGGGGATCTCTCTTTCCTTTTCTGATTAGCTTAGGTAGCATGTCTGGCAATGTACATCTAATGTTATTTGTGCCTTTTTGGTCAGCTGTGTGTTGTGTGTGTGTATGGAAGATGAAGGAGGAGGAGGAGGAGGAGGAGGAGGAGGAGGAGGAGGAGGTGGTGTTTAGGTCAGAGCAAAACTGCCCAGCGACAGGGACTTGGAGTGATTTGTTTTAAAATGGAATCGACAACACGTGCACTTCTCAAATGGGTGTGCAAGGTGTAATTTATGCTTTGAGCCTGCAAGCACCCAGCCCTCCGTCCCCGTGTTCCACTGCTTGCAACACCCTGCTCACTAGCACCCCCTGAGGCTGCCTAAGAACATTGACTGTGGAATTCATGCACCGTCACAGGCTTCTGAGTCCATCACCTGTTCTGGCTGAAGGCATAGAATGAACATAGCACGAGAGTTTCTTGAAGTGCTCTGGATGGCTAGGCTCGTGAATTCCTAGGCAATGGGTCTCCATTGGACATTGAAATGTCGCTGGTTGTACAAGTGCTAACTGGGACCTTTCTCTAAGCCAAGACCACCACTAGATGTGACTTTGGAAATCTCTGCCTCCCCAAATGTTGTGATTCAGTTCTCTTAACAAAAGTTTAATAAGACTCTTATCTAGCAACAGTTTGCTTGCTGGTGTTGATATATGTTGCTAAATGTGTTATACTCAGCAATCATTCATAAAGAAAAAGTATGCAGCAGGCAGCAACTTCAATGAAGAAGAAGAAGAAGAAGAAGAAGAAGAAGAAGAAGAGTTGGCTTTTCTACCCTGCTTTTTTCACCCATTTAAGGGTCTCAAAGCAGCTGACAAGCCTTCTGTTCTTCTCCTCACAACAGACACCCTGTGAGGTAGGTGGGGCTGTGAGAGCTCAGAAGCAGCTGTGACTAGCCCATGGTCACCCAGTTGACTTTGTAGAGGAGTGCAGAATCAAACCCAATATTCCCAGATAAGAGACCAGCTCCCTAATCACTAGACCAAACTGGCTCACCAGTTTTAGAAACAACAAAACAAAAACAAAGCACAGTCATTAATTCCACAATCCAACTAGAACAGAACAATACAGGGCCTTTCTGCATGTTTTCTGGTGGAACATTTTAAAAAAGAATCTGGCCCAAATAGGGTCAGATTCTCAGAGGCCCCACGCATCCGCGCACGTGCAGGGCTGCGGCAGCGGCGGTAGGGCCGGATGGGGAAATGAATTGGGGTGGATGCTGTGCAGACCCAGCAGCAACCATGCCAAACCGGCCCTGCTGGTGCATGCCCAGCTGTCAAACAGGGAGAGCGCATGCTCTCCGCTTGACAGCTGGCCCGCCCACTGGCCTGCACAATTAGCTCCTTTGGGAGCTCCCATGCCGCGGCCGGCAGCCAGCTTCCCTGGCTTCCCCTTCGCCCGAGAAGGGCCAATCGGCCCTTCTCGAGTGAAAGGGAAGCTGCAGCCACTACCACCACCACCCGGGGCCACGCGCTCGCATTCGGGTGCTTACCTGGTTGTGGCGCGTCGGCTTCTGGCACGGGGAAGTCCGTCTTCCACTGCGCCTGCGTGTGCCGCAAAGGCCGGTGGGCAGGGGCAGCTGTCGAACAGGGAGCGTGCGCTCTCCCTGTTTGACTGCTGGGCGTGCGCTGGCAATCCGGCTTTCCCCCAGCCGCTTCGGAAGCAATCGCTTCTGAAACGGTTTAAGGGGAAAAGCCGGATGTAAGACCTGATTTTTCCAGTCTTACATCTGGGTCGGATTTTGGTGGCAAAACCGGTTTAAGCAACCGGTTTTGTGTGCCGACATGTGGATGTGGTGTCCTCAGAGGGACCCTAATTCCTGTCCCTGTGTGGATGCCACATCCCAATCCTTCCCACATCTGGCTCTAAATGTGTTTTTAGAGCCTGTGCGGAAAGGCCCACAGTTATTGTTAAACTCCAAATCCACAAAGATGAAATATATATTAGAACAAGAAGAGAAAGGAAAGAAAAACCAAGACCTAGTATAACTCTAGCATCCCATTGTTTTGTATCAGTCCATCTCAACACTTAACCCACAATGGTTTGCCACTTTGCCAATTGGGCATTTTGTATCAAAGCAACACAAATTCCACCCATTGCAGCTCACTGTTGTCTTCCTGCTCAAGCCAAATCCGGACAAAACTCTCAGCCATTTCTGCCACAAAGGTGTAGACCCAGCCTAAGATAGAGAAAACACTTTATGTGTGGGAGAACATTTAAAACAGCATTTCAAAAGGCTTCTTAAAATATAGAATTCAATGTCTGAAAAAGAGCAATTTTGGATATGTTTCTTGCAAATCCAAATTTGTTCCTACTCTCAAATTGGCACCTATTTTTCAAAGATTAAACCAATTAAACAGTGGCTTCTGTTCCTGCAAAAGCCAAGAAAGCACATGGATTAATGGCTCAGAAGTGCAAACTGGGCGACAGTCCCATTAAAGGTACTTGTTGGCAACTGACACAATTTGTTGCTTTATTTATACACCAAAATACCCAGCTTTGCATGAGTTGCAGTAATGAAATAATTCATAGAAACAGAACTGCTCATTTTCAGGTGAGACATCTGCTCAGCTTCATTCCTCACCCCCTTGTAGGCCTGAAGATCCCTTAACCCTGATTACACAGCTGTACCATCTTAATAAGCCAGCCCCCTGCTGGAACTATTCATCTCTTCCTCCAAGGCTATCAAAGACAGGAGATGCAGCAGAAAAACACCGAAAGAAAACAAAACAGATTGCAGGACTCTTTGGTAACATCCAAGGAGAAGGTTTTGTAGGCTGTGTCTACATAAGGGCCAATGTTATGTCCCAACCAACTCTGGGACATGTGTGTTCACCTATCTGGATGGCCCTGTGACTCCCCTCTCCTAGTGGCTTCCAAACCCCTTCAGGAAACAGCATACCTTAAATCTACTTCAAATGATCCCAGGAGCAGTTGGGTAAGCGAAGGCTTTCTTCCATCATCGACATCTAGGAGGTGGCAAGTGCAATCTGTTACTCCACAGGATGGTCTTCTAAGGGCTTGTCCCCATGCACATTTTGTACGGTACCGAATGCGGTCCCGGCAAGGGGTGTCCCCATGTGTTTTAGATTTGGTCCACAGAAAGCGGACCAGATCGCCCCAAACTCTGCCAGACCAGGACCAAATTTGGTACCCGAAAAAACAAATCTCGGCACGGTTTGGGGTTCCGGCATGCATTGCCAAGTGAGCAGAGACCACACACGGGGGTGGTCCCAGGCTATCCAGGGAGGAGATTGGCACTCATGTCATTGTGCTTGCCGTTCCCACCCTGTGCATTGGAGGTCACAAACGCTGAGATTTTTTGCGAGTGAAAAGATCCCGATCGCCAAGGCAAGCAGGATAATGGCTTGATCCATCCCATTCCCCAAATATTCCACCCCCATTTCGCGATTGCCAAGGCGATCATGACAATGTCTTGATTTTGTCCCTTTTAAAATTGCTGGGTGTTCTTGTGGTTCCCGGTGGAATGGAGGTGCACAGAACTGCTCAACCTCTCAGCTGCCGCCAAACCTCATGGTGTCTTTAGGTTTTTAAAAAATATTTTAAAATTTATTTACCCTAATTTAAAACGTTTTATGTGCCTCCCGGCACAGTCCTGGCTTTCTGTGCCACTAAGGGAGGGGGGGATGTGGAATTTGCAGCTGGTCGCACAGGGACATTTGCAGTTGGTGGCACAGGGGTGGGCTGACGTCAATCCAGCTTCCAATGAGGAGAGAGGGGGTGGGGAGGAGGGGGTACTGGTCCCCCACGCTGGGGTTTGGCACGGTTTGCATGGGGACAGCTGCATCTGCGCCCAACCTGCACCTAGCCCACGTTGCTGGGAATGGCATGGGGACAGGCAAGATCCGCTCTTGGACCCACTCCCGGTCCCATGCGTGCACAATCAGGACCAAATGGCTTGCATGTGGATGCGACCAGAAAATGTCTAGAGCCTGGCTGTTTTCTGGTCCTTTGGAGATATGATTGGAGAGGAAATAACACAGCTGCAAGGGAACTTCCCCTGGCAGCTGCATTAAGAACATAAGAGAAGCTCCTCTGGATCAGGCCACAGCCCATCTAGCCTAGCATCCTGTCTCATACAGGCCCATTAATTGCTTCTGGCCATCTCAAACAGAAGATGAAGGTGACATTCTCACCTGCTCTCGACTCCCTGCAAATGGCCTTTAGCGGCATCCTGCCTGTCACTCCAACCTGAAAGCAATACCAAAGCATCCATTCTAGACTACTGTAATGTGCTTTACACAAGGCTGCCCTTGAAGATGGTTTGGAAGCTGCAGTTAGTGCAGAATGCAGCTGCTAGACAGCTGATCGGGTCAGCTGGCCAGATGCACATCATGCCAGTCTTAAAGAAGTTGCACTGGCTCCCAATTCGCTACCTAGCCCAATTCAAGATGTTAATTCTGACTTATAAGGTCCTATATGACTTGAGCCCCAAGGATCAAAAGGAATGCCTCCTCCCATATCAACCTGCCCAGGCCTTAAGATCTGGAGGAGAGGCCCTCCTGATTGTCCCACCACCCTCAGAAGCGAAAAGGGTGGGCACCCGGGAGAGGGCCTTCTCAGTGATGGCCCCTAGGCTATGGAATAGTCTCCCTCTTGAGGTACATCTATCACCTTCATTGTGCACATTTCAGAAGGCAGTGAAGACACACCTCTTTGCCCTGAGCTTTGGTTGAATGGGGACACACTTTCCTGTTCCCACCTGCAGATGCTATTGTTTTAATGCTTACTGTTATTGTTTGAATAATGTTTCATTTTAAATGTTGTTACCCGCCCGGAGACCTCTGGGTAAAGGGCGGGATAAAAATATAAACAAACAAACAAATGGTAGCCATGGATACACCTTGTAGCAATGAAGGCAATGCAACAGAGACCGACAATCTCCTGGTGTGTTGGAGGATCTTTACTGCTTCCCTCTCCTCTGCTGCTCTTACACACAGACACCCAGCAGAACCCTGCGGTCCCCTTTAATCCCCTTCTCCCACTTGTGTACAACTCAGCTCTGGCTAGAGAGGGTAAGGACCACCACCTTGTGTAAATATGCAATTCCCTGATGTTTCCCTTTCTGATAGGTTTCCCAAAGCGTGTCCTGACATGTAGTCCCTTATCAGGTCAAGGAGCTTTAGGTAGTATCAAACCTTCCGGCTGGGACGGCAACATGTGAGCCTGCATAACCTGAAACCAGGCAAGCAGTCGCTTTAAGCATGATACTCCCTTCGCTCTCTTATTGACCCTACAACACCTGATCTCCATGAATTTATTGAACCCTTCTTTAAAGACAGCCAGGCTAGTGGTCATCACAGTCTCCTCGCATGACAAATTTCATAGGGCCAGTGACCCATTAGGTGAAAAAAAAAATGCTTGCCCTCATCGGTCCTGACTTTCCTTCTTTCTGCCCAGGAATGGAGGCTGCAGTGAAGTCCCCACTATGGCTACCACTTTGGCACCATCTTTTGAACTTCTTGCTCCAGGAGGTACTTACAAGACTACAGTGTGAATGTATCCAAAGCTGGCTGCCGGTCGAAGGCAGAACTCGCACATGTTGGACGCAGGATCGCACATGGTGGACCCTGCCAGCATCTTACAACAGTGCAAATTCACCTGGGTCTTCGCAGTGCCAGGCGTGTGGTCAGTTTGGACTCCATCTTGAGTGCTGCTGTTTACCTCACTCTTTCCTTTTTCTTGATGTTTTAGAACTTTGATTTATTTAAAGGTCGTTTGTGTTTTCACTTTGGCCTGATACATTTTATTTTTTTCTGTAAGACACTCTCAGGGCCAAGGGGTAGCAGGGTGTGGATTAAAAATAAGTAAATTAATTAGTTATTGGTTAATTAAGTAATTAACTTACTCTCCACTTTGATGGTGGCAACATCCTCCCTGGAGACGGACTGTGAATGACGTTTGGGAAAGTAACCTCATCCTACCCAGGTATACCCATAATTTGCTAACTTCATAATCTGGAAGTGGAACCAGCAGCCCATGTTCATTAAGGGAGATATAACCACTGATGATCATCACCTCTCTCCTTTTGCATCTAGAAAGAGAATTAAGCAGGAAGTTCCCTCCTCCTTCCCCCTCCCTCCTCATCCATCCCTCTTGTTAATGGTGTTGGAACCCTGTAGCTATTTGGTTGCTGACTCATCACAATTTCTCCCCCGACCCTTTTGGTGTTTCTTTGAGAGATAAATCTTAACAGGCAGGCAGGATGGTGGAGGAGACTTGGAAAGGATTTTTTTTTTTCCCAATCTTCTTCGCCCACTGCATTTGCAGCTCTGCTTGCAGTGCCTTGAATAGTAACGACGCACCGGCTTTGGAGCGCCCTCTCTTCAGAGATAATGAGCAGCAAGACCTTGGCTTCCCAGGGGTCACTCCGAAGAAGCTGCAGCAACGTTCAGAAATGCTAAAGGCTCTGCAGGCTGGGCAGCTGCCAAAAAGCGTAACTGGCTTGAGGATCCCTGGATTTACCAAAAAGCACAGCTGGAGACAGGATCCACAGAACTTCCATATTAGAACGAATGCCTAGGTGCATTTTTCAGGCTGAGGGGACAAGCAGCATGCTTCTAAGGGGACCGGGGCGCTTCTAAGGCCATTTGCTGGGGTTCTAGAGCAGGAATAGGTTTGCCCTTGTCTCTGCTTGAGATGCCCTTGAGCATTTGGTGGGCCACTGTGTGCGACAGGATGCTGGACTAGATGGGCTGTGGCCTGATCCAGCAGGGCTCCTCTTAGGTTCTTATGGACTGGATGGGCTGTGGCCTGATCCAGCAGAGCTCCTCTTAGGTTCTTATCGACTAGATGGGCTGTGGCCTGACCCAGCAGGGCTCCTCTTAGGTTCTTATGGACCAGATGGGCTGTGGCCTGATCCAGCAGGGCTCCTCTTAGGTTCTTATGGACCAGATGGGCTGTGGCCTGATCCAGCAAGGCTTCTCATCACTGTGATGCCATCATTCCATTAATAATAATCCCAAAGAATGTTGCTTTCTTCTAACATGGCTCCACCCCAACCTTAGAAGAAAATGGCGGAAAGGAGCATCACAATCAGTAGATGAAGGCCTTGGGGAGTAGACACACTATTAATAATCATCCTTTTTCCTCTCTCAATAGGAAAACAGAACTTAGGAGGATATCTTGAAGTTCGGCATCTCTCAGATGTGCACAGGGCAAGGACACACAAGAGTGATCCTGTGATCTTGTGATCTACCCTGGCACCTCTTTGTGGAGGGTAAGAAATAAATTCTTAAATAAATAGATAAAATGTGTCTGTGTGAAGCAGAATCGCATATTCCAATGTCCGAATTTGTGCAAATAGAGAAAAAACAAATATATTAAACTTTTGAACCGATTCAAATATATTTCTGTCTTGCGTATGAATATCCAATATGTATTTGATGATACAAAGGTAGGCAACATTCGTACGCATCCCGGTTTCATTCCGTACGCATCCTGTTTTCATACCGTATGTATCCGTACAAAATGTGTACAGATATGATCAAGATGCATATGGACACATATGTAATGCATACATATCTGTCCAAATTATTCGTATGAATGATTCAAAATATTTGTATTCGTTCAAATATTTAAAAACCAATATCTAGACATTTGATTTGGATTTAAATGTTAAAATTTGGCTGAAGTCAATCAAATAATGAATATTTTGAACATTCTTGAAGCCGAAATGCAGGACATTTTTCTAGGTGTCCTCCACATCCACAGGAACCCAGAAAACAAGAAAGTGGCAGGAAAGGAAACACTGAAATAACACGGAACAGCTCAAGGTTGTTGTTGTTGTGTGTGTTTTTAAGTACAGAAATTATTTTTCCTCCCTTTTTGATAGTCTGCTCATTCTTCACTGACCCTTTCTAGATTCTTTTCTGGCTCCACCTTCATTTGCAAATTCACTGCACTATTTTTAAAATAAGGAGGTGCCTGCAGGACTCAGGTTGCCAGGTTCACATTCTGCACTTTGGCAAGGAAGGAGATCTCCCTCCCTTCCTCCCTCCCTCCCTAAGCCAGACAGATGAAATACGCGAGCAAAGACTCAGCAGCAGGAGCCATAATTTAGAGGGATTGCCTTTTCCCTGGAGCACCAGCTTCCTAGCCCAATGAGGGATGGGAGAGTGTGTAATGGGAAGGTAATGAACCTGTAGAAGATGAAGGGCTCCTTTCAGCCACAATGGAATGACAACAGAGTCCAGGAAGATCTCGGCGATCCAACAGCCGCTCACAAGGAGCTCAGTGTATCTTGCAGGGCTGGTCCCTGAGGGTGGCGTCTTCCTTAAACTCTTTCCTAAGGTGCCTCCAGGCAGGGAGAAGGAACTGTGGGATCTTTTCTAGATCCTGAAGTTGGCTCTTGGTGACCTTGCCCAGTGACGAGGCAACCCAGGGGCAGACCTAGGCTCTTTTCTTGACTGCCTTTCCCTCACAGAATCACTGCTCTTGCAAAAGGACCTGGATGTAGGAAGTGCCTGACCCATTTTATACCTGCATCAGAGACCCCATTAGGAATCAGATATGCAATTGATATGGATTAGTTTCGTACCTTCTGCACACATGACCCCTTAAGGACTCAATTATGACCCCATTCTGAACATGTTGTCTACATGAGCACCATCGAAATCTGGATTTAATGGGGTCTTTGGGCCCTTAAATCCAGGTTAACGCAAGACCCCTTTAATGGTGTCTTCAGTCCAGTCTTCTGCTCTGAAGCACAGAGCACAGAGCACAGGGTCCTGGGGTGGGCCTAGAGGCCACCATTTGCAGCTGGGTGGCCTGCCCCTCAACACACACACTACGCAGGCCCACGTGTCTTTTGTAAAGGATTAAGAGAGGTAGGTGCGAAAAGGCCCCCGTCTACTTACCTTTTCCCCCTCGTTCCTTCCTACGTATCGTATTTTGCAAGAGCAGCAATTCCTTGAGGGCTCAGCAAGCAATCTGGCCTGATGGGAAGTCTGGCACCATCTTATTACAAATATTTCATTGGGTTTTACTTTTCTGTGTCCTATAAGCATTAAAAGCTTTGGCAACCAAGTAAGTGCATCTGAGATTCTTTATTATCATCCCTACATTTCTGTTGTAAATCCAGCAATGGTCTTAGCAGTCCTTCTGTTCTTTCAGTGGAAGACATCTATTCTGCTCTGGAGAAAATGCGCACTGCCAATGGGATCTGCGTTCCTCCTTGCAAGCTGCACTTTCCGCTCCAGAGCCCCAAATGGAGCAGGGATGCTCTGTTCTGGGACACAGAACCCATCCCATGTTGGTGTATTAATGGCTACCAGGACTGATGCCTAGATACCTCTGCCAAGTGGGCAAGACAGGCAGGATGCCTCCAAAAGACATTTGCAGGGAGTGGAGAGCAGGCGAAGGTGCCCAGAAGGAAGTGGTAGGCCACTGTGTGAGACAGGATGCTGGACTAGATGGGTTGTGTCCCGGTCCAGCAGGAAGACTCCTCTATATTCTTATAAAGTAGGATAAAATCCATAGGTGTATCAAAGGATATTGGAATGGATGCCTAGGTACTGCCATCAGGTCATAGCTTCTGCACAACCTAGAGTTTCCTTCCCCTCTAAATGCTTCCCAAAGGGGCCTTCCCCATCAGTTTATCAGCCAGAGCTGAGAAGAGCAGCAAGGACACCTGCTGGTTCCTGATTTCATTCCGTATTCAAGCTGCCAAGGAAAAAAAAAGTGGAAGAAGAAGAGAAAAACAAATACATTGCATCTCATCCAATCTAGAGATGTGTGACGTTCAGTTTGTGTTGAAAATTCAATCAGTTTATGTTTGCATCAGACTAAACACGTGGTTGTTTGCATATCCAGAAATTCAATCAAACTGCTTGTGAATATAAACCATTCAAAGAGTTGGTATTTGGCAGTGGGTTTCCCCCTTGAAAAGGGCTTGCCTCAATAACAAGTTTGGATTCAAAGGTGAACAAATGTTTGTTTGGTTAAATGGTTCACTAGTGTAAGCTAGTTTGGTCTTTCGGTTAGAACGTTGGACTCCTATCCGGTAGTCTTCCAGTTCAATTCCACGCTTCTAAGATGTTCATAATAAAATAGCAAAGTTTGCTGTTGATACAAAATAATTTAGGGTAGTAAAAACCAAAAGAGATTGCCAAGAGCTCCAGAGGGATCTCTTAGAATTGGGTGAGAGGGCAACCAAGGGCTTATTAAGATACTAATATTAATAGCATTTACTGATAGAGCGGCACTTGTTTTCATAGTGGTCTGAAATTCTCCTAACACACCCATAGGGGAAGCCACCTCAAGTTGTTATGAATTGGGTGAAATACAAGTGCACAAATAAATACAATACAAATGATTTTGATGTTTTGTTTTTGTGGTTCCCAGAGCCCATAAAACTCTTGGCATGAACATTGTTGTTCTGCTCCGCATGCTAAAAGGAGGAAAGGACATTGCGAAGGGGAAGTTGATCTCATGGTGGTTTCCCATGAATCCTGATCGGCTAGAAGTGAGGCCTTTTAATTTGCTCCTCCTTTCTCCTGCTCAGCCTCATCTCCTTCTGCGTCTGAGAGCAATTAGACCAACATCTCTTGCCTTTAGAAGAATGAGTCAATTTGCAGTCAGGTAGTGTTTACAGTTTTTGCTTTTCAAATCCCTAATGGTGCTGAAATGAATAAACTGGGGCTGGTAGAGAATAACACAGAAGGAAGGAAGGAAGGAAGGAAGGAAGGGAGGGAGGAAGGGAGGGAGGAAGGGAGGGAGGGAGGGAGGGAGGGAGGGAGGGAGGGAGGGAGGGAGGAAGGAAGGAAGGAAGGAAGGAAGGAAGGAAGGAAGGAAGGAAGGAAGGAAGGAAGGAAGGAAGGAAGGAAGGAAGGAAGGAAGGAAAAACCAAGCAAATACAAATTTGGGTGAATTCAGGCATTCACATTCAAATAAATGTTGGTACATTCAAAGATTGACATTTGAATTTCAAATAGAATGTTCCAATACATTTGTATAATGTTCCAATACATTTGTATACATAATATATACATAACATAAGAGAGGCCCTGCTGGATCAGGCCACAGCCCATCTAGTCCAGCATCCTGTCACACGCAGTGGCCCACCAAATGCTCATGGGCATCTCAAGCAGAGACAAGGACAAACCTTCTCCTGCTCTCGAGTCCCAGCAGATGGCCTTAGAAGCGCCCCGGTCCCCCTTCCCCCAGCCTGAAAGATGCACCTAGGCATTCATTCTAGTACCCATTGATACATCTGTCATCCATAAATTTGTCTAACCCTACCTTGAAGCCATCTAGATTGGTAGCTGTCACCACCTCTTCCGGCAGCACATTCCATAAGCCAATGAACCTCTGGGTGAAGAAATCCTTCCCCCTGTCAGACCTGACTCTCCTACCCATCAGCTTCATAGATGCCCCCTGGTTCTAGTATTGTGTGATAGAGAAAAGAAATGTTCTCTATCCACCTTTTCTATACCATGCATAATTTTATATACTTCAATCAGCTCCCCTCTTAAACGCCATCTCTCCAGACTGAAGAGGCCTAGACGTTGAAGCCTGATTTTGCAAGGGAGATGTTCCAGACCCTTAATCATTCTGATTGCCCTTCTCTGCACCTTCTCTAGTTCCACAATATCCTTTTTGAGGTGTGGTGACCAGAACTGTACACAATATTCCAAATGTGGCCCCACCATAGATTTATAAAGAGGCAAAATGACACTTGCTGACTTATTTTCTATTCCCTTCCTATAGATTTGTATCTAACATTCATATCAAATTTGCATGGAGCATTTGTATCAAATTTGAATCCTACCCCATTCGAAGGCGATCTGTTTGGATGAATATGAATTTTCTGGCATTCGATTCAATGCCAATCGAGTACAAAACAAATTGTCCACGTCGCTACAAAGAAGCAGAAGGGGAAGACACATGGTAAACCGTTGCGCCTAGGTAGACTTGGTTCCATTCGGTACAGAGTTGTTTGTTTTTCAGACAACCAGATGGTTCGATTCTCAAGGAAATCAACCAAATCACAGCAAACCTCCTTGGTTTGACACGGCTTCCTGGGATCATTAGCCCCCCCCCCCAATTCAGTTTCAATTCAAACAAGGTCTTTCAAACATGGTGGCTCAGTTCGCATGTGATCTATGCAAACACCCCAGTTTAGGGGTTTGCATGGAGCCAGTTTCCACATTCTGTTCGAGTTGAGCAGAATGTAGAAATATTTGGCTACGGCCGAATCCCCTGCCCATGAATGTGGGGGTATTCATGTCCATGCACAGATATTCTACGAATATGTGTGCACGGAACGAAAAAAGCCCTAGGAATTCCTCCTCCTCAGAGTTATATCTGAACTGATATCTTCCTGATATGAGGCCTTTCTCTACTTCCCATCCCATCTGTGGGATGGGAATAGTAGACTCCCACTGGCATGCACTAGTTTTCGTATTCACATTTCTGACTGTTAGTGCATGCCATCTCTCTCCCTGCCATCTTCTCCTTGGCAGCTGGTGCAACTGCATGTGTGCCAGGGCTGTTACCAGGTCAACTGTGATGCACTGTACGCATCTGCTAGCATTCCTTGCCACCTGATGTGCCTGAGTGCTCGTGCAGCACCTCATATGACCTCCATCACCCGAAGAGTTATGAATACTTTCCCTGCTGGCCAAGGCAGGCAAACTTGTGGATGGGAACTTGCACGATTTTGTGCACTACTGCTTGTGGATGCTGGGGTAGCTTCCGGGATAAAAGGAGACATTTCTGATGCGGAAAGGCTGCCCGCAAGTGCAGATGGTGCTTCCCAGAAGCTACCCAGACATGCACTAGCAGGCCAGTGGTGAAAGGACTTACGGTGTGACTTGCTAGCTATCTATGGGTGTTTTTCCACAGCACTCCTTTAATCCGGATCTAGGAAGATCCGGATCTAAGGAATGCGTACATTCCTTAATCCGGATCTAGTAGATCCGGATTAAGGGAAGTACCCAATGTGTTTCCATGGGTGATCTAGCACCCAATAGCAATGGGTGCTAGCCTCCCTGCCATGGAAACACCGGAGCACCCATTTGGAAATCCGGATCTACCCATGAGGGGTCTGCTTATCACCCCAGGTGTTTGGGGGGGATAGGGGGTGAAGTCTCCGAAGTGGCTTCAAAGTCATTTCGAAGTCACTTTGAAGTCTGTGCAATGGAGCTGTGCAAAACAGCTCCATTGAAATCAGTGCTGATCTTCGGAGTCAACTTCGAAGTGACTTCGGAGAAGTTCACTCTGAAGATCAGCACAAACTTCAAAGATGCTCTGGAGCTATTTTGCACAGACTTCAAAGTGACTTCGACATGACTTTGAAATGACTTCGAAGCTTAGGTTTTGTGGCTCCCCCCCATGGGTGCCCCCTCCTTCTAGCCTCCTCTAGACCCCATTGCCACACAAGTGTGGAAACAGGCTCCCTTTAATCCAGATTTTCTGCCTGCAGCCCCCATTGTAGACCCCATTTTATCGATTTGCTTCTATGATGATTATGTTTGTAATTACAATTGTTGATGCATCTTTAGGCTTATATGGCCACTTGGATAAATTGATAAATTATCTCCTGCTTTCCCAGGGCATTCAGGGCAATGGATGTTAAATTTGGCTCGTTTAGTCCTGTGATGCAAACTAGGCTGAAATGTAAACTGTCCCAGAAGAGCATTCAGCAAGACTTATGTCTACACAGGGCTTATCATCTGGTTGCTCAGATCCAGTTAGAGACGTGGGAGAATTAAGAGTCAGGTCAAGTGTCTCCAGGCCTCAGTAGCTAAAGAGGTCTACCTTTCCTTGGCCTTCAGCTGCCCTCAAGCCATGGAAACTGCCCTCTGAGTCACCCTAGCTGCTATCCAGGATTAATTGCTTGGAAGGTGTATGCCCAACCTATTTGTCTTCTGTGCTTCCACTGTGAAGAGTTGATGAATGGACAGATATCCATCTATGCCACTTCTGTGACAGAGCAAAAATGGCTGACAAGGTACTGTCTTCAGGTTGGAGAGACTGGCAGGAGAATTTTGTAGGGAGAGGAGAGCAGGTGAAGGTTTTTGCCTTTGTCTTCTACTCGCAAAGGCCAAGAAGCCATTGGTAGGCCCCTGTGTGAGACGGGATGCTGGACCAGATGGGCTGTGGCCTGACCCTTCCTCTTACGTTCTTAAACTCCAGCGCAGAGATGGAGTACAGGAGCAAATAGTGAAGACATTTAAACTGTGCGCCACACCAATCCTATTATTAAGATGGACTCAAAAGTCAGAGCCAGGGACCACAGGGTGGATGATCAGGTGCTTTTTAATCCTCCTTTTTAAATGTAACATTTGGCACAAAATACATGTTGAAGTGAGCGTGCGTGTAAATACACAGTGTATGCTCAGTAAACCAAGACCAATGCTTAGCCCAGGAATCAAAGCATCTATTTTGTGCTAAAGTAACAGAAGCTAACATTGCCCTTTCTTTGCTCTGAAAAAGAGGTCAGCCCCCTCTTTAGGTAATGGCCCATTATTTCCTTTTCCATAAGGAAAACTGCATTTGCCCAAGTACGTGAGACAGGCGTCTGATTTCCGGCCAAGTGGATGGAAGAACAGAGTTGCAACCTTTCTGCCTTGCCAACTCAATCTCTCAGCAGTTGTGATGAGGGGAGGAAAGCTAGACAAGAAAATAGAGAAAGAGAGACTACAAGGTGTGGAAGGGAAGGAAAGTGATTAAGAGGGCCGGGTTCTCCAGGGAAGTTGGGAGACCAAATCTCTTCCATGTACAGCTCTTGGTTAGCGATGTGAACTGATCTTCGAAATGGGTACTTAATGGGTACTTCTAGTGCCAGTGAAAAAACACCCCTTGTGAGATTCAAGAAAGATGGCAGAAGCAGTAGTAACAGGTATTGAGGAGTGATAATAGAAACTGTAGATGTGGGGGGGGGAGTTCTGTTCTTTACCTTTTCCTTTCTTCTGTATTATCTTCTTTCATCTGCCATGCAAGTCAAAAAGATCTGACAATTTGCTCTGCTTTTAAATTCAAATTGCATTAATTTTCTACGCGACATGACAAAATTGCATAAGTAACACTAAAAGCACAAATTGGAAACGTCAACAAAACTAAATGCAGAAAAGCTCCAGCGCTTTTTTCTTCTATCCGGAGTACTTTCTTTCTTTCTTTACAGATCTTTGTCTTCCACAGGGGTGCATGGATTATGGGCTAATGCCACAGAAGTGTGAAGCCGCATTTTGCCAGCGATGCTCAGCTATGGAAAACTGTGGATTAGGAGAACATGTGTGGAAGGCCACATGCATTTGCAGTTTCGGTTGACTCATCCCCCTCACAGGCTGAAGGTGGTATGGTTACTTTGCACAATGTACCCAAATACATAGCAAATGGAGTTCTAGCCACAGGTGATCCCTTCCACGTAGTTGGACTGCCACAGAGTCCAGATATCAACTCACAAAGACAGTCTGTGTGCTCATGAGCAATGATCCATGCTGGCCTGATGCTGAGTCTGACGGCTCATATGCAAAATGGGGCCACTGTTCCTGGACTACAGAAATGGTCACATATTAGACACAAAACAGAGAAAGGGTGCAATTAGACACACTTAAAGGGGCACCCTCTGGGCAACAGACATTTTCCCCCTTGGCATTTGCCTTATCCAAGCTTAAAGTCTCAGAAAAATTACCTCTCCAAATTCCTGAAGACAACTCTTTCTTTAAGCTGGATTGGGCTGGGAACTACATAAGGATTTTTCACTGGGAAGCAATCAGTGGTGAGTACATGTAGTAAGGGTGGGTGTTGCCTGACCTGAATGTGAATATAGGCTGCAGTGTGGTAAAATAGAGGTAGATTCTCAGCCATAAATTCAGATAGCTGTTTCTAAGGCATTTGTGCGTGTGTGTAGGCCTGAGATGATTCTTCTTAAAGGGACAACTGAAAAAAGCACAGTCTGGTTGCTTTCAGTCCCTCCATTATAGGCTTTCCACCCTGGCTATGGCTCCAAGGTAGCTTAAAAATGCATGTCCATGTAGTCAGAGGTGGGGACAACAAAGATACCTGGCTGGTGAGACCAGCTGCACATCCAGGTCTGGACCCGGTGTCTAAGTTTGACTGTAATTTGGATGATTAAATTCATCTGAATAAAAATTCCATCTGATACGTTTCAGCACGCAGAAATATTCACCCCAAATGGATATAGTTCTTCTAGTTCGTTCCAGTTTTTAATTAACATGGCTGCATGTAGATTAGCTGAGACAGTTCCATTTGGTTGCAGACTGTGTATGCATGCAAATGCCTCTATTGTTATTGGAAAAAACTGAGCAAAACTGCTTTTTGATTCAACCTGAAAGTGGAAGTTTAGGGACCAGTCCAGCTTTAAACCCAGAACTCTGATGGACGATGCTTGGTTAAACCAGACACCAATGTGGAAATGTCTGGCAAAATTACAATGTAGCAAAACTTCCTCCAGGAGGGACTTTGTATGCCATTTGTCTGTGTTTTCCACAACAGCAGCCTGGTATAAATGTGCTCATAAGTGGATGGAAAAGGCTGGTTGTGCTACATTTCCCTGAGTTCTTTGTGAAGGGTGTGAAACAAGCAAACAAACAATAGAGCTTGATTCCTAATGGCTACATGAACAAACTCATGCAGTTTTCTTGGCAACAATAAAAATATTATTAACATTGTTGTTATTATTTTTAAAACCTGAATAAAACACCAACAGTGAAAGAAGAAAAAGAGTTGGCTTTTCCACCCAGCTTTTCTCACCCCTTTAAGGGGACTCAAAGCAGCTGACAAACCCTCTGTTCTTCTGTCTACCATAGAAACCCTTGTGAATTGCTCAGAAGAGAGCTGTGACTAGCCCAGGGTAACCCAGCTGGCTTCATGGGGGAGGGCAGAATCAAACCTGGTATCCCCAGATAAGAATCCGGCTCCCGAACCACTAGACCAAGCTGGCTCAGGTCAGGAATTCTCACCTATCTAGTCCCTTATCATTGCCACAATCTGTTGCCAACCCAAAGGATTGTTGTCAGCCAGGAATCAGATCACATCAAAGAGCCATAGAGTGAATGCTTTATTCCAACAAACACAGTGCCCACCCAGCCAGGGACAGAGGAACTGGGGGAAAAGGAAACACCGGTAAGGTTCTTCAAGTGGAGAGGGAGGCTCCGGTTCAGCCTCGTGTGGCAATGGGTGAAGAAGATGTCGAGTGTCTTCTTGCCCACGGCTCAGGGAGGAATGTCCGGAGTCGGTGGGGGTTCTGAAGGTGAGGGAGAAGCATCTGAGGGGAGACGTAGGGCGGCGCTTCTTTCCCAGACTGCTGGCTGTGCACACCGTACGTGGCGTGAGAGGAAATATCCAGATAGAAAAAAAAGAACTGCAATCCGCTTTTGTTTTCCGTCCCCAAGTGGAAAATGGTCCTCCTGACCCTCGGCCCAAAGGTCCGGTGGATGGGGAGGAATGACGGGCCGCTGGTGCCGTCGTGGCAGGTGCACTTTTGAGGTCCTCACGGTGAATCACAGCAGACAGCAGAAGAATGTGACAGTGTGGGTGTGCGTGCGTCTGGTGAAATATCCCTCCTCTCATAATCTCTTTCTTGGTCTCCTCCATGTGTCCACATCCATGTGTCTGCTGGCAAAGGGTCAGCGCTTGCTGGCTGAGCCATGGCTGACTCCTGCTTTACTGCACCTCCATGGGGATCAACGTGCAGCTTTCTTGGCAGAGATACAGAGGTGGTTTTCCTGCTCCTGGGGAGAGCCATACATCTCCTTCGCTCCCTTCTTCCCCTCTCAAAGAATGTCTAAATGGGTGACCACTGTTTCCAAAAAATGAAAACAAACAAAAAATCCAAAAAGATCATCAGAAGGGGAAGAAGCCGTCATCACGTTCTTCTTCTTTTTTTTTTGTCTCATTTTGTTTATTTTTCCAAAGTGTCATTGTGAAAATATATATATAATATTTATATATATTTATAGATTGCTAAATCCCAGAGTCCACAAGGCTCACACTTCGGTCTGGAAGTCCCCCTCAGATAGGTCCAGGCTTATGCAATGCTTCTCCCAGTCAGCCGAATGGAGCTCCAGTTTCTCCCGGTGCTTGGAAGGCAGCGAGCTCAGGGTCATGGCCTTGAACGTGCTCCAAGACTTTTGCTTCTGCTGACGGCTATCTGGGCTGGTTACATCCTGCAGGGGAAGAAGAAGAAGACAAAGGAGTTGTGTGTTTGATGCTGGAGCCTCAGCAGTCAATGGGATCATAGCTACAGTGGGACTAGAGTGCTTTTCTCCTCCTTCTTGGCCAAGGTGTAGAAACAAAAGGGAACACAGAACCCACGATATTGGCTGCCTGACCCGGACAAATCTGCAAATCTGGTTTGGCTGTGTTGACCTTCCTTCCTTCCTTCCTTCCTTCCTTCCTTCCTTCCTTCCTTCCTTCCTTCCTTCCTTCCTTCCTTCCTTCCTTCCTTCCTTCCTTCCTTCCTTCCTTCCTTCCTTCCTTCCTTCCTTCCTTCCATCCATCCACCCACATTTTTATCCCACCCTATATCCAGAGGTCTCAGGGAGTGTCACAACATTTAAAATCAAATGTAGATATATATTAAAGCAATAATAGTGTCTGAAAGTCGGAAGCAAAAGTGTTTCTCCAAAGGCCAAGGCAAAGAGGTGTGTCTTCACTACCTTCCTAAACATGTACACTGAAGTTGCCTGACACACCACAAGGGGGAGACTATTCCATTGCTTAGGGACCATCACTGAGAAGGCCCTCTCCCTGGTGCCCACCCCTTTTACTGCTGAAGGTGGTAGAACAACCAGGGGGGCTTCCCCCCCCCCAGATCTTAAGGCACGGGCAGGCCAGTATGGATACTTGGGGCCCAAGTCATTTTTATGTTTTTGCCCACAGTCCATTTTGCTTTCCTTGTTGGGATGCTATTTGGCAAGTATCTGCATCTCACATTTTGCATGTAAAAGGATCCAGGTTGAACCCTGGTACCTCTACACAAAGAGAGATTCCTACCATTATCTTCATCCAGTCCCAGCCTTACCTGGATTGGGATAACTTGGCCACAGTGACCTATGCTCTGGAAACCTCCAGATTAGACTACTGTAATGTGCTCTACATGGGGCTAGCCTTGAAAATGGTTCGGAAGTTGGAACTGGCGCAGAATGAATCTGCATTGGTTACCCATTCGCTACCAAGTCGAATTCAAGTTGTTGACACTAACATATAAATCCCTAAACGGCTTGGGCCTTGGGTATCTGAAGGAGTGCCTTCTCCCATGTAGACCTGCCCAGACACTGAGATCACAGGAAGAAGGCCTTCTTGGACTTCCTTCCCTTTCGGAGGTACGAGGCAGACAGACCTGCAGGAGGGCCTTTTCTGTCATGGGCCCTAGACTCTGCGGTTCACCAGACGCCTACACTGCAGAGTTTTCAGCACCTGGTGAAAACATATCTTTTCACCCAGGCCTTCGCTGGTTAAATAGCTTCTTCAGGGTGCTATCCTGTTAGAGAGGAAGGGTGTGGGTGTAGGTGACGGAGGGTTATATATTTAATTATGCTTCAATATTTGATATGTTTTATTCTTATTGTAACCTGCCCTGGGACCATTCAGTGAAGAGCAGGATATACATTTCTTAAATAAAATGAATGAATAAATAAATCTAATACCCCAAAGAGATGATTTTATTTATTTATTTTATTTATATTTATATTTATATCCCGCCCCATACCCGAGGGTCTCTGGGCGGCTCACAACATTTAAAAACAAACATATCAAAACTGTATCACTATACTAAAACCAGTGTAAGGATTAAAATCCAGCATGATAATAAGAATAAAAACGATATAAAAACAGTTTAAAAAACAGTGGTGTTTGCAAGGGGGGAAGAGTAGAGAGCATTTAGCCAAATGCCTCAGTGGAGAGGTGCGTCTTCACCGCCTTCCTGAATGTAAACAGAGAAGGGGCCTGACACACCTCCAAGGGGAGACCATTCCACAGCCTGAGGGCCACTACTGAGAAGGCCCTCTCCTGGGTGCCCACCCGCCTAACCACTGAATGTGGTGGGATAACCAGGAGGGCCTCTCCTGCAGATCTTAAGACATGGGCAAGTTGATGCCAGTCAGGGCTGGCCATATCCAGCTGGATGGACCAATGGGGAAGAGATAAGCCAGCATAAGGCAACTTGCTACACTCATTTTCTGAGTTACTCTTGCTTCTCTCCAGAGATGCCCCAAACCGCTATTAAGTTTGAACCAGTTTTGACACAAACGGGATGTGTTTGAAAGGTTGAGTTTTGAACAAAGCACCCTGCCTGTTTGGAACTAAACTTCAAACACATACACAAACACAAACAAAGAGCGTTCAGTTGAACCTTTTGAACACACACCCATTTGATCTGAATTTGAAGGTGCTCAAACTCAGTTCTGTTCAAAGAAAGAAGTTTGAACGTGAATGGAACAAAGAGTGTTTCCTTCAAATAGAAGACAACCAGAAAAGAAAAGAAAAAAGTTTGTGCATACCTCACATTCCCTCTATGAATATGAAATAATACTTACACCAGCCATGTTCTTTTCTCCGCTCCCTGAGGAGACACTCCACCGTTTCTCTCTCTGGTGCATAATCAAAGTAACAGTTAATTAGCAAAATTATATCACCCCAATCCTCTGACCCAACTTACAAATTTTTAACCCTTACAAACTAGCGTTACTTTCTTCAGCAGAGCTTATTCTGGGCAGATTAGACTATTCCTGGGTTTTTGTTTTACCACTTTTATGTTCTTATCCATTCCATCCATCTTTCCACAATAACCTGTACTTTTTAAACCTAATTATAGTTCTCTATTTTTAAAAAAAGAAAACTCCAAAGTGAAGTCAGCTCCATTTTGGGACCACCTGTGTCGAAGTTTCAGTGACTTACTATAATGATTTCCCAGTGTGTTTTTGTCATCTCTCCTTAAAGCATGCTCATCTGTAAGGATGGTTTTGATGGAACAGTGCATTACAAAAGCTGCAGAAATCTACATTCTAGGAACCCCTGGATTTCAGTGTGTGGTCTAGGAAGGGCAAGGTTTGTCCATGTCATAGGACCTTTCTACACTTGCCAGTGTAGTTCTGTTTCTGTAGATCTGGACCAGGCAGGGACTGGTTTCAATCTGATCTGGCTCAACTCCTGTTTCTGGCCTCAGACTGCCAGAATGGGTCTTCCATAGCCCTAGCTCTCTGGTAGACTTCATAATTGGGCCTCCTGATCTGGAATATGCTCTGCCTCATGCAGACAAAGTGGTCCAGACAGGATGAGGCTGATAGCACAATAACAAAAGAAGCCCAGAAAGAAAGTGCGAAAGACCCTCAGTAATTACTGACTGAGGGTAAGTCCCCATGGGCTCTGTTTATTTCGGTGTTGAATCGGATCATCCCCAATATGCACTGCAGTTCGAATTAACATGTCCTCATCTGGTTGAGGAGAGTGCGGGTTCAACCCAAATCCACCTGTCCCCCTGAAAACCGCGGTAAACCCCTGCATTGGGAAACTGCATCCTTTATTCTCCACCCCCCCCTCCCCTGATAGGAAGCCTGGTTCACGACACCATGCCCTGTCCTGCCTGCCACAGCGATGACAAGGAAACCCCCTCCAGGTTGCACCTCCAAAAACACAACACACAGCATGGATAAGATAAAAAATTGATAAAGGGGGTCGTAATAGGATGGGATTGCTTGAAGCCATAGCTCATTGCTTGAATCTGCGTTTAGCAGAGGTGCACACTTCCACATGAAAGCAGACACATCTCCGCTTCGTCTTCTCATCCTTCTCATCCTGGTGCAGGGAAGCCACAGCTGTTTTGCCCATTAAGGTGATGCAGTGCTCATGTGCTAAATCAAGCCCATTACCCACATGTGCCTTGCCAATTGGGCAATCAGGGAACGGGAGGTGTCATACTTGTAGCCGGAGAGATACTCGCTGGGCAAAAGAGAGCCATTTGACACCCTCATCAGTTCTCTTTCAGCATAATTCCTTTGAAGGAATGCCCAACCAGTTGAGATAGCAGCACGCACGGCAGGAACAGCGAGCACTGGTGAAACCCTGCCCATTAATGCTGCGATCACCAATTTCCTCCCCCAATAACCTGGGAACGTCCCCATGCCTCCAAGATAGTACGTGCTTGCCTCCTAATTCACAGCAAAAACAGTTGGAAAGGGCTATTTGGCCACAGATTTGTGCGATTTGTTCCGCATGTAGCCTGGCTTTGCATGGGGACGCTCCGAGGCGAACTCAGGTTCACTTTAGAGTATATTCAGCATGGGGACAAGCCTTGAGTTTTCTCAGAGACCAGACCCTTACAGCAGCAGACCAAGAACAGCTGCTGCTCCGACCCACTTCCATCTCCAAAGAAGGGCAGAAGGGGCAGCCAGGAGCAAGAGCTCTTGAGGTAAGTGCTTACTTCATCTTCCCTTGCTCAAGGTCTCAGATTTGAGGTGTGTCCCACCTGGCCAGCTCACATAAGGGGAACCAGAAGGTTTCATTTTAAGAAGGTTTTACTTCCAAGTAGCCTAACTGCAACTCATTCTGAGAGCTGTTGCTCTCCATGATTCCTTGACAACAGCAAGGGTTAGTAGACCCTGAAGCAGTAATATAAGTATAGACTGCACAGAATAAAGTACAGCCCACCATTTTTTTTTAAATGCAAGTCCCCTTTTTTTCCGACAAAAGGAGAACATGGGAACTTAACGAGAAGTATCATGCTAAAATCTGTCCAGCGCAACTTTCCTTACCTTTGCAGTGCTGGTAACTGGAGCCCGATACCGGTCCAAAGTGTGGAACTTCTGATTTAGTTCATGGTAAAGTTCTGAATGGCGCTTTCTTGTATGCATGACTTTCTATAGAGGTTTAAAGCAACAATTTCCAAGTGTTGAGATGGCGAGAAAAAGGTAAGAGTATAAAACACATCCAGATAGATTGGCGGGCTAGCCTCTCTAATCCAAAAGCTTCTTCTCACATTGTCCAACCACCCACAGCTGGGGATCTTGTTTTTTACAAGCCCAAGTTAAATTTCAGTGCCCCAGAAGTGGGCTATAGATACCTCACAAGAGCAAAAGAGTTAAAAAAAAAAGAAGAATAGCATATAGAACTTACAATTAAAATTGTGCAAAAGTCTAGAGGTGGTGAAAGAGGAGATAAGTATCTAGAAATGAGGTTAAATTTTATTTTCTGAAGTTTAGTTCAATTCAATCTGAACACTTCTTGGTTCAGTTTGAATTTGATTCCCCCCCCCCTTCAAAACAGCTTGGTGTTCGGTTGAATTCATACACCTCCAAACTCAGATCAGACAGAGTGTGATAGATAAGCCCATTTGAACCTCTTTTGGTTTGGTTTGAATTCAAAGTCTGTTTTTAAACAGGCAGGGTGTTTGGTTCAAACTCCAGCCTTTCAAATACCCCCTGTTCAATGCAAACTGGTCCAAACACAAACCCATTCAACAAATCTCTATAGTAACATAATCAGGGGAGCTGCAATCTAAAAAAAAAAAAAAGAGATAGATAGAGAGAATATCTCTCAGCTTTTAGTGTGTCTGGGTACCTTCTACTACCACCTTGGGGTCTTTGAGGAAAGGCAAGATATACATGCCATATATAAATAATCAAACACAAGCAGATAACCTGAGGAAATAATAATTTCCCTTGCTCTTTAAACCTAAAGTTCGATTGTCCCATTCCTGTATCTGTTTGAGATTTCTTTTTTGCCCTCCTCAGTAATGGGTGGAGTGACTTTGGGCAGGTGAATGAAAGTGCACACGTAATTTTGTGTACCTGTAGAAACATACAATTGTGCAGTGCAATTTTATCATTTTAGAACATCTACAAAAGGGAAAATCTCTGCAGAAATCAGGCCAATTCTGTATATTATAATTTATTCATAATGTAATTTAGAATATTCTCTCTTATTTATTTTTCTCAGAGATCTTCACCACAAAGAGGTTTAGAAGTGCAAAAGATATGCAGCTGTAAAATTATACGGGACTTGCATTTGGTTTAAGTGTTCATTCAGGACCTCTATGTGGGTTTGAGCCCTAATGTCCTATTGCATTCTTACTCAGGGCTATAAAAGGACATTGCCGCTCCCAAGTCAAGCATTTAATGCATTGAAAGAAAAATCTAGAGGATTTCTCCCTTCCCCTGATAGTTTCAACTAGAGATGGCTTCAGGTTACCCTTTATAGGTGGAAATTAGCTCAGGAAAGCCCTTAAGGCCTGCTAAAACAATATCACACTACCAAATATTTCCCAGTAACTGGAAATATATCTCTTCTCTCCCATAAACCCAGTTAAACTACTCCCATTGCCGGCTCCAGTGTTTTAATCAACTGCTAACATACTTTATTGCCCGTTATAAAACTCAGGAACCCATTTCATCAGATTATGCTTAAATTGCAACCAGGAAAGTGGCTCGAGGAAAGAAATAAACAAAGTGAGTATTATTTTAGAAGTATGGAGGAGTATGGCTCTTTGCTACAGAGCCTCCTATCATTTGGGAGGACGTCTGCTAAATCTGAGAGGCTGATCAGCTCCGGGATTTCTGGACTGAGCCTTTTGCCAGACTCTGTCCCGGAATAGGGACCTGCCCCCCAGATGCTGGCACAGACGATGGCAGGTATAGAAGAACTTAAGAGTAGGGATGTGTGCCAATATTGGTAACATTTGATATTCATATGAATTCAGACATTTGTATACAAATCAAATGTTATGACATTTGTACATTGCCATTTGCATTCATATGGATCTTTTGGAACATTCATGAACCGGGGAGGTGGGAAAGTGGTTGCACCAGTCACATCTGCGACGTATCCTGAGTGCATTTGACATGAATTGAGAGCAGATTCAAAGTGGATTGAGGGTGGATTTGACATTTTCGGAGCAGATATGTTATGGGATATATATGGATATGTATCAGTTTGATATGGGTTACGTATCAGATAGTATCAGTTATATATGCGCTTGTATTGGATATTTGTATAAATTAATTCAATTACATACATATCGAATAGAATCCTACCACATTCAAAGGGGATCTATTTGAACGAATATGGATTTTCCTATATTCAAT
Source organism: Aspidoscelis tigris stejnegeri (assembly GCA_023333525.1). Classification (NCBI taxonomy): domain Eukaryota; kingdom Metazoa; phylum Chordata; class Lepidosauria; order Squamata; family Teiidae; genus Aspidoscelis; species Aspidoscelis tigris. The sequence goes on from JALMGA010000023.1 coordinate 3,811,241, forward strand.
TTGATATGAATTGCATGGCAAAGAAACCATTTGGGCACAACCGTATTGCATATATCAAATTGTGTAGGCAATCCACAGATAGGCAACTATTTCAAAGTGCAATACTGTAAACTGGAAGGACAGTATAGAGTAAGTTGTGGTATAAGACTAAGGTTTTCTAAGTGCACCACATTCTCCAAACTTGGTCTCTAATGGGAACGGAGAAATACAATTAGGAAGGAAGAAGACAGCTGAAAGATGAGTCCCTTGTGGTTGCTGAGAGACTGAAGAAGTGATTCTCTGAAACTGATGGATTTGGGCAAGTAATGGCTAGGGATATATGGGCATCAACATTCAAGTTCATGGAAGTGTCGGGTTCACTGAATTCTCATGTTTTTTTAAAGAACCAGTTAATTCTGACCCATTCAGGTACACTTTCTAAATGGTTGTGCACTGTTAATAGCTTTGCAGTTTTTAGCACACTGCAGAATACGGAATATTACTATTATCCACATCCCTACCCTGAAGAATTCTAGTGCAGAATTTGGTGAGGGAGCTCCCCTTGGTCCTGAATCGTACATCCCAAAGTCCTGTGATGTCAGAAACACAGGCCCTTGCTGTATTTATTTGACTTTTGGTGGGATCAGTGGGTCTGGAATAGCCAGGCCCACAAATTCCAACCGTGACAAGGCGTGGAGAGGATCACCACTGTCTGTACCAACATCACTGATTTGGGACAACTTGCATGAGCTTTGTGGCCAACCCCACATCTCAAAAGTCTAGGAACAAAGGTTCCTAAGTCGCAGGGTCTCCGTGCAGTGTGGATGCTTTGCACTGGCACATTATGCCATGTCACTGAAAGGCACCCTTGGTAGTCCTCAACACAGAGGGCAGCCCATCTGCACACTTCCTGTGTTCTGGGTCAGGGCTGCGCTGGCCCACCGGTAGAGGGTCAGTTCAACAGGTCTACCAATGATCCAGATTAAGGCCTATTGATTCTTACAATAGGAAACCCTGAAGGAGAAACAAGAAAGCTATTTATTTATTTATATATATATATATATCTCCTGTCCTTCACCAAATGGTCCCAGGGTGTCTTACAATAAGAATAAAACATATCAAAAGAAAAAAATATATAATTAAAAATATTGCCCCCTCCCTCCCTGTACAAAGTAGATGCCTGGCAAACCTCCAGAGGGAGGCTGTTCCAAAGTCTAGGGGCTACCACAGAGAAGGCCCTCTTGTATGCCCCTATGCCTCATACCTCCGCAAAAGAAGGGACTAGAAGAAGGCCCGCTCCTTGAGAGCTCAGTGTAACGGTAAAGCTCTTACCTCAAAATCCAAGTCGGAATATCGCAGTCTTTTTCTCTAAAGAGGAAATCACGAACGGCCATGTCAGAAAAGCAAAACAAAAAGAGAAAGTTAGGAAGCCATACTTGTTCAGGAAATAAGGACAGAACATTTTGGTGGGACGCCCATAGAAGCCTAGGAACATGTGCATATGAAAGGTGTGGTACGTAGGTGTATGAGGTGGACTGGGACGCTTGATATCAGCTGCCACTTTTTAAAATACCTGGTCCCATGGTGCAGTAGAAAGTCAAACGAATGCTTGGAGGAGGACAATGAAACTACCATCTATGAAGCTGATGGGCAGGAGAGTCAGATCAGACAAGGGGAAGATTTCTTCACCCAGGGGGTCATTGGTCTATGGACTTTGCCGCCAGGAGAGGTGATAACAGCTAACAGCCTAAGCCTAGATGGCTTTAAGGAACAGTTAGACAAATTTATGGATGACAGATGTATCAATGGCTACTAAAATGGATGCTGAGGGGACAAGCAGCATGCTTCTAAGGTCATTTGCTGGGATCTGAGAGCAGAAGAAGGTTTGCCCTTGTCTTCTGCTTGAAATGCCCAGATGCAAATGGTTGGCCACTGTGTGAAACAGGATGTTGGACTAGGTGGGCTGTGGCCTGATCCAGCAGGGCTCCCCTTTGAAACTAGAGAGTTGCTAATTCAATTCCCAGTCTCATCCCAGAAACAAGCAATGGCTTCCACTGTATCTCTCCCAAGGAAACTCCCTAGAGATGCCCACAGAGTTGCCCACACAGTCAACTCGGAGTTGCCCATGATTCAGTGGTACCCAAAAGCCATGGAACAGCCATACGTGCCTCATATTGTCAGTCTAATTATTCTAGGAAGAAAAAACTGTCAAGCAGTTTAAAATTCTTAGTCAGGAACTAAAGAGTCACAATGAGTCAGAAACTCATAAGTCAGAGTCTTATGATTCAAAGGCTCATGCTGTTGCAGTAATTAGATGACATCATTCTAAAACCTCATAATGACTTGCAGATTGTGGGCTATATAAGTATCTCTGTGTTCTAAAAGTTTTGTCTTTGGGTTCTTGTTTAAAAGAGAGGTTTCTCTCAGAAAAGACTCTGAAATAAAGCTGCTGAACTTTCCACTGAGGAAAGAAATACTTTGCCTCTGGATTTATTTGACTGAATGACTGTCCAGCTATTCTCTGAGATTGATAAGTGATCTGACTCCAGTCTGAATCCGCTACATAACCTGACACAAACTGCACCCAAAGCATTATGGGAGCAACCGAATGGGAGGAGGACTTCAAATCACCAATTGCCAGTGGTTTTTCATAGGCATTCCCTGCTTTTCAGAGACTGTGACAATCTAACTGGCAATCAAATTATATTTGACCCATAAATATTGATTGATGCATCTCCAATTTAATCTACATACCCAAATGGCTACCAGTTTGATAGGTTTCAGAAAGAATCCAGAAGCTGTGCATGATCTATAAAGTCCTTTTATAGAAAAGTATGATTGGAGAAGTCAGTGGAGAGCTTAGTATTTAAGAGAAACGTCTTTTCATCACAAAGGTTGGAAGCTGGATGATTTTCCAGGGTCTACGTCTTACATATCTACAAACACACATTTAATTTTTTTTAGGGAATAACAGAATGACTATCCCAGTTTCCAAGAAACTTCACTTGATTGTCACTTCATTATTCAAGCTCTGCTTGCAGCCCAGTCACTTTTTGGCCACCCCTAAGAAAATCACATTTTCTTTTCTGTTCCTGACAACCATCCAAAACCATTCCTTTGTAGTTTTAAACAGCCACCTGGGGATATTCATCAGCAGCTGGTGGTAGCCTTGAAACCAACACTTGAATTTATTAAATGGCGTTCCCACCAGGCAAGCTTTATCAACTTTTCTCTCCTCTTACCAATGCACACATATACAACCTTTCCAAAAATATCTTTTGAAGGTTGTTTGCACACACGTACGCATGCGTGTGCCCACATGCAGGCACACACACAAAATGCTTGCATAAGCAATCAAAAAAATAATAAGCACCCAGGAAAGGGCCTTCTCAGTGATGGCCCCTAGGCTACGGTATAGTCTCCCCCTTGAGGTGTGTCAGGCCCCTTCACTGTATATGTTTAGGAAGGCAGTGAAGATGCACCTCTTTGTCCCGGCCTTTGGTCTCTTCCCTCTTCACAGACACTGTGGCTGCTTTAATATATGTTTGATTTTAAATGTTACCCACCCTGAGATCCTCGAGTATAACACATATTATAATAATAAAATAATAAAAATGCTACTTTATTAAACAGACAAGGGCAAAACAAAAATATCCACATTCTATGCAAAATCCTTCTCAGGATGCACAGAAAGTCAAATCTGTAGGTTCAGTTCAAATGAAACCATTGCTTTGATCTAGAACCAGGTTGAACAAGCAATTGGTGTGCGACAGAATGCTGAAATAGATGGGCTGTGTCCTGATCCAGCAGGGCCCCTCTTACGTTCTTAAGCCCGGCCAGTTTGTGATCAAGCCTCAGTTTGCAAATTGTTTGAAAATGAAAACACACACACAAAGGAAGAAGTGAAAGGTGGGCGTATTTTGCCTAAGAAGGTACAGAATTGCACCCTTGCACAGACCTTGCATTTTTATTATTTTTATTATTTTAAAAATAAAAGCTCAAAGTGGAAGGTGAGTATATTTGACTAGGGGTGTGCACGTAGCCATTTTTCCACATTCTATTTGAGGTGAACAGAATGTGGAAAAATTTGACTCTGGTTGAATACCCCTCCCCCTGGATGTGAGGGTATCTATAGAAAATCCGTGTCCAGAATGAATCCCCCCACCCCTCCTTTCCCACCCTCTCCCATCCACCCATCATTTTACCGGAAGGCCTGTATTTACCCCAAGGAAGCCTGGTCATGGTTCCAGTGGGCCCTGGAAGAGATCCGGAGTGCTGATGGAGCAAGTAAGTGGGCCCCAGGGGGGAAGTTTGGGGTAGGCCAGCCCGGGGGGTGGGGAGGCCCCAGGGTAATCCATTATCCAATTCATGGATGGATAGGGCCCGTCAAATAGGGCCCTATTCAATCCGTCCAGGAATCTCAGAATCCGGACGTATTCACAAATGCATGAATAATTCATTCACATCCCTATATCTGACACCATTCCTCTTTGGCATTGCTCCAGATGAGAGTTTATTTTTAACAAATGGATTCTCGGGCCCTGATGGAAGAACCCAGTGGCCTGGACACTGGGACGGTTGTCAGACACCATATAGAAAATGCGAGGCTGCCATCTCAATCAGAGAGTTAATAGAGTGGAGAGAGCAGGCACCCCAGTTATGTGGGATTGGGAACAATGTGACAAGTTGAAATTCCCAACCTTTAACCTCTGTCATCTTCACCCACGGGGTTTTTGTGCCCAATACATGTCAAGTTTAGAGGGTGGGGGAGGCGGAGTTGTGGTGGCTTATCGGGATGGGATCATTCATACCAGGGATGAGACCCCTTATATTAGATACCGTAGAGGGTGGGCAGTTGGTCTTAAAAATCTTGTTTTAACCCTGTCACTGCTTCTTCTTTTATTTTCCTTTGTTTGTTTCTGTTATGAGGGATTTATGTGTTCAGGCCAAGCAAGAGGGGGAGAGATGGGCCAGGGTTCCACCATCACTGTGGTATCGGGCAGGGGGAGATATGGTGTTGGGAGGCAGAAGAGACAGGTTCGGAGAAGGGGCATTAGATATCTTGAAGCTATTACCCCTTCTGTTTTGCCTCCCAGCCAGCAGAGTTTGGGGAGGCCTGCCAACCAAAAGCCCCCTATTCTAACAGTGTTGCTTCTGAACACCAGATCGGCCCGGAATAAAACGTCAATTATTCATGACTTAATTCTTGAGCAAAAGACCGATCTGGTATGTATAACTGAGACCTGGATGGATGGATTGGGTGGGCCTTGTCTCACCCAGCTCTGCCCTCCAGGCTACTCAGTTCAACACTGTCCTAGACCAGGGGGAAGGGAAGGGAAGGGGAGAGGGTGTTGCTGTAGTCCACCGGAATTCCATCTCTCTCACCAGATGGCCAGTTCACTCAGTAATGGGGGTTGAGGGCCTGTTTCTCTTGTTGGGCCAGAGAGCCAGAATAGGGATGCTGCTGATGTACCATTCAACCCCCTGCCCAGCATCCTCCCTATCTGAGCTGGCTGAGGTAGTCTCGGACGTGGTGTTGGAAGCCCCTTCCACAGTGGTGTTGGGGGACTTCAACATCCATGCTGAGGCTGCACTTAGTGGACCAGCTCAGTTCTTCATGGCCTCCATGACAACCATGGGGCTGTCTCAGTTTGTATCTGACCCGACTCATGTGGCAGGCCACACCCTTGATTTGGTTTTTGCCTCAGAGCGTACTGGTGAGTATCCATTGATAGGAGGGCTGGCTGTCTACCTGTTGTCATGGACGGATCATTCGCTGATGAGGTTTGGACTTGCAATGGCAGCTCCCCTCTGTGGGGAAGTAAGACCTATTGAGATGGTCTACCCTCGGAGACTTATGGAATCCAAGTGATTCCTGAATGCTTTGCGGGATTTTCCGGTTGGCATGACTGGTTCTCCAGTTGAAGCCCTGGTTTCTCTCTGGAATCGAGAGATGAGCAGGGCTATTGACACGATCGCTCCCAAGTGTCCTCGGCATGCTTGTAGAGCCCGTAAAGCTCCTTGGTATTCCATGGAGCTGCGGGCTATGAAACAGGAAGGCTGACGGCTAGAGCGCAGGTGGTGTAAATCCGGCAGTGAGTCTGACCAAACACGGGGCAGAGCACACTATCGTGCCTACCATGTGGTGGTGACGGCAGCAAAAAAGAGATTTTTCTCCACCACCATTGCATCCTCGAGTAGCCGTCCAGCAGAGCTCTTTAGAGTGGTAAATGGCCTTATTAAACCAATCTCGAAGAAACATGAGCCAGAGCAAAGTAATATCTGCTGTGACAAATTTGCGAAGCACTTTGAGGACAAAGTCGCTCAGATTAGCAGGGGATTAGATGTCACAATTGAGTATGGTCCAAATGCGGTGTCTAGAGAACTGTCTGGTCCAGTTTGCTTTGATCAGTTTCAATTACTGCGGCCTGAGGATGTGGACAAACTACTTGCAGGGGTGCAGCGGACGACGTGCTCTCTTGATCCCTCCTGGGTGATCAAAACTAGCCGGCAAGGTATGACCGGGTGGATCCAGGGAGTAGTGAATGCCTCTCTGAGGGATGGGGTGGTTCCACCAGCCCTTAAACAGGCTGTGGTGCGCCCCCTCCTGAAGAGGGCCTCCCTGGATCCAGAAGATTTGAGCAACTATCACCCGGTGGCTAACATACCTTTTCTAGGCAAGGTTCTGGAGAGAGCTGTCGCTGTTCAACTGCAGGCATATTTGGAAGGAGCTGATTATCTAGACCCATTTCAATCTGGCTTCAGGCCTGGTCATGGCACAGAAACCGTCTTGGTCGTCCTGGTTGATGACCAGGAGAGAGAAAAGGGGAATGCCACCCTGTTGATTCTCCTAGACCTCTCAGCGGCTTTTGATACCATTGACCATGGTATCCTCCTGGAAAGGCTACGGAGTCTAGGAGTTGGAGGCAATGCTTGGCATTGGTTCCGCTCTTATCTCCAAAGCCGATCCCAGGTAGTGTCTGTGAGAGATGTGGATTCGACACCCTGGGAACTCACTTGTGGGGTTCCTCAGGGGTCGATCTTATCTCCCATGCTTTTTAACATCTACATGAAGCCGCTGGGAGAGGTCATCAGGAGATTTGGAGTGAGGTGCCATCAGTATGCAGATGAAACCCAGCTCTATCTCTCTGTACCATCTGAATCAGGAGAGGTGGTGGAAGTATGTGACAGGTGTCTGGAGGCAGTAATGGGCTGGATGAGGGCCGATAAATTGAAGCTGAATCCAGACAAGACAGAGGTGTTGTGTGTCACAGGGTCTCAGGTCCATGTAGTCGGGAGATACCCTGTCCTCGACGGGGTTGTTATGCCCTGGAAGGGACAGGTGCACGATTTGGGGGTACTCCTGGACTCCGCGCTAACACCTGAAGCTCAGGTGGAGGCCGTGGCCAGGAGTGCCTACTCCCATCTATGGCTGGTGCGCCAACTGAAGCCTTTTTTGGATAGAGACGACCTGGCCACAGTTATCCACGCTCTGGTAACCTCTAGATTGGACTATTGTAATGCACTCTACATGGGGCTGCCCTTGAAGACGATCCAGAAGTTGCAGCTAGTGCAAAATACAGCAGCCAGAGTGCTGACTGGTACAGCTAACTGGATACACATTACGGCGGTTTTAAAAGAATTGCACTGGCTGCCAATTCACTACCGGGCCCAATTCAAGGTGTTAACTCTGACTTATAAGGCCCTAAATGGCTTGGGCCCCAAATATCTAAAGGAACGCCTTCTCCCATACCGACCTGCCTGTGCCTTAAGATCCAACAATGAGGCCCTCCTGGTCATCTCGCCACCTTCAGTAATGAGGTTGGTGGGCACCCAGGAGAGAGCTTTTTCAGTGGTGGCCCCGAGATTATGGAATGGCCTCCCCCTTGAGGTGTGCCATGCCCCTTCCTTGTATTTATTTAGGAGGGCTGTAAAGACTTATCTTTTTGCCTTGGCCTTTGGGTGAGGCTCTATTCTCCCTCCCCAGTTATAATGATACCATTATTAACGTCCTAGGGAATGCCTGGTTTTAATTTGTAGAATTTTTAAGGTGTTTTAACCGTGCATGTTGCTTTTAATCTGTATTTCATTTTAATCTGTATCTGTTTGAATTTGTATCCTGTTTGAATTTGTTTTAATCTGTTGTTACCCGCCCAGAGACCTTCGGGTATGGGGTGGGATAGAAATGTAAATAAATAAATAAATAAATAAATCAGATTATTCAGTTTAATCCAGTTCGAGGAACCCTGACTGGGTTCAGATTAAACCAGTCCTTTCAAACACGGGGATGGTTTGATTCTATTCAAACCAGTAGGACATAAACTGAATTTCCCCAACTCTAATCCTTCTGGCTTTCTCTGTCAGGAAGCCCACTCCATTTTAGCCATACTAAAGGAGGAGAGTTAGTTTTTATATTCTGCTTTTCTCACATTTAAGGGGACTCAAAGCGACTGACAAACCTTCTGTTCTTCTCTCCACAAGAGACTCCCTGTGAGGTAGGTGGGGCTGTGAGAGCTCAGAAGGAGAGCTTGGACTAGACCAAGTCCACCCAGCTGGCTTCATGGAGGAGGGCAGAATCCAATCAGGAGATTACCAGATATTGATCTGACAGTCCAACCACGAGACCAAAAAACATGTAAAAAGTGCCATAAAAACAAATGCAAAGCTCAGCAAGAATCCTGAGTCAGCCAGCCATATAGCTACAGTCTTTCACAGGCCCTCTTGGTTTAAAAAAATAGAAAGAAAGAAAACTAAGCCAGACATGTGTGCAATGCCTGCTATGCCCCTGAGCACATGACCAGCAGGCACATCCAGACAGCGAGGGAGCAAGGGAACTGCATCTCGTCACATTTCACAAGTGATCTAATCGGGTCATAGAACAGTCAGATATCTTGAGGGAAAGAGGCACATTCCTGAACTTTCTGTGTATGAAGAAATGAAACTGCCAGGATGAAAAGAAAATTCCTGACCTCAGTTGTATACTTGCCATTTATTTTCCCCGCTTCTTTCAGCTAATGCTACTGTACTACCCTACTGATTCAGAAGGACAGAGCAATTGTAGCACTTAATATGGCAAGACCTGGGGTGATTTTGCACTTCCCTTCCCGGTCTGCTGGATGGGAAAGGGGCGCAATCTCCCAACGTTGACTAGCGCTCACCCTTGCGAGCACCAGTCACTTACACCCCACGGCCTGCAGGATTGGTCACTCACCTGTGGCCGGTCCTATGGCCGGTCCCCTTCAGGGAACGGGCATTTCATTTGAGGTGCCCTCTGCAACTGTGTGTGCGTCAGCACCATCGCTATGATGACACTGACACTCTGCACATGCACAGTCATGTCTATGGTCATTCCAGCACCTCAGATGACCCAGGAGCACCAGAAGAGGAATGAATGGCCACTGCCTGGACACCCCCCCCCCCCCCCGGTAAGGCTTTTGGTTAAGGCTGGTAAAGGTGGGGAGCAGAATTCCATGCTCCAAACCTAGTGCATGATTAAGGAACTTCTGGGAAAGCAGAGGAAGCCTGGAAGCTGTAGTAGCCTCCTCAAGGTGTGCATGCTCTTCCCCAGAAGTTCCCTAATCATGCACTGTGGGCTGTAGTGTGTGAACTGGCCTATGTGATTTGGTACCAGAGAATTTTCAGCATCTTCATCAAACCGCTGCTCCTCACAGACCTTGAAGAGATCATCCATACTGGCTGAACAGACATAAAGTCAACAGGCATAAATAAGACAGTCTTTCAATCAAACTGAATCAGTCTCCCACCTTGCTGCATTTTTCTCCTTGAAAAGGACTTTTTCAATATAAAAACTGTGCTCTTTTTTTCTTTTGGAACAAGTTCAGAATTAAACATAAACACCTGTTTGTTCAATTAAACCGTTCACCAGTGAACTGAACTAGCAGAAAAAATAGGTGTTTGGTTTAATAACTAATGGAACTTGTGACTTTTTTTGTTCATGACTATCATACAGTCACAGACTCGGAAGGGACCTCTAGGGTCAAGTCCAGCCCCCTGCTCAATGCAGGATTTCCTGAGCCATCCCAGACAGATGTAGGTCCAGCCTCTGCTTGAAGACCTCCAGTCAAAGAGAGCTCACCACCTCCCGTGGCAACCTATTCCACTGACTGATCGCCCTCACTGTCAGGAAGGTTTTCCTAATATCTAATCTGCACTGACTCCCTTGAAGTTTCATCCCATTGTTTCTAGTCCTCCCAAGCTGTGCAAGTGAGAATAGGGATGATCCCTATGCACTGTGACGGCCCTTCAGAGACTTAAAGACGGTGATTATCTCTTCTCTTCTGTAAGCTAAACATTTCTAGATCCTTCAACCTTTTCTTGTAGGACATGGTTTCCAGACCACTCCCCATTCTGATTGACCTCCTTTGGACTTGCTCAAGTTTGTCAATGTCTTTTTTAGATTGGGGTGCCCAGAACTTGACGTAGTACTCTAGATGAGGTCTGACCATGGTAGAGGAAAGATGAATAATTACTTCTCATGTTCTAGATTCTATACTCCTTTTGATACATCCTAAGACAGTGTTTGCCTTTTTTGCAGCTGCATCACATGGTTGACTTGTGTTCATCCTGTTATCAACCAATACACCCAGATCCTTTTCACTTGTGCTACTACTCAACCTATTTCCTCCCATTCTGTACTCATTTTTACCATTTTTCTTACCCAGATGTAGGACTTTGCATTTGTCTCCACTGAATATCATTCTGTTAGTTTCAGCCCACGGTTCAAGCTTATCTAGATCTTCTTGACTCCTCTCCTCCTCCTCCCTAGTGTTAGCAACCCCTCCTAGCTTTGTGTCATCTGCAAATTTGATCAGCATCCCTTCAACTCCCTCATCTAGATCATTTATAAAGATGTTGAATAGCGCTGGACCCTAACAATTGTCCTGTCTATCCCGTATTTGATCAATCTTCTGGAACTTCCCCTGTTCTCCAGGAATTTTCAAAGATCACAGAGAGCAGTTCTGCAATGATATCTACTAATTCCTTCAACACTCTACAATGTAATTCATCCGGGCCTGGAGACTTGAATTCATTTATGTTAGCTAAGTGTTCCCTCACCTTTTCTTTGTCCACACAGAACCTCGATTCTCTTGTTCCTTCAACAGTACATTGGGACTAAGGAAATTGCAAAAGACATGGATGGAATCCTTGCTCTGATCTCCGTAAACTAGGGATATGCACAAATTTTTTTATTATTATTATTATTATTCAATACATATAGAATCGAATGCAAGAAAATTAATATTCGTTTGAATAAATCCATTTGAATGTGGTAAGATTCAATTTGTTATGAATGTTCCATATATATCCCACGAATGAAATTCGTATAAATTTGGCCAAATTTGAACATTCATATTTGAATCGAAGGTTAGCAAAGTCAAAGATTGACATTCAAGTTCCAAATGTTTTGATACGTTCATATGAAGCTTCATATGGGATTTGTGTGCATTTATATGCATTCGTATGGGGCTGAACATTACATTCAGAGGAGATCTATTCGAATACGAATTGAATTTAAAAAAACCATTTGTGCATGTTCCTACTCCTTTCACTAAATCCTAGATTCATGTTCAAATATATATATATACACACACACAGTATATATATGATCCTTCTTTTCCTGTAAGATTGCTTGTGTTCCACAGAGCTGGAAATGGTGTTTTAAGAAGCATAAATATGAATAGAGTCAAGGTACAAGATCAGCAGAATCATGTCGAAAGCCTCTTGCAGATTATTCCACTTTCCATATATTAGAAACACAAATTATTTGCCTCCAGAACACTAGTGTCTTAAGGAGATGGCAAGAAATTTTGAATATGAGATGCTCAGTTTCTGTGTTTCAAGGTATCTTTGTTTCTTGGTAATAAATCATTCAACAAGGCAAATTTCCCTTGGAGCCTGAAACGGTGGTGTGGAAAAGATGAAGAATGGAAGCTACTGGTTAAGGGAGGTGGGCTCGTCCTAATGCATCTTGGGAAGAGTGCATAGTAGGATGTCCCACTAACAAAAATTGTATGCTCAGTTTGCTGTTGAAACAAACACCTGTTCAGTTTATTGACAAGCCATTCAAATTGAGGGAAGAGTTCAATCCTGAACTTGCTTGAAAGGAAAAAAGAGTTTTCCATTGCAAAAAGACCCTTTTTAGTGGCAAAAACATAGCAAACATGAACTGTTTGGTCAAATCATTCATGTTTGCAAGCAGGAAACTGGTTTGCTTCAATCAAATTTCCAAATGTCCAAATTATCACTTGCATGCAAACGTTCATGAACAAAAATGATCAAATTTTTTAAAGCAAACCAAACTTTGCACTTCTCTAATGTTTGGTACAGAAGCCGTGCTCTGACCTATTCAGGTGGAACAATCCTGGCTCCCCAAATTAGCATGCACTAACTTTCTTGCCGCAAATGTGGTCATATTAAGCCACAGTATCTTTCTATATCTACAGGAGAACTACAATTTTTCAGTTAATAGGTCAGGATTCTGCACAGTGAAGCAATATTAATCCAAATTTGCAAGTGTTTCTGTGAGGTGGGTGGGCTGTGAGAACTCAGAAGGGAGCTGTGGCTAGCCCAAGGCCACCCAACTGGCTTTGTGGAGTGTGGAACCAAACTCAGTATTCCCAGATAAGAGTCCAGCTCCCAAACCACTAGACCAAACTGCCTCACAGGATTGGAGGTGGGGGAAATGTCTTCTCAGCTGGAGTTTGATCCCAGTTTAATAACTAATAACTTGCCTGAAGTTTATCTGCATCTAGAATCAAACAGGCGGACAGTTTCTTCATATTCATACTCAAGCTTACCTCCAGAGATCCCACTTTCATCGCAGAGCCAGGTACCGTACGGGGCATGGTGCGGCTCCTCTCGGACAACTCGGAGGCCAAGATCTGGCGCACAGTAGGATGTTGCTTGAACTGGAGGCCATATGGATGTTTGACTGTCCCATAAGGCTGGTTCAAGTTCACATTGATGTGGTCTACTGAGGCAAAGCTGGGGTAGGACTCAGACTCTAGTGTGTGGTGGCCCTTAGTTAGGGCTGGCGCTTCCTCCAGTTTGATGTTGAGCTTGCCTTCATCCCTGGTAAAAGGCTTCAGGCTCACTGTCCGCCGCGGCACAACCATGTAGTTGCTTTCCATAGTGGCGTCCTGTGGGTGCAGCCAACCATAGTCTAACTGCCGCAAGTTGCTGTCACCGCACAGGTACAACGGCCCCCGTGCCACGTCCAGGTTGATGTCCTTCTTGGGAGGTGGATCGTTCAGTTCATTCAGCCCTTTTACCACATTGTGCGTCATTTTGGGCACCTGAACCAGGATGGAGGAGGGCGGGATGTTCCCTGGGAGGGTGGAGAAGCCCAGGCCACCCTCGGAGCTGGTGTTGAGCTTAGGATCCTCGTCTCCATCCAGGGAAATGCGTGACAGCGTGCTCGTGATGGTGGCTGGGTTGCACGTGTTGACCTCTTTGAAGAGGACTGGGAAGGAAGAGTGGACTGTGCAGTGATTGTTCTTGAGAGAAGCAACAGGGGACACCTGTCCTTTGAACTCTCTTGGGAAATTTATGGGGAGGAAGGAGGTGAAAGAATCTCTCCAGTGTGTGTGTGTGGGGGGGGGATCTGTCCCAGACTAAGCATATGTCATGGAGGTATCATTTAGTGTCATGGATTCAGTTGCTATAAAGACAGACACCCATAATGACTCTTTTATAGGGCTGTGCACAATTTCTTTTGTATTTGATTTGTATTGAATAGATTGCAAGAAAATTTATATTCATTTGGGTAGATCCCTTTCAAATGTGTTAGGATTCAAATTCGATATGGATGTTCAATCCCATACAAATCCCATACGAATGCATACGAATCCCATAAGAAGCTTCATATGAATGTATCAAAACATTCCATTCAAATTTGAATGTCAATCTTCGAATGATTTGAATGTCTGAATTTGCCCAGATGTCATATGTTACAAATATCTGTGCACATCCCTACTCCTTTAAGGGCCTGGAGATCCAGGTGTGCTTAAAGGAAGAGTCGGCACTGGAAGATAAAGTTCTGCCCATTCCCATTACTTGTGCGAAGGCTGAGCAGTGTAGGAAGTTCACACGCCAACCCTTGCAGAGAGTCGGGTGACAGGCTACCTTCAGGCTCGTGGGAAATGATTCCTGCACCTTTAATAGTTGCACAGAAGGGGATCCGTCAATAGATGTCGGTTACATACAGGGACAATATGCAGAAATCCTTTCTTCTGTGGAATCATTAAAGGTGGAGGTGTTCTGCCTGTTTTCCCTCCTGGTCACGTTGCTGTCACAAACCTCATTGCCACACCTGTTTCCCAGGCTGTGTTCAGGTAGCTGCGTCACTGTACTGAACGGCATGGCAGGACTTGGGTTGAAAAAGGAATAAAGAAGTGGAGGGATAAAGGGATAAAAAAGGTCCTGATGCCCATTTATAAATATTAGGTGGTGGCTACTGGATATGGACAATCAAGGTCCAAGTGGCCTTGTGTAGGAACTCTTTTCACTTTGGGATAAGAACTCCTGGGAGTCATAGCTGGAATCCTTTGAACCAAGTGTTTTATCTGCTGCAAATACCTTTCTAGATGGGGTATGGCTTGTGCTTTGGGTCTGAGATGATTCCTCAGTGCTCTACAACCGGATCTTAAACCCCTGATTCCTCAGCCTTACAGACACCCATGCCACTGCAATTTTCAGAAACATGGCATGAGTAGGTGGAATGCAATCACACCCTCCTTATCTGCCCCCCCCAAAGGGTATAGAAGTCAAGAGAGAGGACCTCACCTGTCTGGCATGCCAGGTCAACATCCTTTTCAAAATCTGTCTATAAAAACACAGAAAGAGGGAGAGAAAGGGAGAGAGGCAGAGAAGAGAGAAAAAGAGAAAAAGAGAGGGAGAGACAGACAAGAAGGAAGTGGAGAAATGAATGCATCATGGGTGGAAAATGGAGTTTAAAGATACATCCCTCAGAAAACCTCTGGACCTTTGTGGCTGGCAAATGCTACCTTGAGGCATCTTTGTGTGAAGACAAGAGAGTGCATTTTGACCTTGAATTTTTGAGGCTGTTACTTGAGTAAATAATTACATTATGTCCCATCAGTCTGGTCATCAATGACATAGCAGGTGTTCAGATCCAGTAACAGCACTGCCATCTTGGAGGTAAAAAAAGATACAGGTGTGATAAAGAGATGAATGCCTCTACTTCAGTAATCATAGCAGCACCATCAGACACCTGGCTGTGCTCCATGCTTCTGTGTATAGCACCAGGAAGGTTGTGGTCCAAGTCATGATGAACATAAACCCAACTGATGTTCTTCAGAACACAGTTATCTCTAAGGATACCACTCCCCTCTCCATAACTGGTTGAAGCCACAGAACAAGGCCCTGATGGTTGGAGCAAATGGTAGTTGTGGGCCAAAATATCTGAAGAAGGCTGAGTGGGTGGGTGGGTGAAGGAATTCTAAGAATACCCAGTATTTAGAACATTTGACAGAAATATCGTATTTGGAAGACGCAGCATGGGGAATCCCTCATGAACTTAGCCAACATGAGATTTTGAAGGTCAGCTTAGTGTGGCTGCGCCAAACTGGTTGAGAAGATACGGCTTGATGTCCTCCCACCATCTTCCCCACCCCTTGCACGACTTGGGCCCCACACTCACTCACCATGATCTGGACTTGGCCATTCTTGCAGGAGTCAGGGGAGTTCTCATTTCCATCACTTTTGCACACTCCAATCTGGCATTTGACCACATCCTGCACCTGAAAAAGGCAGACAGATGATGTGGCCCTCAGGTTTACAGTGTAAGAGAAGAAGACATAGTCTAACCTCCACACCCTGTGCCATTTCTTCTACTTTCAACTTTTTAGAGAAGGATTAGAGAATGGTTGCTTAGTCAGCAACAGGCCTTTTTAGAAAGGTTTACTGACCGCGGTCTACCCAGGGGGACACACAGAAGATGGCCAGTTTAGCAGGAAGGACGTGCAGCAGGAGGGCTCCTATCAGAAACACATCAAACTGTACCACTGAAATGGATCCCTTGGCCTTTGGAGCCTTTGAAGCACCAAGGGCCAGGGCCAGGCAGGGCCTGTCCCAGAACATCAATCCTGAGTGCCGACAACCTTGTTCCAGGTCAGCTGGACCGCTCCAGCTGGGGACCATTCTAGTAGGAACAGCTCCACATGGAGGAGTCCAGGCGCTGAGAAAGCAAAGATCGGACCTCCCAGCTTTTTTTGCAGAACCCCATGAAACCTACTGGCCTGCTCTGGAATCAACATTTGGAGCAGCTGATCCTCCAGTTGCCAACAGGAAAGCAAGAAGACATATATAAAAGCTGTGGGACCTAAAGACCCCATGATAGTTGCCCTGGTGATGAAGTGTGGAAGGATGCTTGACATCCGCTCACCTCTTCCTTCTTTGCATATCCTACAGAGCAAGGGTGCTCCCTCAGCCCCTCTGATATTCCTGAACTACAATTTCCAGCATCCCATGCCAGCCTCTACTTGGGACTGGCATGGAATGGCAAGAATCGTAGCTTGGGAACATCTACTTCTACTCAGTATAGGAGTAGAAGGAGTCTGGTTAATAATGCAAACTGCCAATAGCGGAGAGGCAGCAGTTGTTTGGGCAGAGATCTGCATCACTTACATCAGTCCTCCAACCACAAATTCCTCACTGCTGTCTCCACTGTTACCTTGGGAGTATTTATGAGCAGACATTACGCTCCCCCCTGCTAAAAAGCTTTCATTTATTAGCCTGTATAAATTTCCACCCTCTCTGTTTACGTGTCCCAAACATGCCAGACGTTCTGGGTGACCTTCTTCGCGCCCCTTAATGTCACTAAGCTACCAAATTTGTTGCAAGGACAATTCCATTACACCCTCCCTGTTTCTGACAGGAGAGTGAGGGATGGGAAGAGAAACTGGCAGGCATGGGTATTGTGTGTGCCACTTCCGCACCCCTGTGCTTTATGTTTATTGAGCAGGTGCTCGCCACCCATCACACAGAGACAAATGGGGCTGTTTGGGAATGGGTGTGCAGGGTGATGGCTGCTGCTCTGCCAAGCAGAGGCAGGCAAGATCTGAAAGAGGACAGAGGCCTTTTCACACGTGGGTTGGTAGTGTATGTTTAGGAAACTTCTGGGGAAGGGCATCTGAACTTAGAGGAGGCTGCTACAGCCTCCAAGCGCCCCCTGGCTCCCCTAATCATGTGCTACCTTGAAATTGAGTTGTTTCCTAATCATGCACTACCTTGGAATTGAGCTCCACATCCTCCCTAACCTTCCCTGATCACCCACCTGTTGCATCCAGCTGGGGAGCATTTGCTCCTCTGCTGGACTAGGCGGTGCTGCCGTGCAGAGCATGAGTATCATCATGGCAACGGTGCTGACGCATGCACAGTTGCACAGGGTGCTGCAGCCTCAATGGCAGTGCCCTGAGGAGGGCTGGCCCCACAGTTGAATCGAGGTGAGTATCCATCACCAGGGGAGAGGGAGGAATGGCTAACATTGACTAGTGTTCCGAGTGTGAGTACTAGGCAACGTTGGTTCATCATGCTCCTTTCCTGTCCAGCGGATAGGAAGGAAAATATGAAATCGCCCCTTGTCTCTGTTTAGACCAAAAGAAATGAAGCCAAATATCCACCCCCATATCAGATAGTCATTAGCAAGGCTGAGACTGTATCCAGACATTGCTTACTTCTTCTATTATATTTGGATGCTCTGGGCCTTTCAGAATATCCATGCTTTCTTCCAGAATATCCACTTAGTGGAATCTGTCATTGTTGTCTGGATGAAGCCTGATTTATTTCAAGCTTTGGCAAACCATGTGAGTATAAAAACACCTTGGCATTTGAGGCTACCTAAGAATATTCCGTTCAGTCCTTCGACTTTCCCCCAAAACTTTGGAGAGTCCAAGTATCCTCCTTGTTGTGAACCCAGAATTAGGGATGTGCACGAATATTTGTAACATTTAAAATTCATACAAATTTGGCTGAATTTGTACATTCACATTTGAATCGAAGGTTGGCACATTTGAAGACTGACATTTGAATTCGAATTGAATATATCTATACGTTCGTATGAAGCTTTGCATGGGATTCCTTTGGGATATGTTTGGGATTCGTATGGAATTCGTATGGGATTCATATGGGATTGAATATTCGTATTGAATTCAAATCCCACTACATTTGATGGGGATCTATTCAAATGAGTACAGATTTTCTTGCATTCGATTCAATATGAATAAAATATTTTTTAAAAAATTCCTGCATATCCCTGCCCAGAATGCCCTTAATTTTAGAGCTTAAAAAAACAATGTGAAGTCCAGAGCTAAATCATAGGATCACTGTTTGCAGCCAGCAAAGTGCCAGAGGAGGGGTTTTACAGGGAGGGGCAAAGTTTGGGGAGAATGGTGATAGTGTTGTAGATGAAGCAGCTTAGAGATCAAGACTTCAGGACAGAGCAGGAGGGCTAGAATCACTGGCACTGAGTATCTGGAAGCATGGCAGGCGTGTGTCTCAGTGATCCCTCTGAATCTAGAAGCGGTGCTCCTGGGGGCAGCCTGGGTTGCTGGATGCTAAAGGAAGCAAAGCTGGAAGTAGGGACATGCACAGATATTCGTCACATTCAAAATCTGTAGGAATTTGGCCTAATTTGGACACTTGAATTTGAATAAAATGTTGGCACATTTGAAGACTGACATTCAAATTTGAATAGAATGTTTCATTACATTTGTACGAAGCTTCGTTACAAATTTGTAGTGGATTTGTAGAGGGGATTCGAATTGAATTCATACTGAACATTCATATCGAATTTGAATCTTCCCACATTCAAAGGGGATCTGTCCAAATGAATACGAATCAAATACACACAAAAAAAGTAAGAAATTTGTGCATATCCCTACCTGGAAGGCTTGGTGTTAAGATTTCCATTATGGAAGTCAAGGCTAACAAGAGAAGTTAGTCCTGATAGTTCTAGGATGTGGGTCTACCTCCAAGGGTCAGCTGCTGGGAGACTGAAAGCAGGGCAAGCTCTATGCTTGTGTCCTGCTGGTGGACTTCCATGGGCAGCTGGTCGGCCACTCAAACAGACTGCTGGACCAGACGGTCCAGGGTCTGGTCTGGTGGGACATTTCTTACGTTCTTATGCCTCCAAAGGCCAGTTGCTGGGAGACTGCAAGCAGAGACAACTATGTTCTCATGGTCTGCTGGTGGACTTCCAATGGGTTTAATCTAACAGAGAGCTTCTTATATTCCTGGAAGACAAGGGCTATCACTGCCTATTAGCCTTGGTATCTAATCCCATGGGGCACTTCAATGTTCTTATGTTCATTCAGCCATAACTTACGACAAACGGAACAAATGTCCATGGAGGCACCAGGTTCCCTTCATGTTCCCTTTGTTCCTCTACCATGCTTGAAGCGCATTACAAGGTCTTAGAAAGATGGTAACCCATGACACCCACCTCTCTGCGTAGGAAGCAGTGGACCGTGATGATGACAAATCCCTGGACTGAGTTGAAGACTGCAAAAAGGACCTGGAAGAGGATGGAGCGCCGGTCGGTCATGGCGAGCACGGCCGACATCCAAGTGAGCGCCAGCAGGGGCAAGACCACGCAGGAGCTCCACAGCGATGCCCTGGGAGGGGTGGGAGGGGAAAAGATGAGAGAGACAGGTGCAGGAGCCAATCACAAAGGAGCAGGGGTCTTTGGGGTGCTGAAGAACTTACACAGCATGGTTCAACCATAGGGGAGCTTTGAGCACAGGTAGGAGGAATCCAAAGGAATTTCAACAGCACAAAGTAGCTTAATGCTGGCAGATGAGTAGTGCATTAAGCTAACAGCCCAAGGAAAGTGTATCAGAGTCATAGATTTGCTCAGTTTCCCCCCCCCCTCCCCAAAAAAGCATTTGTTGATGGTGAGGACTTTTTTTTTTTTTGGAGTTAGTGAAGAAATACTTTTCTGCTCATGATTACAGGCACGGTCATATTTGATGTCCCCAGAATACACCTTCAGATTTCCTGTATGCCCCGTAGATACTAGTGGCCAATGATGGCAAAGGTCACAAGGAAGATTTAATGTGCCACTCTTTACTTCAGGCACTTTCTTTCTCTTCTTTATGTCCTTGACTCTCCAGTCGTTCTTTGGCCCACTGTGGCTGTGGTCACACTTAAGGTCTAATCCAGCTTTAGTCCAATTTCAGAGTAAGAGAATACACCAGTAAAGTGACATGCTGTTTTCTTGCAGTGTTAAATAACTCAGAAAATTCTTCTTTGGGATAGATAATGTGGAAAGAAAATGACTGGTCACTTTTCTGATGTGTTATCTCGCTCTGAAGGTGGACTGAAGCTGACTTAAACCAACAGCCTACAACAGTCTACTTTTAGCTGCCTCTTTATCTGCTTCAGATTGTCATCTGATGGGAGAGCAACTATGTTATTTTGAAATGCATCCTCTCCAATCCAGTAGATCAGTGGCACCATCTCAAACTCTTGGACTGGAACTCTTGTTAATTCCAGCTCATGATGTTGAGAGTATGTGGGGGTAGTAATCCAAACATCTGGAGTTCATCAGGCTGGCAAAGGCTAAGCTGGTAGTGTTAGGATCTTGATATTTGATAGAAACAAGACCACACTGACAATTATATTGTTTTACAAGTAAAAGCTTGAACAAATGATCAATAACAAGCATCAATAATCCAATGTACAGCTGTGGTCCTTTCAGAAATTAGGATGGTGGTATGCCTACAGAGAAAGACATTATGGAATACAAAGCCCACATTCTGAAATATTCAGTACAACAGCCTTTAAATCCATGTAGACATGATCTGTGTCATTGTTCACGTGGCCAGACATGCATTTCAAGACCTGTTTTGTTCCTCAGGGATCTCCATGTTTCTAACAAGATAGTTTTCTTTGTTGAAGAAATTCAAAAGTAGCTCTCAAAATGTACATGCTGACAAAAGATCTGAACATTTGGCCTCTGTGAGGTCTGTAGAAATATCTCAGGACCCTCAGTTCTCATCACTCAGATGAAGCATGGCCTGAAACATATTCCTTCCTTGACACCATTTGAGTGGGCAGAGTGTGAAAAACAATGCCTGTTGTCCACTTTTTAGGCAACACACTGAGTTGTAGTCCACAAAGAAATTGTTATTCTCAGATGTTGATATTGGGCTTGTATAAGGTCAAACAAGACAAGATGGTAAGAAAGCCACCTATAGATTCTCAAAAATATGATCTAGGTCCTTTCTGCACTGTGCTTTATTCCACATTATACCCTGGACTTTATTCCACATTATATCTTGGACTTTATTCCACATTACATCTAATCTGCATGCTAGATTAGACAGCAGAAGGCCCTGAATAGGGCCTGCCATAGCGTGTACCAACATGTGGACGGCAGGTCCCTCTTCCTGGATATAATCTGGAATAAAGCCCAGTGCAGAAAGGCCTCTAGGCTCCACTAAAGTCTCTCAAAAGAAAGTATGCAGGCATTAACAGATGATTTTCTGGGAGTATTGGTACTGGGTACCACCAACTCCTGGTTGACTGAACAGGCATCTACTTGAGTACCTCTGTGCAGCTCTCTTGGCAGGAATACTGAAGTGGTTTGCCTGTTTACAGGAAAGTGAGCAGCTGTAGTTCAGTGGTACACCAACTGCCTGGAAAACAGAGGGTTGTTGGTTTGATCCTCATCCTCAACTGAGAAGTAGGCCATCAAAAACCACTTCTATATCCCTGCCAATAAAACTGCATAGAGAAGGCCATGCAGTCAACCCAGAGTCAGCCACAATTTTGTGGCACCCAAAACAACAAAATTTCCAGGGAGGTGCTGGGATCCCCCCGTGAGCCCGTTTTCTAGGCAGTTTGCTCTACCCCAGTGATGGCTAACCTTTTGAGCTCAGTGTGTCAAAATTTGCAAGAAAACCTAGCTTAATATCCATAATTTTGTGATACTTGTAGCTCTAGTTAAAAAGTTATATTTTTGATATATGTATTTATTAAGGGCAAAAACAAATAATTCTTTACATTAGTGACTTGTTGCTGAATTTCATTTGCTAAATCTTCAATTGAAAGTTGGTAATTCATACACTTCAAGAAGAAGAAAGCACTACATGCCCAGGTGCCAGGGTGACCATGTGTGTCACCCAAAAGGGATTGGGGTGTCATCTGTGACATGCGTGTCATAGGTTGGCCATCACTGCTCTACCCTGAGCTAATACAACCAGGAATAATGACAGTTACATGGAGGCTGATTTTTTAACTAGAGCTGGAGGATTAACCTCAGCAGTCCTTGCTGCGGATTTTTCTTCCTGGTGTTCTTTGGAGATGGTCAGGAATAGAAGTAGCCATTGCCATGCTGGACTGGACAATGACAAACTGTATGGTCAGATGGCATTTCAAGCTAGCTGGGCCTTTCTTCAGCCTTTGCAGGGCCTCTTAGTCTGTGTTCACACCTCAGTTTTAATCCAGCTTCAGGCCACTTTCAGAGTGCTGCATCCGCACGGCATGCCTTAATTCGGTTTAACGAAACAGAAATAACTGAACCGGAACAAAACTGTCTCCACCAGCTTTCAACTTGATCCGTGTCAATGGCATCCTGCTGACAACCCTATCTCGGATTCAATCTTTGGAGGCCCCACGGCAAGTCCTCCCTGCCCATTGCCAGTCAGGATTGTGCCCACCCCATTGCTGTTCCCTCCCAGGATCAGCCCCTCTCAGTTCAAAGTAACAGAGATCAGACCTCTCCCTCATGGCTGTGCAGCTCTCCGCCTCCTTTCCTCTGCACCACCTTTCCCTCCCCCTTTTCTTCCAGCTTTGTGCTCTTCCCTCATCACCCCCATCGAAGAAGTCTGGATCCCCCTTTCCCACCCGTGCTTCCCTCGCGCCGAGAGGTTGGGCTGGAGGGGACTGAGGGGCTTTTTCATTGTTCAGAACACACAGCAGCAGCAGCAGCAGCAAGTAAAGCCCCATTCCTTTAAACATTAATACAGAATCTCAGCTGCTTCCCCTCCTTTCACTTTCAAAGGTCTGAACTTCTGAAATTGTGCAAATTCGCAACATTGTTAATCGGGAGTGAAGGGGCTTTCTTGCTACACTGTAGCGCTCCTCTGTGAAGGCTGCTCCAAGAAGTTCAGGCTTGCAAGAGAAAGGAGGGGAAGCAGCTGAGATTCTCTATTAATGTTTAAAGGAATGGGGCTTTACTTGCTGCTGCTGCTGTTTTGCTTCAGATCAGGCAGATCAGGCAGGGAAACACACACAAACCCCCAATGACGTGCCCAGTATACGGACAGCCATTGGATACAGTGCGATTGGGGGAGGGACACCCTGAACACGGAATCTCATCCCTTAACATGGTACTGTCTACACAGTTAAAAAGGAAACACGTATCGACGCACGATTCGGAGTGAGACCTGTTGAAATCAGGATTTATTTCAAAATGTTTTAACGTGGTTTAACACGGAAATAGCGTGTTAAGCCGAACTGCCGTCTGAACTGGGACAACTCAAAACGTTTTGAATTCGAGATAACGATGCCGTGAAGACAAGGCCAGTGAGAGAACACATCAGCAAAATGGCAAGTTGATTTCTTTTCAGCATTATCTAATTCAGAAAATCCATCTTTGGGTGAGATAAGTTAGAAAGAAAATGACTGTTTACTTTGTGGTTGAGTTCCTCTGCTCTGAAAGTGGACTGAGGCTGGATTACATTTTAGGTGTGAATGCAGACTTAATAAGTTATTTAAAAATGGACAAAATCCCATCAGGGTGTGAATGTCACCAGCCAAGAGCAAGGATTGCTGAGATAGGTGTTTACCTCAACTCACCTTATTCCAGGTGGAGTATGGTTGGGTCCGATGCTTTATGAAGCATTGGAGAAGCATTTTACACCTCCCCAGGTAGGGAGTGAAAAATGGATTCTGTCCTCTGTGTCTCTCACACGCTGTACCCCTGAGTTTTGAACCACATTCCTTTCTTCTTTCTTTTTCAAAAGATGGTTCCTAACCATTGAGAAGAAGCTATCCTTCAAAGTGGCATGGAAAAGGTAATCCCCCCCTTTGTTTCTTTCAGCTTTTTCTCCCCCCCCCCCCTGAAGCTGAAAATTGTAAATCTCAAAACAGCTCCAGCAGAGATACCTGCTTATTACAAGTCTGGTCACATTCCAGAGTTGAAAACTGTCAATGTCAAAACAGCAACGAGCAGAGAAATACTTTCTTCCCAATTGCCAATCTGGTCACATTTTGGTGAGAACGGACGGGTGAAAAGAAGCGTCCGGCTCCGCTCACACGGCCATCACAGTTGATCCAAGGAGATAGAATGGGGGGAAACCCTTTTCCCAGATGCCAAGGATTCCCTTTGTTTCTGTCTCTTTCTCTTGCATTGAGTTTGAGAGAGAAGAGAGGAGACGAAAAGAGGCAGCAGCTCATGCATGCATTTAATTAGATCTAACCATCTTTTAATTCTAACTTCTCCTCATACACTACGCTTGGCCATAAAAGACCCATTAAGGAAAATGCAAGGAAGTGGAGATATTGCTTCTGGCAATTTAAGTGGGAGAACACACGCACCGGGAAAGAGGAATGGAACCCAATGGGAACCATTGCTAATTTGGCAAATAACATCTGAGCTTACTTCTGTTTATCACAATATTTTTTTGTCTGTTTGCTTGAACCTCCCACTGACACTGACACTGCAATTGGCAGTTTGGATGTTGATCTCCTAAAGGAAAACAGTCTGATCCAGGAAGAAGGTTTTCTGCTCAAATGTTGTTAAATCCATAGACTCATAGAATTATAGAGTTGGAAGGGACCCCTAGGGTCATCTAGTCCACCCCCCTGCTCAATGCAGGATTTCCTAAAGAGGAAGATGTCTGTCCAGCCTCTGCTTGAAGACCTCCAGTGAAGGAGAACTCACTACCTCCTGGGCAACCTATTCTATGGACTGATCACTCTCACTGTCAGCAAGTTTTTCTAATATCCAATCTGTATTGACTCCCTTGAAGTTTCATCCTGTTGTTTCTAGTCCTCCCATCTTGTGCAGTGAGAATAGGGACCATCCCTCTGCACTGTGACAGTCCTTCAGAGACTTGAAGACCGTGATCATGTCTCCTCTCAGTCTTCTCTTCTGCAGGCTACACATTCCTAGATCCTTCAACTATTTCCAGACCACTAATGAATAGGGCCTACTCTGAAAGAAAGATATGATTAAGCACAGGGCAATCTGTCATCTGGGCTAAATACTAGGTAATAAACGGTGGTAATAAATTTGCAAGAAAACATGGAACCCCCTGTAGATGCATTGGAAAACTGCTACGTCTGGGACTCTCCAGCAGACAGATGGTGCAAGATTCCTTCTCACTAGGGATTTGCACAGATATTTGTAACATTCAAAATCCGTACAAATTTGCCTGAATTCATACATTTGTATTAGAATCAAATGTTGGCACCTTCGAAAACTGATTTGTATGAGACTGCACATTCATCTTGAATTTGAATCCCACGACATTCAAAGGGGCTCTATTCGAATGAATTCAGATTTCCTTGCATTTGATTTGATACGAATCAAATAAAAATAATTCATGCCTACTTCTCACAAAATTTGCAAAAGAGGAAATCCTTCTGATCTTACCGCAAGCCTCTTCTTGCTACTGTCTTCTACTAGGGCATCAATGCCCCACCCGTGTGTGTGTGTGTGTGTGTGTGTGGTTTATGCATCTGAAGAAGCTTCTGAAATGGAAAATTCAATATGCAGGCACGTCCCTCTAGACTGCAATTGCTTTTTGGTCCAAGGCCAAACTAGCTTACTGCTTTTTAAATATTTTTGGCAGCCCTAAAAACACCTTCCTCCTCTCCTCCTCCTCCTCCTCCTTCCCCTCTCCAGTTGCTTTCTCAGCAGATTTGCAAAAAACAACATAAAAACCCAAAACCCTGAAATAAAAATAAAAATAATAGGGGGGAAGTGACAAAGGATGGGGGAAACAGTCTGTCAAAAATGATGCAATGCAATTTCACTGGAAAAAAGTCAAGAAGCCTTGATACTTTGGGGGGAAATTTAAAAAAAAAAACCTTAAATCCCTGGAATTCAAAGCCAATAAACCCTGAAGGTGCAGAGATATCAAAGCAAGATGGGTTGAGACTTGACATACATAATTTATCTGACACAGAGAGGTCTGTCTCCAAGCACTCAAGCTGAAGATCTTCATGGCCTCAACCCATGTCTCCACTCATACTCAGTTAAGTTGGCTGGAGGGGAGCCCAGCCAAGTGGGTAAGGATGTTTCCATTGCCACCATCCAGGTCACCTTCTGGAGTGTCAGTGCCTGGACATAGAGGTCTATCTTCTAGCCTTCTCATGGATCTGCCTCTACGTGAAGGCACCGGTGGACCTTGAAATTCATCTCACAGTCTTCTCATGAAATGCTGTGATTTGAATTATGAGACACCCATTCCCTGCCTCTGGATGGCAATGCTCGTCTCCAGCTGCATTCCAGAGCAAAGGAAAAACAGTCTCAGACCCATTCTACTGCAGACGAAGGAAGTGTGGTTGTTAGCCATCCCAATCCCACGCCTCAGCGTCTTCCATGGGAATGGGTGGCATTGTCAACGAGGACATGTTACAGCCCTGCCCAGCTGAAAACCAACAGCCACTGCCAGCATGCAAGGCCCGCTTAAGAGACAGGAGAAGCAAGCGAGAGCTTTGGCAGGAAGCCCTCCGAGGAGACCCTGTGAGAGAAGGGACAAACTAACATGGCACCGTTGGCTGTGCTCGAAGGCAGAGCCGTACTCGACACCACACCACACTTGGTGCATTTTAGCAGCAGGGGATGCTGGGAGCTGAGGAGAGTGCAGGTATCCCCCCCCCCAAAAAAAAAAACACGCCCCAGCCATGCCCAGCCCCCAAGTATGGAAAGCATTACAAACAGGGGAAAGAAGGGAACCGGAAGCACCAAGACAATGAGGTAGGCAGGAGGGAGGAGGGAGGAGGGAGGAATTAACAAAAATCAAAGGGGAGTAGGAAGGCGGGGAGAAAGAGAAAGAGAAAAAAGAGCTGGGTTAGTTGCAGAAAGCACAGCCTGTTAATGACTAGCAAGAAGCCAGGTGAGCAGAAAGCAAGGTGGCTCCATCAGAAGTCCAGGGAGTTGGAGCTGTTATAGGTCTCTGCAGACCGAAGGCTGACAGGGGAGACAATACAGAATACATGTATCCATGGTCTTCCAAGCAGGAGGTATCAGGCCACACATCCAGCCCCATCACAGCACACCAGGGATGCGCATAAATATTCGTAACATTTGGTACCCGTACAAATTTGTACAAGTCCGGACGTTCATATATGAATCCAATGTTACGGCATTCATTCATTGACATTCATATCCATACAAATGCTCTGGAACGTTCAAGGACCTCGGAGGAGGGAACACAGCTATGCCTTTCACATCTGCAACGGATCCAGAGTGCATTTGACATGGACTGAGCGTGGACTCAAAGTGGATTCAAAACGGATATGTTATGGGATATGTATTGGATATGCATCAATATAAATGGGATACATATCAGATACGTATCGGACATGTATACATTCCTATCAGATATTTGTATCAAACCGTTCAAATATATTCGTATTAAATAGAATCCTACCACATTCAAAGGGGATCTATTCGAACAAATACAAATTTTCTTACATTCAATATTAATTGAATGCAAAAGACCCCCATCTGTACACATTCCTACTGCACACACTGGAGACGCATGGTGGTGGTTAGGGAGCCGGACTCTTATCTGGGAATACTAGATTTGATTCCACACTCCCCCATGAAAGCCAGCTATGTGACCTTGGGCTAGTCATAGCTCTCGTCTGAGCTCTCACAGCCCCACCTGCCTCACTGGGTATCTGTTGTGGGAAGAAGAACAGGAATCTTTGTCAGCCACTTTTGAGTCCCATTAAATGGGCGAGAAAAGTGGGCTAGAAAACCCAACTCTTCTTCTTCTTCTTCTTCTTCTTCTTCTTCTTCTTCTTCTTCTTCTTCTTCTTCTTCTTCTTCTTCTTCTCCTCCTCCTCCTCCTCCTCCTCCTCCTCCTCCTCCTCCTCCTCCTCCTCCTCCTCCTCCTCCTCCTCCTCCTCCTCCTCCTCCTCCTCCTCCTCCTCCTCCTCCTCCTCCTCCTCCTCCTCCTCCTCCTCCTCCTCCTCCTCCTCCTCCTCCTCCTCCTCCTCCTCCTCCTCCTCCTCCTCCTCCTCCTCCTCCTCCTCCTCCTCCTCCTCCTCCTCCTCCTCCTCCTCCTCCTCCTCCTCCTCCTCCTCCTCCTCCTCCTCCTCCTCCTCCTCCTCCTCCTCCTCCTCCTCCTCCTCCTCCTCCTCCTCCTCCTCCTCCTCCTCCTCCTCCTCCTCCTCCTCCTCCTCCTCCTCCTCCTCCTCCTCCTCCTCCTCCTCCTCCTCCTCCTCCTCCTCCTCCTCCTCCTCCTCCTCCTCCTCCTCCTCCTCCTCCTCCTCCTCCTCCTCCTCCTCCTCCTCCTCCTCCTCCTCCTCCTCCTCCTCCTCCTCCTCCTCCTCCTCCTCCTCCTCCTCTTGACCCAAGCCTTTGGCTGGCTGCAGAGGTAGCTTGCTTCTCCTTTCAGGCACTACTATCTGTTAGTTTTCATGGAGTCCATTGTTAATTGTGCTCCTCATATCAGCCCTGTTCCAATCCACCTCAGGACCTCAGGGTACAGGGGAGGAAATAGAGCTAGGGACCTAGGGAGAATGGTTTAAGGTTTAGATATCTTCCAAGGTGGCCTCAACCCAAGAGCCATCTACTTTGAAACATATATCCATGACTGTTGCATGTGGAAGGGCTGAACATTCTCCTGAAAGTGGATATGATTCAGGGCCTGTCACTATCCAGGGGCCTGTTCGCACTTGGCTTTTTTCTGGAGTACATCTCAGAATAGGAGTCTGTGGTCTGCATGCTAATGCAGACTCTGGCAGACCTCACTTGCAACACCCTATAGCCTGCACTTGCATTTGGACCGCAGGCCTCTATTCCAGGATATATTCCAGAATAAAGCCAAGTGTGAATAGGCCTCTGCTCTTCCAGCCTTGTCTTGCTTCACAGAACCCCAATGTGGTGATTTCTGGTCTGGCTGGCATGTCTTTCTATCTTGCTCCCAAACCACACCTGGATTTTGGTGTATTCATTATTCAAGAAGGGTGGTGACTGACAAAACAGAACAGATCCTGCTGATCTCTTGTGGACCAAAACATGGTTTGGCAGGGTCAAAGGCAAAGCTCCAGCTGGAATCTCATCTGTCCCTTTCTACCTCTAGTCTTTATGTTTTCCCACTTGTCATAATTCGTGCAGCCTGTCAAGGGGTTTCTCCCTTTATTTAGAGAAGTAACAGTCTATCCTGGGAGAAGGAGGAAGCAGGTAACAGAAGACCCCGGCAACCAGCAAAAGATGTCCACGTGGAGTGCTTTTCTGGTGGGGGAAATGAGGCTGACCCTTTCCTGGGCAGGAAAAGACGCCTCCTTTGCCACATCAATGTCCACTAGGGATGTGCATGAATATTTGTATTATTCATTGTTTGTACAAATTTGGCAAGATTCTAATCGAACGTTGGCTCATTCAAAGGCTGACATTCGAACTGAATGCTTTGGAACATTCATACAGAGCTTCGTTACATTTGTGAACCTGGGAGGTGAGAATGCGGCTGCCCCAGTCACATCAGCAACAGATCCAGAGCGAATTCAAAGTGGATTCAGGGCGGATTCGATGCATTCCAAGCAGATATGTACGGGATTTGTATGGGATTCATATAGAACATTTGTATCAAATTTGTATGGAACATTTGTATTGAATCCGAATCCTACCACAGTCAAAGGGGATCTATTCGAATGAATACAATTTTCTTCCATTCGATTAGATACAAATTTAATGGAAAAAAGGTTTGTCCACATCCGTAACTGTCCACCATAACTCCTCACTGCAGGTGAGAATTCACAGTTCTGCAAGATAAAGGATGGACCTGTGGAAGGGATATTCACGGGGAGGTGTGAAGCCTGCTGCCCATGCATGGTGCAAGCCTGCATATGGATGGACATCTGGGCTTCATCCAATCTTAGACGTCCTCAGTCTCTCTTGATAACATCTGCTCAAGCCTGGACACCTTCATTCACCCTCGGTCCACGTGTAGACAGACAGCTGTTGTGACACTGTCAAACAGATGTGGTGGTGAGGAGTCAAGAGAAGGCATGTGGGTCTGATTAGGGATGTGAAACAGCTATTTCTGTATTCCATTCGTACCAAATCGAACGTGAGAAGATTCATGTTTGCATGAATAGATTGCCTTTGAATGTGATAGGATTCATATCTGATATGAATGTTCAGTCCCATACAAATCCCATTCAAATGCATACAAATGACATATGAATCCCACACGAATCCCATATGAAGCTTCATACGAGTGTATCAAAACATTAGTCTTTAATGTGCTAATATTTGATTTGAATTCAACTGTCCAAGTTTGACCAAATTTGTATGAATGATGAATTCCTAGATCTGATCCCCTCTTTTTGAGATGATTAAGCTGCCTCTCTCATCTCAAAATAGCCACAGTTTTCAGTGCCACAAACTTAGGCTTCTCTCCAGGACTCCAAACCAGAAAGGGAGTCAGGGTAAATGTTTTTGTCACTGCAGTGGACCAGAGTGACTTCAGAATTATGGGAGTCACTTCCTCTCATCCAGCGCCCCTGTAGCTCAGCCGGGACCACCAGCTTTCCCAACAGCTGCTGCGGATGATAGGGGAACCACCCAGACACTCACTAACTTGCTCTCCCTCCTGCAGAGTTAAGCTTCTGATAGGATTCGAAGCAGGAGAACTTAACAAGAAAGCTCTCGGTAGGTGGTTCTAGCAGTTGTCAAAACAGTGAGCTGCTACAGTCACCTGGAGTGATGTTTACAAGTTTCAGGATTAAAGAGAAGCCAAGAACACGAGGCATTTCCCCTCTAACTTAAGGGGTGGAAAATAAATGCCCCCCAAGACACTGTTGAACTGCAGCTCCTATCAGCCCCACTGGGACGATCAAGAGCAAGAGTCACCTACACACCATCCTTGGAGAAAAGACCTCAAGGTCCTTCCTCCACATGGCTTGAACTTTGTTTAGGTTATGTCTGCAAAATGTTTTGAAAGTAGTTCGCAGGTGTTAGTATCTGCATGTGACTGCCAGTTTGGTCTAGTGGTTAGGGAGCTGGACTCTTATCTGGGAATCACCAGGTGCGATTCTGCACTCCTCCACTAAGCCAGCTGGGTGGCCTTAGGCAAGTCACAGCTCTCTTTCTGAGCTCTTACAGCTCCTGTTGCTTAACAGGGTATCTGCGATGGGGACAAGAACAGGTTTGTCAGCTGCTTTGAGTCCCCTTAAATTGGAAAGAAGAGTGGGGTAGAAAAGGCACTCCTAAACTACATTATCTGGCCTCAGTTGGCCATCTGCGCAGGCGCGGGTGCCTGACCAATGAGGGGCTGCCCCGCGAGCATGTGCAGAACATTGCTGGCCTATTCCAGCCAGAATCGAGCCGGCAGCAGCAGGTAAGCGCCATTCATGTGTGCGCACGACTCCGGGGTGGGTTGGGGAGGTGCTGGGTGGGGGTCTTGCCACTTGCATAGGCCTGATCCTGGCCGATGCAGGTGGCAGGACCCCAGGGAAGGGACCCGACTGGCCTCCCAACCCCTGGCTGCAAGGCAGCCAATGAGGAGAGGCCGGGGGAGGGTCTTCAGCCCGAACGCGTTGAGTACAGTTCCCCGTCCACACGTAGGCAGGTAAAGGATGTGTTTGAAACACATCCTTTACCTGCCAGTGCAGATGGGGAACTGTACTCAACGTGTCTGGGCCAAAGTGTCCTCAGGCGCCTTCGCCTTACTGCTCAAGGCAAGAAGGTGCATTCAAACCACTTTAATCTACCCCTGCTTTTATTTCTGCCTCTAAAAGAACAATTTGGGCAGCTCTCATATAGAGATAGGTGTGTGGTTGACCCTTCCTGAAGGTACCTCAAAATCATTTTCAAAGACCTATGCAGGGGAAGGAGGCTATTTTGAATGATTAGCCAGAAGTCAAATTCCAGCAGAAACTGATATTAAAGTAAATCACACGTCATTTGTGTGAATGTCCCACTGATGTCAGAAATCTGCATTCCACAGAATTAAGTGAAATTCTGCAGTCTGAAGTTGGAGCAATTTCAGAATTTTTGGAGCCATCTCTCCCCTGAAAGCAAAATTGCAAATTGCAAAAGAAAGAGACATAATAAGTATCTAACACAGAAATATTAAACAGAACACAAAACACAACACCAAATAGACTGAATGCTGGCAAAATGAAAATCACACACACACACACACAAAAAGATAGAAATGAAATGTTTTGCCTTTGCTCACATGGTAGGGGAAGCTCAAGACCAGAGTGTTCTCCGGATGTTCCCAAAATGCAGCTCCCATTGGCTCTGGACAACCAACCAATGACAAGGAATTATGGGGACTGTAGTTCAGAAACTTCTGAAGAGTTACCATTGGGCATGTACTCAATCAAGCAAATAGTTGGGGTTCACGAGCAGGGCCTGATTTGGTTCCAGTGAATTTCCAGATATGCAAACACTGCCTGTTGGTTTTGTGGCAAATATTCAGGAACACAAACTGTTCAACTGGATTTTTGAATGTGAGCCAAACTTTGCACATCTACTCCTACCCCCCTTGGGGGGTGGGTGGGTCATTTTGCTTTTACTGAATATGGAAGTCTGAAAACATGCCTCCAAACATGTAACTCCTTCAAACATGGCTGCGTTCCTGCAGAGATAAGGCGGAAGTAGCTTTGCTCTTGCTGAGCATTGTGGTTTCTGTCACAAAAAGTGTGAACTTGGCCACACAAATGTGTGTGCGTGTGTGTGTGTGTGTGCATGCGTGAGTGTGTGTGAAACTTACCCAGCTCGTTGCTTTTTGGACTTATCTGAGATGCCATCCCGAGACATAAGCTTGTTGAAAACTATGATTCCTATCAGCATGTTGACCTGCAGAGAGGAGAAGAATAGTGAGGAGTGGTCATGGAGAATAATGGGTAGAACAGCCCATGCCAGCTAGATAATGTTTTACATCAAAACATTTAAAAACCACCCAAGGTGACTATTTATTTATTTATTTATTTATTTATTTATTTATTTA
The DNA here is from genome assembly GCA_023333525.1 of Aspidoscelis tigris stejnegeri. Lineage (NCBI taxonomy): Eukaryota > Metazoa > Chordata > Lepidosauria > Squamata > Teiidae > Aspidoscelis > Aspidoscelis tigris. The sequence goes on from JALMGA010000023.1 coordinate 3,844,411, forward strand.
TTTATTTATTTATTTATTTATTTATTTATTTATCCATCCATCCATCCATCCATCCATCCATCCATCCATCCATCCATCCATCCATCCATCCATCCATCCATCCATCCATCCATCCATTTTAGCCACCCAAGATGATGTCCACCTCATAGTAGTAATTCTATGCATGAACAACCTTCTCTGAGTTGGATTTGTTGGATGATGCTATGTCTTGTATTTAAGAAAAGTCAGAAAAACATTTCCACAGCCACTCTGCCCCCAGCTTGTAGGAATTCAGGGCAGCCTCTAGGTTCCTACCAGAACAATCACTGCAGCAGGTCCAACAAAGGCATACAGCAATCCTCCTTCAAGGGACAGCCAGCAGCTGGAGAGAGAAGGAAGCCACTGAGTTCTAGGGATGGGTGTAAATATTCATAACATTCAAAATTCATACATATTGGGTCAGATTCAGACATCCGAATTCAAACCAATGTCGGCACATTCAAAGAATGACATTTGAATTTGAATTGAATGTTTTGATACTTTCATATGAAGCTTTTTATGGGATTCATATGGGATTCAACATTCGTATCAAATACGAATCCTACCACATTCAAAGGGGATCTATTCGAATGAATACAAATTTTCTTACCTTCGATTCAATATGAATTGAATACAAATAAAAAATAAAAATATTGTGCACATCTCTACTAAGTTCATGTCAAGAATAGAAGACCAAAAACATGTCTTCACCTTCAAGACCATCCATGCCGAATTGGATTCAAGGCTTCCACGGTGTTTGGGCCAAAGAATTCATTTAGCTTTCTATCCCAGCCTCTACCTGAAAGTCTCAGGGTGGATCCCAATAAAACCAGCATAAAGCCGAACAAAATAAGTTAGCTAAAAATACCATTTGTGTCATCCTGAAATCTGGGGTGTTGGTGCCTCTATAACCAACAAATTTCTTACTCAGGCAACTGGGGGAAAAAAAAGCAATGAAGTTGTCTTTTGGGGAACTGAAAGACAATCTTTTGCAACTGGTTCCTGGAACCCTTACCTTTGGCTAAGAACATGGAAGGAAGGAAGGAAGGAAGGAAGGAAGGAAGGAAGGAAGGACAGAAGGAAGGAAGGAAGGAAGGAAGGAAGGAAGGAAGGAAGGAAGGAAGGAAGGAAGGAAGGAAGGAAGGAAGGAAGGAAGGAAGGAAGGAAGGAAGGTATTTTTTTTCCTGAATAATGGCCTGGAACTATCCTTAAGTATATTTTACACTGGAGGTTTTTGGCATTCCAATTTCCTTCTGTAACACCTAAGATGATCTCATCTCCTTCTGTACTCTAGAGAAGAGGCACCTCATTCCCACCCTTTCATGCTTTTTATGGAGTTGGACATTTCTCCATCTCTAGCTGGCTATGGCACTCTTGGCAAATTCTGGACTCAGTCAAGTTAAATCACCAGGGAAGTGGCCTACTGGACCACAACAGCACCTAAACGTCTGCTTTTACTTTGGCCTTAAACTCTTAACTATTGAACATGAAGCCTTCTTCCCTGGTAGACTAGGACACAGCTTGTCATTAGACATTTCTGGCCCTAATTGTTGACAGTACCATGTAAACAATGACCACGTATTGGTTAAGGTAGATGGTTGAGTCTGAGACCTTCCATTGTAATTGATACAGGAAAACCCCAAAGATTATTTCCTATACAGTACATATATTCTTAAATACTGCTTCCTTCTATTGGCTGCATGATTGTCTACGCCCAAGATCTCTCTGCTCCTTTTGAAAGTATCTCCATCACCCTCGTTTTATTTCAAGAACAAAACAGATAATTATTCTTCTCCCATGAAACCTACTAGGTGGAAGTTCCATATCCTTTGGTCCGAGTAAAGCCAACAGAGACTGCAACGACCAAGGCTGGTAATCCTAGTTAAGATAGAAACAAGTAAGGATGATGAAAAAAAAAAAGTGGTGAAGAAGTTCAAGATCTGACCAAAAATCAGTGAATTATTCTCTGCTGGAGATGGGTAGATAGTCAGTTCTTGTTCAGTTCCATTAACATACACAATCCCATTTTGTTTTATCTAACAGTTGCGGATTTTGTAAGAAGACTTAAACACACCCTTCCATTTAGAGAGCAAGCTCTGTAGAGCATCTCAAACTCCAGTCAAGGCCAAGAGATCTGTGCTCTGAACTTTTGCGTCTACCACCAAGCACCAGCTTCTACAGGGGGTAAAGCTGACATGTTTCTTCTTTCCCCTAGACTGCAACTGTTTGGTTGCCCGGTTGGGAGACGTAGCACCCTTGTTTTAGAAGAAGCACCCGATGTCTTACCCCATCCAAGGCATAGGAAGCGTTTGCGGACCAGGCGGGTCCGTATCCTGCCAATCACAGCCAAGTAGGATTGCCAAGCTTCTGTTAGCACCCAGCAGAAGGAAGAGAGGAAGAAAAAATGAAGGAAGGCAGCTGTCATAGTGCAGACACCCTGGGAAGGCAACAGAAGATGGAAACGGGAGGCATTAGAACACATTCTAATAGGGATGAACATGAATATTCCCAAGCACAAGCAATATTCCAAAGTGGCTTCTTCCCTCCCCCCCCCGGGCCCCCCTCTCCCTCTCCAACTTTAATCAATTGATGCCTCTATTAGGTTTCCTGATGTTATATCAAGGGGACAAGGCAGTAACACAGGCACAGTTGGCTCTGGTTCATAGGCTGGAAAGGAGCTGTGGTTGCTCATCTTATCCCACTTATGAGGGACAGCATGATAAATGGCAGCATGTAAATATGGGTTGCATCCAGGGGTGGGAGGTGGGGGAAGGAATATAGCACCATTATGGCTTTGCTATCGCTGGGTTGCCATTATGGTTGTATGAATATTCACCACATTCAAAAATTCGATCGAATATATTCAAATTTGTCCATTCGAATTCAAGTGGAGATTGACATTTGAACATGAAGCAAATGCTCCTGTGCACTTGTTCGAAGCTTTGTTATATTCATGAACATGAGGTGGCAGCAAAGTGGTTGCCCAGTCACATCTGCAGCAGATCCAGAGCAGATTCAAAACAGATTCAGAGTGGATTGGAAGCAGATTCAGAGTGGATTCAACGCGTTCAGAGCAGATTCTTAGGGGACTCATAGGCATGATTGGGGACAGATATTTGAATAGCATTCACGCCATGTTTGTATCAAATTCAAATCCTACCACATTTTAAAGGGCTCGATTTGATCAAAAGGGGACTCTGTTAAAGTGAATGTGAATTTCCTCAGACACAGATTCAAACCAAACACGAAAAAACATCCCTGCACATCCCTATCTGCCAAATATATCTGTGGCAATCTAACCAAAGCTCCACTATATCCCCGCAAGCATGTGTGACAGACTATTGCTGGAATTCCTGCTCAGTGAATCTAGAGACACACACACCTGTCTCACATTTTGCAAGTCTGAGCATATGAACATGACAATTCAGCGTTATGCAGACCTGAGACCTAGTTGCATGAGGGCAAACAGAACGCTTGTAGGAGGCCGTGGGATGGAGCACTTGCTCTTCTAGGCAGGCAGTTCTGTCATGGGGATGGGCCTAAACAGGGATGAGCGTACATGAGAGAGCCATCTACCTCATCCTTGCTGGGTCCCGAAATGGTGAGCCGGGTGTCCCTGCGCACACTGGCCGCTCTGGTTGGCTAGCTACACCGTTCCTTACCTGCCTACGCGTGAATGGGGAAAGCGTCCTGAGTGTTGTCATAGCCTAAGTGTACTACAGCCGCTCAGCTGTAGTGCGAAAAGGCCTCTGGTTCTGTTTGCTTCCAACCATTTTTCCACACCCATTTGAGGTTGCCGTTGCTACTATTTTTTAAAAGGTCACAAAAAGGTTTGAAGAAACCTTATCTATCCATTGGTTGCCTCCTTATATGTCCAGTTTTGAAGTCATGGTCACCTGTGGATTGAGACTGCACGGATGACAGAAGAAGAGGAGAGTTGGGGTGTTTTTCCACTTAGCACTAGAGTACCCATTAAGGATTGTATCAAAAAAGGGGGGTGGCAAAGAAGCGTGAATTTTATCCACTTGCACTGCTAGATAAACTAAATAGCTAGCTATCATTGTCTCTTCGGAAAACAAAGCAAAATATATAAAAACAGGCCCTTACTGCCTGCCTCGGTTTTTGCCCAGAAGCAACAAATCGCCGGCTAGCTGCCTTCCCAAAGGCTTATTTTGGCAGCCAAAATGGCTGCACTCTACGGATCCCCCAGCAACATCTCCCGTGGCGTACACCTGCCCTTCCTGTCTTCCCCACCTCCCAACGTGGGCTCACAGCACATCAAGGTCAGTGCCGCAGGGCAGCGATCTATTATGCACAATGCTGCCTCCCAATAAGCAGGGCAGCGATCGGGAAAGGACCAAATTCACACCTCTTGCGCAAGGGCTCATATTGGAAAAGGCATGAAGAAACACTCAGCGCTGGATGAAATCACTGCGAAGGGCACTTTAGAGCTAAGTGCAATTCTTTGGGCAACTGAGGCTGGGAAAATGTTTAGGGAAACATCAGGTCGAAAGGAAAATAAAATCCAGGTTGGCTCCCGGAGTTTTTCGACAGGAACTTTGGCCACCATAGTTCTGATCATATGCAACTTCCCATCTGCACTATTCATTTAGCTTCTATTCACAGGCCCCACTCCCATTCAACAACTAAGAAGGTTTCAGACTGAATCAAGTTTCCTCTGTTCCCACTGCAATTTTGAATCCCGAACTTAATGGGGACTAAATAGCTAAACCCCAGTTAAAATAAACACGAAGGGTGCTTCCGCACAGGCCTTTTAACACGCATTAGTCACACATTGGGGAACCCGTGTGCGCATACACGTAGCTGTTTAGGACACTTCCGGTGAGACGCGTCTTCACAGCAACACCCATTAAGCACACTTTTGGTAGACCGTGTCCGCATAGATGGACCTATTAAGCACACTTCCGGTGAAGCGCGTCCGCACCTATCCATCCCTAAATTTAATCTGTCCTTCCGCTGCGTGTGCAGAAGGATGGGGGTGGGTAGATCCGTATCTATTAGATACGGATTTACCCCTGTAAGTCTGGATCTACCCTGCATCCGGATTTAGTAAATCTGGGTCTACTGAACCCGGTTTTACTAAATCTGGATGAGGTAGATCCGGATTTATTTAGGCAAATGTGGAAGCAGCCAAAGAAAAGAAGCTCTCACTCCTGTTTCGAGCAATACCATGCTTTATTTCACCCTGTGGGAATGGCTCCTGGGCTTTTGGGGGAGGAGACAGTACATCGTGGGGCGTCCTCCCCAGATCTTTTCCGCCAATGGCTAGTGCCCTTGTGGGCATTGGGGGCACAGCACGATGTAGCCCGCAAAGGGGCAGCATCCACTCTTGTGCCTTCCGTGCACAAAGGTTATGTCAAAAACCCCATACCTCAAGCCCCAAGTGCCCACAATGCTTGTCATGCATCCTACAAGCATTATTTTTATCTGACATGGAATACTTGGCATCATTGCTCCGGGCTCCCTTTTTGAACAAGAGCAATGCTGTGCAGCATTGAACGTACTGGCCGTGGCAATGCAGGGAACCATGAAGGAGTGGCCACCCGTTTGCAGTGGATTTTGCATGCTTCTGCAGCGCAATGTCAACGTGATGCCACAATAAGTATCACAACATAGTATATTCCTCCTTGCTTACTGTGGTTTCCATTTTGGAAATTTTGGATGAACATAGGATTGGGGGGGGGGCTGGAAGAACCCAAGAGCAGAGTGAAAACCACCCACCTTAGCAGGGTCATGGCTTGATTGGCAGGGGCAGAAGCAATCAGGGAAAGGAGTGGGAGTAGGAGAAAAGATGCTGTTTGCCAGGGCTTGAGATGGGAGTGAGAACGGAGACTTCAAATTCAACCTGTTTTATCACCAAATAAACGGGAACAGCTGATAAACAAACTCGGATCTCAAATAATTAATTCCGGCTTAACCTGGTGCAGTGGGAACACAGCCACAGTTTGTAACCTCCTTTTCATCGGACTATGGAATTTGCTGCCAGAAGCAAGTAGTAACAGCAAACAGCCTAGATAGTGTTAAGGAAGGTTAGACAAATTTATGGATGACAGATGTATCAATGGCTACTAGAATGGATGCCTAGGTACATCTTTCAGGCTGGGGGGAACAAACAGGAGGCCTCTCAGGCCATTTGCTGGGATTTGAGAGCAGGAGAAGAGTTGCCCTTCTCTCTGCTTGAGATGCCCATGGGCAATTGGTGGGCCACTGTGTGGGGTAGGACTATGTGGGCTGTGGGCTGATCCAGCAGAGCTCCTCTTGGGTTCTTTTTCTTCAGCACACTGATTCACTCAAAAAAGAGGAGGGAAGAGGAGGGAAGAAAAGGAAAGCAATAATGTTAACATATTAAATTGGGGCTTTAAAATGTGCCAGTACTAATTTGCTGGGTTTTTTAAGTGGTAGCATCTAGGGATGTGCATGAATATTCATTAACATGTGTCATTCATACAAATTCATATGAATTCAATATTTGTTCATTATCATTCATATGATTATGAATGTTTTGGACATTATTAACAGAAACACAAACATATAACATGACACCAAACATGTCAGCTTTGATATTTCATAACACATCAGGACCTTCCCAAGTTCCTAATTTGAGGTTATATATTGGCAGATAATGTATGCAATTGTAATTGACAGATGGGAACCTTTTCAAAATCATCATCATCATCATCATCATCATCATCATCATCATCTTTTTAAATGTCCTCAGCCATGCTCATTCATAAGAACTAGAATCTGACTTTATATAGGAATCTGCAGCATGGAATTTTGGATCCAGGTTCTGGTTCTAGATGTTAGGTTTAAGCATTTCAAGCACAAATCGTTCTTTCTTTCTTGTACCTTCTGCTCCTGCCCAGCCTTATTTCTTTTCCTTCCTGGAATCCAAAGTCTTCAGCTAACCAAATATTTTAATTCCTTCCCTACAGATGCATATCCAAGGGCAGGCTTTGTCACTAAGCATGATTCATTCTAGACAGCAGCTGCCAGGCTCTGCCACCCTCAGGGACATTACCCCAGAGGGAGAGAGGGAGAGAGAGAGAGAGAGAGGAAAGAGACAGCCAGGACCTCTGGGGGAACACAGGTCTGAGGAGGCAGATGATGAAAACAATCATGTAGGGGATTTTCTTAACGAGTCTTCTATTTCCAGCTAGGTTGGCCTTGACCAAGGGATGTTGTAGCTTCAGACATAGAGATCTTCTATAGGGCATTGCACCAGATGCCCAAGAAGTGAAAAGGAAGGAGAGGTCCTTGTCTGTTTTTAGAAACATTTGGTTGACTACCAGGGGAGAGGAGAGATTGTCCACGGGATCAGGGCAGCCTCATGGATGGTTGCTCAGATGATGCTGGACTATTAGCTCCTCAGCTCCAGCTGACTGTAGGAGACCACAGGAAGTATAGTTTGGTAACACCTTGGACAGCCATATCTTAGGCACCCTTGCATTGAACAACTCTTAGTTCATGCTATTACTTCAGGAGGTTGGGTTTTTTGTTTTTTTGTTTTTGAGTTTGCATCTTGCAATGAGGGATGGGACACGTGTCCCAACAGGCCTGATGGGGAATGTGATGCCCACCCAAGGCATGCAGGAGCAAGGGCACAAAATTAAGCTCTTTGCCACTTCAGTCAGGCATCCTTGTCAGTGGACATGGCTGCTTTGATGCACTCAACAATGTAGGGGCAGGGGATTTCCAGGCAGCCACCCACCCCAGATACCGACCACCACCACCATGGACTGTGGGTGTAATCAGGCATACTTAAAGAAGTGCCCTATGAGCCAATTTGAGTTTGCAACAACAAACATTGCTTCTTCACCAGTCAGGATTTTATTGCTTTGAAGGCATATCTTTCTTCAACCTGGCTTGGGCAGGGAACTACATGATCAAAAAGATAGGGTTTCCTGACAAATGCCCAGTTAGTTGGTAGCTGACTTGGAAGTGGGGCAAATAAAGACATTTTGTTTTAGTGCATCAGAGGGTGGGACACTGTTTCTTAAGGGAATGACTGAAAAAAGCCCTATCCAGTCACACCCTTTAGCTAGATTGTGACCTTAGTGTTCAACTACACTGTATAATAACAAAATACTCCATGTTTTGGAAGACAAGCCTTTAAAGTCAGATATGGGGAATTTGGAAAGCTGTAATTTTTTTTTTTTTAGCTTCACAGAGAAGAGGCATGAAAGCAAAATAGATTGTGAGCAGGTAGAAAACCTTATCAAGAACAAAAACAAGGATAAATATTTTGGGGGGTTTGTTTTTTACCTTACTGAGCATCTGAGATTGCCCCACCAGGATTAGCACATTGGAAGCCAAAATGGAGACACAAAAATTCAGGAGAATGATGGAACGTTCTGACTTGATAAACCTGAAAGATAGAATGAGGAAATGTTGCTTTGAGAGATGTCCGGAGCTCACATTTGGATATTAGGTGGTAGGTTTGATCCTAGCTATCTCTCTGAAAGAAGAAGAAGGAGGAGGAGGAGGGGAAGGGAAGGGGAAGAAGAAGAAGAAGAAGAAGAAGAAGAAGAAGAAGAAGAAGAAGAAGAAGAAGAAGAAGAAGAAAAGAGCTGACTTTTCTACCCTGCTTTTCTTACTCATTTAAGGGGACTCAAAGCAGCTGACAAACCTTCTTCTCCCCAGACACCCTGTGAGGCAGCTGGAGCTGTGAGAGCTGAGAAGAGAGCTGTGACTAGCCCATGGCCACCCAGCTGGCTTCGTGGAGGAGTGCAGAATCAAACCAGGTATTCCTAGATAACAGTTCTGCTCGCTAACCACTAGAGCAAACTGGCTCACAAAGGTCTAGCAAACAGTTTTTTACACCATTGCTGATAACAGCCCAGTGATGTGTCCACACAGACAACTCTTGGTTCCAAGGGCAACAAAAGTTTCCTTTCATCTTCCCTTTCCAGCTCCTTGCATTTTTTAAATTTTTATTTTGCCTTGCAGTCACAAATCTAGAGCGAACCTCCATTTCTGCTACTTTCAATGGTGTGGCATCATTTCAAGTCCAAAATTTTGCTTAACTGGCCCATTTCTTACAAACAGCAGCTGCCTGGCTGCCTGGTTTGCCTAACGCACCTGGATCTTGCCTGCCCAAAGAGATAGTTTAAGCAGATTGACTAAAGTGTGTTAGACAACCCAAATGCCAATTTGTGCCTTGGAGCGATCGCACAGGTAGTTGAGCCAACCTACCTCCAAAAGGCCGCATAGATCACTAGGAGGGTCAATAAAGCCATACAGGAAACGGCACAACCAATCATAAGTGGGACAGAGGGAGAACTGCTGGAGTCCATTGCCTGCAAGGGGAGGTGGAGAGAAAGAAAGTGATTGTGAAGTTTCTGCAGACACTTTTGTATCAAAAGAAGAAAGTACAGCTGAAATAGGAAGGTGCACAACAAACTCCAGCTTCACCATTCCTTGGCAGCTTCTCACCCAGATGTGGCAGCCACCAGCTTGGATAGCTTTAAGAAAAAAGGATAGACAAATTCATGGAGGATATGTCCATCAAGGCTACTGGAATGGATGCCCAGGTACCACCTCCAGGCAGGATGCCTCTAAAGACCACTTGCAAGGATCCAAGAGCAGGTGGTTTTGACTTTGTCTTCTGAGATGCCCAGAAGTAATTAGTGGGCCAGTGTGTGTGACGGGATGCTGGACTAGATGAGCTGTGGCCTGATCGTGCAGGGCTTCTCTTAGATCCTTATGACTAGATAGGCTGTGGCCTGATCTCATGCTCTTATATTCTTATTTAAGTATGTGAGTAGCACTCATCAGTGGCTCTACAGGGCATTTTCTCATGCATACATCACATCAGGACAAAAAGATGCTGTGAAGCCAGCATTTTCTGGTGTCACAACAACTTGTAAACCTAGCAACAGGGGCCTGTCAGGCAGGTGCATAGGACAGAAATTTGAAGAAGGTGCTGAGTTTTCTATTTGTGGTCCAATGATTAACTTGAACTTTTAGTTCTTAATGGGGAGAAGAGAAAAAAGGAAGAACGACTATGATCCAAGTCCTTCTGCCATTTAAAACAAACAAACAAATACCAAAATAGTGTGAAGTGGGAGGGAAAGTTTGACAGCTAGAGGCTTTTAGGGACATATGGATGGGTCCTTATTCCTTCTTCAAAGGCTCATTTTCTTCTTCGGTCAGCAGGAATATAAGAATATAGTCCAGCATCCTGTCTCATGCAAAGACCCACCGATTGCTTTTGGGCATCACAGGCAGGAGACAAAGGCAAAAACCTCCGCCTGCTCCTGATTCCAAGCAAGTGGCCTTTAGCATAGGGGTATGCAAAAATGCACTCTCTGTCATTCAATTCGAACTGAGTATTTGAATATCCAAATTTGTATGAATAGAGAAAAAACGAAATGTATCAAAATTTGAACCGATTCAAATACATTCGTATGAATATTCAATACATATTTGATGATATGAATGTCAACAATATTCGTATGTGCCTGTACGCATCTCGTTTTCATCCCATACGTATCCGTACAAATGCAAAGAGATACGAATAGGTTGCATATGGATACGAAGGTCCAAATGATTTTTCTGAATGATTTGAAATATTCATATTCATTAGACTATTTAAAAATGAATGTCTGGACATTCGATTCAAATTTGAATGTTCGAATTCAGCCAAATTTGATCAAATAACAAATATTTTGAATATTCTTGCCCATCCCTTCTTTAGAGGCATCCTGCCTGCCTCACCAGCCAGGAGGCGGTACCTAGGCGTTCATCCAACATCACTATCGGACGAACCAGCTCCAATATTCTGCTTCTTTTCTGCCTCCTGGGGCAAAAACCTTCCAACCAGGGTGGGCGAGGATTTTTCCTCCCAGCTCCTCTGCATTGCTTGAGGAGGACTCCCCATTTCCTTGCCAATTGGCTATACCAGTGGAATACCAAAGACCTTGTCTGGATTAAGGAGGCACGAAACCAAACAGCCAGGAGTGGAGAATGGAGGCAAAGCACCGCCTGTTCGGCTTGCCATCAGGAGCAGCCAGAGCGAAACAGGGCTGCTCGGCCTGCCGCCTCGATGGCTGTGCGTTTCCATCTGGCTCCGGCGCCCTCTCCATCGCTAAGCGTATTAATGCCTTGAAGAGTTTCTAATAACCCTTATAAATTTCAACAGCCCCAGCAGTTAGCGTAGGGGGGCGAGGAACACATTATCTACTGCAGCACTTAAAAAGCATCTGAGGAGGGAAAGACACTGGAGCAAAAATAGGAGGCTGGAAACAATAGGAAGGTTTGGAGGAGGACGAGAGTGGAGGAGGCAGAAAGAGAAAGAGGGCAGGAAGGGGGAGGCTGGGAATGTGGGAAATTTAACAGCCGATTAAAAACGAACCCCCCAAAAAGAGGGGGAGGAGGGGATTTCGAGCCCCAAACCTACATGGATGCAATACATCTTTTGAGCCTCTGCAGCCCACTGCACTAAATTGCAGATGGTTATCTGAGCCTGGGTGGCATCATTAAGAGGAAGAAAGGCAGTCCGCACACTGGAGGAATACGGAAACACTCTCCCAACTATCATTTCACTGTGACAATTACTCTCCCTCCCTAAGTCTTTGGACAAATGGCAGCACACAGCAGGCATCTTCAGCGAGCATCCTGCTTGGAGCCAGCCAGCCAGCCAGCCTGCCTTGCCTTGCCTTGCCTTGCCTTGCCTTCCTCCCCCCTTCCCCTCTCCTTCCTTTCTCCTCCACTTCCCTCTCCTTCTTTCCTTCCTTTATCCCTTTCTTCTCTCTCTCCCTATCCTTCCTCGCCTCCCTCCTTTATCCTTTTCTTCCTTTGTCCCTTCTCTCTTCCTTCCTTTCCTGTCCCCCTCCCTCCCAGAAATGCATCCACACTTTTTTAAAGGAGCTCAAAAACTGCACGGCGGGGGGGGGGGGGGTAGCTACCAAAAGCTAGCGTTTCCATCCCGTCTCTAATCCACACTAAAGTCCAGAAAATACACTTTTTCCGCCTTCTTCATTGAATGTGAATTGGAAGTTCCATGTGCTCTCTCTTCTCAGCCACTTTTGAACCTCTTTTTTAATGTGTCTGAATGCAGCTATAGCCTCTGAACCTGCTTTTTGCAGGACTTGGGTAATTTCAAGCCTAGTTGCATATGGTGCAAAGGCTTGATTTTGCAGCCTGTCTTCTAAAAAGATTAAGGACAGTATGTGCATTAGGTTGAAAGAAGGGCGGAGTGGGAGAGAGAGACTTTAAGCACCACTTCTGACACTTTCTGCAGGCTGCTTTGGGTCAGGCAGGGCAAGAAATATCTGTGGCTTGTAATGCCCAGGTGCGCAAAAGCACAGGGCGGAAGCATCAAACATCAAGGGAGATGTTAGCGATTTCTGAAGACACTTTGCTGGTGATGAGTTTGGAAATGATCACATCCGAGCTGAACCTCTGAGCAAACATGGAGACTGAAATGTGATTATCTGCTGCCTTCCCCCCACCACCACCCGGTTATACATCCTAAATCTTTTGCCACGTTCCTCAGCTCCAAATACATACCGGGGGGGGGGGGGGGAGAGAGAGAGAGCAAAGAATGATACATTTTGAGCAAAGAGGTTTGAAAATGTGTTTTTTTAAAAAAAAAATGGTACTTGGCATGACATTTTCTATTGATTTCCTTTTTTAAAAAAGTCCTCCAAAGCCCTTCATGTAGAGTTGAATGGAATGAAGGCTGAAAACAGATTGACCATCTAACCTTAGAGGTTGTTCATATAATAATGCTAGTAGCCATTGTAGCTCCTCTAATAATACTAATTTTACTTTTACAGTGGCTGCATCCACATGAAATAAAATAAGTTCTCATATTGTGTCCCTGGGGCTTGGCAGACACATGTCCTGATCTTCACAGGGCCTTCTGACCACCTCTTCCCATATAGACCCTTGCCCACGCCCAGAGATCTGCCAATGGTCCTCTTGAGACGTTTTCGCACAGGGCTGAACGGGACGCGTGGGAGACAGCTGCGGACACGGCATCCGCATTGCCCGAGCGGGGCTTGCGCTCCGACGTGTCCGCAGCTGTCTTTCTCGCGTTCGAAATGTAGAGCACTTTAAAGTGCTCTACATGCGTTCGAACGCGGACGAGCCGCCCGCAGGCGTTCGGGAGGAGAAGCATTCGCGCCTGCTTCTGTCTCCCGAACAGCTGCGGGCTCGCCTCCGACGCCGGCGCGGCTTCGACAATCAGCTGTTTGACAATCAGCTGATTGCCGATCTGCCTCCGCGGCTGTCTCCGCGCCCCTGGCCGGCCTTTGCCGGCTAAGACAGCTCCCGGCGCTTTGAGCATTCGCACACAGACGCGCCGGAACGCGTTTACACGCGTTCTGGCGCGTCTGTGTGTGAAAGGTGAAAGCGCCGGGAGCTGTCTTAAGCTTTCCGCCTGAACGCGTTCCGTTTGGAACGCGTTGCAGTGCGGAAATCCCTTTGGTTGTCCCATCACCTGCAGTAGTTAGGAAGGATGGGAACATGTGGGAGGGCCTTCTTGGTTGTAGCCCCAAGGCTATGGAGTAATTTCACATCTGAGATGCATCAGGCTCCTTCATCATATACTGGAACAAGAAGGAATGTAAGTGGTATGTCTCCATAGACCGCCATACCACAGAGGACTCATTTCAGTGTGGAAGCAGCATGCAGGTCTACTGGAAGATCAAACCAGGACATCCTAGTACAATCTATGTCCTGTCCTGTGTGGAGTGGAGGATCCTTTAAAATGCACCAGTGTGCATTAGGGGATATGCACAAATATTCATGACATTTGAAATTTGTACAGATTTGGACATTCAAAGACTAACATTCAAATTCAAATCAAATGTTTTGATGCATTCGTATGAAGCTTTGTATGAAGCTTCATATGGGATATGTGTGGGATTCATATGCTATTTGTTTGCACTTATATGGGATTCATATGGGATTTGTACGGGATTGAACATTCGCATGGAATACAAATCCTACCACATTTGAAAGGGACCTGTTCAAACGAATACAAATATTCTTGTATTAGATTTGATAATCAAATGCAAAAAAACCCTCCTCACCATGTTTCACACTAAATGCAAGTGCAGAATGATAACTCGCTAAAAAAGAAAAAAAATCAAATGCAGAAAGCACATGCTGCAGAGTTAATTTTATTTTCCATTTCAGAGAATGTGTGTTCTCATTCCGTTGTTTGCTCCAGCCTTGTAAATCACCCATTTATTAAATAAATAAATGCATGACAAAGGTCTGGGCATTTATGTGCAAGGCTGCATAACCACACTACAAGGATATGACCTTGTAAACACCTCCCAGGCCCCGATCAATAGCTGTTATGTTTTGTTTAGGATTTCTGATCCCTTAATAAGATTAGATCTTCCAAAGACAAGCAGTGTGACTCTCTCAATTCTACCACATTCATAATAAATAAAATCAATGATCTGGACCAGAGGTCTGTTATTTGTTTAGTTAAGGCATTTAACTTCAACACAGAACTGGTTCTGCACATCAACCCTGTCCACACAGAACTGACTCTGTGCACCCTCTCTTACACAAACACACCATGTTCTCCCCCTCCCATTTGCATTTTCAACAGTCCTGTGAGACAGAATACGCTGATAGGCAGTGACTCTCCAAAGTTATGCAGGGCCCATCCACACCTAGGTTTTAATTCAGTCTCGGCTCACTTTCAGACTGAGGTCAGACGTCAGTGGAGCAACAAGCCATTTCCTTTGAGTATAACCGAACTCAGTAAATCTACTTTGGGCTAGATAACGTGGCAAGGATACAACTAGTCATTCTGCTGATGTGCTCTTCCACTCTGAAGGTGGACTGAAGCTGGATTAAAACGGGTGTAGATGGGTCCTTTCTCTTTTGGGATTCAGACCCAGGGGCTGCTAGGTCCTAGCTTCAAAATCTAACGCACTACACTCTGCCAGCTTTTAGAGAGATCGAACAGATTTATCTCTATATCCAAAAGGCTCCAGGCAGATCACAATAAAATCGTTGTAAAAACAGAGAAAATAAGTTTGCTAAACCAGTGATAGTGCCTTCATTGGGTTGGGGGGGTGGGAGCATGCTGTTCCCTCAACCAAAGACCAAAGTAAAGAGATGCATAAAACATGTACAATGAGGGCGCCGGATGCAGCTCAGAGGGGAGATTATTCCATAGCCTGGGGGCTACCCCCAAGAAGTCCCTACCCAGGCATCACCACCCCCTTAACTGCTGAAGGGGTTGGCAAAGATGTCCCTAAGCACGAAGACGAAAAACACGCATGCGATGACTGCCGTCCTCTTCATCTTCTCCAGCTCCCAGCTTCGGAGAAAGAATTCCTCAAGAGAGTGACAGCAGCCCCTCCTTTGAGCTAAGCATCACCGGGGTGTGTGTGTGGATGGAGAGGCGGTTTGCAGGCTCTGGGGAACACGGGTACCCCAGAGCTGCTCCCCATGGGGCTTGTTGAGAAGACAGTGAATCAAAAGAGAAACCTCTCTTACCTTGGCCACCTCCTGCCATCTTTAGCAGGCCCCCTCCCCAAATTTTACATCCTCCCTGTGGCTCCCGGCTGGGCCAAGGCAGGGGCACAGAGGCTGTGGTCACACTTACGGTTTTAATCCAGCTTCAGTCCACTTTCAGAGCGAGAAAATACATCAGCAAAGTGACAAGTGGTTTTCTTTCAGTGTTAATTAACTCAGAAAATTCCCCTTTGGGACGGATAAGGTGGAAAGACAATTACTGGTCACTTTGCTGGTGCGTTCTCTCACTCTGAAGGTGGACTGGAGCTGGATTAAACCTCAGGTGTGACCACAGCCAGTGGGAAATGGGAAAGCAGAGTCCACTGCCCTTTCCCCAAGGAGACACTTACCAGGTCCTTTGGCAGCTGGGCGATCACGGCAAAGGTAGAGAGCTGTTGGCACTGGCACTTGGTATGAGATGGAAGAGTTTCCACAGTCTGGCAGCTTTCCGTGTTCCAGTTCCCAGCACCAGCCTCCCTGACGGATGGAATGCAGAGGAGACAGGGAAGAAAGGCAGAAGCAGAGAACATAGGTTGCAAAGGATCTAATCATACTTGGTGGAGCTCATCCCGTTCGGAACCCATCGGCTGCCTGTCTCCATTAACCCTTTGCGGGGCACGGGAGCGCAACTCGCTCCGGCAGTCAGCCCGTCCTTATGCGCAGGGCAGGCAAGTCGGTTCTGTCTGAGCTCTTTGCCTTTATCTCCTGACCTGGTCACCCAGGCGAAAAGCCTCCTGTCCTCCTCTCCTCCCCTCCCCTCCTCAGGCAGGAAATCTCAGCCCAATCCCCTCTCTGTCCGATTCGGGCATCGCCCCAAGGTTAGCGATCCGTCTCCCTGATGGCGAAGATCGGGAGATGTTTGGAGATGGGTGGCTGGATAATTGCAGGGCACATTGATTGAATTTGAAGGCTGACGCCAGGAGGGCTTTGGAGGGAAAGAGCGGCGGGGATGGGCACGGGCTAGGGGGTCAGGAGCGAGCCCTCTGGGGTTAGAGGCAAGTGGGTTTGCGATCCGCTCGGCAAACATCTGGAATGTGAAATGGGCTCCTCTGGCGGTCTGCTTTCTGGCGCGTTTGCATGGGAGCAACATGGTCCTGCCGCTGAACTGAGAGGGACAGGAGAGAGCTTTAGGGCCCAAGCAAATGCAGAGCTATCAGGTGAAATCCCAGCATTAGGTTTGAAGGCTCCCAGCCCCTTCCATATAGAGTACCTTCCATTCCACATCAAGATAAGCAACGGAGATAACAGCGTGACATTTATGGCGCCTGCCCCCCACCCATTTAGATTCCCTAAATGCAAAAATAATCAGTTACTCTAATCTAGCACAGGTTCAGCCTAATTGTCTAGCTTTGGGAGAAGATGAAATACCCCCCCCCCCTGCCTCTGTATGTGTCTGTGTGTGGGGTTTTTTTTGAGGAGGGGGGGAGAATGAAGATGGTGAAAAAGAAGAGTTGGCTTTTCTACCCCACTTTTCTCACCTATTTAAGGGGACTCAAAGTGGCTGACAAAGCTTCTGTTCTTGTCCCAACAATAGATACCCTGTGAAGTAGGTGTGGCTGTGGGAGCTCAGAAGAGAGCTGTGGCTAGCCCAAGGTCACCCAACTGGCTTCATGGAGGAGAATGGAATCAAACCCGGTATTCCCAGAGAAGGGTCCAGCTCCCTGACCAGTAGACCAAACTAAGAAACAACTTGGTATTAATGGAGTGCAAAAGGCCATTTCAATTGTTTCTTTTGCTTTGTTTTTCTTTCCTTTTCAAAACCTGCCGTAAGACATTTGAAGTGGCATTGTATCTCAGTGGGCAATGGTATCATTGTTTAATAACATGGCTTTTAGTTCTTGCCAGGGATTCTCCAACTCCTCCCATCAGCCAGTTACTGTAAAGCATGAACAAATGTTTGTGCTTTAGTGGGGAGCAAAGGAAGCTGGAACAAGACATCACCTACTTCCGCCCCCAGGTTCCAAGGCTGTTTCCACAGTTACCTGGGCCAGGCCAGACTGGAGGAGTTCCAGCAGCAAGAACAGCCCCTCTGTCCTGGAACAAGCCTTCTGCGCTTGGGAGCTTTTTCCAGGACAGCTTCCACACTGGTTCTAAGATTATGCAGTCACTGGAGCTGGATGGTTTCTGGGTCCTTTGATGTCTAGGAACTGAATTGCTAGCGTTAGAGTCACAGGGGAACCCATTTCAGTGGTGCAAGTTGGCGGGCCACAAAAATGGCTCCCCTGTTTAAACCTGAGGTCTTCTGGCATCCTGGTCGCCTAAGCCAAGCTATGCTTTACCAAGTGTGGATGTGGAATGCTGACAGGGGATATGGCCTCCCCTTAAGCAGGTGCGCATGCAGGAAAAAGGACTCTGGGGCCCTTTTTGCGCATGCAACAAAGACCCCATTAGGAACCCAATAGCTATGCAGTTCGTATGGATCAGTTACCTACTTTCCATACACACGACCCCTTAAGAACCCCACTAGGATCCCACTCTGAACCCATCCACACAAGTGCTGTCAAAATTTGGATTTAATAGGGTCTTTGGGCCCTTAAGTCAGCGGTTCTCAACCTTCCTAATGCCGTGACCCCTTAATGGAGTTCCTCATATTGTGGAGACCCCCAACCAGAGGGGCAGAGCAGCTGGGAGGTGGGAAGGAAGGACGGCAGAAGACTTGTCGCGACCCCTCTGAAACGGTAATTCGACCCCCAAAGGGGTCCCGACCCCAGGTTGAGAACCACTGCCTGAAGTCCAGATTAATGCAAGACCCCTTTAATAGTATCTTCAATCTGGCCTTCAGCTGTGAATGCTGGATCAGAGGCCGTGCTTCCACACATATACTGGGGCAATGGTGTCATAGGGCAGGACTAGAAGCCACCATTTGCAGCGGGGCAGCTCTGGCTCCTCCCTGTAACACCCACGCTATGTAGGCCCGCATGTCCTTTGTAGCAGTCTACAAAGCTGAGCACAAGCTTCGTAGAGGCTACGTAGATAGCTACGAAGCTGTGTCTCCCCACCATGCCCACTCTAACCAGAAGTGACCCCTGACTGATGGCTAAGAGGGCCAATTATGCTGTGCCAAAGGCAGACCTTCCTGCTCAGGCCTTATCGGGCCTAATTGGTGCCTTGGGATGGGTGCTATGGTGTCTGCACGGTAGCCCTGTTTAGCACCCATTGCCATCTGCTGATAGACAGCATGTACACACACATGGAGCCCTCACCATCATGTGTAACTTCAAGGACCGGAGTCCAGGAGGACCAGATACAAAAGATCTGGATCTTCTTGATCCAGATTAAGAGAGATACATGCCAAAAGGCCAATGGTCCCTTCCAGGACTGGCTTAAGGGTCCACACAGAAGGCCCCCAAGAAAGCTGAAACCGGAAACACAAGAGTGGGTGAGCCAAAGTAATTGCTCACATTGCTTCTTATGGCATTCCATCTAGCAAAATCCCACCCCCACCCCTAAACAGAGAAGCAAAGGCACCATAAATGTCTTTTAAAATAATGATGTTTATAAAACCTTTGAGATGCCATTTTACATATCCCCTAGTAGGGGCAGATATACGCAACAATCACTTTTTATGCTAACAATATTTGAAAATATCACTTCAGAAGAATACACAAATCCCTGACTGTTTTTCACCAAACTGGCAGGATTTTGCATGCCGCTGCTAAACCATGAGAGCAAGAGCATTCCATTCAAAATGTCACTTTATTAGCAGTTTCCAAAGAAGGAATAAGTACAGCAAACTGCTGTCAAAGGGCCTTTCTGTACTTACCTTGCCGTGATCCAGCCCACTGAGGCAATGCTTGGCTTGGAACAGCCCCATCCAGATGGCAACATGGATCCAGCCCCAAAGCTCACATGAGATTCAGAGGTAGACCCCAATGGCTCTGATGGTTAGGAATGAAAGCTGCCATTGGAGAGAGGTAGGCTGCCTCCAGACTAGCGGAATAAATCTGCAGCTAAAGCTAAAAGCACAGCCTACTCAGTGCTCAGCAATGACTGGGCATCCCGACTGGAAACGCAGCTCTGTAGCTTTCCCTATCAGAGCTGTGAGAGTTGAGGAGGGGCGTGCTGTCACACAGGTTGAGGCAGCCAATCAAATTTTGAGCTGCCCTATCTGCTTAGCGGGCATCTCATCTGCTTTTCTTGCCCTCCTGGCTGCATTGGCTTGGAGCTCTGGATTTTCTTTATACCGCACAGTGACTGTCATTGAGCCAGCATTAAGGTAAGGGCACAGTCCCAGTCATATAATGCGACGCCATGACAACCAATCGATCAAATGTCATGTGTGACGGCTCAATCGGGACTGCGTATTCCAATGCGCAGTATAAATGTGTCTCAACACAGCCCAGAATAGGGGGACGTACACCTACTGCATGCCTTCTGCTCTGGATCAGGCCTTCTAATATCCTACTAAAGCATGTGCAATGAAAAAGAAGGAGGGAGGCAGGGAGGGGGCATCTGTGATGTGAACTCTGGAAGTCCCCAATGGGGCCACATCTTACCCACCTCGCCAGGGACACCAGCAAGCTTACAGTATGTTGCGGTTTGCCATTCTAGTCCGGTGGATCTTTTAAATGCTGCATTGTTTGGGCATGGCCTCTGCCACACAACCTCTGTCTTTCTGCTTTCCCCTTTTCTGTCTGAGTTCTGCGTAGAGATGACAGAGGCACTTTGCTGGTTGACTGCTTACAGCTAATTACCCTGTTCCAGTTTTGCTAAATGGAACACTCAGTTTATTTGAGTATTTTTTCCAGAATTTCCATTCCAGATTTAGTGTTAAGAAAGTACACAAAGCAGACGACTGTTGCTGCTTTTCTCCTCCCTCCCCCCAATACTTTTTTTATTATGAAGTACTCAGTATGTACAGACTGAAACAAGAGCACTAAAAAGAAAGTCTAGAACAAAGAGCGTGAATTATCCAAACCATAAATGTGGAGGAATTGGGCTTATGACTCGATTCCTGCCGCCATTCTATTAATGGATGGAAATGCATCATCTGAGCAAAGTTTTTAGGAATGGCCAGAAATATTGGGCCAATGATGTCGACCTCTCTGGGCAATTCTGCAGTGGCCAGTATACTGGACAAAGAAATGACCATATACTAATAAGATGCCCTTGGAAGAGATGCGAGATTTTACTAAAGAGTAGTTCTAAATGCAGGACAGAGGAGTTATCCATCTAGGCTGCAGTCACACCTAAGGTTTAATCCAGCTTCGGTCCACTTTCAGAGCAAAGGCTTATTCACACTGCAGCCCATGATTAGGAACTTCTGGGGAAGAGCATCCACACCTTGAGGAGGCTGTTACAGCCTCCAGACTCCCCTGCCTGCCCAGACGTTCCCCTAAGTGTGCACTAGGTGTAGAACAGGAAATTGTGCTCCATGCCTTTACTAACCTTAATTATTTACCTGGCACATCCAGGCAGCAGCCATTTGCACCTCTTCCGGCACTCTGGGGCCATCTGAGGTGCCACCAAGCGTTGTCATGGCAATGGCGCCGATGCACAGCCAAAATGGCGGCACCCTGAAGACGGCTGGCCCCACAATTGAATCAAGGAAAGCATGGGGGGGGGGGAATGGGCAACATCGACTAGCGCTCCAAGTGTGAGTGCTAGTCAATGTTTGTTCATCGCAAAGGGAAGTACAAAATCCTCCCAAGAGAACACATTCAGTGAAGTGACCAGTAATTTAACAGAAAGAAAACAGCTTGTCACTTTGCTGATGCGTTCTCTCACTCTGAAAGCAGACTGAAGCTGGATTAAACCTTAAGTATGACCACCGCCCTAGTCACCCAGGGTCAAACCCAGCTTTCTGTAGCACCTAACAGCAAATGTGGTTTATTCCTTTAATTTTGCCACTTATTCCTTTTTTCTCCAAGAAGAACCAAATATCACACATTGTTCCCCTGTTCTCCATTTTTCAGTGTGAACTTCGTGGTCAAGTAAAAACTGGAGTTCTGCTATCCCAGGACATTTTCTGACATTCTGGGCATAACACCATACAGTAGGGATGCACTTGAATATTCGGAAACTTGGATATTCAATTCAAATCTGACGGATTTCGACATTTCGAATGTGTAGATTCGTATCTGTCGTATACAAATCTGCCCAAAAATTGTATCTTGTGCTTAAAATACGGGATTAAAACGGGATGCGTATGGGATAATGTGGGATGCATACGGATTTTCCCGGCACGCGCACAGATACGTATAACAGATACGAATGTTGTCGACATTCGTATATTTAAATATGAATCTAACATTTCAACGTACGGATTAAAATTGGATTTTAAGCCATTCAAATATTAAATACCTGAACTGAAGCGGATTTTATGACATTCGAATCTACTTGGATTTGAATGTCAAAAATATATTCATGCTCATCCCTACCATATAGTCCCTAATCATCGGACAAGAAGATCAAGCAAATCTTTAATTCCTTTTACTTAGCACACTTCGAAGGGAGGTAGATCTCTTGGGCAGACAAAGTATAATAATCCAACACCTCATCTGAGAGTAGAAACTGAATGCAAAGAGACAGGAGGCACCAGTGTATCTTCTATCAAGTTCATCGGTTTATAAATACTACCGGCGGGCGGGATCCACTCTCAAAGCCCATAAATGCCTGCTAGTCACTCAAAATATCAAAGCCGACTTCCCTGTAGTTCAAAGATGTGTCACAACATGAAAATGATGCTTCATAAACAATTCAGGCCCCCAGTGTACGACGGTCCCAGCAATAAATAATTCCAAAGCAGTTATCTCCATGTTGCTTTCCAGGTTGCCTGCCTGAGTCAATAGTCTTGAAAACGCATCATAAGCTGTAGAACTGTCTCTTCTCACCTAAGTTCCTTGGCGTGAAGGGTATCCACACTTCAAAGGCATGGAGCAATCTTTGTCACTTTACATTGTGAGTAACACAGGTGAAGATGATTCCCCCCCCCACGTCTTACCTGCTGCAAGAACAAATGCATCATTTACAAGAGATAACTCCAAACGTCAAGAGAATGCCTAGCCGATTGCTTTGAAAATCACAAACACACTGACAGAGCTTTCTTTAGAGAAGCCAAGAGGTTTTTAATTTAGATCAGCTGAAGAAATAAAAGTTGAGCGGTCTTTGAGTTTTACTAAAAAAACACACCCTTCCTATGATTTGGAAGGCCATAACTAGAAAAGTGGAAATGTGATTCACAGATGGATGGGGAAACACCAGAACCTCCTATAAACCACTCAGAGGCTTGTCCCACTGAGAGATTGATGTAATTACACAGTCAGATTAATATAGGGAATTGGTTTAACTAATTTAAGAGTAGGCACAGGAAAATCAATGTCCTTCCATTGTTTGTGATGGGATTATCAGAGGTGGCTGGTTCGTAAGAGCAAAGCATCCAGTCAGACTCGGAAACCTAGACCTTGAGTCAGCCTTCCTTCTTTCTTTCCTTCCTTCCTTCCATACACAAACCATTTTCTTTGCTGGAATCGATTTTGAAACAGGCTTGAATAGAATTGCCTCGGCTCCCGATATCCCTGTGTGTTATGGGGCTCACTACAAGTTCATTTCAGCTTCCTTCCCCCCCTCCACCCTATCAGGTACAACTTCCGTCACTGAGAATATTAATCCAGGATAGAGCAAAAGCAAAACATAGTATGCTGAAACAAACCTATTTCATATTTTAAGGGTGCCTCCAGGCACGGGCTAAAACCTGCAATTTCTCTGGGAATACTGGGTGTAATCACACATCCCCTACATAATTTGAGGTTAGTCAAGCAGTAACTCCTAAAACCATTATTAGGTATCTAAAGGAACGCCTCCTCCCATATCAACCTGCCTGTGGCTTAAGATCTGGAGGCGAAGCCTTCCAGATTTTCCCACCACCTTCGGAAGCAAAAGGGAGAGGGTCTTCTCAGTGATGGCCCCTGGGCTATGGAATAGGGCAGGGTAGATAGATAGATAGATAGATAGATAGATAGATAGATAGATAGATAGATAGATAGATAGATAGATAGATAGATAGATAGATAGATAGATAGATAGATAGATAGATAGATAGATAGATAGATAGATAGATAGATAGATAGATAGATAGATAGATAGATAGATAGATATTACTGGAAATGATGCTTCCTATAATAGTGATGCTTATCTTCATGTCTGCCAGCAGCTTTGGACTTATATGACCTGGGGCAACGGGAAGCCAGCCAAGGAAAAGGCTTGGCTGCCTCCTGGCAGTTCCACCTGCAGAAAGAGATTCCCCTTGCTAGGCACAGCTGGGCACAGCTGCAGAAAAGGTGGTGACAGCAACCATCCTGGCTAGCTTTATGAAAGGATAATGTAGATTCAAGCAGGACAGGAGCATCAATGGCTACTAGAGGGGAAGTCTTGGTGCAGACTTCAGGTTGGCTGGACAGGTAGGAAGCCTCTAAAGGCCATTTGCATGGAGTTGAGAGCAGCTGGACTTCTGTGTGAGATGGGATGCTGAACTAGATGGGTTGTAATCAGATCCAGCAGTGCTCTCCTTATGTCCTTAAGATTTCACTCTCTCCAATGTCATTGATGCATTGGAAGCATGCATCTGTGCATCTGTATTGGATCAGGGTGTCCAGCCAAAGACCACCCACTTGATGTTGGGTGGCCCATTCCTGGAATGCTTGCTGACTTGTTTTCTATTCCCTTCCTAATTATTCCCAGCACTGAATTAGCTTTTTTTTCGCCGCTGCTGCACACTGGGCTGACACCTTCATTGAACTGTCCACCAGAACCCCGAGATTGACATGTAGACGCAGCTTTGGTTTCACTGCTTTAGATCACTGGCAGTGATAAATGGGGCAGCAGACACAGTGACTTTTTTACTACCAAATAGATTTCTATACTCACTGACTAAAAACCAAAGTATAACTGTATCACAGCTCCTGGGACCGGAGCATTCCCTCAGCATATGACCTTGGGCAGTTCATATTTATCTTCTTTAATAATATTATTGTTCACTGTCACCACCTGGGCTCCTTCTTGTAGCAGGTATTGCAGCCAGAATCCTAATCTCTACTCTTTGCTGCGGTGGGTCACAAATGCTTAGATGTTTTCATAGAGAAAAGTTACCATCATGTATAGAGAACCTGGCTATATCTGACAAGATTTGGTTTTAATTCATTTTAATTCTTTATTATTTGTATTTCTATCCCGACCTACATCCAAAGGTCTCAAGGCAGGTAAGGACATTTAAAATCAGACATATATTTAAACAGCAGTATATATTAAAACAGGAACCGTGTTTGTAAAGGGGGAAGAGACAGTATATTCCCATTTAACCAAAGGCCAGGGCAAAGAGGTGCGTCTTCACTGCCCTCCTAAACATATATAATGAAGGGGCCCGATGCATCTCAAGGGGGAGACTATTTCATAGCCTGGGGGCCATCACTGAGAAGGCCCTCTCCCGGACGTCCATCTCTTTTACTACTGAGGATGGTGGTACAATAAGAAGGGCCTCCCCTCTAGTTCTTAAGGCATGGGCAGGTTGATACGGGAGAAGGCATTCCTTTAGATCAGTGGTTCTCAACCTGGGGGTCGGGACCCCTTTGGGAGTCGAATTACCCTTTCAGAGGGGTCACGACGAGTCTCCCATTGCCTTTCCCTCCCACTTCCCAGCTGCTCCGCCCCTGTGGTTGGGGGTCTCCACAACATGAGGAACTCCATTAAGGGGTCGTGGCATTAGGAAGGTTGAGAACCGCTGCTTTAGATATTTGGGGCCCAAGTCATTTAGGGCCTTATAAGTCAAAATTAACACCTTGAATTGGGCTAGACAGAAGCACAGTTTGTGACTGAGGGTATCCTCTTCCAGTTATGTCCTGTTTCCCATCCCTTGCCTCAAATGCCTTTGACCCACTCAGCCATCCTAAATATTGCACTGGGATGTCCTGAGGTGAGTTTATGTATTCTGAGGTCCTTCCACACTGGCACTCCTGTGATCAAAGCCAGTGGCTCCAGACCAGCAAGGCCCTCTGGTTTGGGCCACAGCAAGGTATAGTCTGAAATAAATAATGATGGTGCTGGCCCAGACTCATCCCAAAGCTTGCATGAGTTTCAGGATCAGCATCTGAGGGCTCCAAAGGACTAGGACCAGACCCTCCAGGAAGCCACTTGGGAACACACTTTGATGTACCACTAAAATGGGTCTCCCTGTAGTCCAGAAAACAGTGTGTCTTCTGCCCACCTCAGTTTTCCAGACTAAGCAGTGCTGGTGGGCTGGTGAGCCTTCATCTTGACATCTACCCGTGATCCAGATCAGATCACCCCCCAGGTCTGAATTACGCCTCTTCTAATGCAGATGGAGCTCAGCAGCGGTGGTTGGGACATATCTAACTGCTTATCTGAGTTCTCCTATGTAAGCACTTCTTTCCATCCCTTTGCATTCTGTGGTTCTCTGAGACCCTCCCAAGGGAGATTTTTTTTTTTTTAAAAAAAATATCTGCTAGGCATTGAGGCAATCACAACTTATACAGTTAATATATCTTATGAATTGCAGGATTGAAACCTATCTTGGCTGGAATTCAAATTGGAGATGAAAACACGACACCACTCTATTATCGCTCATCAAAGGAGGCGTCAAAAGGAAAAAGAAAAATCTCATTGTGAACCTATCATTTGAAAGTGCAAAACCCGTAACAAAGTTCAGTTAAATATACTGAAGACAGAGGTAAGGCCAACATGCATCCTAGATAAATATAATGATGACAGGGATGAAGAGAAGATGGAAGAACTTTCTGCCCTATTTGACCTCTTGGAAGAAGAAGAAGAAGGAGGAGGAGGAGGAGGAGGAGGAGGAGGAGGAGTTTGCTTTTCTACCCTAAGGAGACTCAAAGCGGCTGGCAAAGCTTTCTCACCACAAGAGAACACCCTGTGAGGGTGGTGGGGCTGTGAGAACTCAGAAGAGAGCTGTGGCTAGCCCAACGTCACCCATCTGGCTTCACGGAGGAGTGTGGAATCAAACCCAATATTTTCAGAAAAGAGTCTGGCTCCCCAACCACTAGACCAAACTGGCTCACCAAAGAGTCAAAGCTCTATTCTATGTATTCAGTGAGCTTGAGAATTATGCAGGAGTTTAATCCTAAAGAAATAGGTGTGGAACCTGGACAGTGAGGAATAAGTGAGGGGATACGCAGACTGCATCCACACACAGTTAAAAGAAAAAGTGGCTCAAAAGCTGTTTGAAGGTAGTAGTGTCTGGATGCTACTGCCTTAATCTTTTTTCAAATTTCTTTAAGAGTCCAGCTCCTTAACCACTAGACCAAGCTGGCTCACAAACTGGTCGTTTTTGAAACACAAATATTTACTTTTAAAAGGCATTTTTAAAGGGCTGTTGATTCAAACCCAAACCTGTTCAAAATGAGTGAGAGTATTGGACCCATCTGTGTAAACCTCCTATGGTTTCAATCTGATCTGAGCCAGCCCCATCAAACGGGCAGTCGGTTCAGTGGTCGAATCATCCAGTTTGATTGGGAAAAGCTCTGAACCTGAACCATTTCAAAACATCTCTAACTTCAGATGGTCAGAAGGTTGAGAGGCACTCACAGATCTAAGTTCTCGGTATTTCCTCTCCCTTTCCCTGGCAAAAATAATACACAGCTCTGGATATCCATGCAGCAAGAGTATCTAGCGGAGCTCCAAAATTAGAATGTCTTTAACGCATTATTCCAAAGGCTGTCAAAAGTCTACATGTCAGATGCTCTCTCTGTGTGTGTGTGTGTGTGTGTGTGTGTCTTCACAGTACAGAAGCTCAGTGGAGAGAAAGTTACGTGATGCAGCTAGCGTGTTTCAGAAGGGAATGTGTCCCATTTTATCCTACGCCGCTGCCCTCTCTCCCAGCCAGCTGATAATGACTTACATCTGGCAAGCAAGAGGCATCAATCTCTCCGTGCCTGCTAATCAATACCTGTTATTAACAAAGTTAGCCCATGGTGGGAGGAGTTGGCCGGCCTTGTTAACAGAGCCTGTCGCTCCTGGCACAGGGACAGATGCGAGGAAAGGCATTGTCGGGTTTTCCTCTTGAAGCCTAGTAATGAAATGAATGCCTACAATGACATGCAGACGCATGGAATATTTCAGCACTGGAAGAGTGGGCAGCTCTCCCTCCCGCCTAGAAGGACAGATGATAATAGAGCATTGAGGAATTCGCACAGCTGTTGTCACCAGCTGAAGATCAACTTACTGCAAACCTTGGGAGATAATGCTCCTCAGAGATCAACTTCTAATACAGACGTGCATGGATGGGGTTTTTTGCATTCAATTTGTGTTGAATCAAATCTAAGAAAATTTGTATTTGTTCAAATAGATCCCCTTCATATATGGTAGGATTCTACTCAATAAGAATGTATTGGTATGAATTTGTACAAACATCTGATACAAATGCATAACTATCCCATATGTATCCAGTAACATATCTGCTCTGAAAGTATCAAATCCACCCTGAATCCACTTTGAATCTGCTCTCAATCCATGTCGAAAGCAGATGTGACTGCTTTCCCACATCCCAGATTCACAAATGTTCTGAAGCATCTGCATGAATATTGCAAAACATTCATACGGATACAAATGTCAATGTATGAATGTCGTAACATTCGGTTCGTATACCAATGTCCAAATTCATACAAATTTGTACAAATATCAAAAGTTATGAATATTTGTGCACATGCCAAATTTCTAGCCATTGCACATTGGCGGGGAAGATCAAGGAATAGCAGAATCGCACAAAAGCATTAAAGATGGTATGAGGCGGGATAGAAAAATAAATAAAGAAATAATATACTCCAAAGGACCTCAAGATACACTTCATATTTGTCTGTATTGGTAAAGAGACAAGGTGGAAAGCAATCGAATGCCTACATCTTAGCCAGTAATCAGCAAACCTGATGAATTAATTGATTGAGATGAAACACACCATTTCTACATCTCCCTCCTGGCATGTTTAAGCATGCAACACAGATGTTGCACATGTTCGACATTTCCCTCACCAGTTTGCACAATGTAGAGTAAGTTGGTGCCATTCCTCGTGCACAGATGGAGAACAGTAGCTCAGATGCTAAGCCAGCCAGTGTTGTGCACCTGTTCTTCATTGGAACTTCCCCAAAACATCTGTCTAACCTCTCCATAATGGCTAGGTCTTCATTCTGATTTAGGAGAGCCCGTGTTATGTTTTCATATTCCTACTTAGGGAAATAGAAGTATTGGGGCATATGGTTCTCTTCTGGAATTGTTTCAGTCATCCATAGGAAGAAACTGGAATTTCACAGGGACAAATTATGGAAGTCACTGCTAGCTGCGACAAACTGGAAGTGGTTTTCAGATATGAGCCATTGTGTTGTACAAGGAATGCCTATAGAATCGACACAAGTGAAGTGAGAATGGGACAATCTCAACCTTTTAGGATAATAATGTAAAAGCACTTGTAAGGAGCAAAGCTGACAGGTTCATGCATCCCCAGGCGCATTGTATTCTACAGAAATAAATCACTGAATAACTTGGAGAAGCAAATATTGCTTCTGTTTCATGTCAATGCACAGAAACCACATTAATAAAGATGCGCATAAGTGAAAATTGTGTGTTTGGTTCACTAGTGAACTGAAAACCCATTTTGTTTAGTTTGATGGCAACCAGTAGAAGGGAAAACAAGATTATAGAGATATGGATGCTGAAAGATTTTGCTCAGATTTTCACCAAGCTTTTTGACCAGTCTCTAGGAAAGCAACATAGGATTGGAGGGAAAGTAGCCCATATGAATCTCTCTTTCACCTTCTCCCACTAGGTTTCATTTGCAGGTTCTAAATCAGCCTTTAATCCCACTTTCTCAAGTCTTGTGAGCGGGCCCACCAGAAACACACAAGGTCTTACACAATCCATAGTATAACAAAGAGAAGCAGGGTGATGAGGCCTAGGGACAGCAGCCACCTCAACGGTACCGATGCAACTTCAACTACTGACACAACTTCAACTACCAATGCAGATACCCAGAAAACCCTAAACCACAAGATGGCAAAGAGACAACGGCAGCCGATCCACCAGTTGAGAAAACGTCTGGTCCTGAGGCCGAGCAAGATGGGGCTGAGCAGATGCCGGCTGACCATCTCTACTGTACCATCATCCGGTTTAGTCATCAATGAAGAGAAAATTCAAAGTAAAGAGAATAGGAAAATTCCAGCAAAAAGAAATGAACAGAAGGACTGGAACTGAAGATTTCAAGTGCTTGCTTTTTGCTGTTCCCTGTTCCCTCCCACACCATTTTCCTTTTGTTTCTTGTCTCTTTAGTTTGTTAGCCTGAGGGCAGGGACCTGTCTAAGATTCATATAATATTGTAACCCGCCCTGAGACCTTCAGGTATAGGGCTAGATAGAAATACAAATAAATAAGTAATAAATAAATAAATAACATGGGCAGGGGACCAAAGAACTTACATTTTGGTGAACTCCCAGGTCACACACTGTGGGTGGGAAGTGCCCTGGAAAACAAGAGACAGATAATGTTACATTAATTGGGTGGTGATATATGGGGCTTATAGATCAATGCAGATTTCCCTTCATTTCAGCTCTTTATCTCATGCTCAGAAAATGTGTTGCCTTGATAGCCAACATTTTTTGAGATTTGTGTGTTTACATGCTTACTGCTGCCTTCCTGATACCATGCAACTTTCAGATGGGCTGACTTGGAATGATGGATGATGCGGTCAAAAAGTTCTGGGCTGAAGGCACTATATTCATGCAGCCCGGATGAAATTCTTCATATAGCTTTGCCCTTTAGCTTCATCAGTATCCCAGGCTGCCCAAATATATTGTCTTTAGGGGTTTGGGACCATACCTTTCCCCAGTCCTAGACAGCAGAGTTGTCCCTTGACCTCACTATAAATGTGCAACCAGCTTGAAACCAAAAATCCTATAAATATAGGAGATAATACTGGTCAATCATTCAACCTTCATTCAAAGGCAGCTCAATCATCGTTGCAATCCCACAGATTTCTTACTCTTTTCCAAGGGTACTTTGAATCTAAAGCCATGCTCAAAAGTCCATGAAGAACGTCTCTGGGCTGACAGGGAAAGGCAGCCCCTAAAAACACTCCTGAAGATACCTTGACAAGGGATAGGATTTGCTGACTTCAGAGCAGGATTTTTCTACTTCTTTGATTCAGATCTCAGGGGTTATAACAGCATAGCAAGTCAAACTAGGGGAATAAATTTGATTTGTATCCAGTCGAATGTAAGACAATTCATATTCGTTCAAATAGATCCCCTTTGAATGTGGTAGGATTCTATTCGATACGAGGGATGTTCACGAATATTTGAAAATTCAAAAATCCGATTCGAATCCGACGAATATCGACATTCAAATTCAAATTGGATTTAAAAACATTCAAATTTAGACATTCAAACGAATCTAACATTCAAATGTGCGGATCTGAATGTTACAGATTCGGATCGGAGTTTTGGACATTTGGATTTTAAACATTCAAATTAAATTGAATTTGTGGATGTTCAATTCAACTCAAATTCGAATGCAAAAAAAAAATTGTGCACACCCCTATTCGATCCAAGTGTATGTATACGAATTCACACAAATATCCAATACAAAGGCATACATATCTCATACGTATCTGAGATGTATCCATGTGTATCCAATATCTGTTCCATAGCATATCTGCTCTAAAAGCATCAAATCTGCTCTGAATCCATTCTGAATCTGCTCTCAATCCATATCGAATGCACTCTGGATCCGTTCCACATGGGACTGACGCAGCCACTTTCCCACCTCTCCAGTTCACGAATGTTCCAAAGTATTCATATGAGTTTTCCAAAACATTTGTATAAATACAAATGCCAATATATGAATTCGTACACGAATGTCCAAATTTGTACGAATTCATATGAATATCAAATGTCATGAATGCTCCTGCGCATCCCTAGCTGCCGGCATGGATAATAGGCCCTTTGGCACTACAGTCAAACGGCTGTAGCGCACAAAGGCTACGACACATGGGGATGGATTCCCCATTCGCATCTAGGCAGGTAAAGAAACCGTGGGGACGCGTTCCTACCTGCCTAGGTGCGAATGGGGAAACCGTCTCAATGTGGCCTAGCCCAAAAAGGCTGGCGCAGGGGTGAGACGCCCCTCCAGGCCTGCCTCCATTGGGGGGAGACTGAACCAATTGGACTGTAGCAGCCAACAGTGAACCCCTGGGTGCCCAGCAGTACCCAGGGGTTCATGCCCCCCTCAACATGTGTGATGCCCCCTTACCTTGCCAGCTGCCTCAAAATTGATCTCCTGCAATCTGTGCAGGTGCGTGCACTCCATGAGCTTGGCCGCACACTCACCTGATGGGTCACACTCACCTGACGGGTGAGAAGCACCCCGGGCCCAGCAAGGCAAGGTTATTTTGTGGGCCTTCCTGAGCTGTTGGGTCAAATTCATCCAAAGAGTGGCAGTGGGGGACAGGGCCCACAGTTGTCCAGGAGGGAGAGTGTGAATGCTCTCCTTCCCGTACAGCTGTGGGATGGCCCAGGATGGCTGGGACCAGGTGAAGAGCACAGTTTTGTCCTGGGATGGGCTGGGGTGGTTCTGAATGGAACCGCTGGCCCAGCAGAGCGCATTCTCTGTCCCAGGGTACCCTACTCACGCTCCGGAGGCCCTAGTGCAAACAGGTCTCACAATGCTAGCAGGATGAATTCTCTGCTTTAACTAACAACAAACCAACCCAAGGAACTCTCATGCTATTTTAATGTGTGTGTGGTATTACTGTTTCTTCTATGTCTTTGTATTATTTTATTTATTTTATCCCACCTTATGCCCAAAGATCTCAAGGCAGGGTGCAATATTAAAAGCCAAATATAGAATTAAACACACTAAAACAAATTGAGGGGGAAAACCTGTTTCCTTCTTTAGCCAAAGGCCAGGGCAAAGAGTTGGGTCTTCACTGGTCTCTTGGACATATAAAGTGAAGGTGCCTGATGCACTCTGAGAGCCCTATACCAGGTCCCCACCCCTTTTTGCTACTGAGGGTGGTGGTACAACCAGGAGGGCCTCTGCTAGAGCTCTTTTTTTAAAAAAAAATTAAATTTTTATTATCAATACAAAAATAACAATACAATACACACAAAACTGATGAACATGCATCCCCCCACCCAAAGACAACCTCTTTTATATTTTTCTTCTCTTTTTCTTCTTCTTTACCTGGACCAAAGAAATAGTCTTATTATTTCTTCTCTGAGGAATTCTGGGGCTTGGGGTCTCAATGAGTAATAAAGTCTTTCCAGTTATTTTATTTATTTATTTATTTTATATTTAAATTTATATGCCGCCCCATACCCGAGGGTCTCTGGGCGGCTCACAGCATTTAAACTGGATTGCAGTTTAAAACTGTGGCTTTTAAATCTTAATTCCCATATTTTTTTTCAAATCTATATTGTTCCACTAGATATTTATACCAATTTTCTATTGTCCATTTTGTACTATCTTTCCATCCCAGGACTACTGTAGATTGTGCAGCATATATCATGCGTTAGAATGAATATTGTTTCTCTGCTCTTAGTCTCCCTAATGCTGCATTGAACAATGCTATTTCCGGTGATAAAATCACATTAATATTTAAGATGCTGTTAATTTGATTTTGGATAATTCTCCAAAAACTTCTAATACTAGCACATTCCCACCAGAGGTGGAGATATGCACCTCTAGCCTCCACCTCTATGCCAACATTGTGTTGATAAACCAGAAATCATATGTGGCATTTGTACTGGTGTTCTAGTGGTTAGGGAGCTGGACTCTTATCTGGGAATACTGGGGTCGATTCCGCCCTCCCCCATGAAGCCAGATAGGTGGCCTTGGGCTAGTCACAGCTCTCTTCTGAGCTTTCACAGCTGGCCCTACCTCACAGGGTGTTCTGTTCTGGGGAGAATAGGAAACTTTGTCAGCCGCTTTGAGTCCCCTTAAGTGGGTGAGAAAAGTGGGGTAGAAAAGCCAACTCTTCTTCTTCTCTATAAAATGTCTTAAGAACCATCTCCTGTATCTATTATTTTTAATTTTACTAATTATTTTTAATCTGCTACAGCTCTTAAGGCACTGGCTGTTTGATATGGAGGGAGTTTCTTTAGGACACTAGGGCACATAATGAAATGGTTTCAATGAATTTTTATCCGCAATCCTTCCCTTGACACATCACCAGTCCTACTGCCAGAGCCACCGCCCTTTGCAGCAGAGAACAGGAATTAAGCAAACTAGGAGGCATTTTTCTAGGAATTGGGGTGTGGTTCTTGCCAGTACGCTGGCCTGCGATTGCTGCATAAGGATCACACCATGTACTCACGTTGATGATGTGAGACAACTCCACCATGATCAAGGGCTCCATTGCTTTCGTGGGGGGCTTCACCGTCACTGTCAGAACTCTGGACATAATGGCCAAGGGAGTTCTGTGGGAGAAACAGAAGAATGTTTGCTGTTCTGCTCCAAGAAGGTTGCAGCATTTGACAACTGAGCCATTTCAGGTCTATGCAGAAACCAGAGGCCTTTTCGCACAAGGGGGTCTCGAACGTGTCTAGGCCATGCTAGGACACTGCATGCGCATGCTTGGGGCAGCGGGATCCATTCCCGGCTGCCCCAAGAGTCCCGGCGTGGCCTGAACACATTCGAAATGTAGAGCAGAAGAAACTGCTCTACACGTGTCTTTACGCACTTGAAGCGTCCCTGTTCTGACAGCTGCGGGACACGCCCCACCACCACGATTGGCTGAAAATCGGCCAAACAGGTGGCAGGGCCACGCAATCGCTTACCTTGCCAGCTCCGGGGTTGTCCTCTGCCGCAGTCCACGCAGGCACACAGACTCTGGCAGACTAGACCCAGTGGGTCCCGTCTACTGGGGGCATGTGCGCCTGCGCAACGGCAACCCCGGGCCGGCAAGGTAAGGGATCGCTGCGGGGGTGGGTGGGTGGAGGTGGCTTGCTCCCAGCTGCTGCAGTCCCATCAGGACTGCAGGAGTTGGGGAGAAACCCAGATTGGCCTCCCCTCACCCCTTTCTGGGGTGGAGGGAGGCCAATCTGTGGCTGTCTATGAGCTGGGTGCTCTGCCGCTCTGGCAGTAGACTGGACCCACCCAATGCTCTGAATGAGTGGGCCCAGTATACTGCCAGAGTGGCAGAACACCTGGCCAATCAGGGCAGATTGTGGGCCTCTGTGGGGTTGAGCCACCTCGATCTAGGCGGCTCAGCTCTGCAGAGGCCCCTCAGCATCCCCTGCCCTGGGGCCTGGGGATGCGCGCGCGCACACATGTCCTACCTTCTAGCTGAGCTGGGACTCAATGACCCAGCACAGCTGGGAACGCGCACCATGTGCACGTGGCGTGGCTTCTGATTGGGCAGATCGCCCACGTGGGCAAGCTGCCCAATCAGAAGCCACGCCGTATGCACGTGGTGCGTGTACACAGCTGTGCCAGGTCATTGAGACCCAGCACAGCCAGAAGGGAGGGTCTGCATCCGCGTGCGCATCCCTGGGCCCCGGGGTGGGTGCCCAGGGTTGGTAGGGGGCCGGGGGTGGTTCCTGCCAATTGTAGGGGACCGATCCAGTCCACTACAATGTGCAATAACCATGGGAAGGCCCCTGACAGGTCTGCCCGCCCCTGGGTGTTCACACCCAATGGCGGGCAGGCCTGGGAGGTGTGTCCCAGCCCCCGTCCAGCCTTTGCAGGCTAGGGTAATTCAGGACGCTTTCAGCATTCACACATAGGCAGGTGGGAATGCATGTAAACGTGTTCCTTCCTGCCTACCTGTGAATG
The DNA here is from genome assembly GCA_023333525.1 of Aspidoscelis tigris stejnegeri. NCBI lineage: Eukaryota > Metazoa > Chordata > Lepidosauria > Squamata > Teiidae > Aspidoscelis > Aspidoscelis tigris. The sequence continues at coordinate 3,879,730 of JALMGA010000023.1, forward strand.
GTGAAAGCGTCCCGAACTGTCTTACCCAAACTTTTATGAAAAAAGCCCTCAGGGGCCTATTCACACTTCGGCCTTTGGCATGCAATTAGGACAGGTCTGGTATAGCTCTGGTACACAGTATCCATACCAGAGCTGTCCTAATTACCTACAAGAGTCCTAAGTGCAAATAGGCCCCAAATGTTTTAAAATTCAGTGGGTTTCAGTAGCAATGTGGCTTTTAGAGCCAGTTTGGTCTAGTGGTTAGGGAGCCAAACTCTTATCTGGGAATAGCAGGTTCGATTCCGCCCTCCCTCATGAAGCCAGCTGGGTGGCCTTGGGCTAGTCACAGCTCTCTTCTGAGCTCTTACAGCCCCACCCACCTCACAGGGTGTCTCTTGTGTGGAGAAAAACAGAAGGTTTGTCAGCCGCTTTGAGTCACCTTAAATGGGTGAGAAAAGTAGGGTAGAAAAGCTAACTCTTCTTTTTCTTCTATTAATAATGTAAGGTGTCTATTAACAAAGATGGTGGAACAATAGAGAGCCCGTGGGCCTCTGTATTCAGTAACTCCTCCAGCAAAAAACTGTGAGTGGGTAACCAAGACGACTGAGGAATAGGGATGTGAATGAATAGTCTATTCGAATCTGAGAGATGTCGACATTCAAACTTGAATCGGATTTTTAAAAATCCAAATTTGCACATTCGAACTTGAATACGGATTTTTGAATGATTCGAATGTGTAGATTCATATCTGTCGTATACGAATCTGCGGGAAAATTATTCGTATCTTGTGCTTAAAATACGGGATGAAAATGGGATGCGTACGGATTTTTACAGAATGCACACAGATAAGTATAACAGATACAAACGTTGTCGACATTCGTGTCTTTAAATACGAATCTAACATTCGAATGTACGGATTCGAAAGTTGTGGATTCGAATCAGAATTTATGACATCCGGATCTGAACTATCCTAATTGAACCGGATTTTTTGACATTCAAATCTACTCAGGAACCAATTTTTTTTTAAAAAAAAGCCATTGCAAGACACACTTGGGAGAGCATTGTATGTTAAATGGAAACCTGGTCCAAGACCAAGAATCTTCTAGAAGAACTCTTCTGGTGCAGTGTTGAGCAGGTTTACTCAAAAGGCAGATATTGGCCATTCAGATTGGCTTTCAATGGATTCACTGTGTATACAATTAGCTTTTCGGGTGAGGCTTTTGCTGAACTGTGGTGGATAAAACTGAAACTGCTCAGGGAGCTCAAGGACCTCCAGGTGTCCCTCCAAACCAACCCAAGTTCTCCTGCACCTACTTAGGAGTAGGTGAGCCCACTATGGACCCACACCCAGCCACTCACCTAGGAGGAGGCAGGATCAGTCCCAATGTGCGATACAGGATTGCACCAATGACAAAGTAAGATGATTCCTCGGTTTCTATGGCACAAGGGAAAAAGAGATGGGAAGTGTTGAAGCTCAAAGTGGGCTTGTTCAAGAGATCCAAGCAGAAAGGCCAACCCTGCAAATGCATTAAGCTCTGGGCCTTTCTGCACTTACCTGATAAAGGCTGCGGTGTACTAGGGCTGGTAAACCTCTGGTAAAGGTGGACCATCTGCACTTTTCATGAGGAAAGCTTCCCCAAAGTGTCCATTACCGACCAGAAGTTTGAACGGTCCCCCCATTCACCAGCCTGCACCGCTGCGTCTGAAGCTGGAAGTTCCACCTCCTCGCTGCTGCCATTGGCTGCCGTTGCAGAGGAGCATGTTCAAGGAGGGGCGTATTGTGGCTGATCACATCAACGACCAGGGATGTGAGACTGAATGTGGCTGTGATCGAATGTGCAGTGCCCACTACTCCATCACTGATCCAACGCCCCTCTCGTGACTCTATGACCGGACACCACTCCCATCACGGCTGGGTGCAGCCCCGGGGATCAGGAGGTCTGGTCACGTCAGAGGTCAGCGATCGAACATGGCTGCCACCACCTCTGCGCCTGCATGGATGATGTGATCTCTGCCCACCAAATGCAGGGAACTGGAAGTAGAGCGAATGGTTGGGTTGTGGGGTGCTCCAGGTAAGTTTTCAGAGGCAGCAGGTAAAGGTTAGGTAGCCTGTGGGGCACAACTCCATGCTCCACACCTAATCAACAATTAGGCAACTTCTGGGAACTTCTGTAACAGCCTCCTCTAAGTGCAGATGCTCTTCCCCAGATGTTGCCTAATCGCTGACCACTGGCCAAAGTGTGAATTGGCCTCTTCTTCCCCAAAAGCTAAGCGCATGCACAGTTGTCTATGTGGAGCTAATACTGGACTGGATCACGCCACTGCTACCCACAAACTACGTCTTCTCTGTGCTAGGTAGGACAGACTCTGGCCGCCCATTAAACCTCAGGATTTAAATGATTTGCGGTTTGTAACATCATTTTAAAATGTCGCTTGCACGTTTAATGTTGTTTGTGTCGTTACCTCTAATGTGCGCCTTGCCCTATCTCCCACTGTCATCTAAGGAAATAATAGGATTTGTAACATATTATTACTGTTTGCCGGAGCACAAAGTTGTTAACGTATCATATTACTGAAATCAAGCTCTAGAAAAACAGAAGTAGATCACCACTGCATGGATAAAGTGTAACAGACGAAGGAAAAAAGTGTTACAGCTTTCACTCTCTCATTTCCACACTGGGCCTTATTTCAGATTATAACCCGGAATAGGAATCCGTCATATGCATGCAAGTGGGAGGGACCTGAGTGGACTCTACACCAGCATGTGGATGGCAGGTTCCTAATCCAGAATATAACTGGCAATAAGGCCCAGTGGTGACACAGCCTTAGATTGTAGCAGCCAGAAAAGTGCACAGAAGCACAAGGCAAACATGCATTGGACTTCAAAGTCCAAAACATGCCAGAAATCAAGCGAGTTTGAGAGTTTGATTCAAAGGGCGCGTTCCCATGGGGCCTAAAATCCGGTGTAGATTCGGATTCGGTATTGGGGGTTTCCATTAAATCCCCCAATCCCCCAAATCTACCCTGGATTTTCCAGCCCTGTCCCCATGCCAGGATTTTCCAGGAAAAATTGAAAGAAATAAAACTCCTGTTCCTACAGGGGTTGGTGCTGTTCCCAGCCTCCACCCCTAACCCGCAGCAGAAACCAGATTACTCCAAATCAGAGTAATCCGGGTTCGTTCCGGGTTGGTCTGTGGTTGGGAACATGCCGAAAGAGGGATTTGGACTTCAAAGAAGCCAAAAAGAAAAAAAAATCCTATGGACCTTCTTTTTGCTCATTAATGTAGGATATGGGAGGTCCCACTCACAAGTGGTATGCTCCATCCAAGCAGTATCATATTCAGTGGTGTGGTTTGAGGTTGGGAGCAGCTGTTTCTACTAATGCCCCCTTCTTGCTGTGAGGTCACTCTTGGATAATTGGAGTTATAGCAGCATCGAAGGAAGATCAGTCCATGGAATGATTTATAAGCAATGGAGAATCTTTTGACATGTATTGTGGCGTTTGCTTCTGTGCATTTTATCACATGCAGGAAAGGCTGTGCTAAGTTACCAGACCTGCCACTAAATTGACACACATCAGATCAGCAACCTTTTATTCTACTAATTGGGCATCATGCCAGATAGCATGCGACAAGAAATACTCACTGGCACTTTATTTAATGAAGATCAGAACGGCTTTTGCTTTTATGGGACTTGGCTTGGCGTAGAACTTTCCCAGGGCTGGAGGAGAGTTGATTTCCCCCCAGCCACTCCAGGTTTTAAATTTTTTAAATTTTTATTTTTATAAATGACATCAACATAAACAAATATAAAAAGAATAATAACATTGTGACAATATTCAGTGAAAGTGGCACATACATACATATTTATTTGGACTAAAGAAATAGTCTTAATATTCCATCTCTCAAAATTTCTGGAGCTTGAGGTCTCATCAAATAGTTCAATAGTTCCTTCCAGCTATCCTCTGTCTTGGAGTGTAGTTTCAATCCTTGCCTTTTAAATCTTATTTCCCGCATTTTTTCAAATCTACATTGTTCCATTAGGTACCTGCACCAATTATCTAATGTCCATTTAGTCCTCTCTTTCCACCCTAATACAGCTGTAGATTGTGCAATATATATCATTTGTTCAAACAAATACTGTTTTTCTGCACTCATTCCCCTTGTTGTCGCATGAAACAAAGCTATTTCGGGTGTTAATTCCACATTTATATTTAGAATATTATTAATATAACTCTGAGTACTTTGAGGAGAGCTGAAGTAGCAGGAGAAGAGCAGAGGCTTCTTGCTTTTCCCTCGTTGCTAGCCAGACCCTTCTGCATCGTACACATGCCAAACGACTGAGTGTTCAATAGCAGTGGCCTTCTGGATGGTAGGCACTGAATGCTGGGGGAAATGTTGGGTGCCAGAGATGATAGTGCTAGGGAGGCCTCTGTGAACTTATGGAATAAAGAGACATGACAGGCCATCAGCTTCTCACTGTCCTTTCCAATGCTGTGGGGTTTTGTGTTTTTGAGGAGCAAGTGCTGTGCCATTCCTTGTGAAGATGAGGGAATGTAACTTAAGAGCACATAATCATGTCAACCGAGTGATGGTGGAGGGTGCAAAGAATAGGGATGTGTACAAATATTTTTCGTGTTGGATTCGTATCAAATCGAATGCAAGAAAACTTGTATTCGTTCAAATACATCCCCTTTGGATGTGTCAGGATTCTAATTTGATGCGAATGTTTCAGCATGAATCTGATTTGAATCCCTGCTATGAATCACCTATGTATCCCCTGCATATCTGCTCTCAACCCACTCTGAATCTACTCTGAAACCTCTCTGGACCCATTGCAGATGTGACCGGGCAGCCCCTTTCCAACCTCCTGAGGTTCACGAACGTAACAAAGTTTCATACTCATGTATAGAAACATTTGGCACATCTTCAGATGCTAGGGGGCCCAATGGCACATCTCCTTCTTCAGATGCTGGGGGGGGGGGCAATGGGTATGTCTACTTCTTCAGATGCTAGGGAGCCCAATGAGCACGTCTACTTCTTCAGATGCTAGGGGGCCCAATGGCACACCTCCTTCTTCAGATGCTAGGGGGCCCAATGGGCATGTTTACTTCTTCAGATGTTAGTGGATTCAATGGGCACTTCTACTTCTTCAGATGCTAGGGGGCCCAATGGGCATGTTTACTTCTTCAGATGTTAGTGGATTCAATGGGCACTTCTACTTCTTCAGATGCTAGGGGGCCCATTGGACCCCCTAGCATCTAAAGAAGTAGACGTGTCTACAAAAGCTCATGCCACCAACCCTTCTCCTGTTAGTCTCCAAGTGCTACTGACTACCTTGCTGTATCCAAAAGAGTTTGTCCAGAAGAGCTTTTTTCAGGACCATTCCAAATCCAGTATGGAGTCATCAAAAGCCTTCTGTGATACATTTGCAAGAGCTTCAAAGACAAAAATCAGTCATCTCTCTGCCACCTGGAATGGCAACGTGTCCAGGGACCTGTCAATCACATTTGGGGCCCCAAGGGCATGGACAAGACTCTTACATCTGCTCACCAAACCCCAACCAGATTTCTCCTTGCGTATTAAATATTGAATGGCCGTATTTCTTTCGGCTGTGAAGCATTTACTTATTTATCTGTTTTTTAATTTTAGAAAACTCTTGTATCTGTGAACGTCTGGGTCAACTATATAAGCTGACAGATGGGAAAGAAATATTTTAACAACAGCAACAGATTTCAGCTTCTCAGAATACCTCAAGGTGAAACTCTGCAAGGTGGCTTATAATGCTTTAAGGGTTGCAATGATTCCTTTTGTGGGCAGTAGATTTTTATTATACTACAGGTGCTATTTAGCTTCCCAACAGGAGGACACCTGTGTTATCAGCACAACACAGCGGTGCGAACGGAAAGCATGAATTGCACATTTTTGCATTTCGTTTCCTTTTGACCTCAGTGTTTCCAACGGCTGTTGCAGCAAATGGGTTTATAACCTACTGTTTAGGGCAGAGATTCAAGAGTCTATTGACACGCACAGCACCCTGTGAGCACTTATGTCAGGGCAAATCAGTCAGATTTCAAGATTAATGTGGCTTACCTTCTGAAATAATAAGAGATATAGGCTGTGTTTGCATCTAGCTTTTAATAGGGATGGGCATGGATATTCAAAAATTTGAAAATCCCATTCAAATTCAGTGAATACTGACATTCAAATTTGGATTGGATTTTCAAAACTTCGGATTTTCGAATTTGGATTGAATTTAGTTTTTCAAAAATCTAACACAGATTTTTGAATAATTTGACTGAATTCGTCATCGTGTATTGCATCCGAATATCGGGTCTATTTGTGCTTATAATACAGGATGCAAATGGGTTGCAAATGAAATGCAAACACGATAAAAATGGGATGGGAACAGATTCAAAAATTGGATACAAATGTTCCCAACATTCATATATTCAAGTCTGAATTGGATTTTTGAAAATACGGATCCGGATAATCCAGGATCGAATCAGATTTTTGAAAATCCAGATTTTCAATTTTCAAATCGAATATTAGAATATTAGAATCAGATTCAAATGCAAAAAATGCATTTGTGCACTTCCCTAGCTTTTAATCCGGCTGCAGTCCACTTTCAGAGCAGAAGAACACATCAGCAAAGTCAGTAGTCATTTTCTATCCATGTAATTTCACCCTAAGTGGATTTTCTGAGTTAGAAAATGCTGGAAGGGATCAGCTTGCCACTTCACTGATGTACTCTCTCATTTTGAAAGTGGACTGAAGCCGGATTAAACAGGTGTGAATGCAGCCTTATTTGTACATTTTATACAGCTGTGTCCCAGATCCTTCAATGGGGTAAATTGCATTTAGATCCCACATGGTTTGCCCTGTTGATGGGACCAGTGCCTCCCAATCTGGATCCCACCAGCCTTAAAAAAAAAAAAACTTTTTATTAAATAAACATATGAAAATTTACTCATTTAACCATTCCAACAACAATTCAAACAGAACAATAACAAGAGAATGCCTAACCTCTTTTGAGGGCCACATGGGTGAATCCTTAGGCCTATTCACACTTTGGCCAGTAGTCAATAATTAGTGAACATCTGCACTTTGAAGAACATCTGCACTTTGAGGAGGCTATTACGGCCTCCACGCGTACCCCGCCTCCCCAGAAGTTCACTAATTGTGCTCCACACCTTTACAAATGTTGACCAAAAACTTACCTGGAGCATCCAGTGGTGTGACCATTTGCTCTTCTTCCAGTTCCCGGCAGTCGGAGGGCAGGAGAGGCAGCATCTGCGGAGGCGTGGTCGTGGTGGCATCCATGATCAATTGCTAACCTCTGATGTGACCAGACCTCCAATCCCCGGGACTGGCCCCGGCTGTGGTGGTGTGGCGTCCAGTCATAGAGTCACGCGAGGGGTGTTTGATCACATTTGCTGACATGATGGGCCACAATATATCCCTGTGCTCAAACATACCCCTCTTGAAACAGCATCTGAGCATGTCACACAACAGCCTATCGTGGCAGGAAGGAGGTAGAACTTCTGGCTTTGGATGCAGTGGTGCAGGCAGGTAAATGGGAGGACCATTCACACTTCTGGCCGGTAATGGACACTTTGGGGAAGCTTTCCTCATGACAAGTGTGAATGGTTCACCCTTACCAGAAGTCTACCAGCCCTAGCACATGACAGCCAAATCAGGGTCCTTTCTGCACTGGGTTTTATTCCATATTATATCTCAGGATAGGGACCTGCTATCCACATGTTAGTGCATGCTATGGCAAGCCCTGGGCCAGGTCTTCTGTACTGTGAACCAGCATGAAGATGGTGGGTCCCTAGTCTGAGATATAAACCAGAATAAGGCCCAGTGCAGAAAAGGCCCTGGTAAGTGTGGAGAAGCCCCTAGTTAAAACATACCTCTTACCCAAGTCTTTAATATTTAGCACCTTCTGAGTGCTTTCTTGCCAGGGACAGTGAGTGGATGGGAGGAAGGGAGGGTGAGTTGGATTTTAAATATGTTTTAAGGTTTTATAGATTTTTTTTTATTTTTATTTTTTACCCTGAGGCCTTTCAATGAAGAGCAGGATAGACATTCCTTTAAAAATAAATTTCCTTGGCTGCTGATCTTTCAAGCCTTTAAGCGCATGTTTACATCAATGTTCTCTCTGCTTGCTTTTGGTGTGAGCCTGCCCTGAAGACTCCACCGGCTTTCTGCACTGCCCTGGCTGTCCCCTGGAACTCGATGCACATACCTGAAGAAGAGAGGCTGAGCACTTCCTTGGGAATGAAGATCTTGTCTTCTGAGTGGCGAGCCCAGTCTTTCATCCCTCTCCGACCTTTCATGGGGAAGTTGATATCACTGGAGACGGCAGAAACAGGCTCCCTCTGGATGCTGATCACTGCCAAGGTTGAGAAGAAGTGAGGAGGAAGTGGAAACACAATGGATGAGCTTTGGCCCTTTCAACATCACAGACTTCAAGGGCCACAGTCCTCAATAAGGTGTCCACCCACACCTGCACTGATATGTGCCAAGATATTCCCTAGATATTCCCGCAGAAAATGTTCCTCTACTGGCGTTCTCTCCAACCTTTTGACCTACTCACCCAAATTGTCCGTGACAATGAGGGAGCTCTGGAAGGCTTTCAGTGCATCTCCCACCAGATGGATGAAATCCTCAACGACCTTCATGAGAAGGACAGAACCAGGCATCACCTGTGAAGCCCAATGAAGGAAACTGTTGTTAAGGCAGGCTTGGGGACTCCTAAGTCCAGCTTCAGCCCTGAGACATTTCACCTCACCTGCTGGGCATCTTCCCATTTCTCTCTGTTTTCTGCATCCACCATATAGCTGACAACTTGGAAAAATCGCTGGCAGGGGGGAAAAGAGAGTATGATGGTTAAATCTTGGGAATGTTCTAGATGTCACACTGGCTACCAGTTTATATTGGGAAGGAACTCCCATCCATCCATCCATCCATCCATCCATCCATCCATCCATCCATCCATCCATCCATCCATCCATCCATCTTTCCTTCCTTTGAAAGTGCCTCCTTTCAAGGATACCTGCACATCATCTGAAGAAGGGATGTAAGTGGCCCTCTTGTAGGTATCTGTGACATTGCGTAGGATCTCTACAGAGAAGAGGAGGTCCCCACTGTAGTATGTCTTGCGAGCAACTAGATCCAGCAGCCCACGGACCACCTGAGACATACCCTCACCAGCCAGCATGCGTTGTCCTTTTGCCAAATGCTCTCGGAGCTTCAGTGAGGGAAGAGGAAGAGAAAGATAGTGTCACCAGAGAGAATATGGGGAAATTATGTGAGAGCTCATATTTTTACAATGAGAGACTCTTAGGGTAAGACCACACTGGCCAGTTACATTCTGCTGCATTCTAAGAGAGTTCCCATCCCAGGGCATGACCTAAGCAGGTGGGTCTAAGGGGACAGGACCTCCTTTAGATTGCACAGCATGTGGAAGAGAAGATCCTGGTATGGTTGTTGGTCCAGTATACCAGCCAGTGAAGAATCACCCTTGAGGAAGGATTTATGCCAAGGGGAAGTTATGGTTGAAGTTCCTCTTCTCCTCAAGCTCAAAACAAGGGCTCCACTGTGATGAACCACAGATAGCGAACCTTCATGCCAATGGACACCAGAGTGTTCCACCAAAGTAAATGCTAACAGCTAACATCCCAAACAAGATAATCTAAAATGCACCCCAGAAGTCATGGGGGCAACAAACAGTGGCAGCTTAATCCTGGATAAATTTGCTATCAGTCGTGGGCAATTTCCTTGTATATTTACTACCTGTTCATTTGGTAGAGTATGGGCTAGAAATACAAATAATATACAAGCAGCTACACCGACCGCCGGCCAGTAAGGATAAAAATCTAAGAGAACCAAAGCCAATACCTGAGTTCACAGGCATAGCAATGCACACACATAGAACAGTCTTAAATGATTCTGAACACATTGTTCACGATCTTTGGGGAAAGTACAAATCAATAATTGCTTCGCTTCCATCTGCACATGCATGGCCATTGAAGTAAAATCTCAAACAGGTTGATGCTAAAAGAAATATATGTGTGGATGGACTGATGCTACAGCGTCTGTGTATTTACGTGAGTATTGGTAGCAATGCCATGGTGGGCAATCAGAACACCTGGTACACCTTGCTCTTACCTGATCAAATCAGCTCTGAGAACCATTTTGAGCAGATAAACAGAAGCATTGGAGGTAGTCAAATCGCTTCTACCTATCACATTTCCCCCTATTTTCTCCCCCACCCCTCCCAACACACCCCTATAGCTATTGCCCAGGTTGCTTGCTTTCACGAAGCAGTGAAAGAAACAATACAGTAGACTAGAAGAAACAGAAGGAATAGAGAAGGCCTGTTTGCCAGCCAAAGTCTGCACCTACTGAGAGATGTAAATATCGGTACTCATGGGAAATGCAGCGGGCGAAGCTGGGGGAACCCCAGAAAGCAACACCTTGGGAGTTGAGCAGGCACCGGCGGCTGGCAGAACCTGGTGGAAAGGGAAAACACCAAATAGCAGTCATGGCTGGAGAGGTCCACTGTGACCTCCTGAAAAGAGTCCCCAGGAAGTCGGAGTCAGATCTGAATCAAGAGCCCCTTAATTGGGATTTGCTGAAGACCAGAGTCCTATTTCCACTACAGCCCATAATGCATGATTAAGGAACTTCTGGGGAAGAGCATCTGGACCTTGAGGAGGCTGCTACAGCCTCCAGGCACCCCCTCCCAGAAGTTCCCTGCTCCTTTCCTGTCCAACGGATGGGAAGGGAAGTGTTAAATTGCCTCCTTTTAATTGAGTCTACAAAGCAGATCAAGGGGCTTATCTGGATTATGAGAGATGTGTAGATGGCACAGCTCCTTGATCCAAAACGACCTGGGTGCCACCCAAAACCATCCCTCCTAGGCCCTGTGGCTAGGGACGCTCCTAGGCCCCATGGCCAGCTTTTGAAAGTATCAGGAGTAGGGCAGCTGTTAAATTCCTGTGAGCGACACAGCCATGGGGCTGATCTAGATCAATGGGTCCCATCATTCTGGACCCACTGATCTGGATTAACTCTCCTTAAGTCCAGCAAGAGACCTGAATTTAAATATGTGTACCAGAAATAAAACATTTAAGAACCCACAAGAATAATTCAATTCTAAAAGATGACAGAGTAATAATAAGACTTGAGGCCGACAGACCCTGGTGCCATTAATCTCCAATGATTACGCTATTGCCTTCCAGTTTTTTAAGAGGTCTGGAAGCTAGGTAGCAAAATGTACACACTTGATCAAGTTATTGAAGGGATAGTTATATAAGAAATTATATCTTCCCGTAAAAATTTAACATGAAAAAAAGGCAATTCAACGGGGTAATTTTTTATAATAAGTGTAAGCAACTCCTGCGGTAACTCACAATAGAATCAACGGAATAGAACAATACGCAATCCCATTTCAGCCTCATTTTATTTTCCTAATATACTTCTTCCTTAAAACAACAATCAGCTACTTAAATATGTGTGTGTGTGCATGAGCACATGTTCGTGCATGTACGTGTGTTTGTGTTACATTAGCAAATTCCTATTTTGCATTTAAAGTGGCATGTTTAAGGAGACCACTGCATTTTCTATATTTTAAAATACACTCTGCCCAAAACAAATAGACTGGTGGTTGGAGGAGGACCAGAAGAACTGAAAAGAGTGAGATGAGACTCCTCTGCACTTTCTAGGGATGGACCAGTCCTGACAATTTCAAAAGACAACATTTTGGGCAGCTTGCAGCTAAACACAGACTTTATTGAATTTCCGTGTATGGCAATTTTCCAATTAAAATCACCACCACAACTATCACTATCGCCACTACCACCACCACCACCACTACTATTACTATCAGCACCACCACTACTATCACTATCACCACCACCACCACTACCACCACCACCACCACCATCACTAGCACCACCACCACCACTAGGACTACCACTACCACCACCACTACGATCACTATTGCCACCACCACCACTAGGACCACCACTACCACCACCACCATCACTACTATCACTATCACCACCACCACTAGGAGCACCACTACCGCTATCACCACCACCACTAGGAACATCACTACCACTACCACTATCACTACCATCACTAGGACCACCACTACCACTATCACCACCACCACCACCACTACCACTATCACCGCCAACACCATATAATTCCAATTTCAGGATTTTTTTGGGGAAAATAACTATACTTGAATTTCTGTACACTCCATGTCCACCACTAGACCTCACTTCCCCCTATTAAAAAGTGCACTTCTCCCCTTGCAGGTACTTACCTGTGGCATTGGAGGGGCATTTGTTATAGACGATCTCACCCGCAGCAGCTTTCTTCCATGTCATCAGCGCCACATACTCATCCTTGCACATCTCATGGAGGGCTGCGGGAAGACCACAAGAAGAGGCCTGATGGAGCGAGGACACAGCAGAGTCATACAATTTCGGATGCTGCACTACAGCTGTCTCTCCTGCTGTTGCCATGGAAAAGTGGGACGCAGAAGCCATAGTGCCTCTCATTTGGAAGGAACGTACAGCCGTAAGAACCAGTGAGCACTAATAAGAGGTTAATGGTGGATGGCCTCAGCTATGAAAGGAGAAGATAAAAATTTGAAGTGCATGAAAAAAAAAGCTATTGACATGGGACTGGGAGCTCTAATAGCAGAGGGATATGAGCACGAAGAAACAGAGCAATTCTTCACTGGTTGGTTTACTGAGCCAGCAAGCATACTGGGAGGCTGTCTGGTCTTGTGGTTAGAGTGCCATAGTCTTATCTGCTAGTCTCCGGGTTTGATCCCAGAATCCTCCATGAAGCTAGCTGGGTGGCCTTGGGCTAGTCACAGCCCTCTTTCTAAGTTCTCACAGCCCCACCTACCTCACAGGGTGTCTGTTGTGGGGAGAAGAACAGAAGGTTAGTCAGCTACTTTGAGTCCCCTTAAGGCTGAAAAAAAAAAGGATCATAAAGGCCAACTCTTCTTCATACAAAAGTTTTCATTCACAAGTGGAAGGTGCATTTGATTCGGTTGGATTTCTGATTATATGGACCATCACCTGTTTGATTTGATATGGGCATCCACAAATGCAAATTGTTCCACTAAATTTTCAAACAGGAAGTGAGGAAGTACACCGGCACCTGGTCATTTAGCAATGAAGATACTGTTTTGGTAACAGGGTATGTTACAGTCACTATCAAGGCAATTTTGGTTGGCCAGCAGGTGGGAAGGGCAGACATCAGAGTTTCAGGGGAGGTCATCTCCCATCCCAAATGGGATGGATTGTCTTGAAAACAAGGAGAACTCCTGAGTAAGTAGGGATGTGCGCTTTTTTTTTTTTTTTGTATTTGATGTGAATTGAATCAAATGCAAGAGAATTTGTATTTGATCGAATAGATCCCCTTCAAATGTAGTGGGATTTGAATTCAATACAAACGTTCAATCCCATACAAATCCCATCCAAAGCTTCATACAAATACATCAAAACATTCCATTCGAATTTGAATGTTAATCTTCAAATATGCCAACCTTCAGCTTGAATAGGAATGTCTGAATTCAGCCAATTTCGTACAAATTTTTAATGTTATGAATATTCCTGCACACCCCTACTCCTGAGGTGCCCCTTTTGTTGGAGTTGACATTTGGGCAGTGTTGTACCATGCTCATGATGTGGGCAAAGTTACAGTTGACTTTTGGTCCATGGCCAGTGGTCCATCTGCTCTTTTGGCTGCTGCAAGCAGCGTTTGGCTCATGGATTGATTCGCAGGGCCACTTTGAAACTGTGCTCTCCTGCCCACATTATGGGCATGCCTCACTGCCAGATGTGGTTGCCCCACTGGACAGCTTGCGCAGATGCAGCCCTAGAACTCCTAGGCCAGGATGAGGAGCCAGCTGATAGCTTATATGTGCTGCATTACTGACCAGGGGCTCAATGAAGCATATATTCCTAGCCTTCCTGCCTGAGTCTGCAAAACTGGAGATGTTGAACACTTCTGAGAAAGCAAGGGACACCATGATTTACATTTTTGCTCTGTGTTCCTTTACAGACCTCGGGGGGGGGGGGTGTTAGAGAGCCAGGTGATCAGATTTCTGGCTGCAGCCAAGGTTGAGATAAATACATTGGGTTTGTTGGGGAAGGAAAAATGGGTAAAATGAAATAAGAAAGGAGGGAGGGAGAGAAGGAAGAAAGAAAGAAAGGTTATATGTATTCAGAACCAAGCCCTGGCTGGTAAGGATGTGCATGAATATTTGTAACATTCAAAATTTGTATGAATTTGTCCAAATTCAGACATTCAGTTTGAAATGAATGTTGGCACATTCGAGGACTGACCTTTGAATTTCAATTGAATGGTTCAGAACCTTCGTACGAAGCTTCATTACATTTGTGAACCTGGGGAGGTGGTAAAGTGGCCATGGCATTCACATCTGCAATGGGTCCAGAGTGGATTCAAAGTGGATTGAGAGAAGATTCAAAGTGGATTCAGGGCAGTTTTGACACGTAAGGAGTGGATACGTAGGGGATATGTATCAGATACTTAGGGGATATGTAGGTGATTCGTATGAGATTTGGATCAGGGATTCAAATAGAATTTGTACTGAATGTTCATACTGAATCTGAATTCTACCACATTTGACCGAATTAAAATTTTCTTGCATTTCATCTGATATGAATCGAACCCCCCAAAAAACATTCATCCACATCCCTACTGGCCAGACCCGAGTAGCTGATTCCATGACCCTTTCTGCACTGGGCCTTACTTCTGAATATAACCCAGTACAGGGATCTGCCATTCGTATGCTAGTGCAATCGGCCTGGTGCAGAAAGGGTGTATGTTGGATCAGCCAGATCCCTCACGCCCACTGGGGACGTCTCTGGACACCTGCTGGATTCTTGCCTTGGACCTGGCTTGGGAAACGGCAAATACCTGGGCATTTCTTCCCGTTGCACGTCTTGACTTCCTCTCCACTCCCCTCGCATGGATAGCCTTGCACACCGGTTCCCTGGCACATACGGAAACGCCTTTGCCAGCCCGTGTCACAAGTCTTGGAGCACAAACTCCAGTGGTTCCAGGGCCCCCACTTGCCATCTGCTTTCATTTGGGAGAGCAGAAAGGAAGAAGCGTCAGATCTCTGCAAACCGTCCCTTCCACAGCCCCCCCCTCCCCTCTGCACTACTGGCTGAGATGCACATTAGCTAGAAGATCAGACAGAATAGTGGGTGGGGGGGGGGAGAGAAAGAAAAGAATTTCTTCTTTATCACTGGTGTGCAACTGTGCCTGCTGATAATTACTTTAATCAAATATTCCTCAGATGATTAAACCCATTTATCAATAATTCACATCTCATTTAAGCTAAAATGCCCCTTCCCCCTTCCCAACCAGGCCATGACCACACGGGTGCCCTTAACAAATGGTATTCATTTCCCTTCTTCAGTATGTAACTTTTCTTTTCTCCTCCAAGGTTTTGCACTTTGCGGCTCTTAACCAGATTAAATAATTGAACTTAATTTTCTTTAAACACTAAAGGAAGGAAAAAACAACAATGGTAATCTCCCCAAAGCAAATGCTTAGATGACAAATGTAAACAGCCCCATTAATTCTGGGCACCAAATGCAACCTTCTGATAACTGATGCTTCGGCAAAAACCTGTAATTTGGTCCTGACAAACAAACAAACAAACAAACAAACATTTAATGGATGTCTAACAGAAACTGAGCAGAGAATTCCTGTGAAATGAGTCAGTGCACAAATCTCAAATTGCAAAATCATAAGCCAGTTTGGTCTACTGGTTAGGGAGCCGGGTTTGATCCACCCTCCTCCATGAAGCCAGATGGGTGACCTTGGGCTAGTCACAGCTCTCTTCTGAGCTCTTAAAGCCCCCACTTCACAGGGTGTTCTGTTGTAGGGAGAACAGAAGGTTTGTCAGCCACTTGGAGTCCCCTTTAAACTGGTGAGTAAAGTGGGGTAGAAAAGCCAACTCTTCTTCTTCTTCTTCTTCTTCTTCAGAGAGGAGGGACACCACAATTCCCATCTTCCACCTGTACAAGTTTTGGACATCCTACAGAGGATTAAAGAGTTGAAGGGAACCTCCAATGTCCTCAAGGCCTAACGCCCTGCCCAACGGAAGAGTCACTAGACAATCCAGGA
Source organism: Aspidoscelis tigris stejnegeri (assembly GCA_023333525.1). Classification (NCBI taxonomy): domain Eukaryota; kingdom Metazoa; phylum Chordata; class Lepidosauria; order Squamata; family Teiidae; genus Aspidoscelis; species Aspidoscelis tigris. The sequence continues at coordinate 3,895,908 of JALMGA010000023.1, forward strand.
CAGATCAAAATCCAGACACTGCCTGAAGACCGGTGAAAAGGAACTTGCCCCTTAGCATCAGGAATTTCCCCCTTCCCTCACATCTAGTCTGTATTTCTTCTGATAGAAGGCAGAATCATGAAACTATAGAACCGGGAGAGATCTCCAGGCTGGGGAACAGGCAGGAAGCCTCTCAAGACCGTTTGCTGGGATTCCAGAGCAGGTGAAGGTTCTGCCCTTTTCTTCAGCTTGAGAAGCCCGTAAGTAATTGGTGGGCCACTGTGTGAGACAGGATGTTGGACTAGATGGGCTGTGGCCTGATCCAGCAGGGCTCCGCTTATGTTCTTATCTGAGTACAGTTATTCATCAAAAGTTACTTTCAGCAGAAACTATTTAGGCCCTTTTTGCACTGGTTCTTATTCTGCACTATATCCCAGAATAGAGATGTGCTGCTGCTGAGTATGACTTGTCTGCACTAGCATATGGATGACAGGATATAACCCAGGATAAGATCCATTGCAAAAAGGACCTTAATCTCTTCTTCATGTGACTCATGCAAGTAAGCAGAGAGGCTTTGCCGCTAGACTGAAGTTGGGAGCAGCCCTCAACGTGGGTCCACAAGGCATTCCTAAACACAGTTTGGTAACACTGAAGCAAGGCCCCCTGTGTTTGACCTGGCCTTTCATTGCACTTGCAGAAATCCTTTGGATCCTCGACCCATATGCGAATTTATGCTGAAGCTCTCTAATAAATAAATTTTAGAGAAAGACACCGATTATGGGAAGGTGAGAGTGACATCGTATGCATTGGTGGCCATAATGCAATAATGCAGTGGTTCCCAAAGCTGTCTGGGCTACGAACCATCTAATATAAGTTTACCAACTCGGGACCCACCTCTAGGAAATTTAACCGTTACCAATATGAATAAAGGACTTTTCAAATAAACGTTTTAATACAATTTTTTTATTCCTTAATTAAATAATCACATCAAAAAAGTTATTTCAAATACGGTTAAATTTCCTAGAGGTGGGTCCCAACCCACAGTTTGGGAAACCCTGCAATAATGCATTATGCTTGGGGAAAGAGTTTACAAAAACATATGCACCAGGCAAAGCAGCCTGCAGGTGGGCTTAGTCCTTGTCTTGCCTGTGGAGGCCACCCATGTCTTTGTGCATGCAAACAGCGATGTAAGTTGATGAGATCGTGGAGAGGACTTCTCAGTCACAAGGCTGGGCCAGGCATATATATGAAAATGGGATGGTTTAGGAAATCCTGCATTGAGCAGGGGTTGGACTCAGTGACCCTAGAGGTCACTTCCAACTGTATGATTCTATAATTCTATGATTCTCAATGCACTTCTTCAAACATTTGAGCACAGCACAACTGCCAATAAGTAAATCGTAAGAGAACCACCTGCAAACAAAACTCTGACCAACCAACGAACCCCACAGTTTGTTGCAAGGACAGATACCAATGTAGGGAGACTTGCGTGTTCCTTACCTGGACATTCAGGGTTGTAACACTCTCTAGCATCAGCGTGAGCGCCTTTACACTCCACCCAGCCATGCGCTGACACGCTACACTTCCTGGTGCGCTGCTGGGTCCCATTGGAACATGATACGGAACAGCGGCTCCAGGATCCCCAGTCCAGCCACTGGCCTTCAACTGTTGGGGGAGAGAAGATTGCTTTCAGTGCATGGTGGAGATGTGGGAGGGGGAGTTAACCCAGGATGCTGCCCCTCCAGCTTTTCACTCACCTACACTTTGCCATCAACACACCTAGCTGTCAGTCACAAACCCAGCGATGGTCTGTATGTTTTTTCAGCTTAACTTTCAAACTATACTCAGGCATTCCATATAGGGGATACTTATACACAAGGTAACACAGCACCTTAAAAGATCAACTGGGTAGAGAAAGGAAGCAAAGGAAGAAGGATGCCAACCCGTGTCAGACGTCTTGGAGAATCAACTCCAGGGGTTCCAGGGAGTTGACATTCAGATAGAAGCAAATCAATCAAGCTCCAATTCGAATCCAGATTATCCAAAACCGTACATTCGAAAATCCATTTCGAATGCAAATATACAAATGTCAGGAACATTCATACCCAATTTTCAAATTCGCATGCAACCCATTTTCATTCCATATGCATCCCATTTTAATCCCACATTATAAGCGCAAATATGTACGATATTCGTATGCAATATTGTGAGCGGATGGGAGGACAGAACAAAATGGTCTATTAGTAAATGGTATAATTATATAATCAGTGTGATAGCAATAGAAATATCAAATAGTCATATGAATTATGTAAGTAATTTGGATAGGGTTAGAACATGTAAACAAAAATGGATGCTAGTAAAAATATATTTAGATAACAAGCTTAGGAGTGAACATGAGAAACTGAGGTTGCGTTTAATTTTCTCAATGTAGCATTATGAATTTTGTAGCCTTTTCAATGAATGGTATAAAAACTTGGAATTATTTATTACCCTTGGGGGGATGGGGGATTTAAAGCAATTGTAAAAGAAATTAATAAAAAGATTTTTTTAAAAAGATATTCGTAGGCAATATTTGCGGATCTATTATTTGAATTATTCAAAAATCCGTATCATATTTTCAAAAGTCTGAAATTCGTTCAAATGTTCAAATTTGGATTTTCAAAAATCCATTCAGATTTTTGAATATTCTTGTGCATCCCTATCCACTGTGTTTCTATGGTGTTGTGTTAATTTATGGGCAGGTGTTCTTAAATCCTTTGTTGTAGGTCAACTCCAGGTCAACTGCAATTGGTTGCATGCGATTTTGAGCTTGTTTGAAAACAAACAAACAAAAATACAATTTTCCCATTAAAGAAGCCATTTTCAAGGGACACACAGTGAGCAGAAACTTTTCAATTGGATGGTTCGTGTTGCCGAGTGGGGAACTGGTTTGGTTTGGTTGAATTTCTGAGCATTCAAGCCACCACCTGCTTGGTTCAGTGCAAACGTCCATGAACCAAACTTTGCATATCTCTAATGCAGCAAAGAGATGGCGTATGTATTGCCTCAGATCCTGGTCGGGCTGTTCTTGTATGGCTGTGTTCCGCCAGGACCACTGAGGGCACTAAGAAGGATTTTAGGACTATTTCAGCGAATTACATTTATTTGCTTCAAAGTGAAGGTTAAAGTGAATAAAGGGCAATGATTTTTTGCCTGGGTTCATTGCAGGATATTTTCTTCAGCTATTCCCCTCTTAAAAATCAAGGGGGTGAAGCACGTACACCTATTTCCCCATGATACTTTTCTGTTTATTTTTCTGTAATCTTCTTTGTGTGCCTATATAAGATTTTTACTGTCTCCAGTAAACCTCAGGCAAAACACGGGAGACAGCTGGGATATTATGACTGAGGAATCCTGCTCTGAGCCCTGGGCCACCTCTCCAGTTCTGGGTACATCACCTGCCTTCCGATTCCGAAACCTCGTGCCCACCTCTGCCTGTGCTTAGCTACCCAGAAAGTCTAGTCAGCTGCCAAGATCGGATCTGCCAAGAAGCAGAGACCCCGCTGCGAGTGACATATGGATGCATTTGCAAAACTCCTCATGTAACACAGAAGGTTGCTGGGAGTCTTGTACAAAATCAGTCATTATGAAAGCTTCTTCTAGAGGTACCTGTGCTATAAGGGAGGCCGAGTTTCCTGCAGTTTTACACTAAAGGCCAATTGTGCCCGCTTTCACCAGAGGTGCACTAATTGTTGATTAGGTGGGGAGCACTAGATTGTGCTCCACACCTTTGCCAACGTTAACTAGAAGCTTAACTTAAGTGTCCAGCAGTGTGACCATTCACTCTACTTCCGGTTCGCTGCATGTGGTGGGCAGGGGAGGCATCGTCCATGCAGGTGCAATGGTGGTGGTGGCCACGATTGATCCCGTGATCGACCATAGAGTCACAAGAGGAGCATTTCATTGGCGACAGAGCAGTGGGTGCTGTGTGTTTGATCGGCCACCACACGTCCCTGTGCTCAATCATGGCAGCAGGGAGGTGGGATTTCCAGCTTTGGAGGCAGTGGTGCTGGCTGGTAAATGGGGAGGACCATTCATATGTGTGGCCGGTAAAGGAGGCCTTGGGTAAGCTTTCCTCCAGGCAAATGTGCATGGTCCACCTGTACCTGAAGTTTACCAGCCTTCGTTCACAGCAGCCTAGTCAGGTAAGTGCAGAAAGGCTTTGATCTCCTACATTCCCCCCCCCCTTCCCGATCTGATGACTGTGTGCACCTCACTGCTATGGTTCATGGATGACATGCAACCAGCATGGTTACACATTCAGTATGCTGAGCAACACTTTGGTTCTGAAAATCACAAGCATGGATGGGGAAGGAAACCAATGATGGAAATTTCACCCTGTCTTCACCTTCCCTCTTCCTCCCTCCCTCCCTCCCTCCCTCTCTTCCTTCTTGGACTATTTGTGAAAGAAATCTACATACACACACTTGTGCACTACCCATGGTGGATGGTAAAGGGGAAGAAATAGAGCATAGTGCTTGAGCATGCATGTACACACAAAAATTAAAAAAAGAATGAATTGGCAAGTGAATGAAACATTTATATATGAAATGTATACAAACTACACAGAATAACAATATAATTTGGGATGGAAGGGGAACAAACAGATCCTATGTTACAGAGGGAGTAAGGGTGCTTCTGCATTTACCTCCAAAATCCAGATCTAATAGATCCGGATTTCAGAGATCCATGTTAAGGTAGATCCATATCTAATAGATACGCTTGCACTTGCAACCACTAGTCACTTACAAACTAAGCCCCATGCGATTGGTCACTCGCCTGTGACCATTCCTGGGACCACTCTTCTTCAGGGTGCTGCCATTTTGTTTGTGGCACCCTCTGCAACTGCATGTGCATCAGCGCTGTTGCTATGATGATGATGATGCTCTATGCACATGCAGTCGTATCTATGGTTGTCTGAGATGCCAGACAACCCCGGAGCATTGAGAAAGGTGTGGATGTTCACTGCTGGATGGTCCAGGTAAGTAATTACTTAAGGTTAGCAAAGGTGTGGATCATGATTTTGTGCTCCACCCCTAGTGCATAATTAGGGAAATTCTGGGCAGGCAGGGGGCGTGTGGAGGCTGTAACAGCCTCCTCAAAGTGTGGGTGCTCTTCCTCAGAAGTTCCCTAATCCTGCACTATGGGCTGTAGTGCGAATAGATCCACAGATAGTTCTATGGAAAGCTTAAACTCGTTAATGCTGTATATGGTGGTGGCAGCTAGATTATTATATGCACAGGATTGGAAGGAAGAAGAAATACCATCGGGAGAAGAATGGCTAATCAAGATGATGGAGTTGGCTGAAATGGATAAATTAACAAACTTATTAAATGATAGAATAATTGATAAATTTGTGAAGGACCGGTCCCTATTTATTGAATATCTTGCAGAGCTTGAATTAACGACAGATGGGTTCGAGTGAAGACAAAGAATAAATCAGAATCGGAGGAGATCTAAAGATTCGGAGCAATAAATAATGGGTACATAATATAGAAGTCGGATAAGCCGAGGAAGTTTAGGGAACCTTAAGCAATGTAATAATGAAAAGATTGTGTGAATTATTTTTCTTCTTTTTAATATGTTGGAAAAATTTTAATAAATAAAATTAATAATAATAAAAAGAAGTTCCCTAATCCTGAACTATGGGCTGTAGTGTGAATATGCCCACAGATTTTTAAATCATGCTTTATATTGATGACTTAATACGACCATCTTCTTACATTTGGAAATGGATCGATTAAGGGATCTGTTCATACAGGTGGAAGCAAAAGAAAAGATTGGGAGAGGGAAAGGGAGAGGGATTGTCTTCAAGAAAGCAGGACAGGAGTGAACAGGAGTGGAGAAGGAACGGAAAGCCCTCGAGAGGCTGTTTACTAACCAGGGCAGAGAGCGAGATTGCAGGATTTAGTCTGCACCTTGGGCCCTGTGCAAGTCTTTCCGCTGTGCTGTGGAGAAGCACACTGCCGCTTTCTGGTCCGCAACCCTTGCCCGCAGGTCACTGAGCACAGATTCCAGGGGGACCAGTCCTCCCAAAGGCCATGAACTGCAACACATCACATAACAATAACACCTGGGCTGACCTCCCACAGTTGGGGCAGGAAGGCGTTTGGGGGTGGGAGCAGATCAGAGGAGAGACAGTGCACTGGGACTGAGAAAAGGGTTTACACGGGACCAGGGGAGGAGGAAGCATGATGTAATGCAGAAGCAAATGGTTGCAGGTGGATGGGAAGTGTGGATCAGGTTCTCGGCTCAACACTGTGAATAAACATTTGCTTGATGCTAAATACTAATAGGAACAGCATGTTTCAGTTGTTTTGGTGCTTGTCCTGCTCTTGGGATTATCACAAAATCCAAGAGAAGGTTATTGATCTCAAACAGATCTTGGGAAAGCTCAGGATGGATGCAGCTAAAACAATTGTTAAGATATGGAAAGAGTACAGAACTCTCGTAGCTTTAATACGGGGGCTCGTTCATTTTGCATTGGATGGGTTGTAATTGAATGGTCTGAATTTGAACCAATTGTCACATCTCTAGGTATATTCAATCAAACTAAATCCACATTCAGATCCAGCCACGCCCCATCAAGCACAGACAGGACAAGAACCGGTGTTGTCCTCAGGGTTAATATGCTACCCAGATGGTACCCAGATCTTTTAATAGATTATTGATTGCCATCTCAAAAACTGCATGTCAAGGGCTCACACCCAAACAGCAATGATTTTTGCATTTGGATCTTTCAGGCATTTCTCTTTGGATCTTCCCATCATGTGTTCACAACCAAAAGCCCCATTCCATCTCTAATCCACCTTTTCTATCTTAAAATGCTAATAGTGGATGAACTCAGAGCTTTCTGTAAGCCACTTTGAGGTCCATTTTTTTAACACTATGTCAACACACAGTCATGTTGCCTCAAATATTCCCCTCCCACAAGATCTTATGGTCTTTGATATATGTATATATATATAAAAGATTTCACCAACTCTGTTCTGGGACTTTCATTCTTCCTTCCAAATCCAGAAACTGCATCTCTCTTCTCCTACCATGATTATCCCTTCCTGAGGAACAACTCTATGTGATGTGTATTTGAATCTGCTTTCAAGTTTAAATGCTGTACAATATGAACACAAACCAGAATGTGGCAACGTGTTTATCCGCAGCATGGCAGAAAGGCCTTTCTATTCCTCACTCACAGTTTGAATACCTGTAACGTTTTTGCGTTATGTGCAGAGAAAAATCTCTGTAGAAAACAAGGCACTCCCATATGTCAGGAGAACTGCATTACTGCATCACTTTTCACCCATATATTGATGAGGGTTGAACCATATGTCTCCAGAAAGTCACATTTAGGGTGCCAGAATTTCCTTAGCCCTTTGGTTCTGATGCTCAGTTCAGTCCTAGATAGCAGGGAGGTAGGCGGGCTAACAAGCTGCCTTCTAAAAATGGCTTTCATCCATTATCAGCAGATTCTTGTCTTAATTTAATGTTCCATAGAGAGCTGGCTAAAAACGTTCATCTTTTCTTTTAAAAAAAATCAATTGTAATTAATCTACTTATTAAGAAACCACATCTTAGAAGTGTTTTACTATTCGAGGAAAAGGCTGAGAGAAGTTCTAAACTGCTGCTAAATTATTATTATTATTATATTATCTTTATTATTTAAAAAATTACATCTCATTTTAAAAAATCAGGTGAAGCATGACAACAAGAAATGTACCAGAAAATGAAACTTTTTCCATTTCTCCTTGCAAGCTAGATTGTTGCACAATTAAGGCAATTGTGCATTCATAATTGCACACTTCAGTCTATGGGTGTTTTTCCACTGGCAGAAAGTACCCATTTTTGCACCCATTAAGGACCCATTTGGGTGTGAGCTGGATGACCCCATTTCCACCACGGCACCCATTTGGGACACATTTGTTTCCACCGCCACTGGGGGAATCTGGATCATATGGGTACATCTTAGCCTTTAATCTGGATTTTCTGTAGACCCCATTAATGGGGTCTACAATGGGGTCTACAGCCAGAAAATCTGGATTAAAGGGAGCCTGTTTCCCCTGGCAACTGGGTCTAGAGGAGGCTAGGGGGAGGGGGCACCCATGGGGGGGAGCCCCAAAACCTAGGCTTTGAAATAATTTCAAAGCCATTTTGAAGTTACTTCGAAGTTGCCTTAGGAGATTAGCAAAGGCTCTGAAGTTCCTCCAAAGGCAACTTCAGAGATTAGCAAAGGCTCTGAAGACAAACCTCTGATAACAAAGGGAGAACAAAGGGGACTGTTACCTTCAGGCATGGAAAGAGGTGCATATTAATGAGGCTGACTCATCCCTGCTCACAAGGAGCTAATTTATATGCAAGGTCTCACAAGGGGTTTGTCTTCGGAGCCTTTGCTAATCTTTGAAGTTGCCTTTGGAGGGACTTCGGAACCTTTGCTAACCTTCGAAGGCAACTTTGCAGGGATTTCAGAGGGACTTCGGAGGGACATCGGAGATTGCACCCCCTGTCCCCCAAAACACCTGGGGTGACAGGCAAACCCCTTGTGGGTCAATCCGGATTTGCAAATGGGTGTTCCGGTGTTTCCATAGCAGGGAGGCTAGCACCCATTGCTATTGGATGCTAGACCACCCATGGAAACACCTTGGGTACTTCCCTTAATCTGGATCTACTAGATCCGGATTAAGGGAAGCACCCATTCCTTAGATCCGGATCTTCTTAGATCTGGATTAAAGGAGTGTGGTGGAAAAACACCCTATGTGTTCCTGAATGGGGAGAGCAGAGAAGGGAAATTCAGGGAGCTGCACACATTATCCCCATCTGCCCTCATTTGAGTTTCTTGTAGGGATGTGAACAGATATTCGTAACATTCACTGTTCATAGGAGAGAACTTTTATTCCTGGTTGTCAAGGGGCTGGGTATCAGCCTCAAAGGCCGGCCTCAGCCTTCAAAGTGGATGGCCAGCACTGGAAGGCTTGAGCCATCCAAAATGTGGGCAATCCTATCTTGCCCCACTGGCAATTTGTCCCAGGGCAAAACAAGGTTCTCTATCCCAGGCCAGGGCATCTCACCCTGGCCCAAAATTATGGCGCCAAGTGCAGAAACAGCCGCTGACAGTTTCTTGTCTGCAACCTTCTGGTGCTCAGATCTCATAAGCTTCTGTGGCTGATGACCTGATGACCTGATTGATCAAGTGAGTCTGAATAATAGCTTGTATGGGGAAACAGATGTATCTGCCAAGAGGAAGGCAATGGCTTTCTCTTTTAAATCATATAAAGGTGCTGCAGGTCAGCCATCATTAGTCCAGCATTAGCGCCATATCCAGACGTCCGGTGCCTGTACTTTCATACACAACACTGATAATAGTTTGTGTGCTGATCCAGAACGTCCTTCAGAGAGACAATCTATTAAAATTGTTCACCTAACCTTCCCTAAAAGGTTGTCCCAGCAGAAAATGTTCCCAGGTGAATTTTAGAGAGCAGCTAAATCTGCGGCCAGTCATCTCTGTCTTTCTGCTCTTGCTCTACTGACTTTGCAAAACTTCAGCAAATTTAGAAAAATTTTAAGTTAAATTGCTCTTATCTCTTTCAAGGCAGCTACCCTAACAGTGCAGATTTGTCATTGCAGCTATTACTGCTCAGAGAAGCATGCAATTAGTTGAACTGGGAAGGAAATTTCCAGGGTTGTACGGGGTTGGTTTTGAAAAGGATGCTTCATAGGAAGGAAAAAGAACCAATTTCCATCAGCCCATTACACGAGATGAGGTCTCCATCAACAAAAAACTTTGGAGAACCACTGAACAGCTTTTAGTCAAAGTTAATCTCGGCTTCATCTATCATTAAACCAGCTCCATTCACACCAATCTTTTACATCAAAGAAGAGGTGGGGTTTTTTTAAACAAAAAATAAATAGAAAATAAATAGAAATGTACTTTAGGGATGAGCACGAATATTTCTAACACTCAAAATTTGTACGAATTTGTATTCAAATCAAATTTTGGCTCATTCGAATTTGAATCCAATGTTTTGATACATTCGTGTGAAGCTTCGTAGGGAATTCATATGCTATTTGTATGGGATTTGTATGGGATTGAACATTCGTATCCAATTTGAAACCCACTACATTAGAAGGGGAACTATTTGAATGAATATGAATTTTCTTGCATTTGATTCAATATGAATTGAATTAAAAAATAATAATTGTGCACATCCCTAATGTACTGGAAGCAAGAAAATTTGCCACATCTTCTAAAATTAATCAAGCTAGCCTGAAGTCTACATCTTCACCTACACCTGACAAAGTGGCCGGAGGAATGAGGTGGCTTAGGGGCAGCCAGGTTGACCTACATAGAGTTGCTGCCTGCATATCAACCAGACCAGTGGCCCATGTAGTCCTGTTCTCAGAGGACCTTAGGCCTATTCTCCCCAAGGCCTCTGGAGCATAATTAAGCCAGCCCTGGGACAGAGCATTTGCTCTGCTGGGAGGGCGGTTCCGTCTGGAACTGTCCCGGTGTGTCCCAGGGCAGCCAGAGTTAAGAGCATTTGCACTCTCCCTTCTGGACAGCTCTGGGCCCCACGCCAGCCCACCACCATTGGGTTTCTATTGACCCGCTGGCTGGCAGCCCCTTTCAAGAGCGGGGCAACATTGGGCCATCCTGTCCCAATGTCCTGCTGGCCGCTGCTGCCCTGATCTGGCTGGAAGCAACCAACAGGGACCCCCTGGGGCCCACCCCCACCCTGGGGCCTGTTCCATCCATCAGCCCCATGCACTAGGACTTACATCATTGGAGGTCCTGGATCAGGCTCTGGCTGTGTGGCCTGCCAGAGCATTCTGCCACTCTGTGTGCAAGCACACACAATGGGAGACAGACCCCATGCTGACCTGACCTCTGATGAGGTAAGTCCTGGCTGGCAGGGCTCATGGGTGGCACAGGCCTCTGGGTGGCGGTGGGCAACAGGGAGGCCCTGTTGGCTGCTGCCAGCCAGATCAGAATGGCAGCAGCCAGCAGGACATTGGGATGGCCCCGCCCGATGCTGCCCTGTCCTCGAAAGGGGCTGCCAGGCAGCATGTTGATAGCAACCCAATGGTGGCAGGCTGGGGCAGGGCGTCCTGCCCCCACCCCACTATGTTGAATGGCTGTAGTGCAAAAAGGCCTCTTTATCCCTGATCTCAGAAGCGACTCCGCCATGTCCAGTGTGATCTGTAGTATGTATGATCCACATGCTAGGTCCAGTTGACTGGAGGCCTCAACCCCAGTAGACCAGTCCATCTGTACAGGATCATGCCATAGAGTGTGATAGCGCCAAAATCCTGCACTGCTGATGAGTCCCTTTTAAGCAATTCACCAATATTCCCTCTATGGTAAGCTGAATCATTGAGAGTTTGCAGAAAGCATGCCTCTAAGGTCCAGTATACCATGCCTGACCTCTTTTTAGCTGGCCATCCAGAAGCGGCACCAGAGATCCACCTCTTCTGGTCATCCCAAAAAGCCCCAGTGGAAGAGAGCTCAACAGGCCGAAAGGGCCACAATGGACATCCAGTTGTACAACACCCCACCCCACCCCCCGCAACTGTTTGCCCTCTTTGGAGTGTCCAAGCAGATGTTCTTCAGAGTTCACCTTTCATACCAGAGACAGTCAAACTGCAATGGCAGGTGGAGCACAGAAGTGCCCTATGGATTTGTTGGGCTTCTCAACTGCTCCCCACTCACATTTGAATCTTAAATATTCGAATCGAATTAGATTTTATGACATTCTAATCTACTTGGATTCAAACGTCAAGAATACATTCGTCCATGTGCCAGACTGATAAAAAAGGACCACGGAAAGGAAGATCAGAAATGGGGCACCAAAATGTGTTGCATTGGGGAAAATTCAGACAAAAATGGACTAGATAAAACTATACAAAATGAATATAACTTTTTTAAAAAAGTAAGAAAGGGATAATTTTCCAAAAATGCAAACTGAGCTGGATGTGTAGCAGAGTGAACGTTTGCTTAGAAATATGGAAAGTAAAACTGTTTAAAAGAAATGGTTTTTTTTCCCCTACAGTCACCTTATAAGCCCCCTCTAATTCAATTTTGTTCGCTGTTCTCACACACAGAGATCAGATTTTTCAAACTGATGGCATCGATTACCTGCCATAGGCTCTGAATACTAATTAATGTGTAAAAATGCTCCAAGTGCTTTTAGAGCAAAGATATGAAAAGCTGCATAGCTTTTGGGGGCCTGCAAGACCTAGTATGACTTTATCCAGAGGACAACTTCAAAAACATTTTCTATAAAGTTTTACTAAAAAGCAAAGAAGGAGGGGTGGGGGGAGGGAAGGAAGGAAGGAAGGAAATGATTTCAATTAAGAGGGAATCTTACTGTGGGTGCCTTTGCCTGGAAGAGGTATTACCTAGTAAATTATACATCTTCCTGATGTTTCTATGGATCATAGTTGCCACCCTAGAACCCATTATTATTACTACTGTATTATTTCTAATACTATTATTATTATTATTATTATTATTATTATTATTATTATTATTATTATTATTATTATTATTATTATTATTATTATTATTATTATTATTATTATTATTATTATTGCCACTACTACATATTATGTTGTTGTTACTTATTACTATTACAACTTGAGCACAAAATTAAAATTGCTCTTTGGTTTGCATGAAACTGAGCAACCCTTTGTTTGGTTCAAATGTGAACCATTTCTGTGCACTTTTGAAGCGGGGTGCATTCAAAAGTGAACTAGCTCAAAAGAGTCTAATAATTTTTAATGGAAACCCCCAATAACCCCCACCAAAGCCCCTTTTAAAGGCAAAAATGTAGCAAACAGGAGCAGTTTGATTGACCCATTTATATTCACAAGCTCATGTTTCGGTTCTGCGAACAATCACATTTGTTTCAAACCAAACAGCTCTGAACGCAAACTCGGTGATCAGATTTCAAGCACAAACTGAACTTTGCGCATTTCTGTCTGCACCCATCCTGACATGCAGGTCCGGCAAGCTACAAATGGCACTTTCTGAAGGGAGAATCGTGGCTGACCCCCCTGGATGTATTTTTCTGCTGAACAAAATAAAAGCAAGCTGGAAAAGGAACAGGCTATAAATTCTTTTCTTTTGCACATTTCCTTCTATTCTCTACTCTTATTCCACCAGCTCTTCATCTTTTACTTTCCGATCTACAGCTTGCAGATAGATTCTCCAGGGCAGCATATTGGATGATTAAAAGCCTTGGTCCTATCTGTCCAAGTGGGTTACCTGTGCATTTCGCTCCGGTAAATAACTTGGACAGATGGAAAGGGGGCCTTTTATTTTTCCACAGCCCTGCTCTCCTCCTTTTGGATCATGCATGCCTGTATTTTCTATCCATAAGATAGGAAGGGAGGGGAAAGGATGGGATAAGCACCTCTGTTGTTTTGCTTACCAGCTTTTAAAGCTGGAATTCTGCATACAGCCATCCAACTGGTGAGCCAGTTTGGTCTAGTGGTTAGGGAGCCGAACTCCTATCTGGGAATACTGGGTTTGATTCCACACTCCTGCACAAAGCCATCTGGATGACCTTGGGCTAGTAACAGCTCTCTTCTTAGCTTTCACAGCCCAGGGTGTTTGCTGTGGGAAAAAGAACAGAAGGTTCGTCTGCTGCTTTGAGACCCCTTAAATGGATGAAAAAAGCCAATTCTTCTTCTTCTTTTCCTTTTTATTAGAGATGCTCTAGGTTCAGGGGTTGGCTCAAATTTCAGACTGGGAGGGGTCCAATCAAAACAGCCAGACACCCTGGTCTGAATCAAACGGATTCATGTTCAATCCTATTTTGCCCTTTCAATGTAATTTTCTGTTTCAGAATGTGTTTGAACAGGTTCAGTGTTTGATCAAACCTGTTCCAAAAAGGCTTGAAATCGAACTGAACAGCATTAGGTTCTGTTCAATTTGAGTCAAATTATTTTTTTAAATAAAACATGCATGCACGCACATTTCTGCTCTTCACTCACAGTTGAAATGCCTGTGACACTGGGAACAATGCAACCACATCAGAAGACAGCACTCTCTTGTGTAAACTCCACACTACAGCATGATACCCCAGAACCCTGTGAGGCAGGAGGGTGGGTGGCTCCCTCAGTTTGGGCAGCCCTTCTAGGCTGCTTCTCAACCCATGTTTCTCTACCAGCCCATGGGTCAACTGTTACACCACACCATGCTGCCTGCATGTCATGAGTTTTATTACTGCTACTCTTTTTCTTTCTTTCTTTCTTTCTTTCTTTCTTTCTTTCTTTCTTTCTTTCTTTCTTTCTTTCTTTCTTTCTTCCTTTCTTCCTTTCTTCCTTTCTTTCTTCCTTTCTTCCTTTCTTCCTTCCTTCCTTCCTTCCTTCCTTCCTTCCTTCCTTCCTTCCTTCCTTCCTTCCTTCCTTCCTCCCTCCCTCCCTCCCTCCCTCCCTCCCGAGAAAGTTTAAGAAGCAGCAAAGCCAGTTGCATCTATTTGACAATTCTTATGGCCATTCAAGGCATTAGAAGCAATCAGCCCTTTCTCTCCCTTCGTTCTCCCCCTCCAATTTTTTTTCAAATGCAGTTTCTTCAGCCCACTGTCTTTGACTAGGTGCAATGACTTAATAACTGAGGCGCATATATCTGCAAAGTGTTCCAGGAACCTAACCCAACTGAACAGTGAAAGGTGTCTGCATTCTTACTAAGGAATGAATCATTTCAATGCAGGGGGCGGGGAAATAAACCTTTGTGTGACTGTAAGCAACCAAAGCTGTAACTATTAATCCACCGACATCTGCATCTAGATCCAGATTTCAGGGGAAGGTAACACTCTATTCCAGATGCTCATCAGGAAGGGTATGTGACCCTAAGGTTGTGAGGGCCTCTATTGGAACAACAGCTAAGAGCACTAGACTAGAACCTAGAAGCAGGGATGTGTATGAATGCATTTTTTGCATTCAGATTCGAGTCGATTCGAATATTTGAATATTTAATTCAATCCAAAATTCAAAAATCCAGATTTTCAAAAATCCGGTTTGGATCCGGCTTATCCAGATCCACATTTTTGAAAATCTGATTTGATTTGAGTTATAAAATGTCAGCAACATTCGTATCCGATTTTTGAATTCATGCGCATCCTGTTTGCATCCCATTGTCATGCTGTGTTATAAGCACAAATATATCTGATATTCAGATGTGATATAAACAGATCTACTTGGTTGAATTATTCAAAAATCTGTATTGGATTTTCAAAAATCTGAAATCTGTTCGAATTCAGAAATTCGGATTTTTGAAAATCTAATTCAAATTCGAATGTCGATATTCATCAAATTCGGATCAGATTTACAAAGTTTCAAATATCCGTGCATATCCCTACCTAGAAGACACTTGGTCTGAATCTCTGCTCCACCTTATAAGCTCATCGTAGGGGTAGAACATCCTCATGGTCTTCAAAGTGCCTTGGGAAAGTAAAACCTGATAGAAAATCCAGAGTTTTAGGGTAGTTCATACAACCCTGAGGTAGTTTGATGAACCACAGGCCATCTTTCTGATAACTCCTAATATTGTAACTTGCTCCAGGACCAGATAATATAGGACAGAATATAAATAAATAGCTCCCTTCCTCCTTACAGATGTATTAATATATAGTGTTGATTGTGCAGATTTTAGGGAAGAATTTTGAATGGGAAACAAAAGACAAAAACAACAACAAACATGGATGGTCACCAGGAACCTTCTCTGGAAAAATGACATGGAACCATGGGAGGTCAAGAAAAGGCTAGAACAGAGATGGATCAGCACCAGGAGCTCTCTCCCTTCACCCAGCCTACCTGGACAGGTAGCTGTATTATTGCATATCCGGGTCTCCCGCAATAACCCACTACAGAGTGTCCCATAAGGTGAAGAGACGCAGGACCGCGTCCGCACTTGGGTGCCCTGCCCACACGTCAGTGAGCAGACGCTCCATTGTGACCACTCCTCAGCTGCCGGGTCCCCTGTTAAGAGAAAAAAAAAACTCATGCACATCTCTCACAAATGGAATCTCTTCTAGTGCTTCCGAGAGGGAAGATTGCGTTGTGCTTGAAACACGTTTTCTGTCGGTGGCAGTACTGAAAATTAAATCACTCATGGGTTAGACGGGAAGAGACTGATTTTGGACCTTACAGTACAGAACCTTAGAACGGATGTGTAGTACAGTTCTAGGCCTTATAGGACTGCAAGTTAATGCAGCTCAATGAGGCCACAGATTTTGTTCTTAGTCCTCAGAGGCTAGGATTACATGAGCGGCAAAGATCACATGAGGTTCATGACCACAGCGTGGGCTGATCAAGACCATGCCTTCCAGCAGGCCAGGCTATTCTTGACCCACTGATCTAGAATGCAGAAACATTGGGCACAGCATCTCTCTCTCTCTCTCTCTCTCTCTCTCTCACACACACACACACACACACACAATACTGCTTTACCTGTGCCTCAGATCACAAGAATTCCTTGTCTCATTTATTTTCCTCTCAGAGTTATTGATACAAGATGCTCTGTCGTTTACTTGTGCTACCCGGAGGAACTGAACAGAATTTGCATTACAGATAATGCAACAAATGCTATTAAAAAGGCAAATTATGGTATAATTAATGCTACAGGGATACAGGTGCCATTTTAATGAGGTCTCCTCAGGAACGGCACCCAGGAAAGTTGGGGTGGGACTCCAAGTGCAAATAATACAAAATAATGCAGACGGAAAGAACCTCATCGGAAATGTGCTGTCTTGAATTTGCCTGAAAGTCTATTTTGTGTGGATTTCCCTCTGGGTGTGTGCGTAATTGTAACGTGTGGTGGAGATAAAAATTGATGATTCCTGAACCAGGCATTTCATGGTTTCACACACTGATGGCTATCTTGTGCCCTGCAGATCCAAACATCCAAAGATAACCCAAGCACATGAATGAAGGCGGCAGAGATTAATCATTACTTATCATAGGTGCCATCTCAAATGCTCAAGATTGCTTTAAAAGGTGCACACAATGAAATGCAAGGGCTCCCAGCAGCATCCCTGGGACCACAGTGTTTGGCTTTGCATCGTTAGATTTTTCCTTACGTTAAACGGCTTTCTCCCATGTGCAGCAGACTAAACATATTGGGGACAGCATTATGCAAAACTGTTCCCTAGATGCCAATATTTTCTGCAAAATGCATAGATCTTTGCCTAGGCATTGGGTGAGTGGCAGAGTGATGAGTAATGATGAGCAATGAGGATCTGAATCAACTCTATGACTCAGGTTGCAGGCAGGAACTCAAAGGCTTCCTCACGGAACAGGAGAGCCAGAATGCATCTGGCAAAGGTACTTTGTCTCTTTGCAGTCTTTTTCTGGCAGCAGTTTTGCTAGATTTGGCAAGCTGGCGCTTCAAAGGCGACTCTTACTGGAAAAGGTTCACGTGCATTAGACGTCACACCCCTTCAATCTCATTTGCCCACAAATCCTTCAGTACAGTACAGTTGGATTGGTTTATTTATTACTTTATTGATTTATGTCTCCATCCCGCCCTATGCCCAAAGATCTAAGGGTGGGTCACAATAAAATCAGTATAAAAGAGATAGAATAACTTGGCAAAGAGACTTGGCAGAGGGAGGAGAGGCTGTTCCATCAATTGTAGGGCAGGGTAAAGAGGAGCCTCTTCACCAGACGTCAGAATATAGACAAAGAGATGCACCTCGTAGAGGAAACTGTTCCATAAACTGGGGGCTATATCTGAGAATGCCCTCAAGACCCGTTCCCGTCCCTTTAACTGCTGATGGAAAGAAGAAAGAAAAGAGACACAGAAAATATGAAGGAATGGTGTAAGGGAGAGAAAGAAGGGGGTAGGTGAAGGGAAGAAAGAAGGAAAGGAGGGGAGGGGAGGGAAGAGGAAAAAGAAGGAAGGAAGGGAGAGGAGGAGGGAGGGGCGAGAAGAGGAGAAGGGAGGGAGGGAAGGTGAGAAGGGAATATTTTCTCAAATTTCCATGTTAAGATGACAACTGAGGGAGAGCAGTAAGAAGTTTCCAAGAAGAGGTATATTTCTTTTACCAGCAGACCAAATTCACTAAGGAGCTTTTTCTGTAAAGTCCAAGCATATTGTCACACATCTGCCCATTTTTTCACACATAAATGCCCACTTTTATGATGGTGGTAAAACAGAAAAATACCACTTTGATCTCACCTTCTCCCCCCAAACCCCGTGAGCTCAGCATGACCTCTTGACTTTGCCCCTCAAGGTATCCTGTGTGTCCGGATAGACTGGAGGGACCCCTTACGGCCAATGCCCTCTGAAGCCAAGTCTTCTTAGACCAGCCTGGCAAGCATAATTTAAATCACTCTGGAACGTGCCGCTATAAAGGCGGCCACAGGACACCATTTTCACTGTATTTACGCAAAGCAGAATATGTGGATTTCATTTTAGCAAAGGACAATGAAAAAATAAATGAATCCTGTGATACTAAATGCAGGTCTGAATTCATTGGATAAGGGATTTTCTCCCCTTTCTGCTTTTGCTTCCTTTTTTCTTTAAAAATATCTGCTATTTTTATCTTGAGAAAAGCTCTGACTGACATCAATGCAGGCATATATTTAAAGTCATATTGAGGAGCTTGCAGCCTCATTTTATAGCTGAAAAATGATTTATGGCACTGCTTATGTGGACAGCTCCTTTGGGGAAGGCCACTCCCACCAGCAAGAGGGACCTATTGAACACCCCCTGCTCAATCTGGGTTTGAAGGCATTCAAAGGTCTTCAAGTTGAACGCACCAGCATGTCTGTTTGAAGACATGAGGCGTTCTCACACTAAGGCGAAGCCGCCTCAAGACGCTTCGTCCCGAACATGTTGAGTACAGTTCTCCATCTGCACTGGAAGGTAAAGGACGTGTTCCGATTGCATCCTTTCCCTGCCTACGTGTGGACGGGGAAGTGTACTCAATGCGTTCGGGCCGAAGACCCTCCCCCGGCTTCTCCCCATTGGCTGCCTTGCAGCCAGGGGTGGGGAGGCCAGTCGGGTCCCTTCCCTGGGGTCCTGGCACTGGCATCGGCCAGGATCAGGCCTATGCAAGTGGCGGGACCCCCACCCACCCACCCAGCACCTCCCAACCCACCCTGGGGTTGTGCGTGCATGCATGCGTGAACAGGACTTACCTGCTGCTGCCAGCTCAATTCTGGCTAGAATAGGCTGGGGACGTTCTGGGCATGCTCGTGGGGGGCTCATTGGCCAGGCACCTGCCTGGCCTCAACTGGCTATCTGCTGGTGCGGGTGCCCGGCCAATGAGGGGCCACCCTGTGAGCATGCCCAGAACATCCCAGGCCTATTCTAGCCAGAATCGAGCTGGCAGCAACAGGTAAGCCACGTTCATGGGTGCACCCATGACTTCTGCGTGGTGGGTGCTGGGTGGGGGTCCAGCCACTTGCATAGGCCTGATCCTGGCCGACACAGGTGGCAGGACCCCAGGGAAGGGACCTGACTGGCTTCCCCACCCCTGGCTGCAAGGGGTGAGGAGGCTGGGGGAGGGGCCCAGTTGTCACAGAGGGAGAGCGTGCAAACAGCTGGGGACATGTTGAATGCGCAGAGACGCTTTCACAGCAGTTTTGTCTGCTCTGAAAATGGAACGTGAGGAGAGCGTGTGGGGATGCTTGGGGCGGTCCAGAATAGATCTGCCCACCCCACCCCACCCCACCCCCGGACATGAGAATCCAGCATCCCCGCATGTTCTCCACGCATTCAAAAACCCCTTGTGTGAAAAGGCTTATGGACTTTGATCTGTCAAACCCGACTCTAGCATAATTAAGATACTTATTTGTCATGGGGTTCCAATTTTCTAGACGTCACTGGACTTCATTCATTTCAATGCCCTCCAAAAAAAAAAGAAAGAAAGAAAGAAAAGAAAAAATTGTGGCCAGCCAGAGAATATAACCATACGTTATTTATCTCTTATATTTCTATCCTACCCTATTCCCTGAGGACTCGTGCGGACTCATTTGTCACAGTTATCAGGAAACGATCCTGGGTTTTGTCTACAGCCCCCAGGTTTGCCCCCAGCTTGCCACATCTAGGAGGACACACAGAGTAGTGTTGCTTCTCCTGTCCTCGGCTCTGAGCAGACAAGACACTGACATTTACAACAATCTGGTTCTTTATTAGATTTGATGATCTATTTGAAATTATTGGATGGGCCGGGAGTGGAGGAGATCCATTTAAATTACAGAGGAACAGATGGAAGAGGAAGGCGGGAAGGGTGCATTTTCAGAGGGCTAAAGGGAGAGACTGAACAGCAGAGCAAATATTAGCCAAAAGGGGCGGCCAAGTGAGGGGCAGTTTATGAAGGCTGACCTTCAAATATACGGGTAAAGAGAATGTTTAAGATGTCTGTGTGTGTGTGTGTGTGCATGCATGTTCCTTAATTTTTCTCCAGCAAAAAAAGAAAAGGTAAAATCAGTGCAGTATAGCGCCAGTACAAAATAACAGTCATTCAACAGGGACACAAGTGAGTTGAGAATGGATATTAGGAACAACAGCATGCATTACAGTCTTTGTGAGTGACACAACAGAACAGCCAACATTCATTTCAACACTTCTCCCTCCCTCCCTCCCTTCTTTCTTTCCTTCTTTCCTTCCTCTCTCCCTCATATTCTTTCCTCCCTATCCCTTTCTTTCCTCCCTCTCTCCCTTCCTTTTTACTTTATTTTTCCTTCCTCCCTCTCTCTCACACATTTCCTCCCTCCCTCCCTTCCTTACTTTTCCTTCCTTCCTTCCTTCCTTCCTTCCTTCCTTCCTTCCTTCCTTCCTTCCTTCCTTCCTTCCTTCCTTCCTTCCTTCCCTTGTTCCCTCCCTCCCCCTCATCCACCCACAGTCCTAGCTCTCCAAGCTGCAGAAAACCATCCAGCAGCAAGCCATGGTTTTTCAAAACAAATCCCAAGTCAAAACTGGGAACAAAATTAATGTTGCTTTTCTACTTTCTGGTGACTCCATAGGACCTGTAGGGATTTATTTTACTTTTCTTGTTGGGAGACTAGAAAGACTCCCTCCCCCCCCCAAAAAAAAAAGAATAAGGGTGATGTTGGTAATGATGGTAATGATGGTGGTGCATAATTCAAACTAGTGTTCCGTAGCTTAAAAGGAGCAGCTCGGATGCTTTGCAGGGGTTCAGGTCACTCCCACCCCCAAAGTGCTACATTTCTTCTGTCCCACCCACCCCCAGTTTGAATTGTGTCTCAGGAATTGCAGAGCATCCTCAGCACCATCCATCTTCCCCAAAGGTGGATCCCAGAAAGCCTTCCTCCCAGTGAATCCTCTGCCACAGCCTGTGACTAGGGATGTACACGAATGTTCGTGACATTTGGAATATGTATGAATTTGGGTAAATTTGGCCATTCGAATTTGAATTGAACACTGGCACATTTGAAGATTGACATTCAAATTCTAATAGAATGTTTTGATACATTTGTATGAAGCTTTGTAAGAGATTTGTATGGGATTCATATGCATTTATAAGAACATAAGAGAAGCCCTGCTGGATCAGGCCACAGCCCATCTAGTCCAGGATTCTTATGGGATTTGTATGGGACTGAACATTCAATTCTAATCCTACCACATTCGAAGAGGATCTATTTGGAGAAATAAGAATTTTCTTGCACTCGATTCAATACGAATTTTTAAAAAACCATTGGTGCCCATCTCTACCTGTGACTGATTGAGCAAAGTCTGAGGCTCCCATTATCATCATCATCATCATGTATTTATTTATATAGCACTAGCAGTGTACATAGTGCTGTACAGCAATAAACAAAATTACAAATTACAAAACTGAAGTTAAAATAAGCAAAGTGAGAATTACAATAGTAACAAAAACCAAAGTTATCAGCAACAATAGGGCAAAATTCCATGACTACAGTAAAAATAAACAACTTGGCAGTTAACACCAGCAAGTTAAAAGGACATGAGTTACTAGGTCCAAAGGCCTTAGAAAACAAAAACGTTTTTAGCTGCAATTAAAAAAACGTGCAAGTTTGCAAGGGAACGCAGGTGGTCAGGAAGAGTACACCACTTGTACCTGCCTTGGGCTTTACAGTTGGGAGAATCTGGTGTTGAGAAAGAATCTCCTGCCCCAAGGCACCACTGTGAGCATTTAGCCTCTGATCTGAGCCTCATGCCCACCGCCAAGGTGTTACAGCCATTCGGCTGTGCTCTTTCAGGAGGCTGGGCCTAAGCACGCTTGTCAGTTCCATATCTGCCCTAGCCAAACCCTTTAGCTTCTCTGGGGCTGTTGCTCCAGTTTGCCTCCCTGAGCAATGCACATAACAGGCCACAGTGTCCCCAAGACCGTAAATTAAAGGCAAAGGGGCAGGGTTGTGGAGAGGAAAGCAAATGGCGTTCACGTTATCTAGACAAATTTGCTAAATAAATACATATGAGCTAAACAATTAATGCATTTGTTTTCTTTATGGGTCCCCAGGGAAGTGGCTAAGAGAATGCATAAATGGAGCAAATTATACTCTGTGGCACCAGGGAGGGAAGGAGTGGAGGGGAGAGGAAGGGACAAGCATGCATCTTCTCAATCCACTGTCACCATGAAAATGATCGTGCTCGGGGGACTGGTGGGGAATGAAGATGAGATGCAGGTTTCTCAGCCATGGGAGGATGTGACTTAATTAAAATGCAGGCAATTATTAGTGCTAGAGGAAAAGCTGAAGATGAATAGTGTGTCCAAGCGCAGACCTTGATTCCAGTGGTGACATCTGGAAGGTTGAAGACTGGAGGGGGGGGGGGGAGGGAAGCTAAATGAAACTCCTGTTGAGAATTAGTTTCCTGTTTGGATGAGATTAAGGTGGAACCAATTCCTTCCAGAACTGAATTATTAATGATGGACAAGTTCGTCGCACACACAAACTCACACACATATGTATGTATGTATGTATGTATGTATGTATGTATGTATGTATGTATGTATGTATGTATGTATGTATGTATGTATGTATGTATGTATGTATGTATGTATGTATGTATGTATGTATGTATGTATGTATGTATGTATGTATGTATGTGAATTGGACTCCTACAGTCACTGTTAATCTGGAATAAAGAGCTACAAAGTCCACTCACTGGGACTGATCAGATACAGCTCCCTACTGGTACAATCCTGAGGTCTACTCGTACTTAGGCTGGTAGTTGACAATTAGTGAACTTCTGGTGAAGAGCATCCACACCTGGAGTAGGATGTTACAGCCTCCAAGTGTGCCCGCCCTCACCAGAAGTTCATTAATTGTTGGCTAGGCGTGGAACACTAAAGGAGGAGGAGGAGGAGGAGAAGAAGAGGAGGAGGAGGAGGAGGAGGAAGAAGAGGAAGAAGAATTGGCTGACAAAGTTTTCTATTCTTCTCCCCACAACAGAACACCCTGTGAGGTGGGTGGGGCTGTGAGAGCTCAGAAGAGAGCTGTGAATAGCCCAAGGTCAACCAGCTGGCTTCATGAGGGATGGCGGAATCGAACCTGGCATTCCCAGATAAGAGTCCAGCTCCCTAACCAGTAGACCAAACTGTGTCTCCATACCTCAGCAAAGATACCTTAACTGAACCAAGTTTCCTTTCCTCCCATTGGAGACCAGCTGCCCCAGTGGCCTGATCAAGGTGGCTTCATTGTGGAGTGCTCCTGAGGAGCTCCAGGGGACCAACCTTGGAGGCACAACAAGGTACACCACTGAAACTGGTCCTTCATGATAAACTGGACTACAGAGGCATGCGCCATCTGCAACCCTCCTCACTCAATTTACCATCACATAGAATGCCAATAGACCTCTTTGAAGAAGTCTCCAGTTTATAGCC
This sequence comes from Aspidoscelis tigris stejnegeri, assembly GCA_023333525.1. NCBI lineage: Eukaryota > Metazoa > Chordata > Lepidosauria > Squamata > Teiidae > Aspidoscelis > Aspidoscelis tigris. The sequence continues at coordinate 3,919,742 of JALMGA010000023.1, forward strand.
CTATGTGGCCATTTGGTCTATGCTCCATCCAGTGCAGAATTCTAGGGTAATCTGGACCACGGAAGTTCTTCTTACCTGTTTGTGCCATATACACCCCTGGTTCATCGGCTGATCGCGGCCATTGGGTTTTCACTTTCTGATCCTCTTGCATACCATTGCCTGAAAAAAATGGAAGCAGTCATTTGATATGGAAGGGTGCAACTTGTCTACGGGAGCAATTGGGTGAAATGAATGCAAAGCAAGGATGTTCCACAGATTGAATCATCATCTTTATATCACACACAGTGTTTTCCAAAATGCCATTATTGTCATTGCCACCACTGTCAAATGCAAGAAAATTTGTATTTGTTCAAACAGATCCCCTTCTAATGTGGTAGGATTCGAATTTGAGACAAAAGTTCAATCCCATACGAATCCCATACGAAGCTTCACATGAAGCTTCATATGAATGTACTGAAACATTCAACTCGAATTTGAAGGTCAATCTTCCAGTGTGCCAACATTCAGTTCCAATTTGAATGTCCAAATTCAGCTGAATTCGTTACAAAAATGTTACAAAAATCGTGCATATCCCTAGTCAGCAACCATAATGACCTTCTTTACCCACATGGTAAAAGTTTGGTTTCTGAACAAAAAACTAAATGGAATTCTTTATGTTTGAAGCTGTTCACACCAAACCAAATATGCAGCATTTTGGAAACCAGGAAATCTGATCAACTCAAACCAGCCTCCTACTTGCAAACACAAACTGTCCAGTCAAACATATCACATCTGCTATGGCTTTGCCCTTGCAAAGAGCCCTTTTCAATTTTTTTAAAAAAACAAGGGTACCTTTCTTTTTGAACACGTTCAAGATTAAACTCAGTCCACGGTTTCATTTGAATAAATGTTTTGCTGTCATGTCAAACTAAACTAACAAGTGTTTGGTTTGATTCAAACCAAATACACAATTTTTGCTTACACATATCTCTGCTCCCTTACTTCTAGGGATACACACAAATGTTTTTGGTTTTTTGTATTCGATTCATACTGAACCGAATGCAAGAAAATTAATGTTCGTTCAAATAGATCCACTTTGAATGTAGGCTGCATCCCCATTATAAGCTTAATCCAGTTTCCCTAAACCGAAATAATAGAACTGGATGCAAACGTGAATTTGCCTGATCCCATTACTTTCAACTCAATCGCGTTCAATCCAGATTCTGAGGATCGTACGTGGCATATGTGACTCAAGGGGGGACTCAAGTGGCTACTTTCTAAAAGCCACTTTTCGGAGCTGCCCTGCCCTCTTCCTCCTGGCGTGAACGCACCACCCATAAGGGACCCCTTCACGGAGCCTAGCTGGGTGGCTGGGTGGCTGCCGCTTGCCTGGATGGAGGAAAAACAGCAGTGGACAGCCAGCGATTCTTTCCCCTCCTCTCCCCATTGCCCAGGGCACACAGCAGCAGCGGCAACTCAAGCCCCCTTGCTTTAAACATTCACACATCTCCCAGAACCTGCAGCTGCTTTCCTTTCCCTTTCTAAAGGTCAGAACTCCAAAGAGCTAGAATTGTGCAAAATTGCAACATTGTTATCAGCTGTGAAGGGTGTGGATTGCTACAGTGTAGCGGCTGCTGTAAAGGGTTGATTTTTACACTGAAATCACTATCTTTGGAAGCAAGCTATTGGGGGAGGGAAACCCTAAACATGGATTCTCATCCCTTAAAACAGTAGGATCCCCACAGTAAAAAATGTAACACGTATCAAGCGCACAATCCGGAATGAGACCTGTTGAAATGAGAGTTAACATTTACAACGCTTTGGGGCAATTTAACACATGGAAAGCATGTTAAGCCAAACTGACGGGTCTGCGAGGATTGAAACCATATCGAAACCGAATTAAGTTTGTAATGGGGATGTGGCCGTAGTGAGAATCAAATTCGATATGAATGTTGGATCTCATATGAATCCCATACGAATCCCATACAAATCTATCAAAACATCTGACTTGAATTCAAATGTCAATCTTTGAATGGGCCAACATTAGATTTGAATACAAATGTCCAGACTCAGCCAAATAATTTTGAATGTTACTAATATCCATTCACATCCCTGCTTACTTCCCATGAGGATATCTCACGAGAAAGAGTTCCATGAATGGAAAGACCAACTGAGTGGAAAGTGACCAATGCAAAACATCCCTCTTCTCCTTTTTTTTCTGTTTAAGCTTCTGTGCAAAATTAAAATATGCTCAGAGACTTTTGGCTAGTCATCCTCCCTTCTTTCTGCCCAGAGCAGAAGACGAATAGACTTCCTTTTTAACCAAAGTTTTTTTTCCCTTCCTTCTCTTTTTCACTTCATTCCAGCATATTTTGTGACAGGTACCCATACTTTATTCATATCCCATGTACCCCTTTACCTCTAGAAAGTATAGGACAGTGCTATCAATGGGAATGGCATCCAACTGCCTCCAGAAACCTGACTAAATTAGAAGCCTTTGATTATTGTTGTTCTTGTTGCTTGACTTCTATTTTTAGTCTGACTTTCTTGCATCATAGAAACGAACATGATGAATCTACGATTTCCTGGTGGTCTCCTACCCAGTTCTGTTTAATTTGTGTGGGGTGAGTGGGTGGGTGGATCAGCTTCTCCAGGTAAGTCTCTCTTAGAATAGAGGTCCACAGACAGAACTAAAAGTGAAGAAACCCAAGTCCTGGGCATCACTCTCCTAATTTTAGTTGGGATGGAGACACAGAGAAGAGGCATAGACATGTTCCATAGGATGTGGGAAAGAATAGTTCATAGCTCTTAGAACTAAGTTCTTAGTCCTTAGTTCAAAGGAAGATGGACCTAGTGAAGAAAAAGAAAGAGTTGGCTTTTACACTCCACTTTTCTCACCATTAAGGGGACTCAAAGCTGCTGACAACTCTTCTGTTCTTCTCCCCATAGCATACACCCTGTGAGGTCAATGGGGCTGTAAGAGCTCAGAAGGAGAGCTGTGAATAGTCCAAGTTCACCCATCTGCCTTCATGGAGGAGTGCGGAATCAAATGCGGTGACTATGAGATAAGAGTCTGGTGCTCTAACCATGAGACCAAACTGGCCACACACTGAGCTGCTACGTTCAGTAGTGACAGTCCTTACAGCTCAGTAGTCTCTCATCCTTCAGGGGTACATGAGCTGGTAAAACAAAAAGAGCAGCAGGATGAATTACGGAGAGTGAGTGAGAGAGAGAGAAAGAGAGAGGGGTGAAATGAGTGCCAATTCCCACCACTTACATAATTTAGACAAGTCACAGATTCCAAATTCCCTTGCTGTGCTTCTTGATTTGGCCAGTGCATGGTTTTATTTAATATAAATGCAGAGTACAAACAGCCTGGAGGTTACAGAGACATCATGTACAGGCACGTCAAGACGGCTTCAGGCTTGCATATCTGTTTAATTCTAAGCTGTTGAAATGCCATCTCCAGTTTCACCCTTATTTGACTCCCCACAGAGAAAAAAGAGCAGAGAGGCACTTGGTGAGGATGAAGAGGGAGTGAGGCAGGCGGCCATCTTGCTATTCGAGGCAATGGCCCCTTCCAAGACTGGCCCGTGGACATCTTCAGTTCCCAGAAGGCACCAAAGTGGCGGGTTAGAAGCTTAACCTTCACTCCTGATTGGCATCATGATAGTATCTCATCTGAAAGGAGGAGGAAAAAAAAATGGTTCCAGAGAACTTCCTGGGATTCCCAGAAGCCTCCCTGCTCAATGAGGAAAGAAACGTTTGCTGAGAAGGAGAAGGCTGGATGGCATGGAGGATTTTGGTTTCTCTTTGTTTTCAAGCCAGTTCAAAAGCTAATGTGAACCAGAAGCCTTTTCACACAAGGGGTTTTCGAATGCGTGGAGAACATGCGGGGACGCAGCATTCACACCTCGGGGGGGGGGGGTCAGATCTGTTCCGGACCTCCCCAAGCGTCCCAACACGCTCTCCACGTGTTCCATGTTCAGAGCAAAAAAACCTGCTCTGAAAGCATCTCCACGTGTTCATGTGTTCCCAGCTGTTCCAGAGGTAGAGCGTTCACACGATCTCCCTCAGTGATGGCTGGGCCGCTTCTCCGGGCTGCTCCCATTGGCTCCTATAGAGCCAGGGATGGGCAGCCCCGGGGCCTCCTGTCCCTCAGCTCTCACTGTCTCATTCTGGATTATAGCCAAGAATAAGGACCCACCATTTGCATGGCTGGCTCAGACAATGGTAGGCTCCACCTAGAACCTGCGGCAGTCTGTGCTAGGGAGCAGGGAGCAGGTCCCTATCCCAGGATACAATCCAGAATGAGGCTCAGTGAAGAAATAGCTGGAGCCTCTCAGATCCAATCCAGAAATCTAATCACACCTCTTACACACTTTCTCACGTTGCATTTTCACTGGATCATACACAACTTGTACTTTAATTGTGTAACAAGTATCTGGTGTTTACACTGCACTGGGTGCAATTTAGGGATGTGTATGAATATCCGTAACATTCAAAATTTGTACGAATTTGGACATTTGAATTTGAATTGAATGTTGGCACATTTGGAGATTGACATTTGAATTCTAATCAACACGAATCGAATACAAAAAATAAATTTCGTGCACACCTCAAGTGCAATTTGTACCATCTGTGTATCATGTATGTATGTATGTATGTATGTATGTATGTATGTATGTATGTATGTATGTATTTGCATTTTCTTTTGTCCTGCCCTATACCTGAAGTTCTTAGGGTAGGTTGCAAAGCTAAAAGCCAAAGATAAAATGGACATGCTCAGAAGATAACAGTAGTGACTGGAAGTGGGGAGGCATCTTCTGTGCATCTACCATGCTGTCCTGAACATATAAAGTGAAGGTGCTTTCTTTACTACAAAACTGATTCTGGAAAACCTCCTTATTGTCGTTCCTTATTTGCAACCCCTGTATAAAGGAACCCTTACAAAAGCAGCTCTTCAGAAGCGTTTGTTTTAACTACCCTCTTATTTGCAAGAAATCTCTCTGGACGTAAAAATGAATAAATAAAAATCAGCAGAACTCATTTATGTAAGGGCAGCAGCTCAGAGATAAGGTTCACTGAGGTTCTCAGGCAGGCAGCGTTGCCCTATGAATACCAATCAAGGTTCAAAGCTCTGGCAGCTTGTGCAGCAGAATAGGGAGGGCAGCAGTGGAGAAAAACTGGCCTTTGATTCCCACAAACCAGGTTTTGATGTGCAACGTGTCCAACTGGAGTCTCATTCTCCCACCTCTGCATGCCACCACTGGTGCAAGCAATTCCATTTGTGTGTGTGTGCGTGCGTGCGTGCATGCGTGTTTGGAATTCTTCAGAAGTGAAAGACCAGCCATCACCCCATTCTACTTTATTGATCTGATTGGCCACCGTCAAGTCAGGGCCACGTCCCATTGACTGCATGGTCACATCCATCCAGTGTTCTTGCCAAGTACAGAAGTAGCTTAGTATCACTTTTCTCCAGTGAGATGTCAAGGATCCAACTCACGACTCTCTGCTTTCTAAGACGTTACTCTACCACAGAGCTGCATCCACTCCATAAACATGCATCCCTGCAGCATTCTTGATAGATACATACAGTAAGTGATTCAGATCTGGAGGGGAAGCCCTCCTGGCCATCTCACCACCTTCAGCAGTAAGAGGGGTGGGCACCCAGGAGAGAGCCTTCTCAGTGATGGCCCCTAGGCTATGGAATAGTCTCCCCCTTGAAGTGTGTCAGGCTTCTTCACTGTATACATTTAGAACATATTGTCTCTTCCTACTTTACAGACACTGTTACTGTTTTAAGATACACTGTTGTTGTTTTAATATATGTCTGATTTTAAATGTTGTCAACTGCCCTGAGGCCTTTGGGTATAGGATGAGATAGAAATAGAATGGATGGATGGATGGATGGATGGATGGATGGATGGATGGATGGATGGATGGATGGATGGATGGATGGATGGATGGATGGATGGATGGACATGGCAGGGATCAAACTTTTCCTATTCTGGCAACAAACATATCCTTAATCTATGAGAAGACTTCAAGCTTTATTACTAGAAATGTGTGTACAAACTTTTTTGCATGTGTTTGCTTTGGATCAAACCAAACAGGGACCAGTTCAGTTCAATTTTGGCTTTTCTTCTTCTTCTTCTTCAAACATCAGGCAAGGTGTTCACTTCAATTTGGACACCTTTGAGCCACAATCAAGCAGGGTGTGTTCCTAGGCTTGTTAGATCACACCTTCTTTTGGTTTGAATTTGAGCTTGGATTTCAAACAGGCCGGGTGTTTGGTGCAAAGCTGAACTTTTTGAGAACCCGCTTGATTTGAGCCAGTTCAAATCCAAAATAGTTCTATTTCTAACCCCACAGAGCTTTTATTCAGGTAATAGAGCAAGCCCCAATGAAAGGTGATGTGGGTATACAGTGTTTAAAGAGGTCCATAAATGGGGCTGGAGGCCATGTTTTTCTTTAAAGTACAAAGGGCTGTGGTCACACCTAAGATTTAATCCGGCTTCAGTCCAACTTTAGAGCCAGAGGATACCTCAGCCAAGTGACCAGTAATTTTCTTTCTGCATTATCTGTCCCAAAGGTGAATTTTCTGAGTTATTTAACCCTGAAAGAAAACAGCTTGTCATTTTGCTGAGGTGTTCTCTCACTCTGAAAGCGGACTAAAGCCGGATTAAACCTTAAGTGTGACCACAGCCAAGGAGAGGGGAAATGAATTTTATTAGAGAGGATCTTCTCTGAGACATTTCAATTAGATTTTCAAAGCATCTGGGAGTCATACTACTCACAGGTGCCCAGCGGAATGGCGACAATGTATTTTTAAAAGATGTGGGAGGGGGGTTATGAGTAAGTCAGGGTGAAGATGGGCTCAGACCACCTCCTTAAACTGCGAAACCACAATGGCTTTGTTTGCATTCTCCCCCTCAAAAGAAATGAAACTCTCTCCTCAGCCTACGCCAGATGTACAATAAAATCTGTGTGGGAGGAAAAGTGTGTAATGCTACAGTTTGGGAGGCCATCAGATTAATGCTTCCAAGGGAAACTTTGCTCTGCCCTCCCCAAATCCTGATTTATAAGGGTAGACCAGGGTGGTCCAAGTTGTCTGCAGGGGGCCCGGGATGGCTATCGACACGGCCCAACACCAAATCATAAATTTACTTAAATGTGATGAAATTATGCACAGAGCTTTTTTAGCTCATCCATTTTCGTGAGTGTTTGTGCATTTAATTTTTGTGGCCCAAGGCAACTTGTCTAGCGATGGGCACGAATATTCATAACATTCAAAATTCAGATGAATTCAGCCGAATCCACACATTCGAATTCAAACCAAATGTTGGCACATTCAAAGACTGACATTCGAATTCATATTGATTGTTCTGATACATCAGTATGAAGCTTTGTATGGGATTTGTATGGGATTGAACATTCGTATCGAATTCAAATGTTACTTGTAGAGGAACTATTCAAACAGATACAAATTTTCTTGCAGTAGAATTGATACGAAGTGAATAAAAGTCAAAACAAAAAACACACGTGCATATCCCTAAACTTGTCTTTTCCCACTGTGGCCCAGAGATGCCCAAAGGTTGGACACCTTTGGGCAAGAGTATCCAAATCACCAGACGCCCCAAAGGCAGTGCACGAATGTATTTTTTGCATTCAAATTGAATTCAAGTCGAATATTCAAAAATTCAATTCCATTCGAATGTCAAAAATCCGGATTTTTGAAAATCTGATTCAGATCCGGATATACGAATGTCGATAGGATTTGTATCTGCTATACGAATTTGTGCAAATATTTATTTATCCCGTTTGCATCCCATACTCATACTGTTTTTATCCCACATTATATGTGCAAATATGTCTAATTTTTGTGTATATTCGTATATGATACATACGAATCTATTCATTTGAATTATTCGAAAATCTGTCATTGGATGTTCAAAAATCCAAAATTCATCCAAATGTGTAAATTTGGATTTTCAAAAATCCGATTCAAATTTGAATGTCAACATTTGACTGATTCAAATCAGATTTTCAAATTTTCGAATATCCGTGGACATCCCTACAAGGCAGTGCAATCACATGCCCCTCCCACCTCCATTTAGCCCCATCTAGCCTAAGTATCCCAGGCTTAGCTGAACTCCACCTTAACCGTTCCTGAGGTGGTGCCACAGATAAGTTGCTTTCTTTCACCTGAGCAGAAGGATGGTGGAGGAGACAGGTGATTCCCTGGCCCAGCTTCCGGCTGGAACACTTTGAGGATGGGTAGGAAGTGATGACTTCTGGGGTCATTTCAAGTCCTACATAAAAGGAGGCCAGCCCAGAACCCTGATGCTGAGAGAGAAGGTCCTCTGCCAGAGTGAAATCTCTCAAGGTTGGGAGCTGCTTCAAAGCAAGTAAGGGTTGGACCACATAGGTTCCAAGGGGCATGCAGCTTAAACATGCTCTTCTCTTTGTGGGCTTCCAATGCATAAGAAACAGGCAGCTCAGCTAGATGCACCTAGAAGCCAATCTTGGAAGGCACTCTGATTCCAACAATCTTGCCAGGCATCCCTCAGACCTCATCTAGAGTCCTGTGTCCAGTTTTGGGCACCCCAATTCAAAAAGGACATTGATAAACTACAGCAAGTCCAAAGGAGGGGTACCAGAATGGTGAGTGGTCTGGAAACCATGACCTAGGAGGAAAGGTTGAAGGATCCAGGAATGTTTAGTCTACAGAAGAGAAGACTGGGAGGAGACATGACTGTAGTCTTCAAGTCTCTGAAGGGCCACCACAGTGCAGAGGGATTGTCCCTATTCTCACCTGCACAAGATGGGAGGACTAGAAACAATGGGATGAAACTTCAAGGGAGTAAATGCAGATTAGATATTAGGAAAAACTTCCTGACAGTGAGGGTGATCGGTCAGTGGAATAGGTTGCCACGGGAGGTAGTGAGCTCTCCTTCACTGGAGGTCTCCAAGCAGAGGCTGGACCTACATCTGTCTGGGATGGTTTAGGGAATCCTGCATTGAGCAGAGGGTTGGACTGGATGGCCCTGGAGGTCCCTTCCAACTCTATGATTCTATGTTTTGCATATGAATGCAGGCAGAGAATCCCAGTGGTATCCCCACTCTCATGCAACCTGTCTTTGGTGCACAAAATGCACTTGTTGGTTTATTTTTATTCATTTTTGTTAGTTTATTTGCATTTTTACCCCATCTCCACTGGTCTCCTGACCACGCAAAGTGAAGGTACCTAACACATCTTGGGGTTGGGGAGACTATCCTACAGTCTGGGGGCTACCACTAAGTGCTCGTCCCCATGGCAAGGATATTGCAAGGTGCAAGTTAGTTCGCCTCACAAGTGTCCCCATGCAACGGGCTACATGAGGGACAAAATCCTCTAAATGGAAACAAAACAACCCCTCTTTATAACTGTTCCCATAACTGCCTAGGTAAGGGCTTGATTTACCCCACAACTGCTCCCAGCTGCCCTGCAGTCAGCTTGGCAGGCTGTCAAGAGCAGGGCAGAGCTCCGGCAAGATTATTAAAACAGATGTGAAAGCCACATCCGTTTTAATCATTTGCGGAGCTCTGCTTGTGTGCATGACAGCTGCTCAGCTGTGCAGGGCAGCAGTCAGGCGAGATTGTTTGGAGTAACTCAAGCCCCTACCTGGGCGATTAAGTGCCCAGGTATGAGGGTGGTGGAGAAAACTGCAGCATCCCAATGTAGGGATTTGCCACGGTTTCCATGGGGCTGGGTGGCTTAGACTTGAACCCACCCTATCTCCATTGCCATGCGGACTCCTTAATGTGAATTAGATTCGCATTAAGGGTCCCCCGAATCCACTGTGGGGCACTGGCAGCCCCATGGGGACGCAGCCTAAGAAGCTCCTGTCCCAGCCCTTCATCCCTTTAACTACTGAAGGTAGTGGTACAACCAGGAGGGCCTTCCCCGCAGATCGCAAGGCAGGGGCAGGTCAATATGGGAGAAGGTGTTCCTTTAGGTATTTGGGACTCAAACTATTTAAGGCATCGTAGGTTAAAGGCAATGTCCTGAATTGGCAGCCAGTGCAGCTCTTTTGAGGTGAGCTAGATGTGCAGCCAGGCAGCCATTCCAGTCCGCAGTCTAGCTGCTGCATCTCATGTCTTCACATGCACGCCCCGCATGCGCGGACCCACACCCCCTTGTCCATCCTCCCAGCGCCACCTCAACACGCACTTAACAGATTGCTACAGTGAGATGTCACAAATTTATGGCTAACCTCACAAAAAAATAACAAGAGATCCATCAAGGGCACTTTGCGTGAAATTAACAGGAATGCATAAGAGCCTGATAAAGATGCAGGCTCAGCTGTAAAGGAGGATGAGTTGGAGGGAGGGAGGGAGGGAGGGAGGTGGCCTCTGGTTTGACTGCTGCCTTTGCATTCATACAATGTGCTTTTTGAGGAGCAGGGATGCGACAAACCGGTTTGGTTGGTTCGCGGTTGGCAGCAGACTAGCAAGTCCGCATGGTTTGCAAGTGAACCAAACCACCTCGTTGTCTGAAAAGCTTAGGATGAGTCAAAACCAACCCAATGGGTGTTTGTAGCAAACCGAGAAAGTGAGAGCAAGCCAAGGGTGAGCCGCTATGGTTTGGCTGGTTTGCATGTGAACCCTCATTCCAATAGAATCCGAATCAAGGGTTGCTTGTCCGGTTCGAACCATGCCACTAGGGATGTGCACGAATATTGCTAACGTTTGTAATTCGTACAAATTTGGCCAAGTTTGGACATTCATATTTGAACAGAATGGTGGTACATTCGAAGACTGACGTTTGAAGTTGAATCTTTCCATACATTCATATCAAGTTTTGTATGGGGTTGAACATCCAAAGGGGATACTAAATTTTCTGGCATTCAAATCAATGCAAATGGAATACAGAAAAAAACATTCATCTACATCTCTACAAACCACTGAATTTCAGTTTCCGCACATCCCTATTGAGAAAACTGGCCTGGTATGGGATTGTTGTGCTATACTAAGCTAGCAAATGAGGACAGGACTTAGGTTACTGCAGATGCTATCAGACTGAAGGCAACCATGTCTTATTCAAACTACAGGAGGAAACACAATTCCAAGTCCAGGATCCAGAGACTTATTCACGCTACAGACCGTAGGGTGTTTCCGCACTAGCTGCAGAAACCATTTTAACAACACACACACACACACACCCCGCCAAGCCAGATTAAGAACACTTACCTTAAGTGGCTTCCTCATTGGAGTCCTCTTCTGCAAGCCTTTGCGGAGGCTGCTTGCACATTTTGGCGTGCAAGACCGGTTTTTAAAACCGGTTTTGCCACCGAAATCCAGATTAAATGCAAGACCTGAAAAGTCAGGTCTTTGCCTGGATGTGTGCAGAAGCCCTTCCCCCGCGTGGCGGGCAGCACCGGAAACATACAGTGACTGGCAGCTCACCGCTCCAGTCCCGTGGCTCCGGAGGCAGCATCGCTGGCAAGAGAGCCGGAGGACTTCTAGAATGGGTGCTGATGTGTCCGCACGGCACCCACTCTGTCCGTCCTCTGGAATCCAGCCTCCCCGCGCATGTCCGGATGCACAACAGCCCTTCGGATCTGTCACTATTTGTGACAGATCAGGGGGAGGATGGATCGCCAAAAAAAGGATCTTTTTAGATCCGTTTTTCGGCAGCCAATGCGGAAGCACCCATAGTGCATGATTATGGAACTTCTGGGGAAGACAATGCGCACTTTGAGGAGGCTGTTACAGCCTCCAGGTGCCCCTTGCCTTCTCAGAAGTTCCCTAATCATGCGCTAGGTGTGGAGCACAAAATCGTTCCCCACTCCTTTACTAAGCTTAGCTAATTGCTTACCTGGTGCATCCAGGTAAGGTGAGTATCCACACCTTTTCCGGTGCTCCGGGGTTGTTTGAGGTACCACGCAAGCATGCTGGCAAGCCAGATGACCATAGATGTGACTGCGCATGCGCAGAGTGAAAGCATTGTTATAGCGACAGCGCTGATGCACGCACAGTCATGCAAACAAAATGGCTGTGCCCTGAAGAGGACCAACCCTGGGATCGGTCTCAGAGGGTGATCGATCACACAGGGTGTGGGCTGTAGTTACCTAGTGCTTGCAAGGCTGAGTACTAGTTAATGTTGAGTGATTACACTTCTTTCCTGTCCAACAGACAGGAAGGGAAGTGCAAAATCGCCGTGGGTGTCATTTTTGCAGACATATCTGGAGTCAAATAACCAACCACCTGGCTAAATGTTCTGCTTTGTTTACAGGGTGAGAACAAATGGACAGATTCCAGCTGCCTTAACTGGACAAAGGGCTGCTAAGATCACTCCATCCATCTCCAGCAATGGGTCAACAAGGGAGGGGGGACACACACAGATTATTTCTTGTCAGTTCCGAACCTTATTCATTAAAACATGTAGATGATTCATGAAAGGCACAAGATTCTGGCACCATCTGCTTTGTTCCATCCATCAAATGAAATAATAATATTTATTATTGTAAAAAACACACCCAAAAAGCTAATCGAAGCAAACAAAACAAAAAACTCCCACAACTCAGAGTATCTTACAAACATCAAGAATGCCATTATTCTAAAAAAAGAAAAAAAATCAAATAAGCAATAGAAATTAGGCTTTGAAAACAGTCTAATTAAGAAAACCACAGGATCAATAACATTCAATAGTTAACAGCAACTTATTAAAAAGGTAAGAAAAGCAAGTGCATTTTTAAAGTCCTTTATAACTGGCTGTCAATTTGCTCCCCCCCCCCATCTGTGTGTGTGTTCCTGTGTCTCCTTGTGAAGAGGATTGCACAGCTGTGATGCCTTTAGTGGAAATGCCCTTATTTCTGATTTTACCCTCTTAGCAGCCTTTTGTGTAGAGGGAGAAGAAGAAGAGCTTGCTATTATACTTCACTTTTCTCATCCTTTTAAGGGGACTCAAAGCAGCTGACAAATCTTCCGTCCTTCTCCCCACAGGGGACTCAAGGTGGCTGACAAACCTTCTGTTCTTTTCCCCTAAGAGGACTCAAAGCAGCTGACAAACCTTCTGCCCTTCTCCCCACAGCAGACACCCTGTGAGGTAGGTGGGACAGTGAGAGCTCAGAAGAGAACTGTGACTAGCCCAAGGTCACCCAGCTGGCTTCATGGTTGGGTGGAATCAAGCCCGGTATTCCCAGATAAGAGTCCGGCTCCTTAACCACTAGACCAAACTGGCTCAAACTGATAGAACTATGCTTGTCACTTTGCTGGTGTGTTCTCTCACTCTGAAAGAGGACTGAATCTGGATTGAACCTTAGGTGTGACCACAGCCCAGGAAGAACTCCACTATGTATTCTGGGTAAGGACATGAGCTCAGGCCACGATGAGGTGCCAGGTCCCCAGAAGAGGATTCCTGTGCTCTGTGGATGTATGACAGGGACAGAATTAAAGGGGCTCCACAAGGAGCAATGGTTTGGCTTGCAAAACCTTGTTCTCTTCTCCTCAAAATGAAGTCTACTGCGTTTTCTGTTTACCACCCAAGACTGGCATATCTGGGTGGGTGGGAAACGAAGCGGATTTTATTTTCAAGAAAGTAAACAGAAGGGAGATGGGCAAATGCAGAGGGCTTGCACCAACACACACACACAGAGAGAGAGAGAGAGAGATCAGCAAGGAAGTTGCTCCAGAAGACCTCTGTACCAGCTCTAATTAACTCCCTTTGCCCTTCAGATCCATCAATGGTGCCCATCCAAAGCCATTTCTGGCCTACCCACGAGAAGCGATGCCAGGGACTCTTCCACTCCCTCCCTCCTTCCCCCTGGTGACGTCTTCTTGATGATGATGATGATGATGATGATGATTAGGTCCATCAAGTATCACGGATAACAGTCTGTCCATTGCACAAGACAGGGCTGCCTGGCACTTGTGATTAAAATCTTCCATCTGGTGGCCAGAGGGTGAGGGCTGAGGTCTCTGGCTCGCTGGCGCATGTGTGTGTCTGGGCAGCGCAGGTTGGAGATAACCCAGTTATTGGCCTAATAGATGCTTTGTGACATGGAGGGAGGGAAGGGGGGGAGAGAAATGGCTCTAAACAAAAATGCAAACATGCTAATTGGCTCTAATTCCACCAGTAAGAGGCCTTGGCAGCAGGGAAAGGAGGAAGCATGTAAAGAGAGAAACAGCAGCTCAGTGGTGCGGACAGAGCAGAGTGACGCCATTGCTTCCAAGAAAGCCAGGGGGCTTGCTTAACTTCCTTTTTGGGGGGAATGACAGGCAGGTAGATCATGGGGCGGTTGGTTTGTGGGATGACACAACAATGTGTGAAGAGGTAGGCTTTAACCTGGGGGCGAAAACCAAGTGGGTCTCCACAGCCTGGGGGCCACCACAGCAAAGGCCCTCTTGTGTGGGCCTGCACCTTGCACCTCAGAGAGGGGCAGAATTACAAGAAGGTGCCCACTTTGTGATCTTAAGGGGACAGGCAGGCCTATACGGGAGAAGGCGCTCCCTTCAACTAAACCAGGGCCCAAGCCATAGCAGGGATGGTGTCTACTCATTCCAGCTTAACGTCAGATCAAAGATCATCAACTTCCAGGGTTATCTCTGGCCCACAGTCAGACCACTGCGGGCATAAAACCTATAGAACTTCTGCTCTGCAGCTGCAAAGACTTCAGAGGCCACGGAGCACTGGATATGTGGCCAAGAGGGCACAGTCCGTCTTTTTGACAGCCTCTCTGGGGACAGTGAAATCACCAATTAATCATCCATATAAGTGAATGGCTGTCATGCTCATGACCTACTGAAATGCACCCTCTGGCCTTGATGGTCTGCAGCGACCAATCCTACCCCCACCCCAACCAACCACCACCAACCTGCCCATTACAATGAGGACACTCTTGCTGAATGAGAACATAAAGCTACTACTGTCTGATTTCCATGAAAAACTTGAAGTTATTTATAGGCAGCCTTAAGGTTGTAGTGTGAGTGCAACTTTGATGTATGTATTATAATTCCTAAGAACATATGAGGAGGCCTGCTGGATCAGGCCACAGCCCATCTAGTCCAGCATCCTGTCTCACACAGTGGCCCACCAAATGCCCATAAGCATCTCAAGCAAAGACAAGGGCAGACCTTCTCCTGCTCTCAAATTCATGCAAATGTCCTTAGAGGCATCCTGCTTGCCTCTCCAGCCTGGAGGAAGTACCTAGGCATCCATTCTAGTAGCCACTGATAGATCTCTCATCCATGGATTTATCTAACCCTTCCTTAAAGCCATCTAGGCTGGTTGCTGTTACCACCTCCTCTGGCAGCCAGTTCCATAGACTGATAAACCTCAGGGTGAAGAAATACTTCCCCTTGTCTGATCTGACTCTCTTACACATCAGCTCCATAGAGTGTCCCTTGGTTCTAGCACTGTGTGATGAAGAAAAGACTTTTCCTCTATCCACCTATCCTATACCATGCATAATTTTATATACTTTACTCAGGTCCCCTGTCAAAGGCCATCTTTCCAGGCCAAAGAGGCTCAGACATTGCAGTCTGATTTCATAAGGGAGGTGTTCCAGCCCCTTAATCATTTTTGGTTTCCCTTTACTGCAAAATGATGGCACATAAACTGAATTTCATATGTATTACCATATTCCTTTTATATAAATCTCCTCCAAAGTCCATTTCCTTTATCTTCCTTTAGGATACCTATTCCCATATGGCTAATTTCCCCTCCCACATTTGTCCAACTTCTCCCCAAAGTAGAAATGTGCATGGATATTTAAAAATTCAAAAATCCAAATTTGAATCGGCTTTTCGAAAAGCCGAATTTTCAAATTCATACGGATGTCGAACTTTGAAAAATCCGATACGGATTTTTGAATAATTCGACTGAATAGATCCATTTATATCGCATCCGAATATTGGGTCTATTTGCACTTATAACACAGAATGCAAACAGGACGAAAACAGGATGTGCCTGAATTCGAAAATCGGATACGAATGTTGCCGACATTCGTATCATACAACTCAAATCGGATTTTTGAAAATACGGATCCGGATAATCCGGAATTCGGATTGGAATTTTGAACATTCGGATTTTTGAATTTCAAATTGAAGCGAGTATTCAAATATTTGAATTGACTCAAATGCAAATGCAAAAATTTGAATCCCTGCCCCAAAGCACACAAGGCTTCTCAGGGCTTTTGACACCTGCAAGCCACGACCAACTATCAAGTCACTTATTCTGTCTGCTCAAAGCGCCTCGTTCTCCCCCTGCCCAGTTTGTGCCTCTGCTGCAGAGATTCCTTTGACACTTATTAGCTCCATAAAATGGGTCCAAATTTACTAACTTTCCTGCTAACTTCATAATCTGTGCCCTGCTGAGCTCCCTGCTGAAAAGAAAATGATGCAAGTAAATGCTCTTTGGCAAAGGAAGGACAGGGAAAATAAAGCGTTTCCACCAAGTGAAGGAGAATGCCCAGGAGCTAGAAGGTCCTGGAAGAGAATTTATACCTGTCTTAAAACAGAGGCCTATCCACACTGCACCCTGTAGTGCATGACTAGGGAACTTCTGGGGAAGAGTGTCTGTACCTTGAGGAGGCTGTTACAGCCTCCAGGTGCCCCCTGCCTGCCCAGAAGTTCCCTAGTCATGCACTAGGTGTGGAGCACGAAATCGTGCCCCTTGCCTTTACCAACCTTAACTAATTACTTACCTGGCTCTCCAGGGTCACGCTGGCACACTGGATGACCACAGGTGACTGCATGCACACAGAGCGTCTGCATCGTCATAGTGTTGATGCCGACACACACACAGTCACGGAGAGCCACACAAACAAAATGCCAGTGCCCTGAAGAGGATCGGCTTCAGGTGAGTGACAGATGGAATGTGGGGTGGGCTGTAGTTACCTAGCCCTTGCAAATCCGAAAGCTAGTTAACGTTGGGTGATTACAGTCCTTTCCCGTCCAGCGGACAGGAAGTGAAGTGCAAAATCACCACAGGTCAGGTTTTCTGGGTAAGAAGTAACGCTAAATCTTCCACTTTAGGTCTGTACTAGTCACAGAGCTGGTCAGCTGCACTTTTACGCTTGGAGTGCAAAATGTTGGCACCGAGAAGAGACCAATTCCCTGCCTACCTGCCAACTAAAGAACCCCACAGTGCAAAGTAGGCAGAAATCATACAGCAAGTCAAGGATGACGCCAGCTGGGGCTAATTCGCCCTTTCAGGCTGCAGAAAACAGAAACACAGGGCTGCTCTCCGTTTTCCATTCTCTGAGTCCGTAGGCTGCAGCTGCGAGTGAAACAACCCTGAGGCAAGCCAAGCCCTGCCGGGGAAAGAGGCTATGTGAGCCAAGTCCCGAGTCACTTGAGGCTATCTGCTGGGCTGGTACACCAGGCCTGGGCCTTTTTTGGTCTCTGGGCCGGACAAGGGGTCCAGAAAAGGGATGTGCGCAAGTGTTCTTCGGGGGTTCAATTTGTATCAAATGAAATGCAAGAAAATTTGTATTCATTCAAATAGATCCCCTCTGAAGGTGGTAGGATTGGAGTCTGATGTGGCTGCTTGATACAAATTTCATTTGAATTCCCACTACAAATTGCATACGAATCCTCTATGTAGCCATACAAATCCCCTATGAATCCGATACGTGCCCCCTATGTATCAGCTCTGAACACGTCAAATCCACCAGGAATCCACTCTGAATCCACTCTGGATCTGTTGCAGATGTGACTGGCACATCTATTTCCCCACCTCCCCAGGTTCATGAATGTAACAAAGCACTCGCTCAATTTGAATTAAAATG
Source organism: Aspidoscelis tigris stejnegeri (assembly GCA_023333525.1). Lineage (NCBI taxonomy): Eukaryota > Metazoa > Chordata > Lepidosauria > Squamata > Teiidae > Aspidoscelis > Aspidoscelis tigris. The sequence goes on from JALMGA010000023.1 coordinate 3,937,498, forward strand.
TCAGTCTTCAAGTGTGCCAACATTCTTGAATGTCTGAATTCGGACAAATTCGTATGAATTTCAAGTGTTACGAATATTCGTGGACATCCCGAGATATGTTCAAGGGGCCTACCTTGGGATGGTTGTTGGTTTTGAATCACTCCAACCATTCCTACATTTACCGATGTTGACCAAAAACTTACCTGGCACATCCAGGCAGCAGCCCTTTGCACCTCTTCCGGTGCTCTGGGGATGTCTGAGGTGCTACCAAGCATGCTGGCACCCTGGATGACCATAGACACAACTGTGCATGCTCAGAGTGTCAGCAGCAGCATGGCGACGACGCTCATGCATGCGCAGTCACGGAGGGCACTGCAACCAAAATGGCAGTGCCCAGAAGAGGACTGACCCTGGGATCAGTTACAGGTGAGTGGCCTATCGCGCATGACTTAGGCTGCTGTTACCTAATGCTCACAAGTGTGAGCGCTATTTAACATTGGGTAATTGCACTCCTTTCCCATCCAGCATTGCATTGCCTCCTTTTCTCCCAAGCTGTCCGTCCATCGCAGGCTGATCCTAGGTGCTCAGCTTGCTCTGTTCATCTGCTCCAAGGCAGCCTCCCTCGTCCATATATTTTCTCCTTTCCCTAATTATCCTTGCATAAGGCAGCTCCCTCCAGCACGCAAGTTGCCATAGCTACCTGATGGTTTTCAACTACCCTCGGTCAAACCTCTTTGGCAGAGTTACTGTCTTTGCCAGAGACTGGCAGGGCGTGCCTTGAATGTGGCTCCGGAGAGCAATTCAGGGGGCTTTTAATTTAGGCATTTCCTCCAGACCCAGCCAGTAGATCACAAGGAGATCTGCATGGCCAATGACTTCTTGCCGCAAGAGGCATATTGCTCCTACAGGGCATGTTGGAGAGGGAGGGGAAGCATTGCATGTGAAAGCAAGAAGCAGAAGAGAAGGGGGGGGAGGGAGAACTCTCCATGCATGCCAGCGAGTTGCACCAGGGCAGGGGAGAAATTGCATGACATCTGTGAGCCGTAGTGACAAATGGACTGGAAGAGATGCCAGAGATATATATACGCAGCCCGGAGAAACAGCAGCCGGGAATCATCAAAGCACAAGAACCGCAGAATTAAGACGGCAGAAGAAGATTGCCAGCTCTATCCGGCTCCCACATCCGGCCCATCCGCAGCCTCAACTTTTGATGGCAGCGGTAACAGGGAGATGGAGTGGAGTTAACCATCCTCTGTCAATCACTCCCAAAGAGCCCATATTCAGAGCACATTTTCACGCTTTTAATTTCACCCTGGTGCCCAGGCGCATTCGTGCGGCGCTCATTGGCACTGGAGGGAATTGTCCGCAGCCCAGTTGGGACCAATTTGCACAACCAGCTAGAGAAAGCGGAGCTTCTACTTCAGGGTACGCTACATTGGGGAAGGGACAGCAGGCAGGCGTGCGCATCTTCCCGACGTGGGGGGGGTGTAGAAACTGTCATTCAGAAACCATCACATTGGGGCAAGAATTCTGGATAGGTTTATCCTGTCAATCCAAGGTTTCCAGAAACTTCCCAGGAGTGCTCAGTGGCGCAAACATCTGTACCTCTTCCAGTGCTCTGGGGTTGTCTGAGGTGCCACCTCAGACAACCATTAACGCGACTGTGTGTGCGCTGTCACAGAGGCAGTGGAGCCAAAATGGCGGCGCCAGGTGACGACCAGCCCCAGGATAAAATCAGGTAAGTTTTTAGTCATTGGGGGGAGGTAATGGTCAAAGTTGACTAGCATTTCAAGTGCAGATGGGAAGGGAAGTGTGAAATCACCCCACTTCCACATGCATTTGGTAGGAAATGCATCATGTATAGGTACCTGGCTGAAAAAGCCAGGGATAGCAACTTTGAAGGTTGGGAATGTTTGTGCGCTTCCAAGGCCACTAGAGGCAGCAATACCATCTGGGTATGTTACAAAACTACTTGTTTGCAAGAGTTTCTGGCCATAAATAGTTCTTGACTTTTACTATGCACATCCATGGTTGCTGTCTTTTTTCTTTTCTTTTTTTCTGGAAACAGACAACCATTTCCCTGTCCTATCAGTTTACTCTATAGCTATGATGGTTTTAAAAAAAAATTAAAATGTGTATCTTACACCCGGAAACACAGTGCCTGCCAACTGATAAGATCCTATCAACAATTGTAGCAGCACCTGAAAATAAGAATGGGTACTGGCTTTTGAAAGGGACAAACTAGTCCAAAGGAGGACTAGCAAAATGGTGAGTGGTCAGGAAACAATGTCTTACAAGGGAAGGTTGAAGGCTCTAGGAATGTTTAGCATACAGAAGAGGAGACTGAGAGAAGACATGATCATGGTTTTCAAGGCTAAGAAGAAGAAGAAGAAGAGGAAGGGGAAGGGGAAGGGGAAGAGGAAGGAGAAGAGGAGGAGGAGGAGGAGGAGTTGGCTTTTCTACCCCACTTTTCTCACCCATTTAAGGGGACTAAAAGCGGCTCACAAACCTTCTGTTCTTCTCCCCACAACAGAACACCCTGTGAGGTAGGTGGGGCTATGAGAGTGCAGAAGAGAGCTGTGACTAGCCCAATGTCACCCAGCTGGCTTCATGGGGGAGGGCGGAATCAAACTTGGTATTCCCAGATAAGAGTCCGGCTCCCTAACCACTAGACCAAACTGAGCGGGGGTTGGACTTGATGACCCATGAGGTCCCTTCCAATTCTATGATTCTATAATTCTATGAACAATCTTCAAAAACAAATTTCTTTTCCAAAAAAAATAAGAGAGAGAACCATGGCATCTTAAAGACCAACACATGTATTAAATCCTCTTCTTTCTTGCACTGAATTTCTACTCACAACATACCTGAGAAACTGTCTTCTCTGCAGCTTTCTGAAATCTGAAACAGTGAATATTGGAAGCAAGGCTGCTTGGTGCTATGGTACCGCAAAGGGTTGAATAAGCTCTGCTAATTATGTCCGGACCCCCTGTGGCAAATTAAGGATTACTGAAGCACCCAGATGACATTCATCCAAATAAGTCAGCATCGTCTGCATAAATCTGATACACCTGTGGCCATGGAGGTCTTTGAGTCTGGAGCCCTCAAGGTTACAGATGTGCATGAATATTTGTAACATTCAAAATTTATACAAATTCGGATCAAATCAAATGTTGGTACATTTGAAGATTGACATTTGAATTTGCATCAAATGTTTCTATACATTCATATGAAGCTCCGTATGGGGTTTGTATGGGATTGAACATTTGTACCAAATTCGAATCCTAACTACATTTGAAGGGGAACTATTTGAACAAATACGAATCTTCTTGTGTCCAATTCACTGAGGTGTTCTCTCACTCTGAAAGTGGTCTGAAGCTGAATTAAACCTTAAGTAAGACCACAGCCAGGGTTAACTGCACAGTACAGAGAAGCCTGAGGCTTCCTTTCCTTTCCTCCTTCCTCTGCACTTGTGTTGCACCCCAGTCAAGATCACCTCAATCTTGCATGATACCAAACCCCTGCAAGATACTTCCTCCTAATGAAGTGGTTTTATGCTTGGGCCCACCCTCTGGCTGGATCACCCTTGGAGCTGCCTAGCGCAGCCCAACCTCCAGCCACGGTCAATGTGTTTCCGAGGACAAATCCAATTCCCACCAGCCTTGTATGTGATGACTACGCAAATTAAAAGCAAAAAAATCCCCAAGACTTTGTCGCTACACTAACGTTTTATGTCCGGGTGCCTCAGGGTTTTAATTGAATGTCAAACATAATTTGAGGAAGGTAACAGAGAGTTCAAGCTGCTGCCCTTCGAAAGCAATAGCAACTCCGGTGCCTGCAAATTATCCACCTGCTTGCAGCAGCAGAAAACAGGGAAATTACTCTCCGTCAGAAGCAGCCCAGCCCCAGTGATCCCTTGCCCCCACAAAGCTCCCCAGGGAGAAGAAATAAGGTGGGAAGGAGAGATTTGAGCCTAGCCTATGAGATTGCTACATCATAACGTGTTATACTTTGGTCATTGTCTTCTGCCAAGGTAGAAGCTACTTCTTCAGTCAAGAACATACAAATCAAGCAGTACACATCACAGCATTGTTAAGGCGATATGAACACTTGTGAGATTGTATGAAGTCGCTAAGTCTGCCCCCCACATGTACATACTTGGTTTATCTGGAATAGGATTATTATTCTCAGAAAAGCAGAGGCCTAGCTGAGATAATCATGCTGTTCCCACAGGAAAACAGAAGCTTACATGTATCTATTTTACAGAAATAACACATCACCCTTTTACCAGAATGTTCCTGATGAGATGGATAGCTAAACAAGTGTTTCCTGTTTTAACAATATTCTAACAGTTTTTACCTAGGTTTGTATGTAGGGATGTGCATGAATATTCATAACATTCAAAATTTGTACAAATTTGGCAGAATTTGGACATTCGTATTCAAATTAAATGTTGGCACATTTGGAAATTGACATTTTAATTCAAATTGAATGTTTCAATACATTTGCATGCAGTTTTTTTGTCCACACCCCGAGCTGGGAGAATGAAAATGACCTGAAGTCACACAGTAAGCCCCACTGATAAATATGGCATCTATGTTCCAGGCTCTGATAGATGAAGCTGTTCCAGATCATGTCTTTCTCTGGTCAGAACCCAGCACACTTGGCTGTAACCCACTGATTCCAGCAATAGATGGGTAGGTGTAGAAAAGGTCTCACTACTAGGGATCCGCATTGGTAACGTTCAGCGTTTGGCCAAATTTGGATATTCGAATTCTAATCAAATGTTGGCACATTCGAAGATTGACACTGAAATTTGAATTGAATGTTTTGATACATTCATATGAAGCTTTGTATGGGATTCCTATGGGATTTGCATTCATATGAGTTTCATATGGAACTGAACATTTGTATCAAATTCAAATCCTACTACATTCGAAGGGGATCTATTCAAACGAATGAAAATGTCCTTGCATTTGATTCAATACGAATCGAATATAAAAAAATTTCTGCACTCATTAAGCTAAGCAAGTGGAAGTATACAATTTTTTTTGCATGTTCTAAAGAGCAATTAAATAAAACAATTTTGTAATATTAGTACATCCTATTTCCCAGAAATATTTCTGCAAAAATTAAGCCAATGCTGTAATTGGGATACAAAGTGAAACAGAAAACAGCTCTATTACTGATGATGTTTAAAAAGCTACTGTCTTTCTGCCCAAATAATCCAGACAGAGTTGCATGGTACGCTGGCACACAGACACATTTCTAAAGGCCCATCTGGTAACCCAAATTTATTTGATTCCATGCTCTGAAATGTTTGAAGAAATGGCAGGAAAATGACAGGAAATATTAGTAGCTGCTCAGCTGAAGAAGCAAAGCAGGCAGGGCATAACTCTGTGATGTTTTGCAAAATTCTAGTATGGAAAAAAAAACCCAGAAGTTTATTTCCACCTAAGCCTTACTTTTGCAAGAATACATTTTTCATTTGGGTTCTACCTCTTCCCTTTGTACATTCAATTAAACAAAAAGAAACCACATTTGCATTTAAATATATATGGAAATACACATTCCCAAACCTATTTTTCTTTTTAAAAAGGAAATCAAACATGTTTTGATATTGTTTATGAGTGAAGTTTTAGCATTCCAGAACACACATGAAGTACAAAAAAAAGGTGGCTACCTAAATTCTGACCTGCATGTTAACATGATATTTAAATCATAGGAGTTTATGCTGTAGTTTGCTGCAAAAAAAAAAACGTGCCCAAGAATTCTCACTGGAGATGTGGATGAAGAAGAACAGCTGGAAAGAAAAGGAGTAAGGCAGAGATGCCTTAAAAGACTTTGCATGCATCAATGAGCCAGGTGTGTGGCGTTTGCGGTAAGAGAGATGGATATGCTTTGGAGACAGAGAACCATAACCCTCCCTCCAACACACACCTGGATTTTGGTGGCTTTGTTTTAATTCTGTTGGATTTTAGACGATGTAATGGTTTTTACTATTTTATTATATACTGTTATGTTTGATATGGTGAATTTTAAGGTTGTTACCCACCCAGGGACCTTCAAGTATAGGGCGGGATAGAAATAGAAATAATAAAAATAAATAAATTCTAGGATGTAATCTGGAGCAGAAAGGGCCTTCGTCTTCTAAGTTCCAGTTTTTAGTTAACTGAAATGCAGGTCATACCAAGAGAGTTTGGATACTTAACTAGTTTGCAAACACAGATGTTATATAAATAGGAACTGTGTATTATGAGCTCTGGTGCATGATTCACATTCAAACAGACTCAGAAAAGAGTTGACTCCATGCCAAACATATTAGAATTTCAACAGGTGGGAAATCTGAATGGACCAAAACTTTAGAGGAAGACTTTTTTTTTCTCTAAGTTATAAAATGTCTCTACATTCAATTTCTCACCTATCCCTAAATTTACACCGCTGGCAAAAGCGCCTGCCCCGTGAGGACCATCGCACAATAACGCTGCTGACGGCAAGGCAGTCTTTCATAATATGCCTAGTCAGAAAAGGCTTAATTCATCTTTCAGCTTGTGATACCCTCTAACAAGCAAATGGCCTCATTTCTCCTGGTTAATAGTCTAGTCGGGCTGAATTGCAGCTCCTTTATATTCTGGCTTGGAACAACGCACCTGGGCCGTCACAGTCAAGGGTAATTTGCCACGGGAAAAGGGGTTGTTTTCCCAGTAAATTGTTTCCGATGTGTCTGCCAATGTGAAGTGGCAAGGGCCTCAGGCTCTCTGGTTTCTCATGAAATCAGGGAAGGGAAGGTCGACAGTTGGATGTGCACAAACTTTTTTAAAAAATTTAATTCATATTGAATCAAAGGCAAGAAAAATCATAGTTGTTCAAATAAATCCCTTTGAATGTGGTAGGATTAAAATTTGATACGCATGTTTCATACAGATTCGATACGAACGTAAGATACAAATCACATACGAATCCCATACAAATCTGCATTTGAATGTATCAAAACATTCTCTTCGAATTCAAATGTCTGAATTTGGCCAAATTCATACCAGTTTCGAATGTTATAAATATTTGAGCACATCTCTAGTTAACAAGGGAAGCAAAGAAGGGAGAAAGGGTTAGAATAAGCCAATTTGTGCACTTCCATAGCAAGGTGCAACACTTGGACCGCTGATAGGGACCCCTGCCCAAAAATAAATAGATTCCCCTGCCCAAACAGGCTTGCCTGAATTCATTTGTCTCTTGCTATGGGAATTGTTCATTAAGTTCCTAAAGATAGTGCACGAAGGCTAGGCCACGCAAGCATACATTCCCCATTCACACCTAGGTAGGTAAGGAATGTGTGGGAACGCGTTCCTACCTCCCTAGGTGCAAATGCAGAACTCTTCCCCACATGGCCTAACCCGAAAAGGCTGGCGTGGGGAAGGGATGCCCCTCCCAGAACTGCCGCTATTGGGTCAGGGGCAGGCAGACCTGTCTCATCCATTCCCCAGTTCCTGCATGCCCTAAGTGATGCAATCCGGTCCCCTAGAGCCCACAGGACCCCCCTGGGCACCCCCCTGGGCATGGACCTACCTGGGGACGCGCACACATGCATGCAACTTACCTCTTCGTCACCAGGTTCAAAGTGGCCGGCCTGGCTGGCAGCGCTGTGTGTCTGCACACGCTGCTGGCTCTGATGAGCAGCTGGCCAATCAGAGCCGGCAGTGCACACAGACACACAATGTGACTGGCTGGGCCAGTCACTTTGAACCTGGTGACGAAGAGATAAGTCACATGCACTTGCACACATGTGTCCCCACTAGGAGCCAAGCACGGCACGCCGGAGGCCTCCTATCTCAGGGCTCCCCCTCACCCCAGAAGCCGCAGATCACGGATGCTCAAGCCAGGGGAGGCTTCACCTACACCTCCCCTACCCAGCCCAGGGTGAGCGTCCGTTCCCCTCCTTACCTGAATGCAGCCAGGGCAATTCTGGTTGGTGGGGGACCGGCGCACTTTGCGCATGCCTCCCTACTGGCCAGGCCCGCACCTGGCTTCAGGAGGTCCTCTGTCCGTACGTGTGGGCCTGGCCAATAGGGGGTGTGCTATGCACACGCACAAAGCGCGCCAGGCCCCCAACAGCCAGAATTGGCCTGGCTGCATTCAGGTAAGGAGGGGAACGCGCGCACTTGCTCTGGGGTGGGCAGGGGGGTGTAGGTGAAGCCCCCCGTAGCCTGAGCAGCCGCAATCTGCAACTTCTAGGGTGAGGGGGAGCCCCAAGATAGGAGGCCCCCAGCTTGCCATGTGTGGTTTTTGTTGTTGTTGTTGTTGTTTATTTGGTTCATATCCAATATAAGAAAATTTATATTAATTCGAATAGATCCCCTTCGAATGTGGTAGGATTCTATTTGATATGAGTGTATTTGTATGAATTTGTATGATTATCCAATATGCACGCATATGTATTCCATATGTATCCATACATTTCTGATACATATTCTGTGATATATCTGCTGTGAAAGTACCAGATCCACCCTGAATCCATTGCAGATGTGGGTGGGGGCCTAATATGGCTTGTTCCACCACAGGCTCCTTGCTGCCTCACCTCAGGCTAAAACTTGCGTGAACTTTGGAGCTGAATCCAAGGGCAACACCCAAATGTCTCCTCCTGAGAAACTGAAACAAAGGGGCTTGCACCCTTCCATGTCCCTCCCCCAGGATGCCTGTATAGCTGAAGAAACATAACTGCTGGATTCCCAGCAGAGGTGGGACATTTTGGTCTCCTAAACTGGGTCACGCTCTCACCGATGTGGATGCAGCCCTCTCTAGACCACCTCAGAGTGCAGCTGTTGGAGGTCCAGGAAAGGGTGAGGTCCTACACTATACCAGACAACCAGTAAATACAGAAAAGGACTAAGAAGCCTTCTGCAAAGGCCTGGAGACAGCTGAGAACCACAGCAAGGCCAATTCGTACTTCCATCAGGTGTCAGCAGATCAGCCAGGAGACACAAACAAATGCATTTCCTTATTATTAACAGGAAAGGATATATATCTACATGCCGGTCACGATAAATAAAAAGCTCTTCCTCAGTTCCCAAAGGAGAAGGGGGAAGAAGAAAAGCTGACGTGCAAAACCTGCCAGGGCATTGCTTTTCCTGGAGAACAGCCATCTCCTGGGAGCAATGCAGAGAGATGGGGCCAGACACCATTGGACTCTGTGCTTTCCCTCACATTGCCTGACCTTCCTAGGCCTTCCCAGGTCCCAATGGCAGCCCAGGTTCCTACTCAACCCTTTCAGACACTTCCCAGGAACTGGTCCTGTTTCCCACTCCAAATTAGATGGAGTCCCATTTCAGGGTTTGGCATTAAGGAAGCCTCAGAGCTAGGGATGTCCATGAATATTCATAACATTTGGAATTCATACAAATTTCCAAATTTGAACATTCATATTCAAATGAAATGTTGACACATTTGAAGATTGACATTCGAATTTGAATTGAATGATTCAGAACGTTTGTACGAGGCTTCATTACATTTTGGAACTGGAGAGGTGGGAAAGCGGCTCTTCTAGTCCCATCTGCAATGGATCCAGAGTGAATTTGAAGTGGATTGAGAGTGGATTCGAAGTGGATTCAGGGCAGATTTGATACATTCAGAGTGGATATGTAGGGGATACATATTCAATATGTGTTGGATTTGTATCGAATTCATATTGAATTCAAATCCTAACACATTCGAAGGGAATCTATTTGAACAAATATGATTTAAAAAAACAACATTTGTGCCCATCCCTACTCAGAGCTACTCAGACATAAACACAGTGCTGGGATACTTAGCACCAAGGTCTAGTTGTGATTTTGTGTTTGTGTATCTGTAGCTTTCTAGAGGCTTTTGTGCAGCCTGTGGCCAACACTGGCCAGAGTAGCATCATGGAAGCATTAAGAACATAAGAACACAAGAGAAGCCTTGCTGGATCAGGCCACAGCCCATCTAGTCCAGCATCCTGTCGCACACAGTGGTCCACCAAATGCTGATGGGCATCTCAAGCAGAGACAAGGGCAAACATTTTCCTGCTATCGAATTCCAGTAAATGGTCTTAGAAGCGTCCTGCTCCCCACCCCCCACCAGCCTGAAAGATGTACCTAGGCATTCATTCTAGTAGCTATTTATACATCTGTCGTCCATAAATTTGTCTAACCCTACCTTAAAGCCATCTAGACTGGTAGCTGTCACCACATATTCCGGCAGCAAATTCCATAGATCAATGACCCTCTGGGTAAAGAAATACTTCCCTTTGTTGGATCCAGCTCTCCTACCCATCACCTTCATAGATGCCCCCTGGTTCTAGTGTTGTGTGATAGAGAAAAGAAATTTCCTCTATCCACCTTTTCCATACCATGCATAATTTTATAAACTTCAATCAGGTCCCCTCTTAAACGCCGTCTCTCCAGACTGAAGAGGCCTAGACATTGCAGCCTGGTTTCGTAAGGGAGGTGTTCCAACCCCTTAATGGGCTGCCCCATTATATAGTTGATGGTATCGGACAACCAATGCAGAGTCCTATGTAAACAATCTGCTTAGCAGCAGCAAGCACCTTAAGGACCTGCCTCTGAAGCTGATGCGACCCACTTACCGTATTTGATCTCTGGCGAGTACACGTCGTTCGCATTCCCAGAATGCAATTCGGTCACGCAGCAGTGGCTGCTGGTGGTCGCAGATGGCGTGAGTGCATTGGAGAGGGTTTCGTTGGCCGGAGGAGGGGCTGGTAGGGCTTGTGGGGTCTGGCAAGTACACCCAGTTTGTGAGAGGCCACAGGACTGGCTGGCACCAAGGCGAAGGCACTCCTCCAACCAGCGGCAAAGGACGCTGCAGGTGAACTGGCTGGAGTTGTTGTTGTTGATCAAAAGTACCTCCACGAAACGGAACTCCACGGCCTCTGGGGGCAGCAGCCGGGTGGCCGCCTCGGGCTCCTCCGCGAGGCACAACTGCACAAAGTTCTTGTCAAAGTGGAAGAAGGTGAATGGGCCCCCATCTTGGCAAAGCTCCAGCCTGACCTCCCCTCCATCCTCCTCCTCTTCTCCCTCCTCTTGGGGCAGGACTGTCCCTTCCGGCTGGCTGCAGGTGTCGTTGGAAAGGTAATGGTCGAGCGGCAGAACCATGGGAGAGTAGTGGGTGCAGACCTGCTCCTCCCGGTTGAACCTGAGGTACAGGGAATACTTGGTGGGATCAGGATTCTCCAGGGTCCACGAGCAGCCGGTGGAGACGGTGGGGAAGAGGTCCTTCAGGGAAAAGGAGCCGTAGAGGACCCCAGAGGCCAAGGCGGAGCAGGCGCTGGGAGCTGGGTCAAAGCTCTGAGAGAGCCACAAGAGACACGATATCACAGACAGTAAGAGGAGTCCAGCAGAGTTCATCCTATGACATTTGCCCTTGGGAAAGAAGACAAAGAGGAGAGGTTACAAATGGTTGACCGACAAAGACACCTCAAGACATCCACACGGGAGTCTCTTTCCAGCCCTTGCTAATCATGTCTGGCATACAGGAAACAGGAAGGAAGGAACAAAAGAGAAGCCATGCTGGATCAGGTCACAGCCCATCTAGTCCAATGCCTCATTGCACATGGTGGCCCACCAAATGCTCATGAGCATCTCAAGCAGAGACAAGGACAAATCTTTTCCTGCTCTCAAATCCCAGCAAATGGAAGGAAGGAAGGAAGGGGAAGAAGGAGAAGAAGAAGAGTTGACTTTTCTACCCAGTTTTTCTCACCCATTCAAGAGGGCTCAAAGCTGCTGACAAGCCTGGTGTTCTTCTCCCCACAACAGTCACCCTGTGAGGCAGGTGGGGCTGTGAGAGCTCAAAAGTGAGCTGTGACTAGCCCAAGGACACCCAGTTCACTTCATGGAGGAGTGCAGAATCAAACTCAGTGATTCCCAGGTTAGTTCAGCACCCTAGCCACAAGAACTTTCTTGCCAAAGTTCAAGACAGAAGACCAGCAAGGCACGGGGCTGGTGGGAGACTGAGGAGCTCAGGGGCATGAGCCACACACACCACTAATCATCATTGTTCATGGAATCATGTGAGCAACATGCATTTTGTTCTTTATAACTAAGGCCGTGGCCACACCTTCACTTTAAGCCTTCTTCAGTCCCTTTTGAGGTCTGACTGCTCACACCCGTTCATTTCTGTCCATTTTATTGATGGACTTTCCACCCACCAATTAAATGGACAGAAATGAAGGCGGCTTAAAGTGAAGCTGTGACCATGGCCAAACTAAATAAATCAGTTGCTTGCCTTCCCCTTATTATTGCAGAGAGTGAACATTTTCACTGTAATATGAAAAACAAACAAATTTGGATTACAAACACGTGAATTATATAATTACAAACAAACAAATTATATAAGCTCTGACTGCTCTGTGTTTACCCTCCTATGGACAAAAAAGTTGGGTCTGAAAACATGTGTGGAAAATTGCACAGGCTGCAAGCAATGCAAAATGGAAACAGGTGTCCTTGTTCTCACGTGCCGTTTCTGCTACAAGCTCTCTGGTTTTGCATGGTTTCCATATACTCATCCTGGCTTCTTTGGTGGTGGTGGTGGTGGAGGAGGAGGAGGAGGAGGGGGGTTGAAACTGGAAAAAAAAACTTCCTATACTATAAAGCATCCAGACTGAGGCTACACGGCCGGAAAATCTTCAGAAATTAAATGGGTCCGAGTTTCTCTCTCTTTTTTTAACCTAGGCCTCTCTCAAGGGAATGTTCTCTTGTTTTCCCATCCTTGATTTGAATTGTGGTTTTATACAACCGTTACGATTTTAGTTGCTTTTATTCTTGTTGCGCACTACACATATATTAATGGGGAGTGGTATACAGGTATTATAAATAAATAAAAAAGCAAGCAAGCTTCAAGGTAGAAGAGCAGAATCTCCTCTGCCTTCAGAAATTGTGCCTATCAGTGGAAGGGGGGGAGGGGAAAGAACTTCATTCCTTCCTTAAGTCCATTTTGGAACATTTAATAAAAGGAAAGGTGTGCAAAATGCAGGGCTCAATTCTATCCTTACACAGGGAAGCCCATGAGAACAAAAAATCATTTTAGGGATGTGGATGGATGTGTATTGAATCGAAAGTAAGAAAATTCGTATTCGTTCAAATAGATCCCCTTTGAATGTGGTAGGATTCTATTGGATATGAATGTATCCATGCAAATTTGTACGAATATCCGATATGAACACATATGTATCCATTATGTATCCCATAACATATCCACTCTGAAAACATCAAATCTGCCCTGAATCCACTTTGAATCCTCTCTCAATCCATGTTGAATGCACTCCGGATCCATTGCCAATGTGACTGGTGGAGCCGCTTTCCCACCTCCCCAAGTTCACAAATGTTCCAAAACATTTGTACAAATACAAATGTCAATGTACAAATCTTGTGACAATCAATTTGTATACAAATATCCAAATTTGTATGAATTCATACGGATATTGACTGTTACAAATATTTGGGCACGTGCCTAGATCATTTTCTTTTCTCCTAATTTCGGACCTGCCACAGTCTGCGCCAGTATGTGGACAGCAGAACCCGATTCTGGGTTATGACCCCAAATAAGACGCAGTGCAGAGAGGGTCAAAGTTGGAAACAATCAGCAATGAAGGTAGTTCTTCAAGGAATTTCAGCTCTAGCCCAAGGGATTTTCTGCTTTGTTACTACACAGTTGGGCTTTCCAACCCTCACTAAACATTAGTAAAATCACCTGTCTCCCCTTCACTGCTCCAAGATCTAACCTGAAACATGATGAGTGTGAGGAACAGAGTATGTTGTTTCTACAAAGGAAATGGAATAGACGAAAGGAAAATGCAAGACCGTGCTTTGAAAGAGAATATGTAAATAAAAAGGCTTAATTACTTATAATGTATAGGTTTTCTCATGGGTTGCGAGTTAGATTCTCTCATAAGTTTGCTCATTTACATCTTTATCTTATCATACTCCAAGGATAGCAGGAATAGGCTCCCACTTTTTACAGAAGGGAGTAGGCTGCCCAAATGATGGACTGAACCTTCTCCAAGATATAAGTTAGATTCTAGTTTCTCTTTTGATCCAAAAGGAACTTCATGAAGGGGAGGCACATCTTCCAGAATAATAAACATGCAATGTATGACCAGGTGGGGTTAACATATTAAGGAGCTGATATGGAAGAGGCGAGGCGGAGCAGCAAGATTGTGAGTCAAAGTACCGTATCCAATGGGAGAAATGAGGAAGAGTTTGTGCTGGAGGGAGAAATAAAAGCAATGTGATTTGGTTTAGGGCATCCTCCCTGCCAGGATGTATAAAATAGAACTTTCTGTTACTTCACCAAGTCTGTTCACTTGACTACTGGGTCATTTACCCATGGATTCTCACAGTGAGGAAGCATATGCAGTCTGGAAATACAGCAGGTTTCATGTCTTGACCGCCAGTCAGCTCGAGTACCCTCTCCTAGAGATATGGAGGAATGGGGTTTTTGTATTCGATTCATATTGAATCAAAAGTATTCATTCAAATAGATCCCCTTTGAATGTAGTGAGGCTCAAATTCAATATGAATGTTCAATCCCACACGAATCCCATATTCATACGAATGCATCCAAACGTTCAATCTGAGTTCAAATGTCAATCTTCGAATGGGCCAACATCTAATTCGAATATGAATGTCCAAATTCAGCCCAATTCATACGGATTTTGGATGTTACCAATATTTTTGCACATACCTACCCCCTGCTTCTCTTTACTGCTTAGGAGCAACCAGCCCCAACACACTGATCCCTACTTATAGTGTGTTCTTTCACCGTGTTCCTTTAATCCGGATCTAAGAAGATCCGGATCTAAGGAATTGGTACATTCTTTAATCCGGATCTAGTAGATCTGGATTAAGGGGAGTACCCAATGTGTTTCCATGGGTGGTCTAGCACCCAATAGCAATGGGTGCTAGTCTCCCTGCTATGGAAACACTGGAGCACCCATTTGGAAATCCAGATCTACCCATGAGGGGTCTGCTTGTTACCCCAGGTTTTTGGGAGGGACAGGGGGTGCATTCTCCAAAGTGGCTTCGAAGTCATTTCGAGGTCTGTGCAAAACAGCTCCATTGAAGTCTGTGCTGATCTTCAGAGTGAACTTCGAAGTGACTTCGGAGTCACTTCAGAGTCACTTCAAAGTTCACTCTGAAGATCAGCAGAGACTTCAAAGATGCTCCGGAGCTATTTTGCACAGACTTTGAAGTGACTTCAAAATGACTTCAAAGCTTAAGTTTGGGGGCTCCCCCCATGGGTGACCTCTCCCCCTAGCCTCCTCTAGACCCCATTGCCACACAAGCGTGGAAACAGGCTCCCTTTAATCCGGATTTTCTGTCTGAAGACCCCATTGTAGACCCCATTAATGGGGTCTACAAAAAATCCGGATTAAAGGTCAGAAAGTACCCATTTGATCTGGATTTCCCCAGCGGCAGTCGAAACAATCGGGTCCCAAATGGATGCTGTGGTGGAAATGGGATAATCTGGCTCACACCCAAATGAGTCCTTAATGGGTGCAAAAATGGGTACTTTCTGACAGTGAAAAAACACCCAATGAAGGCAAAAGCCAAATTACACACCCACCTTCCTTTCAGCCCCACCCTGCTTTTTCCGCTGCATCTTTGCTTTAATCCAGCAAGCAGTTCAGGGCAAGGAAGCTGGTCATGAATAGGTACTGTTTATGGAGTCATACATTGCCCGATCTTGGCCTTGTAAATGCTGCAGGGCGGAGAGCTGGTTGGCCACTGAGGGAATGTAAACCCAGCAGAATTCCCACCTGCAGGAATGACAAAATGGCTGTTGGAAGTAACAGGCCCAGTCTCCAAGCACAAGCATTAAAGTGCTCTTTAAAGGAAAAAAAAAATCTTTCTTTCTTTGCTGTACTTTGCTTTCCCACCTTGCCTTGCCTTGTACTCCTTTGCTTTAAAGCTGCCTGGCCTATAAAGGGCTGGATTCATTTCAGATATTTGAATTCAAATCAAATGTTGGCACATTCAAAGACTGACATTCGGATTGGAATTGAACGCTTCAGAACATTTTTATATGAATATTTGTTACATTCATGAACTTGGGGAGGTGGGAAAACGGCTGTGCCAGTCACATCTGCAATGGATCCAGTGTGGATTCGAAGTGGATTGAGAGAAGGAGGCCCAGAAGAGCACTACAGGAGCACTCCAATAAGCACAAAAAGGCCCTTAGACTGACTCTAGTCTAGTGGATAGGGAGCTGGACTCTTATCTGGGAATACTGGGTAGGATTCTGCACTCCTCCATGAAGCCAGCTGGGTGACTTTGGGCTAGTCACGGCTCTCTTCTCACAGCCCCACCTTCCTCACAGAGTGCCTGTTGTGGGAGGAAGAAGTTTTGTCAGCCACTTTGAGTTCCCTTAAATGGGTGAGAAAAGTGGGGTAGAAAAGCCAACGCTCCTCCTCCTCCTTGGGAAAGTATTTTTTCACCCAGATGGTCATTGGTGTATGGAATTTACTACCAGGGGAGGTGGTGGCAACAACTTGCCTGGATAGATTTAAGAAAGCATTAGACAAATTCATGGAGGGCAGGCATATCAAGGGCTACTCGGATGGATGCCTTGATACCGCCTCCAGTTTGGAGAGAAGGTAGGATACTTCTAATGGTCATTTGCATGGAATCAAGATCCAGAGGTGGTCCTGCTTGGGATGCCCAGAAGCCATCGGTGGACACTGCATGGGATAGGACGCTAGGCTAGAAGACTGTGGCCTGATCCAGCAGGCATCCTTTCATGTCCTCTCTTATGGTCTTAAAATAATTCTTCTGGTGGTTTACATTACAAAAGTGAAAACAGGAAGCCAATGTGCCAAACAGCAAGCATGTGCAATAGGTGCCCAATTGTGTCTTCAAAGGATTTCCTTCCCAGAATCAGCATCCAAGACGCTCAGCTAACTTAAGACTATCACTCACTACAGTATCAATCTCCACAGTAGAGCTGATTTCTGAAATGATTCAGAGTTCAGAGCCCTGTAGCCTTCAAACAGCGTTTTGATAACTCATTAATAAAATAATGAAGTGTGGGTTGCCTTATTAAGTCAGAACTCAGAATACATAATGGATTTGAGGCCATGCTGCAGCCCTTCCACTGCAAAGGGATGTGGAAAAGGTAAAACAGAGCCAAGGAAAGGTTGAAGGGCTGCAGAGAGGTAGAGATAAAGGGCTAGAGGGTGATCCCGAGAGAGAGAAAGCATTAATTTTCTTCCATTTATGTCTGCTTGCCCCTGCACACATCAGAGATTTGGGACTGGTGATCCAATACTGAAGAAAAGAATATGAGGCATTGCTACAATTATTTAGAGATAATCCAAGCTCTAGGAGCCAGCTTCCAGAGACGTGAGAGAACAAAGAGGTTTTTATCCTCCGCTCAACCTATAAAGGAAATCTAGCTTTTATGATGTTGTAGTTGCACCAGTTCTTTCTCCTGAAAAGGCAAGCGGGCAGACACATGGGGTTCTCCTAGCAGTACAAGAACCGAACATTCACAATCTGATTCCATTCTGTTTACACTTTTTAAATGTTGGTTTGTGACACTTCACAACGCTGATCAGGCCTTTCTTTGTGGCTACCCAATCCTTTGGTCTAGTGGTTAGGAAGCCGTACTCTTATCTGGGAATACCGGGTTCAATTCCGCCCTCCCCCATAAAGCCAGCTGGGTGACCTTGGGCTAGTCACAGCTCTCTTCTGAGCTCTCACAGCCCCACCCACCTCACAGGGTGTCTGTTGTGGGGAGAAGAATAGAAAAAAGCTTTGTCAGCTGCTTTGAGTTCCCTTAAATGGGTGAGAAAAGCACGGTAGAAAAGCCAACTCTTCTTCTTCTTCTTCTTCTTCTTCTTCTTCTTCTTCTTCTTCAGAGGTCCTTCCTAAGTTCCCAACACAGTGGAAAGATCTCGCACAATGGATACTTGAGAAGGGGTGCACTCAAGATTTTGGTCTGGTTCACCCCTCTTCTCCCTTGAACTGTGCAGATCAGTTGTCGATATAATAATAATAATAATAATAATAATAATAATAATAATAATAATAATAATAATAATAATAATAATAATAATAAGAAGAAGAAGAAGAAGAAGAAGAAGAAGAAGAAGAAGAAGAAGAAGAAGAAGAAGAAGAAGAAGAAGAAGAAGTATCCCCTAACTTTAGATTTTAAGTTAGAAAAAGATCTACTTCATTTTGGGAAGGGCTTAAAAAACTTATGTTTTAGCTCTTCCAGGCGATTATTAAGCCCAAGCTGTGGCTAAAGTATGTATCTTTTAAGTCTCAAAACAGTTTGCATGATGTTATCTATATGGGTTTTTTTATTTTGTATTGATCTTTGGTGGAAATATAAATAAATGCTTTATCATCCTCATCCTCATTATTATTATTCACCATCCTCCTTCTCTACCTTGGGACATGATTCCCACCACCACCCCCAAAGATAGACACCATAAGTAAGCTAAAAAATATCAGACATTAAAAGCAGGATTAAAAATACACCACAAACTCTCTCACACACAGCCTGGAAAAAAGCAAAAAGCAATACAGGCAGGCCTCGCAGAAAAGCCAACTTCTCACACGGGTAAGTCTGTCTGGTCTGAGGATATTCTTTCACCCTGGAGCAAGGCTTTAGCTTCTAAAAGCCTGGGCCAAGAAGAAGAAGAAGAGGAGGAGGAGGAGGAGGAGGAGGAGGAGGAGGAGGAGAAGTGGCTTTTCTACCACAGTTTTCTCACCCATTTAAGGGGACTCAAAGCGGATTCTATTCTTCTCCCTACCACAGAACACCCATGAGGTAGGTGCGGCTGTGAAAGCTCAGAAGAGAACTGTGACTAACCCAAGGTCACCCAGCTGGCTTCATGGGGAGAGCGGAATCAAACCCGTTATTCAGCTCCCTAACCGCTAGACCAAACTGCTCACAGAGGCAGTGTTCCTTTGTGGGGCAGAACCAACTAGCAGCAGATGATTCTGACAAGTTTTCCCATTAACAGCTGATTGCTTGTTTGGCTGCTTTGAGCCCAGTCCTGCCCACAGTCCAACCCCTTTAATGCTTTCATAGGACTGCATTAGCACCTCTTTCCAGTTTTCTTCCTAAGATACAGAAGTGTCTTGCCACGGTCAAATTCTAGGGAGAGGCTGGAGGTTGAACTTCCAGGCAGTTTGCTCTACCAATAGCCACTGGCAGAATCCATAGACACCTCTATGCAGTTTTCTTGGCAGAGAAACAGAAGTAGTTTGCCATTGCCTACATCTGGGGAGTGGCTGGAGATAGAGCCAACGGCTCTCTGCTTTCCAAGCACTTTGCTCTACCACTGAATTACAGCATTCCCAGACTCCATGGGAACCTGCACACAGTTTTCTTGGAAGACATACAGAAGTAGTTTGCCAGTGCCTATAGCCACTCCTTCATACTGTCTCATGAATCAGCATGACCATATCAAACTGGGTTTCTTTATGCATTATACGGATGCGCACAAATATTGGTAACGTTCAGAATTTGTACAGATTCAGCCAAATTCAGACATTCATATTTGAATCTAATGTTGGCACATTCAAAGATTGACATTCAAATTTTAAACTAATGTTTCGATAGATTCGTATGAAGTTTCATAAGGGTTGCATATGGGAAATGTATGGGATTTGTACAGGATTCGTATGCATTCATATAGAATTCATATGGAATTGAACATTGGTATTGAATTCAAATCCCACTACATTTGAAGGGGATCAATTCAAATGAATACAAATTTTCTTGCATTCGATTCAATACTAATCAAATAGAAAAAAATAAGAAGTGTCCACATCCCTAATGCATTACAGAAATAAGTCTGGTTTAACCAGTTTATGAACAAGAAAGCCAATAGCAAATTACTGTCTAGTTCTTCCCTAGCAGCCCACATGCCAGCTGTCCCTGTCAAACATTTTCTGAACAGCCTTCTTCATGTGGGCCCCACCGATGGATGCCATGAAGAAAGCTTTCCAGAAGTACCCGGTGGGAAGTGTGAATTATGGAACGCATGCAGCTCTTGAAGACATCAAGCAGATGACCATGTTTTCACACGCTTTGGTGAGTACAAGCAGATCTTAAGCCCATTCAGTTTATTTATTTATTTTTAGCTCTTCTCTAGACAGTCTCCAATTTATACTCATTTTTAAGGCTTCTGCGTTTGAACTATAGGCTTCCCCCCGAACTTCTTATTAAAAATAAGTATGAAATCTCAAAGACCAAAATATTCTACACTGAAATGCTTTTAAGCAAATTTGACCTTACTATAGTAATACTGAACACAAAATTTGAGTGAAAACTGAATTACAGTTTGGGAACACTTTTCTATATATAGGAAAGATGTGACTCCCTAAATCAATCAATCAATCAACCAACCAACCAACAAATCAATCAATCAATAATGTTACATGTTGTGAGCCACCCAGAGACCCCTGGGTATGGGGCAGGATATAAATATAAATATCAATATAAATAAAATAAATAAAATAATGTCTTTGACTAAGCTTGCAATCATTAAATCAAGGGTCATAAGTGGAGAGATAGGGGCTGGGTTAAGATCACTGTGAGACCACAGTTTATCACTGGTATGGAGTCACAGCTTCAAGTTCAAAGCGTCCTACCAACCTTAGCAGGTAAATACCTCTCAGATCTTTTGGACCTCCACTCACACAAGTACAACCACTACAATCATGGGAAATGAAGCTGCGGGGAGCTATCCAAAACAGCTCTTCCTGCTCAGATTGATGGGAGGTGGAGTCCAAAACATCTTGAAGATATGTGGGCCATGAAGATTTCTTGTGCCATGGCTGAAACCAGAGTGGGACAATTAACGGAACGTGGCAGCTGTCTGGATGGAAGCACAGCAAACTAAATGTCAGTCTGTATTCCTGAGGCCTATTCACACTTGGGCAAGCAATTAGGACAACCCTGGGACAGAGCATTCACTCCGTGGGCCGGGCAGTTCCATCTGGAACTGTCCCGGTGCATCCCAGGGTGGCCTAATGGCATCCAGAGTGTACAGCATGAAATCGTGCTCCACACTCGGCCCAAGCTGTCCCCGGCCATCCCAGAGCTGTCCAGCAGGGGGAGCATTCATACCCCCCCTGCCAGACAGCTCTGGAGCCCCACCCCAGGCTGCCCTATTGAGCCCACTGGCTGGCACCTGCTTTCAAGGGTGGGGTGAGAGTGGGCTGGGGTCTTGCGGGCTCCAACCACCCTAACAGGGTTGGGGGGAGCCAACGGGGGCCTCCTGGGTGTCCACGCCACACCCAGCTCCCCACGCATGACCTACTTCTACCGACGCTTGGTTCAAACAGGTGGGCCCTGGTAGGAGGGGCTTGTGAGCTCAAACTGCGGGCACATACCTTGGCCCAATCACAGGCTGTGGTACACACCTGTGCACAACACTACAGTTTGAGCTCGCAAGCCCTGCCTCCTGGGGCCTACCAATTCAAACCAAGTTTTGAAACAGGTAAGTCATGTGTGGGCAGCTGGGGGTGGCACGGTCCCCTGGGTGGGGGTGGGCACCTGCGAGGCCTCCATGGGCTCCTGTCAACCTGATTGGGGCAGCAGGAGCCCATGGGACTCAAGATGGGCCAGAATCAGGCTTCCAGCCAGTGGGCCAATACAGCCCAATGGCAGCAGCCCAGGATGGGGCATCCCATCCCATGGCAGCCTTTTCAGTCTGGGACATGAGGGGATGGATCTCCCAAGAGGACTTTGTCACAAAATTTGTATATTAACATGTGTGTGAATATGAATTTTTCCGGACATTTGTACAAATAGTTCAGATATTCGTGAAACTGGGGATGTGGGAAAGCAGCTGTGCCAGTCACATCTGCAATGGATCCAGAGTGCATTCGACATGAATTGAGAGTGGATTAAAAGTGGATTCAAGTTGGATTTGATGCTTTCAGAGTGGATATGTTACAGGATAGTTATCAGATACATATCAGATACGCATCAGATACATATTTGTATCAGAACTGGTAAGAATACATTCGTATCGAATAGAATCCTACCACATTCGAAGGTGATCTGTTTGAATGAATACAAATTTTCTAACATTCAGTTCGTAACAAACTGAATGCCAAAAGTTCCATTTGTGCATATGCCTAATTCAAACCACTGAATTTCAGCTCATGCACTTCTCCTCAGAGGCTAAGAAACATTTTATTTATCCTTTACTGAAATCATTACATGGAATGGGTCAATTAGAATGGGTAAAATATCTCTTATCTGACAGAAATCACTTGGTAACTACCTGCTGCTAAGTTCTCAGCCATCACCATAGAAATGAGAGAGCATCTAGTGTGTTAAGTGTTAGGTTGCCTTTTCTTTCTTTTAAATGATAAATAATGTTTTGTGATACAAGATATTTTTTTACATTGCTATAGTCTTGTTGGGTCTATTTGACCATAATAAAGGTATTGAATCACAACCACAAACATAATAAAGGTACTGTATCACAAAGGCAACCACAAACCATATGTTAGACTGTGGCTACTCTGAACAATCCAGAAATCATACCAAGTGAGCGCAGAAACAGCCTTAGATTACAGGATCCAACTACCCTTAATAGATCCTGGGATCCTTCCTACTCACCCACCCACCATCATTTCCTTCCTAAGCTCTCATTTTATTTTATTTAGCGTATGACAAATTCACATTGCAATACGTGAATACAATAGCTACGATCCCACGGTAAAATCACAAACGTATACGTTTGACAAGGCCTCCACATCCAGCTTGGAGACTTCATTTTGGCAACTCTCTTGCAATTCTTCAATGAGGTCTGATCTTTCTGCCCTACTTCTAGCCTGTCAGGGCAGCCTGTGTTAGGAAGGGAGGGGCAGGCCTCCCCCCAGGCCCCAACTTCCTGTCTCTTCAATTTAATTAGTTCCAACAGAACAAGCCTTTGACAGTCATTTTTCCTGATGGTTCAGGATTGTTTCTGCCTGCTCGGATCCCAAAAGCCTTATACCAGAGGTGGCACAAGGAAGGCAGGGGAGAGTCTCAGCTCAGGAAGAGAGAAAGCAAAGGCAGGACCAATCTACATTATCAGCATCAGGGAACAGATGCGACAGCAGTGGATTGGGTCCTCTTCTGATGTCACCTCCAGCTGGCAAGATTCAAATGTTTTGGGAACAGATTATTATGCTCTCCAGATTAGGTTGTCTTAAAAATTAATACATGAAACCGTGTGAACCATTTTATTTGTTCATAAAAATTCAGAGTGTCTCAATTAGGGACATGCATGAATGTTTTATTATTATTATTCAATTCAGAGCGAATCAAATGCAAGAAAATCTGGATTCGTTCAAATAGATCCCCTTCGAATGTGGTAGGATTTGGACTCGGTACAAATTTTCAATACAAATTTGATATGAATGCTGGATACGGATCACAGAAGAATCCCATATGAATCCCATACATATCTGCTACGTATCCGGTCTCAGTCCACTTCTGATTAACTCTGGATCCGTTGTAGATGTGATTTGGCAGCCGCTTTCCCACCTCCCAAAGTTCACAAATGTTCCAAAGCATTCAATTTGAATTTGAATGTCAATCTTCAAATGTGCCAACATTCAATTCAAATTCAAATGTCGGAATTTGTACGAATTTCAAATGTTATGAATATTTGCGCACATCCCTAGTCTTGTCCATTGAAGGGTGTTTTTCCACTGTCACTAAAAGTACCCATTAAGTACCCATCAATGGGCACAAAATGGCATTTTTGTACCCATTAATGGGTACTTAATGGGTAATTCTAGTGACAGTGGAAAAACACCCGAAGACCTCCATCATCTGGTTCACCAGCTGGAGAATCTTCTTAATATTCCAACTCATGTGGATGAAGTTCTGGATATATATTTTTTGGTTTGATTTTATGAGCTTTTAAATTTGCTCTTAGTAATATTTGTGAGATATATTGGTACTGATTTTTTCCCCCCAGTTCACCAGTAATGTACAGTGGTAAGCCCAGAGTGACTTTTTAGTAATTGCCTGAAGTCCAATTATTGGTTTTGATATTCCTTTGATTTATGTTTGTTATGTGAGCTGCACGATATGCATTTATTTTATTATCTTGCAATGTAGTGTTAAATAGCTGAGAGTATTAGGTTAGTGATATTTTAATTTGATTCTCTTTGAGGACTCTGCTGTCTCCCTACAGGTTTTGAGTATTCTCTGTTGGTGAGATCTTCCTGTTTGTACCTCCAGTTGGAAACCTTCCTTTGTTCTTCCCATTTAAATTAACTGTGAATCAAAACAAAAGTCTTAGATGATGAAAAGCAAGGGTTCAGCTGCAGCCTAGTTCTCCCTGAAGAGTCTTTGGCAGACCACCACACCTTCTGGGATGCTGTCCATCTGAGCTCTTGCTGTGGTAGCTCACCCTTGATGAAGGCTAAGGATGCTTTGATCCATTCTAGATGAAAATGCCATTCACCACCATCAAAGCCAAGCTAGAAATCACCTCTTAAGAACATAAGAGGCAACCAGCTGGTCGGGCCGTAGTCCATTAGTCCAGCGTCCTAACCCACACAGTGGTCCACCAATTGCTTCAGGGCATTTCAAGCAGAAGGCAAAGGCAAAACCTTTACCTGCTCTCAAATCCCTGCAAATGGCCTTTGGAGGCATTCTGCCTACCTCTTCAACCTGGAGGTGGTACGTAGGCATCATTTTTAGATAAGAACATGAGAGGAGCTCTGGTGGATCAGGCCACAACTCATCTAGTCCAGCATCCTGTTGCACACCAATTTGATTAGGAGTATCTTGAGCAAAAGACAAAGGCAAAACCTTTACCTGCTCTCAAATCCCTGCAGATGGCCATTGGAGGCATCCTGCCTGTCTCCATTCTAGCAATTGATACATCTGTCATACATGAATTTGTCTTACCCCTTCTTTAAGCTGTTTAGGCTGGTTGCTGTTACAACCTCTTTAACATTCTTTCTTTCTTCTTTTCTGTCTGTCTGTCTTTCTGTCTGTCTGTCTGTCTTTCTGTCTCTTTCTTTCTATTAGGGACACGTATTGCTTTGTTTCAACTGTAGCCAAACTGCCTTGGTTTGGTTTGGTTCAGTTGCTAGTGGCTCCTGGAGAGTGAGCGGAAAAGCTAGTGCCAATCTATCCCTGTTTTGCACAAAGCTCCTTTCCTAACTTGGCTGTCTGGTTTCTTTGGAGCCTGCCAAACCAGCTAGACAAGGCAAAAAGCTAAGCTGAACCAAGCCCAGGCATAGCAGGACATGCCTGAGGACATTTCAAGGAGAAGAAGAGGCATCCAGACCATTCGCTTCCAAACTGAAAACAAGCAAGTCAAGCAAAAGGCTAATTTTTATGTGTTCAGGGAGATTGGTATACAGTACTTGAGAAAACATCTAACTAGCCACCTGAGAGACGGGTTTGTCAAAGTTCAGCATTTATTATCATACAAGGACCTTGGTCAACAAGGAAGAAGCCTTCGGGGGTCTGAACTGCCCAAGAGATCAAAGAACAAAGTCTGGGGGGGGGGGGTTGTTCAGCTGCAATCATGATGGAAAATGCATGATACTCTGTTTTCTTTTCAGATCACATATATTGAGACCTTTCCCCAGTTTTTAGATTCTTACAAAAATCTTGAAAAGGAGTGGGAGATGCAGAAATGTGCTGCATCTCCACTTACCATCTCTGGGTGCCTTTGAGGGCTGAAGAAGATGGCTGCTACCATCCTATTTGGAATGTTAGAACCTAAGAGGCTCCCTGCTGGATCGGGCCACAGCCCATCTAGTCCAGCATCCTGTCCCACACAGTGGCCCACCAATGGCTGATGGCCATCTCCAGCAGAAGGCAAAGTCAAAACCTGCGCCTGCTCTCAAATCCCAGCAAATGGCCTTAGAGGGATCCTGCTTGTCCCCCAGGCCTGAAAGAACCCATTTGTCAGTGGCAGCAAGCATCGTTGACGTGACTGTGTGGGCAGTTTCACAGTTTGATTGCTCACAGAGGTGCCTCCATTACAAGGCATTTTATTCCTGCACCTTCAAAATGAAAACCTACATTTTTTGTTTTCATTAAAAA
This sequence comes from Aspidoscelis tigris stejnegeri, assembly GCA_023333525.1. Lineage (NCBI taxonomy): Eukaryota > Metazoa > Chordata > Lepidosauria > Squamata > Teiidae > Aspidoscelis > Aspidoscelis tigris. The sequence goes on from JALMGA010000023.1 coordinate 3,963,541, forward strand.
GCCTGCAAAACACTGCAAGCACAAACTGGTTCGGTTTGGTCAAAGTTCTGGATATACAACCCCCCCCCCCCATGTTCAGTTCGATGGGAACATCCACAAATACCAATGGTTGGATGAAATGTTCAAATGCAAACCCAACTTTGCACCTCTGGTTTCCCAAGTAGAGGATGGAGAATGGATGTGCACAAATATTTGTAACGTTCAATATTCATAAGAATCATTTGTACGCGAATCAGATGTTACGACATTCATACATGGACATTTGTACAAATGTTTTGGAACATTTGGGAAATGGGGAGGTGGGAAAGCGGCTGCACCAGTCACATCTGCAATAGATCCAGAGTGCGTTTGACATGGATTGAGAGCAGATTCAAAGTGGATTCAGGGTGGATTTGATACTTACAGAGCGGACAAGTTACGGGATACGTGTCAGTAAGTATGGGATACATATGGGATTCATATGAGATACATGCGTGTATCAGATATCTGTATGAATTCATATGAATACATTTGTATTGAATAGAATCATACCACATTTGAAGTGGATCTATTCAAACGAATACAAATTTTCTTACATTCAATTTCATACAAATCAAATGCAAAAAAACCCCTTTTGTGCACATCTCTAGGATGGAGTATTCCTTCTTCTCTTTTGCAAAATTCTGGAACCTCTAGTCAATCCAACGCATCATTCTGCAGAAGCTCTATAGCTGCAGATGATTGCTAAGGCAGGTAAGAGAAAATAAAGGGAGGGTCAGCTCGCCCTGGGCACAGGGAAAGGCATCTCTTGGATACGCCATTCTGCACTTTGCAAACGGTGACCCAGAGTGCCCGAAGGATGCCCCAGTCTTTCTCGCCAGTTTTCACCTGAGCCACTGACCCCTGTAGAAAAGCTCAACCTCTGTCAGATAAAAGGGTTTTCCAAGGTAGGAGATGGAAGGCTTTTATCACCAAACTCACAAAGAATCAAAAATGGAAACATCAGTATCTATTTTTTGGAGGTAGCAGAATTCGCCCCACAAACCCATCTGAGGCACTTAAGTTCAAGCTTGTTGACACATGCAGTTTCCCCAGGAACCACCCTGTGAACTAAACCAAGCCAAGACTTGGGCCTATTCTGGATTATGTCCTGGAATAGGCACCTGCCATCCACATCCTAATGTAGACCACAGCAAGCCCCATGCAGTACATGCTGTAGTCTTCACCAGAACACAGATGGTAGGTTCCGCTTCCAGGATATAATTGGGAATAAAATGAGTAAGAATTCAAGCTTCTGCCTCTAGTTCCTTGCTATCATCAACAAGAGCCTGTAAATGGCAGAGCCTGTAAATGGTGGCCTCTAAGCCATTGCCCCGGTAGACATGCGACATGAGGCCTCTAATCCAGTCTTCATAGCAGAAGACCGGATTGAAGACACCATTAAAAGAGCCTGCCATTAATCTGGATTTAAGGGCCTGAAGACCCTATTAAATCTGGATTTTGCCAGCACTCATGGGTACAGCACATTCAGAATGGGGTCCTAAAGGGGTCTTGTGTGCAGATGGTATGTAACAGACCCAATGGAGTGCCTATTGGGTTCCTAATAGGTTCCTAATGGGGTCTTCTTACTAATGCAAAAACAGTCTAGCTGCCATTTAGTTCAGAAAGGATGTAACATTCTAGAATGGCTCCAGTTCGTTCTCGGAAGCAGATTCCAAAAGGGAGTTATGGAGGAATCTCCTTAGAAACTCATCTGTTGGGTCCTAGGGGGGTCAATTCAGGCACCTGTGCTGTTAAATATCTGAAACCTCTGGGGTGTTGGGAGTGAGGTCTACATTTCTGGCTGCCTACAGATGACAAGAGGCAATGCAGGACCTAAACAAGCTCTCAGGTACCACAAAACAGGAAAGGCAATCCTGGACTTACCTTCATGTCTGGTGAGCACCTTTCAGGGCCAGGTCATGTGGGGCTACTGGAAGCCACTCAAGCCCTTGGGCATTTTTTTTTTCCTGCTGTTTTTCTGCAATTGGCTGGCTTCCGTGAGATGTAATCAAGCTGATTCTGGAAAATGCTTACCAGATGTCCAAGAGAAGCATTGCTATTTCAGGAAACCTGGCACTGTGGCTAGGTTTCCTGTAACATCAATATTATGCGCTTTCAGCTGCTTATAGTGTCACTAGATTTGCACTTTGCAACAGGGACAGCTCCAAAGTAGTAGGATAAGCCTTCCACATTGACAAAGCCATGCTGGTGCTAGCACCACCCAGTGCTGGCCTCAAGATTGCACCATCTGCAGAGCCATTTTCAGGTTCTCCAGACACTAGAAACTGTTGCGCATAGCCTTAGACTCCCCCGGAATGCAGTTTGGTGGTAGGGATGTGCGCTAACATGTGAGGCAGGGGGGCTGTGAGAGCTCAGAAGAGAGCTGTGACTAGCCCAGGTTCATCCAACTGGCTTCATGGAGGAGGGTGGAATCAAACATGGTATTTCCAGATAAGAGTCCGGCTCCCTAACCGCTAGACCAAACTAGAAGCCTGAAGAGAGAGAGATGCTGCACTAAACCAGACTGCCAATCAGAGTGAAGAGGGCCTATTTCAACTGAGAGCCTAGTGATATATATATATCACGTCTGGAGGGGGTCTCTGTTGCATCCATCTCATGGGAGGCACTTCAGGTTCTACATCATTGCCTGGAGGCTTTGATGGGTGGCTTTATGCAGTCAAACAGTTTGGAGCTGATTCCCAGAGAAGATGGAGGTATTTGGGGTACCAGGTTCTTGGGTTATGGAGCCTCCCTGCTCTGCTGCCCCTGCCCCCAGCCCTGTTTCACATGTCTCCACCGCGGAATAGGGATGTGCACAAATATTTGTTAACATTCATTATTTGCACAAATTCATACGAATCCAGGCATTCGTACACTAATCGAATGTTACGACATTCGTACATTAACATTTGTATGAATACAAATGTTTTGGACCATTCGTATGAATAATTTGGATATTCGTAAAGCTGGGGATAGGTATCGGATATGTCTGTATGGGCGTGTCCCCATGCATATTTGGTCCAGTACCAAAATTGTGTTTGGCAAGAGGTGTCCCCATGCATTTTAGATTTGGCCCGATTTCCATAGACCAAATTGCCCAAATCCATGCCAAACCAGGACCAAATTTGGTACCTGGAAAAACAAGTCTGGGCACGGTTTGGGCAATTTGGTCCGAGCCAAGCCTGCACATCGGGACGGTCCCAGCTTCAGCTGACAGGCAAGAGGCTTGAGTTAACTTCGGGAGTAAAGCCAATCCTCTTTCCTGTCAGTAGATCAGGAAGAGGAGGTGCAGAGGCTTGAGATTTCTCTCTTTTCCAGGGGGGGCAATAAGGTTGCCTCCATGGAAAAGAGAGAAAACTCAAGCCTCTGCACCCCCTTGCTCTCTTTGGAGGCAATCAGCATCTTGCCTGGGAAAGGGAGTAAAATCATGATCCCAGCCCAGTTTGCATAGGGACGGCTGAATCCGCCCCCAGCCTGCCCCCAGCCCGTGTTACAGGGAATGGCATGGGTATGCTCAAGATTCGATCTTGGTCCACACCCAGTCCCATGCAAGCCCTATCAGTGCCAAATGGCTTGCATGGGGATATGGCCTCAGTATCCGATATGTATGCATTTGTATCCTTTCATTTCGGATAAGTATCTGTTCATATAGGATATTTGTACGAATTTGCGCAAATGCATTTGTATTGAATAGTATGCTACCACATTTGATCTATTCAAATGAATACAAATTTTCTAACATTTGATCCATTATGAATCAACTGCCAAAAAAAACCTACATTCGTCCACACCCTCTACTGCTGAGTGCAGAATTCAGCTTCCTCAGAATCTCAGCTTTCTCACACAAAGCCATTTTCCAGACATTGCGCATAAAAAAAGAGGCATTAAAAAAATATGCATGGGACTCATTTCTCAGAAACTGCTGGAGGCCAGGAATGCATTGCTTGGGTCCAAACAGGAAAATTGCGTTCTGTGTGCTTATTCTGGATATTTTTAGCATGAAAAGGCAAATATGGGGAACTGTGCAAGAAAGTCACTTTGCAAGTGTGAGAGGATGCAGCCATTTCATAAAAATCCTCCAATATTCTCAGTACAGATTAAGAGCATCTCTGGTGTGACCTCTCTTCCACACGGCACAAGCACACAGAAAATGTATACGCAAGCCAAGGCAATCATGCAAGTCTTTTCGGTTGGAACTCCCTCTCACTTCACAAAGAATCCCTCACCATCTTTCAAATCTGGAGCTGCTGAGGAAGAAAGGAGGACAGTGAAGTCACGTCTGACTCCATTTAACAAACAACAACAAAAAAAAGCCATCTGTTTTCTCGAGATAATGGAAAACCGGCTCTGAAGGCACACAGGGGAAGGTACAATAGACTAATTGCTTGTTGATACGTTTAAAGCCTCCATTAAAGAATCAGCTGGCCACCCCCAGGGAAGCCTCTTTCTTTCCCCTTCAAGCCCCCAACTGATGCGCAAAGCACAGCAAAGTAAATATGGGAGTGGGAAATCATGTCAGCATCATAGTCATTTCAGGCCAAGATTTTGCCATCTCTCCAGCAAATTCCTTCCCGTGGAGCAGGGCTCTAGAATCCCAGTTAGGGATGTACACCAATGGGCACGTGAAGGAGGAGGAGGAGGAGAAGGGGAAGAAGGAGGAGGAGGAGGAGAAGGAGAAGAAGAAAGCCTAGATGGCTGGCTGTTGTATCTACTCTGCCTCTTCCAATGTTCTGTATACTTCTATAATGCATTACTTTGCATTATGTTTAATTTTAGGGCTTCTGCTAATTCATGGAGGACAGAGGCATCAATGGCTACTAGAATAGACACCCAGGTACCACCTCCAGGTTGGAGAGACAGGCAGGAGGCCTCTGAAGGCCATTTGCAGGGATCTGAGAGCAGATGAATGTTTTGCCTTTGTCTTTTGCTTGAGATGCCCAGAAGCAATTGTGAGATGGGATGCTGGACAAGATGGGCTGTGGCCCCATCCATCAGGGCCTCTCTTAGGTTTGTAGTTTCTAAATTTGCTTCAAATGTTCATTGAATGGTCAATGGTAGCACCCCTGCCCAAACCTTGCCATGATCGGTCATGCCTCCAAATCCACTCCAAATCCCTTCTGAATCCACTTCAGTTCTGCTCTGAATTTGCTCAAAGTCCACAAATCCCCTTCGTGAATGTAACAAAGGTTCAAATAAAAGCACAAAAGCTTTTACTTCGCATGCAAAGATCAGGCTTTGAATAGAGACAATATTGAATTCAGAGGCAAAGTTTCAAACCTTTGCATTTTGTACGGGTTACAAAGGTGATGATGAACATCTTTAGCCTATCCCTATGACCCCTTTTCTACTCCATTTCCCAACAGCTCTGTAAAGGAAGCCCTGTGCTGACGAGAAACAGGTGAAGAACAAGCTTATAAACAGGCGGGACAAACCACAGATTTAATGGACTCGATTTTTTATGAGGCAGCGCCGTGAACTGTGACAAGATCATGTTCTGTTCTTGGTCACCCTGTTAAGAAATTATCATGGTTGTCCTTTCCAGAAACTCAGTCCAGGTGTCTCCGAAGGATCAGTACATTCACACACGACAGCTTTGAAGGAGAAGGTTAGAAGAGAAGAAGAGCTGGCTTTTCTACTCTGCTTTTCTCATCCATGTAAGGGGACTCAAAGCGGCTAACAAACCTTCGATTCTTCTCCCCACAACAGACACCCTGGGAGGTGGGTTGGGCTGTGAGAGCTCAGAAAGAGAGCTGTGACTAGCCCAAGGTCCCCCAGCTGGCTTCATGGAAAAGAGCAGAATCAAACCCGGTATTCCCAGATAAGAGTCTGGCTCCCTAACCACTAGACCAAACTGTCCCCACCAGATGCCACTGTCTCCTTATGAATCAACGTAGGAGCAGGAGGGGAGGGTGTTGATGGGGCTTATGAGAGCAGAGCAGAAGCTAATTTCCACTGGCAACCAGAGAGCAATTAGGTCACTTACAATGCTGAACCCAATGAACTGAATGTCTGGAGCACTTCAACTCTGCAAAGGCTTAAAACAGCTATTGTTGCCTGCCTGCCTTGTCCTCTGCTGTGGCACATCAGGCCTTGGGGAAGGCAAACGAAAGCTCAGTGATGGATGCTTTTGGAAGCTCAGTGGAGTGTGTTCCAGTGAGCAGGGATGCACCTGAATATTCATAACGTTTGGCTGAATTAGCACATTTGTATTTGAATCAAAAGTTGGCACTTTCAAAGACTGACACTTGAATTCGAATTGAATGTTTTGATACATTCAGATGAAGCTTTGAAGGGGATTCGTATGGGATTCTTGCTTACTCAATTACTCACTTACTTACCCACTTATTTACTCACTCACTCACTCACTTACACACGTGCTTACTCACTTACTCACTCACTTACTCACTCACTCACTCACATACATTAATTTCCCGTCCTATACCTGAAGGTCTCTGGGTGGGTAACAACAGTTAAAACAACTAATTAAGAACAGAATATACATTAAAAGCACTTAAAATATATATATATAAAATAAAAAAAATCAACAAACCTAAGACAATATACAGCATGTTTAAAATGATGGTATCTGTGCTGGGATGGGAAATATAATCATCTCAGCCAAAGGCCAGGGTAGGCCTCTTAACTGTTTCCCTTACATACTCGGGTCTTGGGTCAAGAAGAAGCAGCCATCGTAAAACATTGCAGTAGACATTTGAATTTAAATAGAATTGACATTTGAATGCGAATTGAATGTTTCTATACATTTATACAAACCTTTGTTACAGTCATGAACCTGGGGAGGCTGGAAAGCACTGCTCAGTCACATCTGCAGGGGATCCAGAGCAGACTCAAAGCAGATTCAAAGTGGATTTAAAGTGGATTCAGAGTGAATTTGATGCACTCAGAGCAGATTTACAGGGGAGGCACATCTGGCAGCGTAGATTTGGATGGGACTGAAATAGCATTTGAAGAAAATTCATATTAAATTCAAATCCTACCAGATTCGAAGGGGCTCTGTGCAAACAAATGCAAATTTATTATTTATTTATTTGTATTTCTATCCCGCCCTATACCCGAAGGTCTCAGGGTGGGTTACAATATTATATTAATCTTAGACAGGTCCCTGCCCTCAGACTTACAATCTTTCCTCACATTCAAATCAAACTCGAAAGAAAACATGTGTGCCCATCCCTAAAATGGAGAATTGCAGTTTAATTCAAATTTCTAAAACATTCATGTGAAGCGGATTTCCCCCCTTATCATCTGTTTCCTGTATTGGCTTCCTCCCCACACCGAGTCTTCTTATAGCAAGAAAATCTTGCAACCTATTGCCCATTCTCCAAGGACAGGCTTCCACCACTGCGTGAATCAAACAAGCCTAAGCCACCTAGTAAAGTGTTTTATATGCTTTTCATCACTTAATTCTGGTTAAGATGATATAAGCCATTTAATGCCTCCCTGTTGTGAGCTTAACCCAGAGGGAGGCGATGGCAACAGGGGGATCGGAAGCTGCTGCATTTGCTCATCTGCTCACTAAGAGAGGGAGGAAAGGATTAGTCGCCAGTTTCCTCTCCAAGCTATAGCTAAAGCCCTCTGAGGGCCCACCGAGTTCTATTTCCTTTTAGGAGATCTCCCTACACCACCTCTAGGCTTATTGCTCCTGACAAGAACCTAAGAGGAGCCCTGCTGGATCAGGCCACATCCCATCTAGTCCAGCATCCTGTCCCACACAGTGGCCCAAAAATTGCCCATGGGCACCTCAAGCAGAGACAAGGGCAAACCTTCTCCTGCTCTCAAATCCCGCTTGTTCCTCCAGCCTGAAAGATGTACCTAGGCATCCATTCTAGTAGCCATTGATACATCTGCCATCCATAAATTTGCCCAACCCTTCCTTAAAGCCATCAAGGCTGGTAGCTGTCACCACCTCCTCTGGCAGCAAATTCCATAAACTGATAACCCACTGGGTGAAGAAATCCTTCCCCTTGTCTGATCCGACTCTCCTACCCATCAGCTTCACAGATGCCCCCTGGTTCTAGTGTTGTGTTATACAGAGAAGAAATTTTCTCTATCCACCTTTTCAGTACCACATGTGACTTTATATGCAGATCTATAAGTAATTTTATCCCTACCTTAATACTATAGTTTGCACCCCATAAACCCTCATTGCTTCCATTTAATGAAAGAAGCCATATTATTATTGCCACCAAGGCAAAGAAAGGGGGTGAGGACTACAAATAAGGCCAATTCATTTTGTATTTGTTCGAAAATATCCGCTTTAAATGTGGTAGGATTCCTATTCAATACCAATGTTCAGTCCCATATGTATTCCATAAGAGTTAGGGCAAAAAGGGGGCGGCAAATGCAGTGCTGAGATGCCAGGTGAGTAGCTTTCCTGCTGCTAGGCACCAAATGGTCTGCAGTCCTATTGCTGCTATTGATAGCAGGAGTTTTAAATTCTTTTTATAAGTGGGCTGGTTAGGTGTACAAATATTTGAAAACTCGAGTATTCCATTTCCATTCCATTCCATTTTTATTTGTATACCGCCTTTCCAAAAGAATTTTGCCCAAGGCGGTTTGCAACAAACAGAAAAAATAATGCAAAGTAATAATCAAAACATAATAAAAAATACATTAGAAATATTGCCCATCATAAAAAACACGGCAAAGTAAGGAAAAGACATGCTCAAGGCAGATACAACGAAGAGAAAATACAATATAAAATGATTATAAAATTACCTATAAAAATTCATAGCAACATCCCATACATCCCCCAATACTGTGGGGAAAAGGTAGCAAGCACTTCAGTGCAGCAGTCAAATGCTCAGGTGCAGCAAGCTAGCCATTCTTCTTCTCCCCCAGCCAAAGTTCTTATACCTCCTGGGAGGGTGTGGCACAGGCAGCAAAGGCTCAGGTGCAGCAAGCTAGCCAATCTTCTTCTCCTCCAGCCAAAGTTCTTGTACCTCCTGGGAGGGTGTGGCACAGACAGCAAAGGCTCATGTGCAGCAAGCTAGCCAATCTTCTTCTCCCCCAGCCAAAGTTCTTATACCTCCTGGGAGGGTGTGGCACAGACAGCAAAGGCTCAGGAGCAGCAAGCTAGCCATTCTTCCTCTCCCCCAGCCAAAGTTCTTATACCTCCTGGGAGGGTGTGGCACAGACAGCAAAGGCTCAGGAGCAGCAAGCTAGCCATTCTTCCTCTCCCCCAGCCAAAGTTCTTATACCTCCTGGGAGGGTGTGGCACAGACAGCAAAGGCTCAGGAGCAGCAAGCTAGCCATTCTTCCTCTCCCCCAGCCAAAGTTCTTATACCTCCTGGGAGGGTGTGGCACAGACAGCAAAGGCTCAGGAGCAGCAAGCTAGCCATTCTTCCTCTCTCCCAGCCAAAGTTCTTGTACCTCCTGGGAGGGTGTGGCACAGACAGCAAAGGCTCAGGAGCAGCAAGCTAGCCATTCTTCCTCTCCCCCAGCCAAAGTTCTTATACCTCCTGGGAGGGTGTGGCACAAACAGCAAAGGCTCAGGAGCAGCAAGCTAGCCATTCTTCCTCTCCCCCAGCCAAAGTTCTTATACCTCCTGGGAGGGTGTGGCACAGACAGCAAAGGCTCAGGAGCAGCAAGCTAGCCATTCTTCCTCTCCCCCAGCCAAAGTTCTTATACCTCCTGGGAGGGTGTGGCACAGACAGCAAAGGCTCAGGAGCAGCAAGCTAGCCATTCTTCCTCTCCCCCAGCCAAAGTTCTTGTACCTCCTGGGAGGGGGTGGCACAGACAGCAAAGGCTCAGCTGGAGCAAGCTAGCCATTCGGTTCGAATGTGACAGATTTTGACATTTGAACTCAAATCAGATTTTCAAAAATCCGAATCTGACATTTTAACTCGAATACGGATTTTTGAAAATCCAATAGGGATTTTCAAATTATTCGAATGTGCAGATTCATATCTATCCATATCTTGCACTTAAAATATGGGATTAAAATAGGATGCATGCGGGATAATATGGGATGTGTATGGATTTTTCCGGCATGCTCACAGACATGTATAACAGATACAAAAGTTGTTGATATTTGTATCTTTAAATATGAATCTAACATTTGAATGTACAGATTCAAATCGGATTTTAATACATTTGGGTCTTAAATATCCAAATCAATTTGGATTTTATGACATTCGAATCTACTCGGATTCAAATGTAAAAAATACATTCATGCTCTCTCTAGTCTGGTGTAGTGGTTGAGCTGGACTCTTATCTGGAAATACTGGGTTTGATTCCATACTCCTCCACAAAGCCAGTTGGGTGACATTGGGCTAGTCACAACTCTCTTCTGAGCTCTCACACCCCCACCAGCCTCACAGGGTTTATATTGTGGGGAAGAAGAACAGAAGGCTTATCAGCACCTTTGAGTCCCCTTAAATGGGTGAGAAAAGTATGGTATGAAAGCCAACTCTTCTTCCTTCACAAAGACAGCTGGGTAACCTTGGGCTAGTCACAACTCTCTTCTGAGCTCTCACACCCCCACCAGCCTCACAGGGTTTATATTGTGGGGAAGAAGAACAGAAGGCTTATCAGCACCTTTGAGTCCCCTTAAATGGGTGAGAAAAGTATGGTATGAAAGCCAACTCTTCTTCCTTCACAAAGACAGCTGGGTAACCTTGGGCTAGCCACAGCTCTCTTCTGAACTCTCACAGCCCCACCTACCTCACAGGGGGTCTGTCATGGGGAGAAAGACAGAAGGTTGTCAGCTGCTTTGAGTCCCCTTAAATGAGTGAGAAAGGTTTGGTAGAAAAGCCAGCTCTTCTTCTTCTTTTGACACTGGTGCTGATCAGCCTGCCACTCTTTTGTGGCTGTTTTGCAGCCTTTTACGGCCATTGGCTGCAAGGCCAGAAGTTCGCATACATCATTGGCATTGCATTAGGAAGAGCCAGTCTACTGGTATGCAAATGAGAGATGTGCAAAGTTTAGTTCACATCCATGTTAGTGGATGTTCATATCGAGCCAAGCATGCAGTACATGCAGTGGTTTGCGTATCCAGAAATTCAGCTGAACCCCAGTCTCATACTTGTGAACATAAACAGTTCAATTGAACTGTTCATCTTTGTTGTGCTTTTGCCCTTTAAAAGGGGCGCATTTTCCCAATGGAAAAAAAATGGTATATTTAGTTTTTTGTACAAGTTTGGAGTCAAATGCGCACAACTGTTCATTCACAGATCAACAGTGAACTCATAATGTTTTGCTTGCACATCCCTAATGCACACAGGTCTGGCATCTAGTCTCCCAGTGGAAATCAATGGCACCTTGGAAGCTGTTGCTTAAAAGTTGCTATAACTCTATCGCGCGTGGAGAGCCACAAATCACCCATCATGAAGAAGCAGAGGAGCGTTATGTGCAGCCATGCTGGACAAGGGACAAGGGAAACCATGTGCCTACATCAGTGCTGCAAAATCTGCAGTTGGCAGTTGTGTTTGACCCAAACATCTTCAGCAGCAAAACACTCGGACTCCATCTTTATGCTGCCATTTCCTCCAAACAGAAGGAGAACCTTCAGAGATGTTTCCGCAGCCAAGAAAGGCTGGCACAGTTGTAAGACAATTAGCCTTTGTTTAGAATTTTCATTATCACTCTCAGCAGCCACCGTGGAGAGAGTACAGGGAGGGAGGATTCTGCAGCAGAAGCCATTGGCTTCAATTCCATGTTCCCATCTATTAATCTCAAAGATGAGCTAGAGAACCATCTTGATGGTGCTGAAGGGCACAGCGTTCCTTGGACAGACCTCCAAGATGGCACCTCCTGGCTAGATGATCCAACAAACCAAGTGTTCTTCAGTGAACCAAGATTACGGATGTGCAGAAATGTGTTTTTGGACATTCGATTCATAACAAATTGAACGTTCAAACATTCGTATTCATACAAATATTTATTTATTATTTACATTTCTATACCGCCCTATACCCAAAGGTCTCAGGGCATGTAACAACCTTTAAAACAACAAATTAAAACCAATATTAAAGCCAATAATATGCATAAAAACATTTGAAAGATTAAATGTATTAAATAATAGTATCTGCCATGAGGTGGGTGGGGGAAGGGAGTGTAACCACATCAGCCTAAGGCCAGGGCAAAGAGGTACATTTTCATCACCTTCGTGAATATATACAGAGAAGGGGCATGATGTACCTCAAGGGGGAGACTATTCCATAGCCCGGCGGCCATCACTGATTCAAGCAAACTGGACCAGACAGTTCTCTGGATGCCTCATTTGGACTATGCCCAACTGTGACATCTTAATCCCCTATGAATCTGAGCGATTTTGTCTTCTTTCAGATGTGGTAAAATTCTATTTGATACAAATATCCAATACAAATGAATACATATCCGATATGAATGAATATGCCATCTGATATGAATGAATACGTATCCAATACAAATCCCATAACAAATCCACTCTGAAAGCATCAAATCTGGACTGAATTCACTTTTACTAAGCTCTCAGTCCATGTTGAATGCACTCTAGATCCGTTGTAGATGTCTGGCACAGCCACTTTCCCACGTCCCCAGTTTAACAAATGTCCAAACTATTCATACAAATGTCTGAATTATTTCTACAAAAGTCCAAAACATTCATATTTGTACAAATGTCAATGTACAAATATCTTAATAAATGATTTATGTACAAATGTCTGAATTCATTTTTGTGCAAATCCCTAATCAAGACAGTAGAAGAAGAGTTAGTTTTTATACCCCGCTTTTCTCATCCTTAAGGGGACTCAAGGTGGCTGACAAATCTGGGAGAGCTCAGAAAGAGAGTTGTGAATAGCCCAAGGCTACCCAGCTAGCATCATGGAGGAGTGTGGAATCGAACCAGGAGACTACCAGATCCTTGTCAATGCTATTTGGAACTGTTAGGAACCAGAGACCTGGAATACCTGCAAGATCACAGTTTTCTTAAGATGCTTAAATATCTTGGTGTTAGGAGAAGCCACTGACACTGCTAAGTCCAACTGCCTGCTTCAAAGAACAATCCAAACAAAACCATCCACCAAGCTCTGGAGGAACATATTCACCTCCACCTCATGAGATTGTAGGTTCCACTTTTCCACTGCCTTTTCAGTAAGGAGGTTTTTCATGACACTCAGCTAGGGCTATACCAAACACGGGAAATGGGGGTAACACTCAAGTGACCCTAGAAGTCTCACATAGGGCATCCTAAACCCACCCCAGTGATGCCAAGGAACTGTTCCTTCTGCTGGGTGAAATACAGAAATCTCTGAAGACCTCAAAAGCAATACATTCAATGGAGACAGCATGCCCCCCCCTTTAAAAAGACAACCCAATAACATGAAGTTTCAAACAAATAACCTAATATTCTTATTAGAGACCAGGATAGTAGAGATGAGGACAAATAGTTGTTTTTGTATTAGATTTGTATTGAATCAAACGTAAGACAGTTCATATTCGTTCAAATAGATCCCCTTCAAATGTGGTAGGAGTTGGATTCAATACGGATGTTCAGTACGGATTCAATTCAAATGCCCACTACAAATTGGATACAAATCCCCTATGAATCCGTAACAAAGCTTTGCACAAATGTATTGAAATGTTCAGTTCAAATGTGAACATCAATCTTCTAGCGATGTGCACTGTCATGGCCCAATCCCCCAGCCCAAGGCGGGTTTTTTCCCTGCCCCTTCCCTCCTGTTAAGAGGCCTGAATATATTTAGATTTGGTAACCAAAAGAACAGCACCCGCTGTGCCTTCCCAGCCTCGTGCGAGAGAGCAAACCACCCTCCTTCTCCTTTCTCCATTGAAGCAAGTGGTAAGCGTTTCTAACTGGACTCCCTGGGATTCACCTTCTCCGGCTTCCGCTTTCCCTGCTTCTTAAAGCTATAGTACCCCTTCTAAAGTTGTGTTCTCTTTAGCTTTCTAATAAATCACTGTAGGCAATACTCTTCTTTGTAAAAAAAAAAAATAGAAGTCTCAAGCTTTATTGTTACAATGGTTTCCAAAGGTAAAGTAAAACAAATTAGTTGCAAAGCATATCAATGTTCACAGAAAGACAACACACATACACTCCTAGGCTATCATAGTGGGGGGGGGGGTTTCCACTAGCCTTAGAAGTACCTGGCCTCAACTGGCCATCTGAGCATGTGCAGGTGCCCGGCCATTGAGGGGCCGCCCCCTCGAGCATGCTCAGAACGTCCCGGCCTATTCTACCCAGAATCAGGCCAGGAGGAGAAGGTAAGCCCCATTCATGCGCATGTGTGACCCTGGGGTGGGTTGGGGGCTGTTGGCTGGGGTTCCTGCCCATCCCCAGAGGCCGATCTCAGCTTTGGGAGAGAGCAGGAACCTAGGAAAGGGACCCAACTGGCCTCCTGACCTCTGGCTGCAAGGCAGCCAATGGGGGGGAGGCCGGGGGAGGGTCTTCCCCCCCGAACAGGTTGAGAACAGTTTCCTGTTCACACGAGGGCAGGTAAGGAACGCTTTGAGAATAGTTCCCTTACCTGCCAGTGCGAACGGGAAACTGTTCTCAACCCATTCGGGGGGAAGAGTTCATGCGAAAACGCCTCTGGGCTGTGTGTGTTTTGAAACTCACAGCTAGGCGCCCACAACTCCACCCAAAGCACCCAGAATTGTCTGTTGCAAAACTGCCTTCCTGAACTTTCCTTTCCTCAGTGTGCAAAAAGACATCCCCAGTAGGGACGTTCACAGATATTCAAAAATTCAAAAATCCAATGCGAATCCATTGAATGCTGACGTTAAAATTCGGTTTTTTAAAAAATCCAAATTTAAACATTCAATCGGATTTCGGATTTTCAAAAACCCAATACGGATTTTTGAGTAATTCGAATGACTAGATTCATATCTATCATATACGAATACGTGAAAAATATGTATCTGTGCAAATAATACTGGATGAAAATGGGACAAATACTGGCCGCACACAGAATAAATACACATTTTTGCAAATTCGTATTTTGGATACAAATCTTGTCGACATTCTTATATCCGAATCCGAATTGGATTTTTGAAAATCCAGAACTTTGACATTCAAATCGAATTGAATTTTTGAATATTCGATTCGAATCGGATTCGAGCGTGAAAAATATTTTGTGCATATCCCTAATCCCTCGGTTACTTCCTTGCAAGAAGCCTTTGGACAGGGCTGCACTGGAAAATGGCTTTTCTGCTCTTCTGCCCAAAGATAAGCGTTCTTCAAAAGGGTTTGGATCTTTTTCCGATAACGTCATAGCAACAAGAGAAAGGTAGGGCTACCCCCTCAAATCCCTTATTATAATTCACAGAGGCTTCACGGAATTTCAATTAAGGCTGCGGTAACCTCCAGGTCCCCTAGGCTAGGAGCAGGCGAGCACTACCGGTGAGTCCCTCTCTAGAGCGGAGATGAAAAGGATTCTCTTCTGCTGTGAGGAATCGAAAGAGGAAAGGTGTCTCAGTTCTTAAACCAAACTAGGGATGTGCATGAATATATTTTTGACATTCTAATCAGAGTAGATTTGAATGTCATAAAATCCAATTCGACTTGGATATTTAAGATTTGAATGTCTTAAAATCCAATTTGTATCCATAACATTCCAATCCGTATGTTTGAATGTTAGATTTCTACTTAAAGGTACAAATGTCGACAATATTCGCGTCTGTTATATGTATCTGTGCACACACCGGAAAAATCCGTATCCATCCCATATTATCCTGTACCCATCTCGTTTTAATCCCATATTTCAAGCGCAAGATACGGATAATTTTGGGGCAGATTCGTATACAACAGATTTTCAAAAATCCATATTCGAGTTTGGAATGTCACATTTGGATTTTGGAAAATCTGATTCGAATTTGAATGTCAGAATTCATCAGATTCTAATCGAACATTTGAGTTTTTAAATATTCATGCACGTTGCTAAACCAAACTCACTTACATACAATGTAAGGTGAGGGGGGGAAGGCAGTAATTGCATTTACGTCAGCAATTCACCCTTAGTAATCCGCGTGGTGAAACACATTTTACTCATGGATGTCACAGCTTCAAGGCCCCAGGACAACTGACAGTGTAATATGGAAGTCTTTGCATAATGCAGTGGCTGCTAATACCCATAAAAGCTGCTGGGCAGAAGGCAAAGCTAGTAAAATGAAACCATTTCAAAGGCTAAAAGCAATAGGGCTGGTGGTAGGCAAAGCCCATGTGAAAACTGATCCTATTGAGAATAATGTGCACAGGGACGTTATCCTGGCGAGGGGGCTATTTGCCATGCTCAATCTCCCGGCTCTTGGACTTCCAGTCTGCCCTCAACACAGATTTTTATTTATTTATTTATTTATTAGATTTCAGTTACTTACACCCTTGTGTGATATAGGGGTGTGCACAAATTTTTTTTTGGCATTTGAATTCGAGTTGAATCGAACATCCAAAAATTCAACATAGTGTTGCATGAAGCCTATAATAGTTCTGTGTCTGATGAAGTACCACAATAAGTAGTTTTTTTTCAAAGCAGCCAACACCATTCAGGACACAAGCCCTCAGAGATGTGGAACTCCTCAAAGACCTGAACTTCAGCTAGGTGGCACCTCTCCTACGTGTCCCCTGCCATTGAGTCTGTAGAGAGGAGGCCGAGAAGGAGTTACCCAGATGTGCCAAGAGAAACACCACACTGGGCTGGAAGCCAGGGGAATGCTCTTCTCCTGGGCTGGCACGCTGCCACCCTCTCTTCCGAAGAGCCTGAATGGATTCCTGGCAGCGCCCTCAAGCCAATGTCATTAACAGTCATGGTTTTCGACCATTGCTGGATTGGAGTTGCTATCACTGGCGGGCAGGTGGGCAGGCAGACAGACTGTTTCTGGGATTTATTTTGCTTTCACTGTCATATTTTTTTAAAAAAAATATTTTTTATTTTTATTTTTATTTTTATTTTTAAATGGTTCTCCAAATGGGCAAGTGGGCTTAAAAGCTACTCCAAGTTTAAGGATTATTGTCTGCCAGGGAACAGTCTGTGCCTGTCTGGGCAAGTGATGTACAACGTACCTCAGAAAGGAGACCAGGGACCTGTTCGCACGTGGCTTTATTCTGGAACATATCCGGGAATGGCGGCCTGCTGTCCACTTGCTAGTGCAGGCTACAGCAGGCTCCAAGTAAGGCCTGCCAGGGTCTGCATTAGCAAGCAGACCACAGAGCCCTATCCTGAGATAGACTCCAGAAAAAGACCGAGTGCAAACAGGCCCCAAGAGATCAAGAAGTGTCATCGATTAGAAAGGAGACAAAACATGGCAACTACAATGGGTCAGAGGATTTCACCAGCATCGTGAAACTGCCCCCAACCCCCCTTGCAGCCCCCCTACAAGCTGGGTGAGTTGGTATGTGTTCTCCCCACAGCTGAGATGAAAGGTGTTCGTGGCTCTGGAAGAACATTGCTCAATCTTTTCAGCTCAGATCCACGTCTACTACCAAAAGGGATTGTTAGCACTTGCTGGCCTGGTATAACTATGCCATACCAAGAGAGGGTGAAGATGCAACTCAGAGCAATTTGCCCACAATGGCTAAACTAACCCCAAACCTAGCTAGCAGCTCTTAAGGTGAGAACAGAAGCCTGGTACCCGTCAGATCACCAAGGCAATATCCTAGGCAATACCCAGTGTGTGCTCAGACTTTGCCATGGCAACCAGGATGCTGCACACTAGCGCACTAGCTGCACTTGTGAAGCTACGGACACTCATTGTTCCTTACCCAGAAGAGGGTGTGGATGCAGCATCCTGGAGAATCCAGTTGCTGGGTCACTCCAGGGGAGCCTCAGGCAGTTCTAGTTGAGCTTCTATAGTGGTCAGGTGTGGATGCACCTGACCAGTGAACAGACCGGAATGTGCATACTAGGTACCCTGATCTTCAGTGCTCAAGGCAAAGTTTCTCTATGCAGTAGGGATCTGCTGCAGAGCTGAATATATTGTAGGTAGGGATGTGAACGGATGTTTTTTTTTTCATGTTCGACTCATATTAAATTGAATGCGAGAAAATTGGTATTTGTTCAAATAGATCCCCTTCAAATGTGGAAGGATTCAAATTCAATACAAATGTTCAATATGAATTTTCAGTACAAATCGCATACAAATCCCATCGGTATCCACTATGTATCCGCTCTGAGCATATCAAATCTGCCCTGAATCTACTTTGAATCTCCTCTCAATCCGCTTTGAAACCACTCTGGATCCATTGCAGATGTCACTGGGGCAGCTGCTTTCCCACTTCCGACAAATATTCCTACGAATGTTCCAAAGCATTCAATTTGAATTCGAATGTCACCCTTCAAATGTGCCAACATTCAGTTCAAATTTGAATGTCCAAATTCATATGAATTTTGAATGTTATGAATATTCATGAACATCCCCAGTTGCTGCCCTTCAATTCTGCACAAAAAGGAAAGCAGGAAGATGCTTTATCTAAGGTTAGCAATTACCTCAACCCAGCTAGGCTGCCCTTAACACTCTAAGACACTCTTTCTTTTTACACATCTTATCTGTTTTCTTTCCTCTGACCACAAATCTCTACTTATTTCTTCTTATCTCCTCATCTCATCCTTGACTTCTGTTTGGAGAATCCCCCTGACCTCAAGAAAGCAGACTGCTTCCCACTGCAAGATGGTCCACTGAGATAAGAGGAGACAGGGCCCCCAGATGTCCACCTGAATCAAGAAACGAGGCATTTCCTGGGTCAGATAGTTGAAGGACAGAAAAAGGTGAAGACCCCCGAGGCAAACTGTTGTCCTGCATATCTTATCCAGCAATGTCAAGCCTCTATAGCAACCAAGAACAAACTTAGGGGAATTAGTACCGGCAAGTATACCGGACCAACAAACATACACTGGTGCAGTCTAAGGGAGACTCCACCCCCAGGGAATGGCCTAAGGGGGCATGGTCTCCCTTAGACTGCAAAAGAAGCTCCTTGCTGGTTTAATATACTGGTCAGTGTGAAACCACCTTTATTTCAGTTGAGATTTCCAAATAGACTGTTTCACACCCTTGGGTTCTCACACGCATACACTCTCTCTCTCTCTCATGTATAGAGTTGTGTCAAGACCTACGGTAGCAAAGCAAAAGATAACACAACTTCAATTATACTAAAAGAAGCAGAATCAAACAAGAAAGAAATGCAACTACAATAATAAAATAAACTTAAATAGGAGATTAAGGGATACAAATGTGTTTGGGACCTACAAGCTACAAAAAACCCAAACTTTGCCACTTGGAATATAATGTTGGGCCCTTCTTGGTCTGGGAGGAAGTTGATATAACCTTCATCAGATCTTCATCAGAATGCCCAGGGTAAGAAAATAATATAGGAATGATCTAAACAACATAAAGATCTCAATAATATCCAAAACACAAAAGAATTGATGGATTCTAGATTTCCTGAGGGTTGTATCTGCCTTGAATGTAACATAGGCTGTGGTCGCACTTAAGGTTTAATCCAGCTTCAGTCCACTTTCAGAGTGGGAGGATACCTCAGCAAAGTGACAAGCTGTTTTCTTTTGTGTTAAATAACTCAGAAAATTCACCTTTGAGATAGATAATGTGGAAAAAATTACTGGTCACTTTGCTGAGGTGTTCTCTCACTGTGAAAGTGGTGCGAAACTGGATTAAACCTTAGGTGTGACCACAGCCACAGTTTATAAACCATTTAATGGAAATTCACTTAAAAGCCACACCAATCCTGGACCTGAAATGTCCCTTTTAAAGACATAAAAAGGTCATCAAAGTATATGTGGATTGGCAGCCACATAATTTTCACTCATCTATCTGAAAGGTGGATCATATAATGCATTGACAGTTATTAAACCATGTTAAATTATGTACAGGTTTGAATAATTAAATATTGTTCCAAGGTCAATGAAAAAAGAAAATGAGGATCAGCCTGCTTGGAAGCTTAGCAAGGGCAACAAGCCAGAGACAGCAACACCTCTGAATGTTCCCATTTGCCCAAGATACTGAGTCAGACACAAGGAAAGATATTCTAATGGAGTCCCTAACTTGAAAAGCTTCAGAAGTAGAAATGTGCTGAACAGATTTGGTTAGTCTGCAGTTTGCAGCAAACTGAGGTGTTCCGATAGTTCAAAGGCAAACGCCAAACCACTCTCCTGTTTGAAAAACCCAGTTCGAATGAAAACAGGGTGTTTCTGCACAGGGGCAAATAAAAACGGATCTGTGGCACCCGGATTTACTACTAAGGGCAACGCGCATGCTCAGAACGCTCCTGAGGGCAAGGGCTGCTCCTGGCAGCCCCAGCCACTCAGGAGACGCCCAGGACGCAGGCGTGCTGCATCCTGGGAGAAGGCCCTCACAAAGAAGATGACCACGGGGAGGTAAGGAGGGGTTTCGCCGTGGTCCCAGTGGGGTGGGCTAGGGTGGGCTTTTGGGAAGCTTGCCCTGGCCCCAGAGGCGGCGATCCGCCACTTCTGGGGCCAGGGCAAGCCGCACCAGCAGGGTCCCCCGGCTCGGCATGCTTGGCTCCGGCGAGTCAATCATGGCGAGCTGGGGGTGGGCCTGGGGTTAGTTACACTTGCGCCGTGCGGACGCATCCTAAATGGATGCGTTTTCACGGCGCAAAACCACTTGAGAAGTGGTGTGTAACTAACAC
Source organism: Aspidoscelis tigris stejnegeri (assembly GCA_023333525.1). Classification (NCBI taxonomy): domain Eukaryota; kingdom Metazoa; phylum Chordata; class Lepidosauria; order Squamata; family Teiidae; genus Aspidoscelis; species Aspidoscelis tigris. The sequence continues at coordinate 3,984,176 of JALMGA010000023.1, forward strand.
CCATTAAGCACAGATTAAGCACGGGTAGGTGCGGACGCACCTACCGGAAGTGTGCTTAATTGCCCCGTCTAATGCGGACGCGGCAGTGCCAAACCGGTTTTGCCGCTGAAATCCGCATTAGTGAGGGACGCTAAATGCGGACATGCGTGGCCGGAAGTGTGCTAAAAAGGCACACAAATGCGGACACGCGTGTCCAAATCTGTGCTTAATGGGTGTTAAAGCCCCTGTGCGGAAGCACCCAAAGGATTTAACAAATGCATGGATGACAGATGGATCCAGGCTGAGGAGAAAGGCAGGAGACCCCTAAAGGCCATTTGCAAGGAATCAAGAGTAGGTGACAGATTTGCTTTTGTCTTCTCCTTGAGACTCCCATTAAAAACTGTTGGGCCATTGTATGGGATGGGATGTGGCCTGATCCAGCAGGGCTCCTCTTATGTTCTTACAAAGAAATCCATGGAGGTCAGGTGTATCCATGGCTACTAGATTGGATGGCTAGGCATAGCCTTTAAGTTTTGAGGCCCCTGAAGGCCCTCTGAAGGAGATTGGGAGCAGGTGAAGGTTTTGCCTTCATCTTCTGCTTGAGATGCCCAGGAGCAATTGGCGGGCTACTGTGTGGGACAGGATGCTGGACTAGATGGACTGTGGCTTGATCCAGCAGGGCTCCACTTGGGTTCTTATGTAACACAAACTAAAGGGTATTTTAACAAAGCAAGTGAATCATAGCTTTGTTTTGTTAGGTTTGAGTGTGAACTGAACCCCTCTGTTGTTTGAGAAAACAAACAGTTCAAATCAAACTCAGCAAAGGGTAGTTTGGTTTGGTGCAAACTGAACCACTAAATTTCAGTTTGCACACTTTCCTATTTAAAAGATTTGTCCTGGTGAGGTTACTTTGTACCCTAGGTAAGGGTGTGCTGCTAGCAAAACAAGATAGTATACCACAATTCTACAAGTTTACCACATGACTGCTCCCGAGGAAATATCTGTGCAGAAATCAGGCCAGAGACATAATTGGTTGGGTTTCAGGGATTGAAAATACATTGGATCCAGAAGAATTTCAAAAATCAGAACTCAATGGGACAGTTTTGGCTGGGTTATTCAGTATGGGCCACAGCTTCCAAGCCAATTCAGTGCTCTAGAGCATGAAAGAGAAAGGCGAATCTATCTGAGGGATGAGAACTTGCAACTTGCATTTCTGATCCCTCCAGAAAGAATTCAGGGCAGGAGCAATTGGTGTTTCCTTGGAAGGGTCACAGGACATTTTGCACTCAAACCCAGGCTGCATCCACATATCTCTTTTTTCAAACTGGATTGGGGTGGAAGCCACACAGTTCGCCATGACGCTTAAAGACCCATGAGGATGACAAACTAGAGGCCTATTCACAATTGGCCTTTTTCTGGAATATATCTCAGGATAGGGGTCTGTGGTCCGCATGCTAATGCAGACTCTGGCAGATCTCACTTTGGGCCTGCTGAAGCTTGCACTAGCATATGGACAGCAAGTCCCTATTACAGGATATATTCCAGAATAAAGCCAAGTGCGAATAGGCCCTAGAATGGGGTGCTATATCACCAATGAAGCTGAAGCTGAAGCTGAGCTTCCTGGACAAACACAGCAGACACAGAAAGAAAGTAGACTAGGCATGTGTATGAATGGGGGGGGGTTGCATTCAGTTCACAACAAATCCGTATTCGTTTGAATAGATCCCCTTCAAATGTGGTAGGAACATTTGAACATATTCGTACGATACAAACATATTTGTACCAAGTCGTATGAATATCTGATACAAACGCACCTATCTGATATGAATACATTTGTATCCAATCTGATGTGTATCCTGTAACATATCTACTCTGAAAGCATCAAATCCGCCCTGAATCCACATCGAATCAACTCTCAAACCATGTCAAATTCACTCTGGATCCATTGCAGATATGACTAGTGCAGCCACTTTCCAGGTTCATGAATGTACCAAAGCTTCATATGAATGTTCTGAAGCATTAGAATATTCATGAATGTTCCAAAGCTTTGTACAAATACGAATGTCAATGTTCCAATGTCATAACATGCGATTTGTATACAAATGTCCGCATTCATATGAAATTATACAAATAATGAATGTTATGAATGTTCATGCAGATCCCTAAAGTAGACCCAAAGGTTGGACCATTTTCTACACCACTTTGCCTGCCTCAGGCCAGTGATGGACTTGGCATGAAACCATTTCCTGTACAGAGGTTGGAGTCTCAACCCAGATGACCTGAGTGTTGAGTTTAAGCCCTGGTGTAAGGGCAGGACATTTGTGGAGAGATTTTCCAGAGTTATCATTGTGAAGCAATGGTCCCACTTTTTGGATCATGTTTTGCATCAAGAAAATGTTGTGGCTTGTTTGAAAGTGGGGCTGTTGTGCAGGACCCACGATGATGATGATGATGATGATGATGGTGGTGGTGGTGGTGGTGGTGGTGGTGGTGGTGGTTTTCCTTGCACGCTAGGCAGTGTGATGCTGATGGATGTCCACACCAAAATCTTCTGGAGGTTGGAAAAGTTTAGCTAGAAGGTCTGGAGGGTCATTCCCTTCCCACCTGTCCTTGGTTCTACTGCACAAGATGTAATCTGATTTTTCTTAAATACTTTCTCACCAGTTAAAGATGGCCTGTAATTAAGCTCAACATTTACCAGCTATTTAGACACAAAGTCTAAGATACTGTGTGTGGAAAAAAGATGGTCTCCCACTGAGAAATACCCCTGTCTTTCCACAAACACCCTAGTCTCAAAGAATCAGGTGCTGGCAAAGACCCTCAGCCTCAGCCTAAGTCTAAGCCTATAGCTCTGGTAGGGATAGAAAACCTTTAGCCCTCTAAACATTGGTGGCCTCCAACACCCATTGACCCTGGCCATAGTTTGTACTGGTGAAAGTTAACAATATATTTTGTACAACACTGGAAAGTCCACACACAGCTTGCTCCCTTTCTGCCCCTCAGGCTCCTGTGTATGAAGATGTTAATTTTAGAAAAGTGGAGGAAGAGCTGAGGATCTTCCTACAGACATGATGGGGGAACTGAGTTCTTGCTCCTGGCAATGCTTCACCAGCGTCCCAAGACGCATGCCCGACCTGGCAAACCTGGCTGGCAAAATTTCATAGGGCCTTCCCAACAAAGGACAACAGAGAAGAGCTTCTCTGCAACCCAGAGCAGTTCCTTCTCTCCTACTCCTGGGCAAAAGATGAACAGGCAAGGGCGTCCTTATCAAATGTGACATGTCCCTTGTGCTCCCTCATACGTGACAACTGTCACATCAGGAGGCATTGTGGGAGGTGGGTGAAACAGAAGCTAAGCACTCTTAGGCCACATCCCCATGCAAGCCGTTTGGAGTGGGACTGGAACACATGGGCCAGAAATGGGTCCGAGATCAATCCCAGCCATTCCCAGTGATGTGGGCTGGGCGTGGGTTGGGAGCAAATGCACTCATATCAGGTAAACTACGCCAAACCCTGGCATGGGTGAGCAGCGCCACCTCCTCTATGCCCGCTCTCTCTTCATTGGAAGCCGGATTGACATCAGCCCATCTGTGCCGCCAGCTGCAAATGCCACATCCTCCCCTCCCTTAGTGGCACAGAAAGCCAGGACAGGGCTGGGAGGCATGGAAAAGAAGTTTTAAAAAAGCTTAATAATAATAATAAATTTATAAATAATTTTAAAAGACCGAAAGCTGCTATGAAGTTTAGTGCCTTGAGCAATTTTGCGTATCTCTGCTCCATCAGGAACTGTGCGAACGCCTGCCCGCCAAATTTAAAAGGGAGAAAAACAAGCCATTTATTATGATCGCCTTGCTGATCGGGAAACAGGGGGTGAAAATTTTTGGAATTGGAACAAAAATCAAGCCATTATCCTGCCTGCCTTGGCAGTCGGGGTTTTTCCACTCCCAAAAGCTGTCAGCTGCTGCGATCTCCAATGCACAGGATAGGAACGGCAAGTACACCGCACCTCCCAATGACGTGAGCTCCAATCTCCTCCCAAAATAGCTCGCAATCATCCCCATGCGCAGTCTTGGCTTGCTAACCAATGCGTGCCAGGACTCCAAACCGTGCTCAGACTTGTTTTTACGGGTACCAAATTTGGTCCTAGTCTGGCACAGTTTGGGGGATTTGGTCCGTGGAAACCAGACCAAATCCAAAATGCATGGGGACGCCCCTTGCTGAGCCCGCATTCAGTACTGGACCAAACGTGCATGGGGACACACAGTTACAGAATTAGAACTGGATTTCCCCAGCTTAGAAGGTGGCAGGGAGAAGGGATTGCGGGAACTGGGCTAGACGACATCTTCTCTTTCGTAGAGATAAGAGTGTTAACAAGGTTTGCACCTCACAGGATGTAGGTTAAGAACTGCGGCCACAGCATTGGTTGGCTGTTTCCAAATCCATAGCTTTCCAGCTCCCAGCATAGATCCTGGCCCTGTTTTACCATGTTCTTTGGACTCACTGTGGCTGCATCCATACACAGTTTTAAATAGTTGCTCAAAAGCATCTTAGAGGTGGTAGCATTTGCCTTGTAGCGCCTTAATCTACATTAAAAGCAGCAGATGTTCTTCCAGGACCATTAGCTGAACTTTAATGTGGATGAGAAATGGAATAACAACACTATAGAGTCTAGCTGCTGCTACCACTAAGCCATGTTGGAGCAACTTAAAAAAAAATAAATGTGTCACTGCAGCCATATATTAATGGATGTGGAAGGGGATATGTCAGCCTGTCCATAAACGAATCCATTGCTTTTATACATCATAAAATACGACCTCCCTCATTTAATGCCGTTTCAGAAAAATTCATAAATATGATTTGATGTCATCTACAGCACCATTGACTTATTGATAATATGGGCCTCCTCTCTGCAATTGTGTTGATTTAAATTGGTAGAATGTGTCTTCCTTCCCAGCCTCATTTGATAGGCTGCATCTGATGCTCTAAAAAAAGTGGCTTACAAGCAGCTCACAGGGAGTAGCTTGTGGAACCTAGTGTCCTCATCCCTGGAGATCTGCACAAACTCAGAATGAAAGGAACCTCACTGAGCTTTGTTTTGATCTAGAAACAGGGCAAAGAAGCTGACCTGGTTCTAGATTGAACAAAGTATGTGAACTGCTCAATTTTATTATTTTTTGTGACAATTGAGAATTGTGCAATTTGCACACTCTGGACAGACCTGTGCAATTCTGACTTGTAACAAATAAGCCAGACAGGGTCATTTTAGAGCAGGTTAAATGGAGCCATTCCATTCAGACATGTTCAAATCCCCTCCGGTTTAGTGCAAACCATTTCACTCCCTTTTGAACAGGGGTGATTCAAATTGTGCTACAACCAAGCGAATATGACAGCTCTACTCAACCCACCTCTAAGCTACATTAAAAGCCAGAAAACTGATTTTGGAAGTGCATTTTCTGGCCTTTAATGTGGGTTAGGAGTGAGATAAGAATCAGCTACCACTTCTAAGCTGATTTTGAGTTATTTTTGTTTGCTGGATTTTTTAAAAAATGTGGATCGGAAAAAATGTCTCCATTGTGCAATACAACTGATGTATTGATAATCTGGACTCCTTGCCACAGAACTATTATCTTACATTGGCACACTGGGGGCCCCAACCCCCCCCATCATCCACTTTTCCATAGGTAGCAATTATTTGTATTATATGCTTTCACTTGTGGGAGCCAAAATAGGGATGTGCATGAATGTTTTTTGGGGGCGTGGGGGGGGGGGGAGTTTCAATTCATATCAAATCAAATGCAAAAAAAATGCATTAATTTGAATAGATCCACTTTGAATGTGGTAAGATTCAAATTCAATAGGACTGTTTGATTTGAATTACATGTGAATGTTCCATATGAATTAGATATGAATGTTCCATATGAATCATGTATGAATCCCCTATATATCCCCTACAAATCCCCTACGTATCCAATACTTATCCTCTATGTATCTCCTCTAAATGCATCAGATCTGTCCTGAATCCACTTTGAATCTGCTCTCTGTCCACTTTGAATCCACTCTGGATCCATTGCAGATGTGATCGGTGCAGCTGCTTTCCCATCTCCCAGGTTCACTAATGCAATGAAGCTTCGTAAGGATGTTCTGAAGCGTTAGATTAGAATCCGAATGTCAATCTTTGAATGCATATGAATTTCAAATATGATGAATATCTGTGCACAACCCTAAACTAAACCCATTCTATTTTATGAGGCATGACTGTACACCCAACACAAAAAGCGCTCGCTCTTCCAGTTTTGACATCTCAGTTTCAATCTTTGATACTGGGCCACTTTAGGTAGCTGGCCCATTTGCTACAACTCAAAATGGTGCAGTTCTGCCCAGATTGCACAATTCTCCATTGTAACAAAAAATAATAGTAAAATTGAACCATTCACAAACTGTGGTCAATCTAGAACCAGGGCAGCATGTTTGCCCTGATTCTGGATCAAACTCAACTGAATTCTAGGCCACTTTAGCTAGCCGTCTCTTCTTCTAGATCTTCAGCTGCTGATCCAAAATAGATATATTTCCTTTCCTTCACAAAAGGGCTAAGCCTCTTGTGCAAAATCTCCAGCACTATGGTTTCTTGTTTAATTCCATGCAAAAGTGTCTCTAGGCTCATTTCTCTTTTTTGCTCCAACCCCACCTAGCAGAGTGGAACTGCCTGTCTGTTGAGCCCCAAATCCCTGCAAAGCTTAACCAACAGCATTTGCTAGCATCTGAGGGGAAGGTTTCCACTACACAGGCATTCCAGAACAGCAGCCTTTCTTTCCCTGCTCGGATAGCTTCCTCATCGTGGTGAGGAGAGAGTTAAGCGGTGACCTAGAAAGGCAAAAAGGGTCATTACAGAGACATCTTTCTTAGGACTGCCTTTCCCTATGAGTGAAACCACTGCCAATATAACTGCCAGATGAGACCAGAGTTAAATAAAACCCATCAGTGCCTTCAAGCCAGCTCCTTCCTAGGGGGATGGGAGCAAAGCAATAGCTCTGCATTTGCTCAGCTATAGTATAATCCTGGCATTTCTGCTTGCTGAAGATTCTCATGAATTTCTGTGCCCTACATCAGCCCCCCCCCTCACTGCAACACACATACACACAGAGACCCATTAATCTCCCCAGGATTGATGCTTCTAGATTATAATGCATCTCAGGCAAAGTATGGAAGCTCACAGCATGGATAATGACTGCAGAGTTTAGAAAAACAGAAACATAAGAATCCCAGCCAGCATGTAAGAGACGGGAGGCAATCCAGGGCCTCCATCTTCCAGCACCAGGTTTTGTCCACACTGTCTGGCTCTACACTCTGCATATACCCTGAATATTCTCATGCTTCCCACCCTGGACACTGCCTGTTCAAGCAGATTTGGGAGTCAGAAACCTAATCAAGGCAATTCAGTCCATACAATACAGAGGAAAGCCAAGAAGAGAACTGGAAAGACTTCCTGAACAGGAGAACTGGCAAAGGAAAAGCTTAGAACTGCTAATCAACTGAGTTTACCAAACAAAAGGGACAAACAGAGGGACCTTTCCGATTATGTGGCGCCACCACTGGTAAGATGAAAGTGGGTGCACCTTATGTCACATTCATTGTGGGAAGATTTAAAGGGAAGCTTTATTAGTTACTAGCCCACAATTTGGTTATTGCATTTTTTGTTTTGTTTTGCTGTGCGTGGTTTTTCATGCTAGACATCCTGTCCACTTTAGACAACCTTTCAGACATTTGTGTTCCAAACCTCTTTCCTTGCCTGGTCACCCAGGGCCTTTCCGCATTTGCCGCTGAAAACGGATCTATAAGATCCGTTTTCGGCCAAAACGTTTTCAAAGGGAAATCCGTTTCCAGCAGAAACGGTTTCTCCCAGACCCCGCGCGTACACACGGCAAGGCCGGATTGGGAAACGGTTTGGGATGGGTGCTGTGCGAGTGCACCAGCACCCATCCCAAATCGGCCCTGCCGGTGCCTGCCCAGCTCTCAGAGAGGCAGAGCGCATGCTCTGCCATTCTGACAGCTGGGCAAGCCTGGCAGCCAGCTTCCCTGCCTTCCCGCTGGCCAGAGAACGGAGAATCCTCCATTCTCTGGTGAGGGCAAGGCACCTCCACTCCTTCTGTCACCCCAACCCCACGAACAGCCCCTTTCTACATACCTGATCGCCTCCATTTCACCTCCATTTCGATCGTGAGTCTCGGAAGGAAGACAGCAATCGCGCACGCGCACGCCAATGCTCTGACGGCCCCAGCAGCCCTGGGACGCTGGGAAATGTAGTCCTGGGCTGCCTGGAGGGCTGTCAGAGCAATGGCGCGCATGTGCGCGATTGCTGCCATCCCTCCAAGACTCACGATCGAAATGGAGGCGAAATGGAGGCGATCAGGTACGTAGAAAGGGGCTGTTCGTGGGGTTGGGGTGACAGAAGGAGTGGGGGTGCCTTGCCCTCGCCAGAGAACAGAGGATTCTCCGTTCTCTGGCCAGCGGGAAGGCAGGGAAGCTGGCTGCCAGGCTTGCCCAGCTGTCAGAATGGCAGAGCATGCGCTCTGCCTCTCTCCGACAGCTGGGCATGCGCCGGCAATCCGGCTTTTCCCCCTCCGGTGCAGAAACGTTTGTTTCCAAACCGTTTTCAGGGGGAAAGCCAGATGTAAGACCTGATTTTTTCAGGTCTTACATCTGGGTAGGATTTCGGCAGCAAAAACGGTTTAAAAACCTGCCGATATGCGGACGTGGCTTGCTCAAAGGGGTCTAATTCCGGCCCCTATGCGAAAGCCACGTGTAAATCCTTTCCACATCTGGCTCTAAATCCGTTTTTAGAGCCAGTGCAGAAAGGCCCCCAGATTATAATTCTTACTCGCCTCTAGTGGCCAGAGAGTAGATAGCTATTTTCGGATGTGGGTGAAGTTTACAGAAGCCAGCAACACACCACAATAAAGACGTTTAATATAAAAGTTAGGAGTCGTGTTTCAAGTTGCAATTCTAAATACATTTGCCAGTCTATAGTCTCTATAAACAGGACTCAGTTCCAGACACTCAAGTATATAAATGCCTTGTTTGATGGCATCAAAGCACGACTAAATAGGGATGGGCACAAATATATCATTCAACATTCATACAAATTTGGCCGAATTTGGACATTCGTATTCAGATCGAAAGTTGGCACATCCAAATCTGAATTGAAAGTTTTGATACATTTGTATGAAGCTTTGTATGGGATTCGCATGGGATTCGCATGGGACTGAACATTCATATTGGATTCAAATCCCACTACATTCGAAGGGAATCTACTCAAACAAATACAAATTTTCTTGCATTCAATTCCATATGAATCGAATACCAAAAAAAAAAAAAAAAGCATTCGTTCACATTCCTACTACTAAAACCTCTTACTCAAACACATACATATGCAACCCTCACACTGCCTTGGTTCCAAATTAAAGCACAGTTACTAGATGACCAAAGCCCTTTCTGCACTGTGCCTTATTCCAGATTATATCCTAGAACAGAGGCCAGCTGTAGCCTGCACTGGCATGTGGATGGCAGGTCCCTCTTCCGAGATACAATCTGGAATAATGAGGCCCAGATGCAGAAAGGGACTAAGTGTCACAGTCTTAATTTGTAACCACGATACACATTTTCAAATTTCTTTACCAGTAGGGACGCACACAAATTGAAATTTAGTGTTTCAGTTCTTTTCAGACCAATTCCTCGTGGTTTAGTTCATTTCAAATGATTATTTTCAAACAACAAGATGTTTCCAATCTCTCTTACATAACACGGTTTTAGATAGTCCAGTTTTCCTTTTACATTCTTGCAGGATCATTTATTAGCACAAAATTCATACAAATTTGGCCAAATTTGGACATTTGTATTTGAAACAAATGTTGGCACATTAGAAGATTGACATTCGTATTCAAATCAAATGTTTCGATAAATTCATAGGAAGCTTCATATGGGATTCGTATGCATCCGTATGGGACTGAACATTTGTATCAAATTAGAATCCCACTACATTTGAGGGGGATCTATTTAAACGAGTAAAAATTTTCTTGTATTCAATTCAATATGGATCAAATACAAAAAAACCCATGTGCAACGCTACTGGAAGGATCACCCCTGTGCCGTGCGACTGACATGCTTGCAGATTGGTTCTCTCCTCTATCACCCCATTGGCCTGTTGTTAGTTTGGGCTTCTCCTCCACAGTCCACTGACTTTTGGTTGACTGTACCCCTCCTCTGCAGCACCACTGGTGTACATGGTTAAATTGGGCTTTCATGGTTTCTCTGACCTTGATTTTCCACAAGTGCCATTGCCTCACATAGCAGGGTTTTGTGCTAACAATAGTTTCCAGGAAATAAATGCATTGAACAATACTTACAATTTAAGCAGACTGTTTAAGCACGCCAAATTCCTTTATGTATTATCTTGATAATCCCCCTATCAGCCCTGTTAGGCTAATACACTAATCAGTCTCCTTTTGCAATTGAACAGCTGAAGCCATGGCTGTTTTCCTAGCAAATATATTTTCAATAAAGTGGGATGAGTGCAGCAGGCAGGAAATATTTTGACTCATGTTCTTAGGCTCTGACCATGCTCAGGAATGGGGTGGGGAGCAGCTCTGAGGCAGACAGACCTGGAAAAACCTAGAGATGAGGTTGTCCATGCACCTCTCATGCACGTTCTGTCATGGAACATGAGGGCCACACGCTGTCTCTCTGAGACACCTCTGTGGGACTGGGACCTTTGGTTACCTGCTCTGGACACCAGAGGCCTTTCTGTACTTGGCTTTATTCTGGAATATATCCCAGAATAGGGACCTGCTACCTGCATGCTACTGCAGACTATGGAAAGCCCCAGGTAAACCCTGCCATAGTCTTCATTAGCTTGTGACCAGCAAACTGGGATCCTGAGATATGTTTCAGAATAAAGCCAAGTGCAGAAAGGACCCAGGTCTCAGCTACACCAGAGACCATAAACAACAGCTGCTTATGCCATCCCTCATGAGGGTGATCTAGTAGTGACAGCCTAGACCACTCTGCCCTCTGGATGACTCTCCAGCCTGGCTGGGCACTGGTATCTTGGAGGAGGTGATTCTTTGTGGGACTTGGGCCTTTGGTCAGCTGCTCTGGGCTCCACTTGGCTTCAACTGCCTCCCCCCCTCTCTCTCTCGTGTGTGCGTGGCTTATTTTGCAATGTTGTATACGCTGTGCAATTTTTATTATGTATTTTTGTTATAATGTTTTGATTATTATTTTGCATTGTATTTTTTCTGTTTGTTGTAAACCACCTTGGGCAAATTTTGTTTTGGAAAGGCAGTATACAAATAAAATAGAAATTTTAAAAAAATGAAAATGTCTGAACACAGCCTTAGGCTCCTACAACATACAAATTCTCACTGAATTTACCCCCCAAAAGGGTACCTCCAGGCATGGGCTAAAACTTGTGACTGACTTCCTATTCCATTGGGAATGCCCTACGCATCCAACCCATTCCCAATATAGTCCTGGGTTGCTGGACTGAAAACCCACAGTTTTGCTATTCCATGGAATTTGCAAATGATGCTTGTGCTTTCTGATGGCATCTTTTCAGAATCCGCTCGCTTGGGGCTACCGTAAGCCAGACAAGCACGCAAGACATGACAAAAGGAAGTGAGCCGGTGCTTGGCTGGCTTCTGGTAGCCCCAAGCAAGCTGATTGCTTTTTGCAACAGAAAGGTGCCAAGAGGCAATTGTAGAATTTTCTTTAGGTCCTGCTTTGCCTCTTGCCATCTGAGAACAGCCAAAAGACCTGCTGGATTTGCTTCCTCAGGCAGCAAACTTCCTCAGAAGTTGAAAGATGCCTCCCACCTGGCTCAGGAGGAGAACGTCTAAATATCTGGGCCACACTCATTGCCCTGGAGTCAACCCATCTGAAAGCCTGGTAAGGGTGGCTACGCACCCTGTGTGTAGAAGGATGGAGGGTGGAGGAGGTGATTTACCAGCCTAGTTTCTGGCAGACCATTCTCCAGTTGGGTTGAAAATGGTGGACTTCCAAGACCATTTCTGGACTGACACAGAAGCTACTTGGCCAGAAACCTCAAGCTCCAGGACTTGAGCAGTGACAAAGTACCCAGCAATGCCTCTTGCCCCAGAGCTGCCTAGCATGCACTTCACACAAGCTACGCCATTACCTGACTTCATCCTGCCCCCAAAAGGATGCAGGCTATGCGGGCCCATATGTGTTCCCATTGAATGGATGAGGTTAGAGAGCACTGACAGTTTGGGACAAAGGACCCTGAAGTGTTTCCAGAATATGACTCCCTCAAAAGAAAAGAAAACCTGTGCATCTCTGTACATGCAGGACCAAGAGTGAATATCAACCACATGAGGATGAAGCTGAGAGGGTACCAAGAAAATATACACACAACTACCTCACCTCAGAGGTCAACTTATTTGAGCCTCACAAACTGGTGCCTTCCAAGTATTCTTGGACTGTAACGCCCAGCATCCGGGGGACAACGACTGCTCACATCCGTAACACTCCTTAAGTCACAAATCCCAGCATCTTACTGAATCTGGCATGGAATGTTGAGAGTGGAATGCTGGAACGAATAGTCCAGGAACATTGGTGAGAATGGAATGATGAGACGGAGAGTCCAGGAACATCTGGAATCACAGTTTGAGACCTTTGCTCTAGTCAATGCACACACAAGCATAAAACATGCTCTTTCTCTCTCAGTCTCTCTCTCTCCTTTCTTCTAAACAATAAACTAGTGTGCTTTGCAAAGTCCAGGTTCAGCAGTTGCACCTGGGCATCTGAAATATTTCAGATACAATGACCTTCAGATTTTTTTAAAAAAATAACCAGTTATAAAGTACTATTTGAAGCAAGCTTGAAACTATGATCATGCACCGATGTTGCTATATCTCCACCAGCAACTCTACACCATTGCCCCCAGTAGAGATAACTAGTGGGGTGAAGAGAAAGGTCTAAAGGCCAACAACATGGTAGTTTTTAAGCGTTTGACCTCTTTGAACCTTTGAGATGCTCAGGGTTAGCCTTTCTTCACCTGGGATGTTTGAGATATTTTGGACTGTCATGCCAATCAGATATAGTCCTGGCTGGGTTTTGGAGAGTTGATGCCCAGCAGAATGTTGAATATTGATATGTACAATATGAGCCTTGTGACCCTTACACGCATTTCATTGAGTGATAGGTTTGTGCATGAATATTGTAACATTCAAAATTTGTACGAATTTGGCCAAATTCAGCCATTTGAATTCAAATCAAATGCTGGCACACTTGAAGATTGTCGTTCGAATTTGAATCAAATGTTTTGGTACCTTCATCTGAAGCTTTGTATGGGATTCGTATGGGATATGTTTAGGATTTGTATGTATAGGAGTGAACATTCGTAGTGAGTACAAATCCTACCACATTTGAAGGGGATCTATGTGAACAAATATGAATTTTCTTGAATTTGATCAAATTGTGGACATCCCTATTGAGTGCACATTGCCCTGTTGATGTGCAAGGCAGCCCCTTATCCAAAAACCTTTTCCTGCAGCCCTTGAGATATTCCGGAGCTATAATACCCATCACTTTGTTCCAGCCCTAGACGGAGCATTGAATGATGGGAGTTATAATCCAGGGACATCGGGAGGGGGGACAAGACAGGTGCAATTCTCTCTTACCAGCAGCAATTCGGGTGGTGGTGGTGGAATCTTTCAAGGAATAAATAGAAACTTCTTCCTAATAGCCATAAAACTTTGTTTTTTTTTGTGGAGGGGCTAAGGTAGCAAAATAGCACCTTTCTCTCACTGAGTCCATTGGAACGTAGCTTCCAAGCGGCTTCCATAGCATGTATATAATGCAAAAATATGAAGTTGGATGGCTCACACGTTTGATGGCAGGATGTCACAAGCCAAGTAGCTGCATGTGTGTGTGAACCAACAAACACCATTAATGGGCAAAGCAGCTGGGCAGACAAAGCAGGAGATGTCTTTCTCTTCTTCTCCTCTAGCCGGCATAAGAGAACCTTCTGCTTACAATAATTCACCTTATTTTTGCTCTTCCTTTTTTGTATTTTATAGAAAGCTCATACATAGTTTTCATTTCTTTCATCACTCTTCCCAACCAAGTTCTCTTTCAAAGGAGAAGTAGTCCTATACTGGAAGCCTGCTGCTTGCCCTATTTCTTGGGATGGAAGCTAAAGCTGAGCATCACAGAGATTCCTCCACCCTGTTGCCACTGCTGGTTCCCACCCACCCACCTCAGAGAAACATTGCTCTCTGCAAAGCAAAAACAACCATTAAACTCCTGAAATCTCTCGATCGCGGGGCAACTGGGCGCGCTTAACAAGAGACCCACACATACACTGCCTTCTGTGGAAAGTATCACTCGCTCTCCCCCACCACCACCACCCCACCCTCTTGCTGCCATTAAGTAATACAACATAAAATGACCCCCAAATTTTTGTCCCCCCCCCATCTATCACACATCAAGATGACCTCTCCTTCCCCTAATAACCAAGTGCAGACTGCGCACCCATTCGGAGCGAAAACGCGCCAGGAAGTTGAAATTGCACACACACACACACATACACAGGCAGAAAAGAAAAGGGTGTGAGAAAGAGGGACAAGATTTCTTGGGCCAGAAGCGGAATTTCCTTCCTCCCCTCTCTCTCTTGCATCAGTAATCCAGGCACGCATCAAAGCTTCCTTAAAAAGCTGTCATGAAATTTAGCCGATTTATTCAGATTATTCATGGCTCTGAAGAGCAAAAAGAGAGAAAAGGAAGCCAGCATAGAAGGGCTCGAAATAATAATAATAATAATAATAATAATAATAATAATAATAATAATAATAATAATAATAATAATAATAATAATAATAATAATAATAATAATAATAATAATAATTGCAATAGGAATAGGAATAGGAATAGGAATAGGAATAGGAATAGGAATAGGAATAGGAATTGGAATAGATAAATAGGAACTGAACAAGAAGGAGAATGTTAGCTGGAAAGAGGCGGACCATTTCCCTGGGCAGGCGTGCATGCGACCCAAAATGCAGCAAAAAGGAATTGGACCCTGGTCGGTTTCCTCTCTCCCTTGTCAAGTAAGAGAAGGGGGGAGAGAGAGGGAGAAAGCACAAGAGGCGTCTTCTTCTCTTCCACCCTGCTAGTGCCACCATCCATGGCATCAGGCTGAAAACTTCCAACTCCCCTCGTTGGGGTGGGGGAAAGGGGTGGAATCCCTCCTCTTTGCAGAAGGCATGCAAATGTTCTTTCTTCTTCTTTTCCTTCTTCGAGGGGGGATTTTTTTAAAAAGAAAATTCCTCTGCAGTTGACCGCTGTGTGTGTGTGTGTGTGTTTTAATTGCCCGATAAGATGCAATCCCCTGGACCATCAGAGAATGTTTGTGCGTAAAATAGAGATGCAAAGCATCCCGCCATCTACTTGGAAGGTGAAGGGATTCTGGGGGTGAGGTGGGCAAACCGAGAGCAGCTGCGGGATGGAAACGCGCGTGTGAGTGAAGGGCTCGGGATAGGGGAGGGGGTGCTGAAGAAGGCCCGATCCTGCCCTCATCGCGCGCAACTTTCTCCAGCAGCCAGCAACCCGGAGGCTCGGCTCCGCGCCTTGGGAAGCGAAGGGAAGCGAAGGAGGCGCGCAGGGAGGCGGAGGCGCCCTTGGCTCCGGCGGCATCCCGTTCCGAGCCCATCGCGGGGCAAGAGTTTCGAGACCCCTCCCCCTCGAGCAGGTGTGTTTGCACACGCACACACGAGCACACACGAGCACACACGTCCACAGGGCGCAGCGCCTTACCTGATCTTCCTTCAGCAGGACTTGAAGCTCCTCCAAGATGAGACATCCAGAGAGATGAAGTTTGCCATTCCTTGGATATGGAGGGGGGGGGAGTAGAGCGCGGGCGGGGGCCGGATGGGTTGCAAAATGGGGGTCCAGATGTGCAGGGCGAAGCAGCGGCGACGGATCCGAGCGAGCAAGGCGCTCCTGGGAAGTTTGGGCGCAGAGGAAGCGCCTCGGAGGCTGATTCTGTTCTTGTCTTTTGAACAATAATAATAATAATAATAATAATAATAATAATCGCAAAGGCAGGAGGGCAGAAGGAGAAGGAGAGGAAGAAGAAGTCTCCGCTACTTTTCTCCTCCCCTCCCCCGCCTCCTCCTCCTCCTCCTCCGCCTCCTCCTCCCCCTCCCCACCTCAAATAAAAGCGATAACAATAGCCACGGTAGTAATACGGAGGGGGGGATCTCCCCTCCTCCTCCCCCCTCCCGGGTGCGTCACTGGGACTCGTGCGGACGCCTCTCCCTGCTGCCTCCTCGGCGGCGGCGGCGGTACTGATGCTGCGGATGCGGATGGAGGCAAAGAGGGCGCCGTGCGGGAGATGCTCCCGAGCGGCCGCTGAGCATCCTTCGTCCTCCCCGGGCTGCTGCTGCTGCTGCTGCCGCCGCTGCTAGTGCTTGTGTCGCAGGCAGCCGGGCGTCGGCGTCAGCGTCGGGGCGCGATCCCGCTCCGGAGGTGCCGGCTGCCGGCGCGGCTTCTTCTCCGCCTCCTTCCTGGTGCTGCTGGCTGGGCTGGGCTGGCGCTGCTGGCGCTCCTGCGGGGCTGGCGCTGGAGCGTGTGTGATGGCAAGAAGCAACAGCGGCGGCGGGCATGGCGAAGACGTGGGGGGAGGGGAGGGGAGGGGGGAGGAGGAGGAGCGGGGCTGGATGGGAAGCTCTTCCCGGGCTTTAAGGAGGCTCCGGGCAGATCCAGGCGGAAGGGATGGAGGCGCCCTCTTTGAGAACGCCGTGTCCCACTGGACGTGGCCGGCTGGCCCAGAGCTTCTGTCTGTGGTCCTGAAAGGAAGGGGACTGATGGAGGAGCCAGGAAGGCAGAGGCGGGCTCGGGAGGGGCGTGGGGGCACCTCTCCGGCATTTAGGGGCGCTCAGGTAGGGCGGTCCCCCCCCCTTTGCCGTGGCCCACTTCAGCGCAAGGCCGGTCCCACTCTGGGGAGCCTGTCCACACCCAGCTCTCCTCACCCGGAGGCCGAGCCAGCCTGGACCTGAGCCATGAGCCGGATTTCTCTTCTGAGCTGATTTCGCCTCTGCGGCGTGGACACACCTGGTCCCCCACGGGTGACACGCTTCCTCTTTGCCCCATAAGCTGCCAGAGGTGGCCAACAGGACAGGTGGAAAGCCAAGCCCTGGGTCAGATGGAGCAACCAATCACTGATCTGACAAGACCACAGGCAGCCCATTCCCAAATGTCTCCATTCAAAGGCACATTTTTCAAACAAACAAACAAATGCCCACATGATGACTTCCTCCAAAGTTTGCCAGCCTGAATCTAAGCAGGGCCTCTCCATTCCTCTTCCCAGCAAACGATCAATTTCTAATTGATGGTTGCACTTTCTTTAATCTGGATGTAGCCACAGGACAAAACCTATACCACACAGAGAGGCTCCCAGCAGGTGGAAACTGCATGGATGAATGAGCCTCCTTTCCTTTCAACGGCCAAGCAGCAGCCTGTGTTTTCCTCTTCTCAGATATCTGATGACTTCCTAGACTGGCCTGAAGCAGAGTTGTGTTGCTGTTTTGAGAGATCCACAGTTTAGGGCTCGCTGCTGGTGACTATGTGGACATACCCAAGACCTTTCCATGGAAATGGTAAATGGTTCAGTGCTGCCTTCTTCCAAGGAGTTCATGGGGATCCAACCTGGATCTTTTTGCTTTGCAGGAAGTGGCCCCGAGACTAAGCTTAGCTTCCAAGCCAAGAGAACAGAAGAACACAAGGGGAGCCATGCCAAATCAGGCCACAGCCCATCTAGTCTAGCATCCTGTTTTAAACAGTGGCACACCAGTTGCTTCTGGGCATCCCCGGCAGAAGACAGAGGCAAATGGCCTTTAGAGGCCTCCTGCCTGTCTCTCCGACCTGGAAGTGATACCTAGGCATCAATTCTGGTAACCAATGAGACATCTGTCCTCCTTGAATTTGCCTATAAAACGTAAGAGGAGCCCTGCTGGATTAGACCACGGCCCTTCAAATCCTTCATCCTGTCTGACACAGGGGCCCACCAATTGCTTCTGGGCATCTCAAGCAGAAGACAAAGGCACAACTTTCACCCCAGATAAGATCTGAAAAGACAGCAACATGAATTTGGTGGGTGCATCGTAGTGGAGGTTTGCCCAAGTAAACACTGAACACCAGCTAACATACAGGTCTACATCCTTCATGCGTTCAATGTGAAGAAGCCTACAATGATAAAAGCGGGTTGCAAATTAGGACTGCAGGGTTAAGTACTGTAGGTAAGAGAGCGGCAAAACTACAATCCCTTTGGGTAGTCCCAAGGAGGCTTTCAATCAAGCCATCACTTCATCTGGGTGCAACAAGAAATGTGGGAACAAGACAAGATGCCACAGTCGCCTCTCACCATGTCCCACCAGACCCAAGCAACAAACTCCCACTTACCTGGGCGTCTGGTGAGCAGCTTAAGCATTTGGTCTGACTACCCCTTTTCTTTTGTTGGTTGCTGGGAATCCTCAGCGGGCCAAACACGTAAACAATTCACTAGACTTACAGGTAAGTGTGGCTGTTACAGAGTAACCTGGGATCGTTGTGGGATTTCCCACTGCAGCATTGCAACACAATGTGTGTTGCAGACAGCAGTACATTAGAATGCCTATTTCTGGCATTCCCACCACAGTACCATAAGGATCGTGGAGTTTCTTTGTGTCTGAGCATCTCGCCAGCTCTACAGTCACCATTGATGGGCATGTTTCAGAGAATTAGCTCTGCCTATAGCAGAGGTGTTCACTAGGAGGGTTTAACTTCCAGGATCAGAGAAGTCTGACAAGGTGCAGTGAAATGCCAAGGTTGAATGATGGCTAAGGAAAGACAAAGATGGATGGAAATGGCCATACCTTGGTGGTAGAACACCATCAAAAGGTCTCAAGTTCCATCACTCGCATCACCTTAGCAGCAGGTCATGGTAAGGAACTGGTAACTATGGTAACTGTGATCCAGGCCTGCAGTTTGTACATTGAAAGTGTTTCCCCCTTGAATGCTGCTGACTTCCGTTTCCCATTCTCCTGATCTCATCAGCAGTGAGTCACCTGCATTCCTCCCGAACCTGGGGCTTTGTGAGGGACTCAGCAAACATTGTTGGTGCCTTCCTAGTATTGCAGTAGATCTTGACATCAAGGTCTATTGGTAAACCTGACCAGGATGCCAGTTTGGGTTCCCCACCTTAGTCTGCATGGTGTGTACTATGAGAGTGTGAGGCTTCCCTTATCCCACACCAGCATGTGGACAGAAGGAAGGAAGGAAGGAAGGTCCCTAGGCCTTTTCCTATACCATGCTAAGAGTGTGAGCAGAAAGGTCCATTGATTCAAGTCCAAATAGTCCCAGCCAGCCTACATAGCTTTAAGAAAGGGTTAGAGAAATTCATGGAGGACAGGTGTATCAATGGCTACTCGAATGGATACCAGGCATCCAAAGAGCTGTGAAGCCATACCTCTTTAGTCGTTGGCTAAGTAAGGGAACTGTTTTTCCTTCCCACATCCAGGCACTGTTTTGGTTTTAGTATGTTTAATACGTTATGGTTTTTAAGTGTTTTTAGGTATTGTAAACTTTGGGCATAGGATGGGATGGATGGATGGATGGATGGATGGATGGATGGATGGATGGATGGATGGATGGATGGATGGATGGATGGATGGATGGATGGATGGATGGATGGATGACCACCAGGATGGAGAGACAGGCATTTGCAGGCAGTCAAGAGCAGGTGAAGGTTTTGCCCTTGTCTTTTGCTTGAGAAGCCCAGATACAATTGGCTGGCCACTGGGTGAGACAGGATGCTGGACTAGATGGGCTAATGTTTCCATCATACCAACACTGAAACATGAACCATCTCCTCCTCTGCTTTTTCCCATCGGGAATCCAACACCTTCTGAAGGTTAACAAGGATACCCACCTTTTTATAGAAGGTTCTTAGAATAGAAGGCACCTCTTGGGGCTGCCACTATTATTTCAAACATATTGTGTATCGTTTTATATTTTTTGAATCCTTTTTAAAAGTCTTTTAATGTATACTTTCTTTTAATCTGTTTTAAGATTGTTACCCGCCCAGAGACCTTCGGGTATGGGGTGGGATAGAAATGTAAATAATAAAATAAATAAATAAATAAATTGGGCTGGACAACCAAACTATAGTCATGACTTGCCATATAGAAAAGAGTGAGGATTCTTGCACTTTTCAATAGGGTTTCTAAAACAGGAATTTGGAAGGTTTTGCCTGCTTTAGAAGCTATCCTTCCTGGACCTGCCCTCTCTTCTTCCCTCTAGGTCAACACTTCATATGCAACTCTAGTCTCTAAGGCTATTGCAAAAACTACTGAACAGGGTCTCTGATTAATTTTCCAGCAGAATAGCTGGAACTAAAAAACTGTGAAGGGTCAAAGTGGGCAATGAACGTATTGACCAAGCTCTTTGTCCTGGACTGAGCTTCAGTGATGTCACTGAAAGTTCCTTCTAATGGCCAAAGGGGATTATAAGAATTGAAGGTTAGCAACCAAGACATCAAGTGTGAACAACAGAAGGTCATTTTGAAAGGAGAAGAAATACAAAATAAGAAAGGAAGCAGCTGCAGTCCACCAGCAAGACAATATCTGCAAGACGATATCTGTCCAGTTATAGAGCTGGGAACTAGAAGTCATAGGATAAAGCCCAAATTTCATGTATGGGTGTGATGCAACTAACCAACTTTGGAAGCAACGGCTGACCAACAGAATCCTAGCAAACTTGAACAATCTCCATGAGACTTTCCACAACCAGATGCAATAGACCTCTGCATAATGGGTGCAGAATAGTGGGTACAGCAGATCCCCTTCACTCCTTGACTTTGAGCTTCCCCAAAGCACCAGGCTCGTCTTTGCAAAACACTGAGCTTTGCTGACCTTTGGTCAGCAGCACCAATAGACTCTTGTGACAGACACGGCTGCCCTCTGCTGGATCATTTAAGAGCTGCCTCTAATATATTGTGTGTGCAGCCCTTGTTCTGTTTTTCTGCTTGATGAATCAATTAATTGCAAAATATGTATTCTTCATGAAGATTTAGGGGGGGCACCCTTTGTGGAGCTTGTGCGCACGCGCGCACACACACACACACACACACACTTCTACAGCCTGAGTGCACAATACCAATAATAACAAATTAGTGTTCGCATGGTAATAAAAATAAGAGGGAAAGAAACTGTAATTAAAAGCAATTAGTAGAGAAAGGCTAGCACACAATGATATAGCTGGATCCTCATAGACGCAATTAATAAGTGTGTAATATGGGGAATACCGGGGGATTAATATATCCAAATGTTGATAAGTTCCAGCTGCATTAGGCAGAAGTGTTCCATAATAACTCTACACAGATGAGCGGCAGATTAGTCCAGCCACAGCCACAACAGAAGCCAAAAGAGATTTGTCCGGTTCTAATTGTGCATTTCAGTGTAGAAAGTTTCAAAAAACAAGCGAGGCATGTAAACAAGCAAGCAGAAGAGAAAGACAGGATCTTCAACTTACGGACTGAATAACGTAAGGAGATTTTCAGCCAAAACGCATAGTTTCTTCATCGCGTTGCTAGAGCGAACAGGGGAGCAGGCAAATTGCGGCAATGCAAAATAATCAATCAATCAATCATTGTGTGCTGTATTAAAAATATCTTAAGCAGGGAAGCAGTAGTAGTGATTTATGCTCCAGAGGAAACCAAGGCTGGGGGGAGCAGGGCTTCATTAGAATGCAAAGAAGAAGGAAGAGGAAAAGAAGCCAGTGGGCTCCCTGGTGGAAGGCTGTCACCTTTCTGATTCCATAACTAAAGAGGTTTTGGAGATTTGGGGCCTCTTCACGCTTACCTGACTAGGCTGCCGTAAACTAGGGCTGAAAAACTTCTCATAAAGGTGGACCATTCACACTTGTCATGAGGAGAGCTTCCCCAAAGCATCCATTACTGTCCAGAATTGTGAATGTTCCTCCCGTTTACCAGCCTGCACCACTGCCTCCGAAGCTGGAAGTTCCACCTCCTCACTGCCGTGATTGGATGTTATGTGACACGCTGGGACACCCTTGCAAGAGAGGTGTGTTCAAACACAGGGATGTATTGCGGCCAATCATGCCAACACCCATGATCGAATGCCCCTCTCGCTGACACTCCCACCATGGCCGGGGCTGGTCCTGGGGATTGGAGGTCCGGTCGCATCAGAGGTCAGCGGTCGATCACAGCTGCCACCATGACTGTCCCTGTGCAGATGCCACCTCCCTCACCCACCAACCCCAGGGAACTGGAAGAAGAGCAAATGGTCATGCCGCTGGACACTCCAGGTAAGCTTTTTGTCAACGCTGGTAATGGTGTAGACCATGATTTAGTGCTCCATGCCTAATCAACAATTAGTGAACTTCTGGTGAGGCAGGGCACACTTGGAGGCCGCAACAGCCTTCTCCACGTGCAGATGCTGTTCACCAGAAGTTCACTAATCGTTGACTACTGGCTGAAGTGTGAATAGGCCTCTCTTTTTTGAGGTTCTATAACTTCCATGCTGCATAAGGCTAAGAATCTTGGGAACTGTAGTCCAGAAAGTTCTGGGGGAGGTGGTCTAAAGGAGTGAATCTGAGGGGTTGGGCCTCAGGGGCCAATTCTAAGGGGTAAGGGCTTCCTTAGATTGCCTCAGTTGGTCCAGTATACCAGCCAATGCAGAATCACCTTTATTCTTTGTAAAATAGTACCTAGCTAGGCTGATTTCACCCAAATGACCAGTTTAACCTGCTCTGTATTCTCCGCCAAGTAACATTTTCTTTCACAGAAGAAATTGAAAGTTCTTGACAATGCCTTATGAACCAATTAATGCAAATTTCCACGGTGGTGTGGATCAAATTTAACCATGGCTGCACACACAGGTTGCAATTAGAATGGCTGCCCCAACTGGGAAGGTTATAAGAACAGGGCACGGGGGAAATGAGAATTAATTGTGCCTGCCTTTCTAAGGTGAGAATAACTGGCAATATTTACACATATTTTGGAGAGGCAGACATGCAGACCTTAACTTTATCACAACAGAGAGCTGGGAGATTATCAAAGGCAGGGTGAAGAAATCCAGTCCAAGGGTTTTTTTCCCCTCCCAATCTATGTTCCTTAAGAAGAGATAATGAATGCAGACAGGCTTTCTGAAGAGACATCTTCTTCACTGCTCTGATCTTTCCTTTTCAGCAGGATCCTGGCTAAATCTCACACCAGAGCTTGGAAAACTTTCTCTTGTGAACTCTGGCTTCCATGGTCTTTACCCATCATGGCTGTAGCTCTTCGTTCTAAGAAAAGATTCCAAGTTTGTGTGAGAAGGAAGGAAGGAAGGAAGGAAGGAAGGAAGGAAGGAAGGAAGGAAGGAAGGAAGGAAGGAAGGAAGGAAGGAAGGAAGGAAGGAAGGAAGCTATTCATATCAGGAATGCCTGTGTGAATAAGTCAGTTTTCAACAGGATATAAGAACCTAAGAGGAGCCCTGCTGGATCAGGCCACAGCCCATTTGGTCCAGCCTCTTATCTCACACAGTGGCCACCAATTGCTTCTGGGCATCTCAAGCAGAGACAAGGGCAAACCTCCTGTTCTCGAATCCCAGCAAATGGCCTTAGAGGCCTCCTGCTTGTTCCCCCAGCCTGAAAGATGTACTTCAGCATCCATTCTAGTAGCCACTGATACATCTGTCATCCATAAATTTGTCTATCAGCAAAAGCATGCTAAGCTTTCCAGCAGTGGCATCTAACACATGGTCCTTTGGATGTTCTTAACTACAATTCCCATCAGCCACCTTGGTCAAAGACAAACAACAATATTATTCATAATGTAGCAAAATGGGAAAGGACACCCGTTAGCCTTTCCTTCCGTACAGCCTAAGACTATAGATAAACCTAGGAAAATATCACCATATGCTTCACAGATCTCTCAAATGTCACAAAATCCCAATCACAGCAAGCAACTTAGCAGGTACACATGCAATTCACTCTGCCCACCCCAGGACCTGAATTGGATGAACCACTGAAGTGAGGAGGACACAGAAGGTTGATAAAACCCAGACGTAGACTGCCTTGACCCTTTCCTTCCCATCTCCTACATAACCCAGAGCAGGGGAGCAGAAAAATGGGGCGATTTAAAGGGAAGGTCCTAATTCATTGCACCCACCTGGTCTTAGGCACAGGTGGAAAAAAGAATAGCAGGAAATTCCAGTCACAAAGGGGAGAAAAGGTGTTCCAGGGTCAGGCAGTTGGAGTAGAGCTGCTTCTGCACAGGCCCCATCGACCCCATTAAGAACCCGATTGGTACAGATCTGGTACACAGTCGCCACGTACCCACCACACTGTGGGCCCCACCAGGACCCCATTGGGATCACGTTGTCTGTACGAGGATCATCAAGTTCTGGATCTAATGGGGTCTTTGGGCCCCATAATCCTGATTAGCCGTAGACAGCAACCTTCTCCTGTGCCTGGACAACCGGATTTCAGAGTGTGCGTCCACATGCCATGCACACTGGGCCAATGGCATCCAAGGGCAGACCTACATAGCTACCACGTTCCCTCTTCATAGAATGACCATTTATTTATTTATTTATTTATTTATTTATTTATTTATTTATTTATTTATTTATTTATTTATTTATTTATTTATTTATTTATTTTTATATCACACCCTATATTCGAAGGTCTCAGGGCGGGTTACAATATTATATCAATCTTAGACAGGTCCCTGCCCTCAGGCTTACAATCTAAAGCGACAAGAAACAAAAGGAAAATGGTGTGGGAGGGAACAGGGAACAGCAAAAACCAAGCACCTGAGGTCTTCAGTTCCAGTTCTTCTGTTCATTTCTTATTGCTGGAATTTTTCTATTCTCTTTACTTTGAATTTTCTCTTCATTGATGACAAACCGCATGATGGTAGAGACGGTCAGCAGGCATCTACTCAGCCCCGCCCTGCTCAGCCTCAGGGCCAGACGTTTCCTCAATTGGTGGATCGGCTGCCGTTGTCTCTTTGTCATCTTGTGAAGGGAGCAGTTGGAGGAGGGAGGGGCACTGCTGGGGGCAAGATGGCAGAGCTATGCAGAAGCGCTATGCACCAGCTGGCCAAGAGGAAAGTAGCTACATAGGCAACTATGCAGCCATCTCGCTTCCACACCTTCTGTCATCAGAAGCGGCTCTTCTGCACAGGTCAATCGTGCCACGCTGCAAGTGGCACTTCTTGCAAGGGCCTATTTGGAGCCTTAGAGTGGGTGGTACAGCGACCACTTGGCAGCCCCATTTAGCACCCATTGCCGGTGGGTGCTATATGCCCCGTGCAGACTCTTTGTGCAGAACTACAAGGAACAGATTCCCCAAGGACCGGATTCCAAGTATCCGGATTTACTTACTCTGGATTAAATACAGTAAGTGAAGAAATGGCCTAGATGATCTCCAAAACAGCCCACAACTCAGTGAATATATTATTCCTTTTACTACAGAATGCATGAAAGTCCCTCCTTCCCAAGGGTAGTCCAGTCAGGAATCAGTTGCCCTGAATTTGCCCCACAGTTCAATTGGAATGAAATTCCAGTGCAAGGGGACTCTTTCTAGGGATATGCATTTTTATTTTTTAAAAAAAATTGATTTGTATCAAATTGAATGCAAGAAAATTCATATTCATTCGAAGAGATCCCTTTCAAATGTAGTAGGATGCATATTCAATACAAATGTTCAATCCCATATGAATCCCATACGGATGTATATGACTATCATACAAATCCCATGCAGTGGTTCATACGAAGCTTCATACAAATGTATCAAAACATTCTATTTGAATTTGAATGTCCAAATTTAGCCAGAATTCGTCCAAATTCTGAATGTTATGAAAATTCATGCACGACCCTACAGCTTTCCTTACAGCACCCCGGCAATAAAAATGATGTTTTACAAAGCACAATGAGCAACTACTCCAAAGCCCGGCTCCTACCCCAAGAAACACTGGCGATCTGGATCACACCAGTGCTGGAGACAGCAGACGGAAGGAGCGAAGGGGAGAAGGGGAACGGAGGAAGGCGGATGTGATTAAACTGCAGTCATATAAGTTTCATCTCTGCTGAGGACGACGTCTAAAGCCTCGCCTCTGATGCTTCAGAGAAGAGATGGCTTTCGAGAGAGGATTTGGAGGGAGGGAGGGATCATATAAAACTGTCTCTAACACCCACACTCATGTTAGCTGGAGGATCAGCAATGTGAAAAGCATTTAGATGTAGCTCTCTGCTAAGGATCAATGAACTTGGATGCCTCCTTAGGCCGCTTTGCTCACCAGCTGCTTAGAAGGCGGAGGGACCAGACCTTTGGGATATGGCAGTGAGTGGAGATGCTTTAATTCCTAAACTTACATTTCAGTACAATGAACAGCTCCCTGTTCCCAGAGCAGAGCGCATTAAGACCAGGAAATGAAAGGTTCGTTTCTTTTTCTTCCTGCCCTGCCTCCTCCCTCACCCTGTGGCTGCATTTGTAGCAAGAGGCTGGACGGGAGCTATCCCAGTCGTGAACCCCAAAAGAATATGGGGCATGGCTGATCCGCAAGCGGGGGTGGTGTGTTGAGTGGGGGAGGGGAGAAAGGGGCTCCGAAGTCCTGGAAAGCAAGGGGAATTTGCAAGAGTGTGGCGGCGCTGCTAGAGCCGTTTCGATAAATATATGTGTGTTAATAGTCCATTAACAGAAACAAATGCATTTACTCATTTGCTTCCCCCAATTTCCCTTCTGTCCTTAGGGAGTCCACTTTTCATTGCATTCCACTAACCAATCCAAAGAGATTTGAAAATGGAAATGGAAAACAAAAAAAAAAAACCAGTAAATTGTGTGTCTTCTTTCCTTTGAAACACTTATCTTTAAAAAAAAAATACAAAAATACTCGTAACTCTGCAGTAAGATCTCATAGAAATTCAAGGATTTCATTGCCCTGTAATTAAATACTAAATTCACATCTTGAGAACACAAACTCTAATCTCCAGGCTACATTTATAGCTTGACACATAAAAATCATGGTCCTAAAAAAGGTTGTGCCTCCACTTAATGACTCTGGTGTTTCCTGAAAAGGTCTTGGGTAAAGATGTACACAATTTTTTTTTGTATTCAATTTGTATCGAACTGAACCCAGGAAAATTTGCATTCATTTGAATAGATCCCTTTCAAATGTGGTAGGATTTGAATTTGACTGTTCAATATGAATCCGATTCGAATCCCTGCTACCAGTCATGCCTACAAATCCCCTATAAATCCACCCTGAACGCATCAAATCCGCTCCAAATCCACTTTGAATCTGCTCTCAATTCACTTCAAATCCACTCTGAATCCACTTGTAATCCACCCTGGATCCACCACAGATGTGACAGGGCTTTCCTACCTCCCCAGGTAGGAATGTGCAAGAATATCTGAAACATTTGGAATTAGATCGAATTCATTTGAATTTGGACATTTGAATACATTCATTTTTCTCTATTCATTCAAATTCAAACATTTGAATATTTGATTCTAATCAAATCAAATCTGAAAATTGCATTTGTGCACATCCCTAACAGTGCGAGTATCTGCAAGGTGAGACAAGAGAGTCTATTCCCAGTTAACCAAAGGCCACTGCCTTCCTAAACATGTACGCTGAGAAGGCCCCCTCCTGGGTGCCCGCCCCTTTTACTACTGAGAGCAGTGGTACAACGAGGACGGCCTCCCCTCCGGATGTTAAGGCATGGAAGAAGGCATTCCTTTAGATATTTGAGACTCAAGTCATTTAGGGCCTTATAAGTCAAAGTTAACACCTTGAATTGGGATTGGTAGTGAACTGGCAGCCAATGCAACTCCTTTACAACCGGCGTGATGTGTGTCCCGGTCAGCAGTCTAGAAGCTGCTAGAATTGAGCAACAGCTGCAGCTTCCGAACCGTCCTCAAGGGCAGCCCCATGTAGAGCGTATTGCAATCTGGAGGTTACCAGAGCATTGATAACTGTGGCCAGGTCACATCTGTCCAAAAAGGACTTCAACTGACACACCAACTGTAGTTGGAAATAGGCACTCTTGGCCACAGCCTCCACCTGAGCTTCAAGTGACAGTGCAGAGTCCAAGAGCATCTCCAAAACACGATACACACATGCATACACACACCACTGTATACGCACATCACACAAACCATTGCAGATGCCCCACCCATGCATAGCAGCCCCCCAGTCAATGCATTTTAGAACATGTCTCTGCAATTATAAGTTCAGCACAGCCAACTTATTCTGCTTGAGTAACAATATTGACAAGCAAATATATTTATCTAGACACATAGTGGGTAATTCGATGCACTGAGTCAGGAGGTCAGCTTACCTTAAGGCCGATCAGTGATCATTTAAGAAAACAACACAAAACCAAAGTGCTAATTTGCAGATCAGCTATAACCGACAGAAAGCAGGTATTTTACAGCAAGTATCTCAGAGTGTTTAGGAGATTTATGGGCATGGTGGCACTGTAACAGAGGGGAAGCAAGGGAACAACAACAAAAAAATAAATCAAAGAGAAATAAAGACCAAGGGTGTTTTTCCACAGTCAGAAAGTACCCACTTTTGCACCCATTAAGGACTGATTTGGGTGTGAGCTGGAGGATCCCATTTCCACCGCGGCACCTATTTGGGACCCGATTGTTTCGACTGCCGCTGGGGAAATCTGGATCATATGGGTACTTTCTGGCCTTTAATTTGGATTTTCTGTAGACCCCATTAATGGGGTCTACAATGGGGTCTTCAGGCAGAAAATCCGGATTAAAGGGAGCCTGTTTCCATGCTTGTGTGGCAAGGGGGCCTAGAGGAGGCTAGGGGGAGGGGGCACCCATGGGGGGGGAGCCCCAAAACCTAAGCTTTGAAGTCATTTAGAAGTCATTTCAAAGTCACTTCGAAGTCTTTGCAAAATAGCTCTGGAGCGTCTTTGAAGTCTCTGCTGATCTTCAGAGGGAACTTCGAAGTGACTCCGAAGTCACTTCGAAGTTCACTCCGAAGATCAGCACAGACTTCAATGGAGCTGTTTTGCATAGACTTCGAAGTGACTTCGAAGTGACTTCTAAATGACTTTGAAGCCACTTTGGAGATTGCACCCCCTGTCCCCCCAAACACCTGGGGTGACAGGCAGACCGCTTATGGGTCAATCCAGATTTGCCAATGGGTGCTCCGGTGTTTCCACAGCAGGGAGGCTAGCACCCATTGCTGTTGGGTGCTCGATCACCCATGGAAACACGTTGGGTACTTCCCTTAATCCGGATCTACTAGGGGTGTTTTTCCACTGTCACTAGGAGTACCCATTAAGTACTCATTAATGTGTACCCATTAATGGGTATTTAATGGGTACTTCTAGTGACAGTGGAAAAACACCCTAGATCCAGATTAAGGAATGTACCCATTCTTTAGATCCGGATCTTCTTAGATCCGGATTAAAGGAGCGCGGTGGAAAAACACCCCAAGTATAGGACATGTGAAACTGGGAAAAGTTTTCAAAGGCTAGAGATGCACAAATTCAGTTTGACCAGTTCAAATTGAACTAAACAGTTTGACCCACCACCCTGTTCAAAAGGGACTGGCTTGAATTGAACCAAACCAGTGCTGTCCATTTGAAAAGAGCCAAACTGAACAGTTTGCTTCAGTCCATTAGAAACTGACCCCACATTCCCTTCAAATTTCTTTAAAAAAAGAAAAGGTGTTAAGAATTCCACAATAGCACAATTTTAGCAAAGATTTTGTAATGACAAAATTGTGCAATTGCACATTCCTTTTCAAAACATCCAAATGGCTTGTAAAATGTTTTGGGGTTCAATCTAGAACAGGCGTGCTGATTTGATCCGGTTCTAGATCAAAACAAACTAGGGATGAGGATGATTTTTTTCCGTATTTGATTCATAAGGAATTGAATTCAAGAAAATTTGTATTTGTTCGAATAGACCCCCTTCGAGTGTGGTAGGATTCATATCAGAGGCTTTTCCGCACTGCAACGCGTTCCAGACGGAACGCGTTCAGGCGGGAAGCTTAAGACAGCTCCGGGTGCTTTCACCGTTCACACACAGGCGCGCCGGAACGCGTTCCGGCGCGCCTGTGTGTGAACGGTAAAAGCGCCCGGAACTGTCTTGGCCGGCAAAGGCCGGCCAGGGGCGCGGAGACAGCTGCGGAGGCAGATCGGCAATCAGCTGATTGTCAAACAGCTGATTGCCAAACCTGCGCCGGCGGGGGAGGCGGGCCCGCGGCTGTTCGGGAGCGAGAAGCAAGCGCGAATCCTTCTCCTCCCGAACACCTGCAGGCAGTTCGTCCGCGCCCGAACGCATGTAGAGCACTTCAAAGTGCTCTACATTTGGAACGCGCGAGAGACAGCTCTGGATACGTCGGATCGCAAGCCCCGCGGCGGCAATGCGTTTGCCGCGTTCCGGGCTGTCTCCCGCGCGTTCCAAACACCCCCGTGCGAAAACGTCTTCGATATGAACGTTCTGTCCCATATGAATCTCATACAAAGCTTCATACAAATGGATCAAAACATTTTATTCTAATGTGAATGTCAGTCTTTGAATGCGCCAACGTTCGATTCAGATTTGTATGTACAAATTCGTACAAATTTATAGTGTTATAAATATTCGTGCATATCGCTACAGCTTTCGGTATGAGAAGAGATGCGCATGAATATTTCTAACATCCAAAATTGGTGCGAAATCATGCGAATTCGGCATTCAAATTCAAATCCAATGTTGCACATTCAAAGGCTGACATTTGAATTTGAATCAAATATTTCGATACATTCGTATGAAGCTTCAAATGGAATTTGTATGGGATATGTATGGGATTCATATGCATTCGAATGGGATTTGTGTGGGTTTGAACATCCGTACTGAATTCGAATCCCACCACATTTGAAGAGAATCTATTTGAACAAATACAAATTTTCTTGCATTTAATTCAGCACAAATTTTTAAAAACCCACTCATGCACATCCCTACTTATGAATTTACCTCTCCTGGGGTTTTCTTTTTCCTCCCCAAAGTTTGGAAATGTGATTTTTATCCCACTACATCTCCCAGAACCCCTGGCCAAACTAGCATGGGCTAATCAAAGCTAAGGGTCATGGGAGTTGCTATCCCAAAAAGACAAAGCAAGATAGATTTTCCCAAGCTTCTCCTTCCAGACTTATTTTTAAAAACCTTCTCTCCATTCCGCCTCCCGTTTAGATTTCTCTTAGCTGTGCTGTGACATCCATTCTCTTGGCCAATTTATTATTCCTACTGAGCTGCCCATTTCACTCAGCTTCATAGATCTATTCTAATGCTTCCCTTTCCTTGTTAGCTTCAGAGACCCTTTAATCATCTCAATGGCTTTTCTCTTTCTGCAAGTTGGGAACCTTCTGCTATTGAACATGACTGAATAGGGAACCACTTGGCTTCGATGGCTTCCATTCCTTTCGCCATCCTGGCTTTGCCATCCATCATTATACCCAATTCTGAGTATTATCTTTTAAAAGAGAGGAAAAAATAGAGTAGAATTTGTAAAATCAGAGGATGTACTTTACCAGGAAGTTACCTGATAGGAAGGGTTTTAAGCTCTAGGGTCATAGAGCAGAGGCAAAGCTGCTTAATCCATGCATTAAATTTAAATTTTCTCTGTCACACAACACTAGAGCCAGGGGCCCCTCTATGAACCTGGGTAGGAAAGTCAGATCAGACAAGGGGAAATATTTCTCCACCCAAAGGGTCATTGGTCTATGGAATTTGTTGCCAGGGGAGGTGGTAACAGCAACCAGCCTAGATAGCTTTTTTAAAAAGGTAAGATAATTTTATTGATAAATGTATCAGTGGCTACCAGAATGGATGCCCAGGTACATCCTCCAGGCTGGAGAGACAGGCAGGATATCTCTAAGACCATTTGCTGGGATTTGGGAGCGGGTGAAAGTTTTGCCTCTGTCTTCTGCTTTAGATGCCCAGAAACAACTGGTGGGTCACTGTGTGGAGACAGGATGCTGAACTAGATGGGCTGTGGCCTGATCCAGCAGACCTCCTCTTATGTTCTTATGTAAGTAAAGATGATCTTAGTTATTGATACTAATGTCCCATTACAACTAACAGTGGAATGCCTTGGTGTTATGCTAATGGCGATTGAAGCATCTGCAGGCACCGCAGGCTCTAGCAGATCAGATGATCAGGGCAAAGATGGCAACCCTTAATCCTTCAGGACTGAGGTAGGAATG
This sequence comes from Aspidoscelis tigris stejnegeri, assembly GCA_023333525.1. Lineage (NCBI taxonomy): Eukaryota > Metazoa > Chordata > Lepidosauria > Squamata > Teiidae > Aspidoscelis > Aspidoscelis tigris. The sequence continues at coordinate 4,016,433 of JALMGA010000023.1, forward strand.
GACAGGTGACAGGGCAAGATACAACTCAGAGCACCTAACCAGGTAAACCATGTGTCCATCTGGATGCTCCTTAGAGTTCTGGGGTGGCACAGCATGGCTCATGCTTTGAGGTTCCTCACAATGATGACAATGGGTGTTTTTTGACTGTCACTAAAAGTACCCATTAAGTACCCATTAATGGGTACGTAATGACATTTTTGTACCCATTAATGGGTACTTAATGGGTACTTCTAGTGACAGTGGAAAAACACCTTATGGCAACAGCTCCAGACAGAGCTGGATCCACCAGAGCAAAGTGGAAACGGCAGACCAAAGGGAAATTCTTCATGTTAATTTGGGTTGGAGGAAGCCTGATGCCTCTGTGTGTGCCACCTTTGGGACCCTTCCATGTGCAGCGCAGGGATCCATCCTTTACTGATAGGATCCCACATACAATCAAGTTATTTCTGCTCTCAGTTTTAGGTTCTACCTCCAGGTGTTGAACCCTTTGAGATCTTACATACATACTGGCTGGGGACAGTTCATTTAGTCTGCCTCCACATGGAAGTTGCATAATCCATGCTCAATATGTTGCCCAAATTGCAGAGAAGGATTACGTGTTGGGCCAAGGAGATCAAGCACAGACCCTTAAAAACAATCTCGTTCTTCTTCACCACTGCTGCTCTGTTGCTTCTCCTTTAGGAACCTCCAAACATCTTAGGGAAAAACTGTTTTGTTTTTAATGATTCCAGTGTTTCCCCATAACACTGCAAAAGAGGCTGCAAGATTTCTGGAGTATTGCTAGACCAACCAGCTAGGAAACTGCTATTTTGCACTGTTTCTCTTTTGTTGTTACTGCATAATCCATGCATGGTCCTGGATGAAAGATTTGGCCCAGTGATGGCAAAGTCCATGACAGATATATCAAACAAAGTGCATGCCACTGCTTGTAAGACTATATGGGAACTCCATCTTCTTAAATCCAGCATTGGGCGCTAGGGCTGACTTGGTAGGATGCCATTAGGATGCTAGTATTTATTATATGTCTGGTAAGTCTCATTGTTTCTCTTTAAATTAATGTCATAAGCAAAATAACCCTTCTGCCACCTACTGTGCATCCAAGTTGGCCTTTTCTTCACCTTCTTCAGGGTTTCAATATTATTCTGTTGTGAGAAGTCTAGATTAAAACTAAGTCTGTCTGGAAATGTTCAAGGGATGGAGGTTTGAATTCCTCTTCTTTCTTTTTCTTTTTCTTTTTTTGAAAATCAGGAGTACAGTTTTGTTCCTGTAACAGCCAAGACAAGTTGATAAGAAAGTTCAAGGAGTGAAACAGCGAATATGAAAGGTCTGTGGTAGAAATGTGCACAAACTCAAATTTTTATGTTTGGTGAACCTCATTGGGTTTGTTACTCTGATCTACCAGACCTTAACCATGAGGTCTACTACATGGCTAGGGGCTGCAACATGGGCAATGCAAGCATGTGGAAGGTATGCTGCTGCCTCTTGTTTTGGTGGCGCACAAGAAAATGCTACCAGAAGTGGTCCCAAAAGTTCGCACATGCTGGAAACTCCAATAGTTGAGAAAGAAAAGCCCCAGTCCTTTAGAGAATGGCTGCCACCTCAAAGAAGTGGCCCGTCCTTTGAAGCCAATGGTTACACAGCTGGGCATTCTGGCCCACAACAGAAATATTTCATCCACACTGCAAATGGCCTTGCCTTAAGAAAGAATGCGACGCCTGCATGGCCAAAGTGGGTTGGAGCAGGCCTCAGTGACAAAATGGCTGTCTCGTGTTCTCGGCGGGTTAACTGACATAGGGCTTGTGTGTGGACAATAGCCAGTGTCTGGGCCAGTCTACCACGTGTGAGGAGGCCAGCACCATTCCACCAGGCTCCTGAAAGTGATTTCTACTGACCATCCAGCTAGAAAGACCCTAGCAACCTTGAGGGCCATGCAGATGGCCTGTGCTGCCAGCTACCCCTCATTCCAGCCCAAGATCAGACAACTTACACCATGGGGAAGGGCCCCCAGTTCAATTCCAAACATTTCCAAGTAGGTGGATAATATCAGAGAAATAGCCGTGTTAGTCTAATTCGAAAAGTCCAGCAAGATAGTAGCACTTGGAGACTAACAGGAGAAGGGTTGGTGGCATGAGCTTTTGTAGACTCGTCGACTTCTTCAGATGCTAGGGGGCCCAATGGACACGTCTACTTCTTCAGATGCTAGGGAACCATCTGAAGAAGTAGATGTGTCTACTTAACCTCATGCCACCCACACTTTCCTGTTAGTCTCCAAGTGCTACTAAGTACGTTGCTGGACAAGTAGGTGGATGTTCCTGGTACCCCTGGATGCATCAAAGATGCCTAAGAGCCACGTGTGCTGATCCTGGTTCTTTCCAGAGAGACGCCATGCTGCTGACTGCTTCTTCAGGTAGGCCTTGGTCCATGTACGGCCAGTCTGGGTAGACAAAACTGACCTAGGTGGAACAATCCACCTTCGGGTATAGGGCGGGATAGAAATACAAATAAATAAATAAATAAATAATCCCATGATTTCATTAAGGTAGCCTCTGATGTCCCTACAAAGATACGAATCCGGGACTTGCTAAATTACCCCCCTCAGTTTGTATCTCTCAGTGTCGGTACTTGGAAAACACCTTTCTGCGTAACCAAAGATAAATGCAAACCTGCGATGTGTGTCTGTCCTTGAACTGCTTGCTGTGTATAATTAGTCCTTACAAGGATTCCTCATGAGAACTTTTATTTTTCCCCAAGAAGAAACAAGGCAGGGGAGGTTCCATTTGGCTTGAATGTGGGGAACAGGACACCCAGTGTCGAGCCCCCATCAGAATTAAATGTAGCTCTCCCTGTCTTCTGGCTGAATTTATGCAGCTCTTCTCTCTTATTACCTGTTTCTGGGCGGATTTATCATTCTCGTCAAGGCTGCAGTTACTGTAGCAACTGACACTTACACAACCTTTTGCTAACAGGAAGGGGGCAAATGCAAACAGGTACATATTAATGAGCAGCAGCCCTGGAATTGTTGCAAGATGTAAATGTCCGTTTGAAACATCCAGGCCCATTTGAACAAGGAATTAGATCTCAACGCCAGTCTGATGAAAGGCTACAGGTGGGAAGCAAATCAAATATAAAGGAGGAGAATGACCCTATTTGCTGCAATTCCAGCAGCCAATATTCAGAAACCAAACCAGGGAGAAGATAGTGCCTCAAACTCCCTAAGGAGGCAAATTACATAAGTCTCTGTTCGTCCATCTATCCATCTAGAAATAAGCATTTTAAAAAATTATATTTTGCAACAGAGTGGAGGGAGAAACACTTTAAGATTTGCCATGTTTCCCAAATGAATATGTCACCTATTCTGCAAGGAACTCAAGGGAGACATCCCCATTATAGGCTTAATCCAGTTTCCCAAACCAAAATAACAGAACTGGATGAAAACGTGGATTTGCCTTTTCCCATTACTTTCAGCTTAATCGCGTTCAATCCCAATTCTGAGGATCCTACGTGGCGTGCATGATTCAAGGGGGGACTCAAGTGGCTACTTTCTAAAAGCCGCTTTTCGGGGCTGCCCTGCCCTCTTCCTCCTGGCATGAACGCGCCACCCATAACGGACCCTTTCATGGAGCCTAGCTGGGTGGCTGCTGCTTGCCTGGATGGAGGAAAAACGGCAGTGGGCACCAGCAATTCTTTTCCCTCCTCTCCCCATTGCCCAGGGCACACAGCAGCAGAGGCAACTCAAGCCCCCTTGCTTTAAACATTCACACATCTCCCAGAACCTGCCCCTGCTTTCCTTTCCCCTTTAAAGGTCAGAACTCCAAAGAGCTAGAATTGTGCAAAATTGCCACATTGTTATCAGGTGTGAAGTGCGTGGATTGCTACAGTGTAGCGGCTGCTGTGAAGGTTGGATTTTTACACTGAAATCACTGTCTTTGGAAGCAAACTATTGGGGGAGGGAAACCCTAAACACAGATTCTCATCCCTTAACACAGAATGGTCCCCACAGTAAAAAATGTAACACGTATCAAGCGCACGAACCGGAGTGAGACCTGTTGAAATGAGGGTTAACATTTACAACGCTTTGGGGCGATTTAATACACAGAAAGCGTGTTAAGCCAAACTGACGTGGGGTCTGCGAGGATTGAACCCATATAGAATTTCGAAATAAGCTTGCCATGGGGATTCGCCCAAGGAGAAGTCCCCCTTCCCTTTTTATTCCTCTAGCCACAGTCCTCTGAGACAGGTGAAGGTTTTTCCTTTGTCTTCTGTTTGAGATGCCCAGAAGCCATAGGTGGATTAGACTCTGGCCTAGATGGGCTGTGGCCTGATCCAGCAGGGCTCCTCTTATGTTCTTAGAATACCCCTAAAGGACATTTGCAGGGAGTGGAGACCAGGTGAAGGTTTTTACTTTGCCTTATGTTTGAGATGCCCAAAAGCAATTGGTGGGACACCATGTGAGGTTAGATGCTAGACTGGGTGGGATATGTCCCGATCCAACAAGCCTCCACTTATCTTTCTGATATTCTTATTTAGTCATTCACTGCAGGTGCAGACTAACAATTTTGGGTTCACCTGTGTTCTCGTGTATCCCAAAAGCCTTGTGTAGGTAGACATCCATACACAGCCTTGTGTAGGTAGACATCAGTAAATATTCATGGTAATTAATATGCATGAGAGTCACCAAGGACTTTCCGTGGAAGTGTTATCTTTGCTGTTCTTTCCCCCATCTCTGTCCTGCTAGTGAGATATTTTATGGAGCTTTTCAAAGCACCAAACCAGAAAGCTTCTCTTCCTGACGTTTGGGAGACAAACCCTCCAGCCCTCCACCACGGTACCTAGCTTAACAGCATGGTCCCATTTATGCTGCTTGAAGTGGCAAGCCTTGAATGGTCCAGCAATGAAAAGCATTTTGCTTGCTTCCATAACAATTTCTCGGGGTCACGAAAGCTCTATTTTCTCTCCTTAGCTAGAAGTGAATAAGTGGTTTCAGGGAAGGTATGATAGTCAAAAAGTGACCTGTGCTGCTGCTGCTAGAGTATGACTGTGCGAAGTAGATGCTTTTGGGCATTCATTCGATGCCAGATTGGTCTTGTGGTTAGAGTGCCAGACTCATATCTCATAGTCACCAGGTTTGATTCTGCACTCCTCCACCAAGCCAGCTGGGTGACCTTGGGCTAGTCCCAGCTCTCTTTCTGAGCTCTCACCACAGGGAGACTGTTGTGGGGGGAAGAATAGAAGGTTTGCCACCTGCTTTGAGTCCCCCTCAGGGGGAGTAAAGTGAGGGGAACTCACAGGAACTCAAAGCTGCTGACAAACCTTCCATTCTTCTTCCCCCAACAGACATCCTGTGAGGCAGGTGGGAATGCAGGAGTTCAGAAAGAGAGCTGTTACTAACCCAAGGCCACCGCGCTGGCTTTGTGCAGGAATGCTGACTCAAACTGGAAGACTACCAGATAAGAGTTTGACACTCTACCCACAAGACCAAACTGGGCTAGAATGCCCTACTGAAGTCTATGAAAGATAGACGGTATCCATATTTTCCAGTTGGCATGACTGGTGCTCCTGTCGAAGCTCTGGTCTCTCTCTGGAATTGGGAGATGACCAGGGCTATTGACACGATCACTCCCAAGTTTCCTCGACATGCTTGCAGAGCCCAAAAAGCATGCTTGGAAGAAGCTGATTATCTAGACACATTTCAATCTGGCTTCAGGCCTGGTTATGGCATGTGAACTGTCTTGGTCACCCTGGTTGATGGCCTCCTCCGGGAGAGAGACAGCAGGAATGCTACCCTGTTGGTTCTCCTGGACCTCTCAGTGGCTTTTGATACCATTGACCATGGTATCCTTTTGGAGTTAGAGGCAGTGCTCGGCATTGGTTCTGCTCCTATATCCAGAACTGATCTCAGATAGTGGTCATGGGAGATAGAGACTTGACACCCTGGGAACTCACTTGTGGGGTTCCCCAGGGGTCAATCTTGTCTCCCATGTTATTTAATATCTATATGAAGCCGCTGGGAGAGGTCATCAGGAGATTTGGAGTGAGGTGTCATCAATATGCAGATGATACCCAGCTCTATCTCTCTGTGCCATCTGAATCAAGAGAGGCAGTAGAAGTGCTTGACAGGTGCCTGGAGGCAGCAATAAGCTGGATGAGTCCCAGTAAATTGAAGCTGAATCAAGACAGTGTCACAGGGTCTCGGGTCCTTGCAGTTGGGAGACATCATGTCCTTGAAGGGGTCTCGTTGCCCTCAAAGGGACAGGTGTGTAATTTGGGGGTACTCCTGGATTCCACACTGACAAATAACTCACAAAATCCAAATGTCCGGACATTCAATTCATATACGAATGTCCGAATTCGGCCTAATAACAAACATTTTGAATATTCATGTACATCCCTACATATGAGTACAAAATGATGAAATGAAGTTTCTTGGAGAATTGATGGGAAACAGAAACTGTAGAAATATTCATGAAAGTAGTAAACTGCTTTGAACATTTAGAAGCTTTGTTCCTGAAGACTTGTAGGACGGAGTCTACACTAAGCAGGATTAAGCCCTACCTCCTATTAAAACATGTATTATCCATGGGAATAAAGAAAAGACTAAGGCAAAGCACAACTTCATCCTCATGAAAAATGCAAGCAGAAGGACAGGCCAGATGGAACGGACAGCTCTGAGATGCTGCCAAGTTGGAGTTGTGCCCAGTAGAAAGATGTGGAGTCTCTGTGTGTGTGTGTCTCCAGGGCAGAAAGAGCAAGGAAACAGGGTCTTCCAAAGAAACTTTGGATTGATTTTTTTTTTACAAAAAAAAAAATAAGAAGCAATCACTAGAGACCAAAGTCTCCAGAAATCTGGAGAAGAACAGCATTCATCAAAAGCTCATAGAATATCAGATGATACCTCATGAACCATCTAAGCAACTGCTTCTCCAGACCAATACAAGACTTCATCGCCATTATTGTTTATATTGACATTAGAAGTCCTAAATCGATCTATTAGAAAGAATATGGACATTAAAGGCCTGAAAGTGAAAAGAGAAGAATTTAAAATAAGAGCATTCGCAAATGACTTGGCAGTTATATTAACAGACCCTAATAATTAAATTGAATAATTCAAAAATGAAATTCAAAGATATGGAAAAGTTGCAGGTCTGATAGTAAATGAGACTAAGATGAAGGTCTTAACCAAAAATATATCGAAGGAACAACAAAAGTTTTTCAATTTAAATCAAGACACGTAGCAGAAAAGGAAGTCAAGTACTTAGGAGTGATTTTGTCTAATCAAAATGTTGCCTTATATAAAAATAACTATTTGAAAACTTGGTCAGGGATTAAACTAGATCTTTTGAAATGGTCCAATTTGCAGCTATTGTTGATGGGAAGGATATCAGTGATAAAAATGAACTTATTGCTGAGGATGATGTTTTTATTTCAAGTTCTACCAATAATAAACAATGCAAAAAAAATAAGATTTGGCAAAAAGACTTTTGAAATTTATATGGCAAGGAAAGAAACCTAGGATAAGATATAAATTCCAAAGAAAGGAGGATTTGGATGACCCAATCTCTAGTTATACCATGCAGCATGATATTTGGGATGGATTTCTGAATGGTTCTGGTTGAAAGATCAGACATTATTACAATTGGATGGAGAAGGCCTAAGATATGGTTGGCATGGATACTTGTGGTATGAAAAAGTGAGAGTCAATGCAGACTTCAAAGAATCACTTTGTGAGATTCGCTTTATGTCAAACTTGGTTGAATGATAAAAATGAGTTGTTAAAGGAGTTTGGGGAAGGAAGAGCCTGGTTGGAAAATGAAGATATGTTATATAAAAAAGATGATGTTAATGAATATGACATTAAAACAAGAGAACAGTTAAACCAAGAGGGAAAAAATATACAGTGGTTTACTTAAGTACAATTAGCAGATATATATAGAATAGATAAAGAGAACATATATTTTGAATGGGAAAAACAGGGTTGGGAGGTAAAATTAAACAAGGCTGAAAGTGGGACGATTGATATAATGTATAAAGTATTGCTTCAAATTGAAATGGAACATGTGCAGGTTAAAGAACGTATGATTACATGGGCAAGAAATTTTGGATACAATATCCAAATGGATCAATGGGAGAAACTGTGGGTAAAATATTTGAAATTCATGTCTTGTATGTTATTGAAAGAAAATATGTATAAGATGATGTATAGATGGTACCTATCACCTCATAAATTGGGGAAAATGTATCAAAATATATCTACAAAATGTTGGAAATGTAAAAAAGTTGAGGGAACCTTTTACCATATGTGGTGGATGTGCGAAAAAGCAAGAAAGTGCTGATCACTAATATACAATCTGGTGAGACAAATCTTAAAGAGAAACGTTATGTTTAAACCAGAATTCTCTTTGTTGGGAATTGTAGGTAATAGTTTGGATAGTATAAACTCTTTGATTTTACATATGGTGACAGCAGCTAGACTGTTATATGCCCAGAAATGGAAGGAAGAAGAGATACCGACAGGAGAAGAATGGTTAATTAAACTGATGGATTTGGCCCAAATGGATAAATTTACTAAAAGGTAAAACAATAGACAATTTTTTGAAAGACTGGAGCCCTTTTATTAACTATCTTCGAGAATTAGAGGTAATGACAGATGGTTTTGGCTAGAAATTAAAGAGCAAGCTGAAAAGGAACAAGAGACATTCAAGGGGAGCTAAGAATAAAGCAACACTAAGGCTGCATCCCCAAAATGGCTTCCCGTGCTGGCAAAGGCAGCAGATGCAGCCATCGGCCACGTGATCGTTTGCTTATTCACTCTCAACACTTTCCCTCTGATCACTGTCAAAATCCACCCCATACAGCAGCAGTGACTGTAGCAATCCACCCACTTCACACCTGATAACAATGTTGCAATTCTCCACAATTCTGGCTCTTTGAAAGCTCTGACCTTTATAAAGGGAAAGGAAGGGAAGCTGCTGCAATTCTGGGCGATGTCTGAATGTTTTATGGCTGTTTGTGCAGGCGGCAATCCCTGCCCCTTTTGCCACGGAGCTTCCCCGTGGTAAATGATGCCAGGAAAACCCTCAGCTTCCAAAAAGTGCTCTGGCAGTCTTCTTTAAAGTGCACTTTTCTTTCCACGGATTTTCCTCCTTTTGTGACTCTGGAAGCTCGGAGAAAAGCCAGGCATGGGGCTGCTCAGAGGCAAAAGAAGCTTTTTAGCAGGCTTTTTATTGCTTGTGGACGCAGCTTAAGAAAAGGAGTCTGAAAAACAGATGAAGTCATATAGAAAACACTAAAGCAATGCAGTAATTTGATATGAGGAAAAAATGTAAGGAGTTTTTAGGCTGTTTGAAAATGCTTTTAATAAATAAAATATCAAACAAAAAAAAAGAATTCATTTTAGGGTAAGCAAAGAAGAGGATGGTACTCCAGTCAGTTTGGGATGAGCAAGAAAGAGATGGGAGAATCAGGCACAAGAAGAAGTCAGCTCTGTTCCCAGCCAAGTTGTGGAATGGCCAAGAACCATTTATCCAAAATAGGCAAGGTCCTGCAGGTTTTATGGACAGCCCAGAGGCCTATTCGCACAAGGGCCTCTGTAGGAGAACATGGATTTGAAGAGGGTGTTTGCATCTGGAGAAGCAACGATTCTCCTCTTTGTGAGTCAAGAGATCTTCTAACGTTTCCTTCCCATTAGAAGGAATCCATACTCAAATCAAACAACACTTTGTGAATGATAATTAAGAGCATTATTATTGAATTCTTAACCCTATCCAGGCTGGTTGCTGCCACCATCTCTTCAGCCAGCACAGTCTAGAGGTGGTTCAAAGCATTTGAATGGTGCCAGATTGGGGGAGACTGGCATAAATCACGAAGGAAGGAAAGCTGGTTTGATTGTAAGTTTGCTTGTTCACTTTGTCAGCTTTCTTGGCAGTCTTGTCCTACTGTGGGAGTAGAGATGTACTTGAAATGAAATTTAGTGGTTCAGTTTAAATAAGACCAAATTCTAGGGATGTACACAAATATCTGTACTATTCGTACAAATTCTGACATTCGGGGACAGAACGACTTGGGCCCTACTTGTTCATGGATCGGGTATTCAGGTATTCGTTGAAGCTTTGGTCAAAATTTTGGCAAATACCGGACACCTCCCCCCCTTGCCTTTTGGGGTTCCTCCGGTGGTGTCCCAGGCCTATTTTGGCACTCTCCAGAGGCCGGAATAAGCCTTCTGGAGGTTGGAAAAGCATTTCCAGTTCTAGGGTCGCACTAAAGATTCTTGCTCACGCCATAGAGCAACTGCTTGGAAACTGAAGAGTCACAACTTCAATCCTCAGCATCTGCCAAGGGAGCTGCATGAGAGCATTTGTATAAATCACCAGGATCTGGCAGCCATGGCAGCACCCACAGTAAGCAACAAAATCCTTGAGTACCATTGTTACGTTTTTGCTTTTAAATGAAGATGGATTGCTGTCAATGGAAGCCCAGGCACGGCCTTTGTTCCTGAAATGCTTGCATTCACACATTTCGCTTTAGCAAAACCGCCATGGAAATTCTGAACCAGAAGGGAGGTTTTGGCTACAAAAGAGAAGCCACGGTTATGAGCCCCACATCATCAAGTGATGGCAAATTGATAGTGTAGTGCTCGGCTCTTCTGGCCTTGCCTGGCTTCTCCACCGCTACCCCCACCACCACCACCACCATGTGATGTGTGTGTGTGTGTGTGAGAGAGAGAGAGAGAGATGTGTGCATACACACATCAAGCATTGGTTAACCCTCTGGCAGTACAGCCGGATAGCTTTGTCAGCAAGCATGCATTAGCCAGCAACCCAGCTGCTGAGCTGCTGGCTAACATGGAAGCCTGGTTTCGATTTGGAAGGCAGGAAACAGCAGGATGTGCCAGGCAGGAGCGTATATCAACAACACACAACATTCCACCCATGGCTTTTTAAACAATGTAGCTCAGAACCAGAGATCGACGTGGGCGGGGGGAGAATAAATACAAAGGTTGGAGCATCGCAGCTTCTTGTCACACAGGAAAGGTGCCCCTGCAAACGGAGGCGACTTCTGCTGAGAAGGCCCAGGAGGCGTCCATAAAAGCAGCCGGCCCTTGAAGCTGCCTTTTCCCCACAAAAGATGAGACAATTAAAGGATTAGCCCATGGATGGTGGGGGTGGAAGTGGAGACGCTGAGGAGGGCATGGCTTAAAATGGGCATCATGAAGGCTCTGATATTCCACAGATGGAAACTGAGACAATTGGGGGTTCGATCCATATCGAATGCAAAAAAAAAAAAAAAAGAAAAGAAAAGAAAAAGGTATTAGTTTGAATAGATCCCCTTTGAATCTGGTAGGAATTGAATTTGATATGAATGTTCAATACAAACTCAGTACAAATGTTTGATACTAATTGCATATGAATCCCCTATGCACCCACTCTGAACGTGTCGAATCCACCCTGAATCCACTTTGAATCCGCTCTCAATCCACTTCAGATCCACTCTGGATCTGTTGCAGATGTGACTGGTGCAGCCACTTTCCCACTTCCCCAGGTTCACGAATTTAGTGCAGCTTCACTGAATGTTCTGAAGCATTAGATTCGAATTTGAAGGTCAATCTTCAGTATTCAAATGTTATGAATATTTGTGTACATCACTATAGTTCAAACCTCCGGCCCCGAAGGCCACTGTTTGAAACACACACCAACCCAGTTCCAATTGATGCCACGGGGTGGTGAGGCGGCTTTTGAGCAGCCGGCACATGTAACTGGTGTTTGGTACACAACCTGGCAGCTACAGATGCGAAGTGAAGGTCCATTTTTGCAGTTCGAGGCGTCTTATTGCTGTATGAGGTCAGAATTCGCTCAACACCCCTGGCCACTCCAGCACCTAAAAGGAAACCTTTGCACCACAGCCGCATGACACCTGTGGGCCTACTGGTCACGGTTCCCTTAGCACTGGGGAGGGCCCCAAGGCCACTGAATCCCAACCTTCAACGTGGAACATATACTGTACTGTGTTTCTTTAAAAAGGTCTACTGGTTTACCAGATTAGGCCGCCATTTTGCACCAGCTAGGCTGGTCTGTACTCCACCCAGTCTTTATTTAAGATTTTATATCCCCCCATTCTCTGAAAGGTCCCAGGTTGGGTCACAATAGTAATATATATGTATAACATTAGAAGATATTTTAAATATAGCCTTTCCTCCCTCACAGGGCAGCACCTAGAAGGAGATAAACAGCAAAGGCTTCTTTATAAAGCAGGCACCGAAAACCATAGGCCTTTTCGCACTACAGCCAAACGGCTGGGACAGATTCCCCACTCACACCTAGGCCGGTAACGGATGCTTCCCTTACCTGCCTACATGCAAATGGGGAGTCCATCCCCGCGTGCCCTAGCCCAAAAAGGCTGACGTGGGAGTGGGACACCCCTCTCAGGCCTGCTGGCATTGGGCCATGTTGGCCCACTGGCTGGCAAGCAGGTCCTGTCCTGTCCTGGGCACTCCCACCCCACCCACGGGCACACACCACCCCCCAGATGCGCATGTGTGACTTACCTGGTCGCCGCCCAGGACCAGACTGGCAAGCCCCATAGGCGGGGCTTGCTGAGTCTGATCTGTGGGCACATCTGGGGAGTGGTGCGGGCCCCTGGGTAGAGGGGTGCCCAGGGGGTCCCTGTGGGCTGCAGCTGACCTAGGACAGGGCAGCCTGGTCTCGCCCCTCCCCTGAAAGGGGCTGTTGGCCAGAAGGGCCCAATGGCCAAGTGCAGGGCCCGGAGCTGTGTGAACGCTCTCCCTGCCAGTCAGCTCTGGGATGGCCGGGGATAGCAGGGGACGGGTGTAGGGCACGATTTCATGCTCTATGCTCTGGCCATGATTAGTCCGTCCTGGGACAGGCCAGCAACTGCTCTGTCCCAGGGCTGACCTAATCATACAACAGAGGCCCTCGTGTGAATAGGCCTGATATAATGTCGGGACTTGGTGAGCCTCCTGAGGGAGGCTGTTCCAGAGTCTGGGAGGGCACCACAGAAAAGGCCATCTTGCTTATCCCTACCCTTTGCATCTCTGAGAGAGGAGGTGTTACAAGAAGGCCCTCTCCCTGTAAGCTCAACACACGGTCTGGTGTATATAGGGTGTGTTTGAGCACAAGTTGTGCCCTCTGGGTCTGCACATGAGGAAGAAGAGTTGCCTTTTATATCCTGCTTTTCTCAACCATTCAAGGGGACTCAAAGCAGCTGACAAAGCTTTCTGTTCTTAGGCCTAATTGCACTTGGGCCTTTGGACAGAATTAGGCAAGCCCTGGGACAGAGCATTTCCTCTGCAGGCGAGGCAGTTCTGTCCATAACTGTCCCGTCAAATCCCAGCCTCAGTGCACTACAGGCCACTATGGTGCACTACAGGCATTACTTACTGACCAAAGTGTGAATGGTCTTTCCATCCCTGCATGTCCCAGCCTCAGTGCTGAAGTGCAAAAAGGCCTCTTCTCCCCACAACTAAGCCAAGGTCACCTAGCTGGAAGAAGAGTTGTCTTTCATATCCCCCTTTTCTCATCCTTAAGGGCACTCAAAGTGGCTGACAAACCTTCTGTTCTTCTCCCCACAGCAGATACCCTGTGAGGCAGGTGAGGCTGTAAGAGCTCCGAAGAGAGCTGTGACTAGCCCAAGGTCTCCCGGGTGTCTTCCTGAAGGAGTGCAGAAGCCCAATGATTCCCAGATAAGAGTCCTTCTCCATAACCACCAGACTAAACTGTGCACTTATACGACGACAAAGGTAGACATGGAAAACCCAAAGCACTTTGCACTCAAAGCCCAGGATAGAATAAACCAATCAACAGGTGCTCAGGTGTCCTGACAATTCACTAATAATTATAGCTGACATATATGGAGCTAGATCCAGCAATTTAGGTGGCAATGAAATGACAAAAAAACACTTTCAGTTATGGGATCTGTACAATTGAGCACAGGCAGTAAGTAGACAGGAAGATAATAAGCTGTCTTATGGTGTATCTAGGTCAGTAGTTACCAACTGGAAGTCATTCCTGGGGTTGTCAGGCAGATGGAAATGTCGCGTGGAATTCAGGCCACAGCAACTTGAAATATTCAGGCAGCATTTTTTGAAACGCTGTCCTCTGAGATACAGGAATTTTGCCCTGGATTCAATGCAGAAACTGTACAGGTAGAGGTCACCTTGAATTCCACCTGGCGACTCTAGGGATCGAACTGGAGGACCTTTTACGTACAAAGCAGGGGGCCTGCCATTGAGCAACATTTGGATTAGAGGTCCCATAGTGGAAACTAGGGACGTGCACGAATGCATCTTTTGCATTTGCATTTGATTCGAATCGGATATCCAAATATTTAATTCAAACTGAAATTCGAAAATCCGGATTTGAATCCAGATTATCCGGATCTGCATTTTCGAAAATCCAATTCTAATCAAATGACATGAATGTCGGGGACATTCGTATCTGCTTTTCAAACCCGTTTGCATCCCTTTCTGGGGAGTTTGCATTTAGTTTGCATCCTGTTTGCATCCCGTATTATAAGTGCAAACAGACCCAATTTTCGGATCCGATATACGGAGACAAATTTAATCCATATTGAATTTTTGAAAATATGTATCAGATTTTCAAAAATTTGTATTTAAATCCGAATTCGAAAGTCCGGATTTTCAAAAATCCGATTCAAATTCGGATTCGGAATTTTGGATATTCGGATTTTCAATTATCCCTCCACATCCCTACTGGAACCTGGACACTCAGCTTGTCTTTGAGTAGGAAAGGGGAGTTTTTCTTCTTGAGGAAAGAGGCATGGCAAGTAAGCATTTCATGGTCTCTTAGGAAACCCATAATTAAATGGTTCTGGGTGTTGAAAGGACAGTGCTTTCTCCAGCTAATGATAACTTTAAAAAAAATGTATTGGATCAAGAATTTGCATGAAGCCTATTAGAACACCCTACAAATATGGACAAACCTAATTCAAACACATTTGGGTGATGAAATGATATTGACTCTGAGTAATTAAAAATCATTTCCATATTCAAATGGGACTGATGGAGGAGAAATGGCTTCCTTTAATTGCTTGTAGGAAAATTATCGACTCCTAGAGCTTTTAGCAGCAGAGTAAACAAATCTTAATGCAATGGCTTGTGTGAGGATGGGGGAAAGTATCAGGGTGCGAAGGCAGCCCCCTTTCGTCTGAGGGAGGGGAGGAGGGAGAATTTAAAAAAGAAAAACAGCAGTAGAGAAAACAGATATTAAGTCTCTTTCCACACTTACGTCTGATCTGGGGAAGATCTTGGAATAAGGACCTGAGGGATTTCCGCACTGCAACGCGTTCCAAACGGAACGCGTTCAGGCGGAAAGCTTAAGACAGCTCCCGGCGCTTTCACCTTTCACACACAGATGCGCCAGAACGCGTGTAAACGCGTTCCGGCGCGTCTGTGTGCGAATGCTCAAAGCGCCGGGAGCTGTCTTAGCCGGCAAAGGCCGGCCAGGGGCGCGGAGACAGCCGCGGAGGCAGATCGGCAATCAGCTGATTGTCAAACAGCTGATTGTCGAAGCCGCGCCGGCGTCGGAGGCGAGCCCGCAGCTGTTCGGGAGGGAGAAGCAGGCGCGAATGCTTCTCCTCCCGAACGCCTGCGGGCGGCTCGTCCACGTTCGAACGCATGTAGAGCACTTTAAAGTGCTCTACATTTCGAACGCGAGAAAGACAGCTGCGGACACGTCGGAGCACAAGCCCCGCTCGGGCAATGCGGATGCCGTGTCCGCAGCTGTCTCCCACGCGTCCCGTTCAGCCCCGTGCGAAAACGTCTCTGTTGTCTGGTCACTAATGCAGAGTAGAGCAGGTTCTGCCCCCTCATCACGCACAATCTGCATTGGCCTGAGAGGTGGAGGAAGAGGCTGTGCCCAAATGGCCCAGTATTCTGGTCCCGCTTTGAACCTCTTCAAAGAGGCCCACAGACAGGCCGGTGCCCAGGAGGGTTGTGCACAAATGGTTTGGGGGGGGGGTTCGATTTGTATAAAATTGAATGCAATAAAATTTGTATTCATTCAAATAGATCCCCTTCGAATGGAGTTGGATTTGAACTTGATACAAATGTTCGATACAAAATTGATATGAATGTTTGATATGATTCCCATATGAATCCCCTACACATCCAATACGTGTCCCCTATGTATCCACTCTGAATGTGTCAAACCCTCCCTGAATGCGCTCTGAATCTGCTCTCAATCCAATTTGGAGCCACTCTGGATCCCTTGTGGTGATGATTGGCGCAGGCAGTTTCCCACCTCTCTGTGTTTACGAACATAACGAAGCTTTGTACGAATGCCCACCTAGTGCCCACCTTCTGGGCCATGGAAGGCATGCAGACAGCACGCACACACACACACACAGAGGGGCTGAAATATGTTATGGGATACACTTTCCCTTCCCACTTGCAGATGCTATTCCTTTAATACATGCTGTTATTGTTTTAATAATGTTTGATGTTAGATGTTGTTACTCGCCCAGAGACCTCTGGGTATAGGATGGGATAAAAATATAAACAAACAAACAGCTTAGTCCAGGCCAGACATCCCTACCTCACTCCAGGGGCAACCCAGCCCAGCATGGCATTCTGCACTTTGGTTCTCTCCTTTGCCCTCAGAAATATATTCGCCTTGTCTCCACATTTACTTGCTCGAGCTTCACATTGTTCGTTTTTGATTCTCCAAGTCCTTGTCACCTGAGATAGTAAGAGCCATAGAATCAGTGCCCTGCCACCTTCAAAGCTGAGTAGGAGCCTTCTAATTTTACCCAGCAAGAAGGCATATGGCCCATTAAATTAAGCCTAACTAAAATAAAATGGGTGGGAATCACGCAGGGTTTTATTTTAAGAGAGCAATTATTTGGATCTTAGTAACACTGATGTACACTGATGTGTGGATGTGTTGGTGTTGCTGTGTCTTACGCAGAGTTTAATCTGTGTCGCTTCAATAAATCCTGAGTAAGAGACCACAAAAGCCAATAGCGCTGGTTTAAAGCTTGTACAGTCTTCCTGCTCCTTTTCCAAGGTCATGTCGCCATTTCGCTTACCTTCTGAAGGAAGGGGGCTGATGCAGTTCCTCTTGCAAGGGGGCAAAGAGGTCCTTGATGAGTGGGCATCCTCCACAAAAGGTGCAGTACGTATCCGACACCTATCCCATCACATATATCGATTCTGAAAGTGTCAAATCCACCCTGAATCCACTTTGAATTCGCTCTCAAACCCTATTGAGTGCGCTCTGGATTAGGGTTGTGGACAAATATTTGTAACATACATTAATCGTGCAAATTCGTATGAATTCATGCACAAATTAAATGTTACAATATTTGTACATTCATTGACATTCATATGCATAGTCTGGACATTTGTTAAACTGGGGAGGTGGGAAAGCAGCTGCGCTAGACATCTGCAATGGGTCCGCAGTGCATTCGACATGGATTGAGAGCGTATTAAAAGTGAATTTGGGTCGAATTTGATGCTTTCAGGGTGGATTTGTTATGGGATGTGTACGGCATATGTATCTCAGATATGTGTCGGATTCATATTAGTTCGTACTGGATACGTATTAGTTTGTATCAGATATGTATTCATTTGTATCAGATAGTCGCATGAATACATTTGTATCAAATGGAATTTTACCACATTTGAAAGTGTCTATCCGTACGAATATGAATGTCTGAGCATTTGATTCATTACGAACCTACTTTGGATCTGTTGCGAATGTGACTGATGAAGCCGCATTCCCACCTCCCCGGGTTCACAAGTTTAACGCGGCTTCCTACAAATGTTCCAACGCATGCACTTTAAATTCGAACATCAGCCCCCGAATGCGCCAACATTCAATTCAAATCCGAACATCCAAATTTGACAGAATTTGTATGAATAATACAAATCTTTGTGCACATCCCTACAGCAAAGCTCTTCTGTCTAGGCCCCAAGGAAGCCCAAGGGAGTGAGTGGTCCCTTTTACCATCACCTGATCATCCATTGGTTGCCGAATGGAAAGAGCAGGTGTGGTGAGTGAATGAGAAATAGGATGAATGAGAACCAGGATGGCTAAGAAAAGCTGGAGGCGCGCCATGCATGGTATGGGGATTACCTTGACAAGCAAAGCGAGGACTTTCGGAGAACTGCGGACCCGGCAAAAGAACGATGAAAAACAGGACACAGTGACCAAACTAATCTGGAAAAGAATGTGAAGAACAGGAATGAACAACGACAGTGTTTCCGGCAGAGGAAATGTTCCACAAGTTGTAAAATACTATCAGAGGAGGAATGTCCCAGGCCACCAGGGTGTTCCTGTACCTGCAGCAACGGGACTCCCACGGCATCCCGAGGACTGACTGATCACCATCTTCAGCAACAGCCATGCGTGTGTGTGAGTATTGGGTGATGTGCAAATGCTCAAACTGTCCCAAAGTGACTTAGCCGGAAAAGGCCGGCCAGGGGCGGGGATGCCTCGACCAGGCCTGCCCGTCATTGGGTGGGAGCACCCAGGGGCAGGCAGCCCCATCAGGCGACTTCCCCCGGTTCCTGCCAGCTGTACAGGACCCAATCGGGTCCTGTACAGCTATCAGGCACCCACTCAGGCACCCACCCACCCACCCCAGGGCCCGGGGCCGGCTGTCAATGGTTTGGGGATGTGGGACCCTTCAGTAGACCAGACACACGTGGGTCCGATTTACTGGAGTCTCCCATCCCCCGGGCCACCGCGGCAGATCGCGAGCCGGGGCACCTCTGTATTTATACAAATAGATCGCATTTGAATGTAGTAAAATTCTATTTGATATGAATCTATTCATACGTGTTCATACGAACATTCAATACGTATCAGATACGAACAGATACGTAGCTGATATAAACAAATATGCATCTGATACAAACAGATATGTAGCTGATACGAATAAATACGTATCCAATACATTTCCTCAGTTTAACAAATGTTCGAACTATTTGTACGAATGTCTGGAAACATTTGTATTCATTCGTATGTTAGCATATGAATATCGTAACCTTCAATTTGAGTTCGTATGTCCGCATTCGTCCAAATTCAGCCAAATTTTGAATGTTACGAATATTTGTGTATGTCCCAACCTAACACACTCTCTCAAGCATTCTTCTCTGCTTCAGTCTCCGCCAGCCTGTTGTAACTGAAAGGAAGCCCCCATGGCTCTTCCCTCTCCTCTCTCCCACAGCCATAGCTTCCTCTGCTTCAAAGACTATGTGGGCTCTTCACATGCACATATCCCATGTACATGTACAAGGGGCCTTTGAGGTTCTCCTCTCGCATACCTCTAATTCTGTCAGCTTCTGCAAAAATACAAATCCCACCAGAGTGCTTGGATTGCTCACAGGGCCCATTTCTCATCCTATAATATGCTTGTCATAAATGTCCCTTCCTTTCTCCTGTTCCTCTGATTCCCCCATGGATCACTTCTAAAGCAACAAGTCTTCTGCAAGGGGCTGGAAAATGCCAGGGGGAAAACACCATCTCTGGCAAGAAGATTTTCCACAAAGCAATCTTTCCATCTTGCCCATATGCTGTCTCCCCAAGGTTCTGTATGACTGCCTGTTTCTCCCTCTCCCCTCTGGTACCAGCCTCATTTCACATTCCAGCTTCCAAAAAGATTGACAGCACCAAGATCAGGAGCCTCGGGTTGGCTTTTTCCATGAACATCTCTCCAGCGCTATAACAGCCATTAGCCATTGCCACTGCTGTGCAACCAGTACCTAGGGGATGCCTGGAAGAACCTCAAGAACCCCTAGATATCAAGCTTTCTCAAAATTTGAAATATGTGGCAAATCTACATGTTTCAAACTGAAAGGAAATCAAATGAGTCCTTCAGTGGTGGTGGTGGTGGTGAGTTCTCCTATCCAGATCTAAAGAATGCTTCTGATTTCACCGCAGGTCTCCTCAAGTCTTTCTTGAACTTGACAGTTCGGTTAGAGGATCTCGTTTAAGCATTGGGTTTAAGTATTGTGGGATATTTTTGGTAATGTGGAATACCAAGGTCTGGGCAAATGAAGGGGGAACTCTTTTGCACTGGGTTGCATCTTCTTTGCATGCCAAAAGAAGGTATCTTAGAAATCTCACAAGTTCTCACTCCTCAGGTTCTCTACATTAGGCTTCGATGTCCCTCATGCTTAGAGCATGATCCTCCAGATATTGCTGAACTACACCTACCACCATTCATTGTCACTGGGCCTGATAGCTGTGATTGTAATAAATTGTAGTTCAGCAACATCTGGAGGGTCACCTAGGCGAGATTCACACCTGGGATGTTGAAACAAACTTGTGTCACCAAAATGATCCTCTCAGGTTTCCAAGGCCAGATTCCTGACCATTAAAATAGGGATGTGTACGAATATTCACAACATTTGATAGTCATATGAATTCAGAAATTCATATACAAATCAAACATTACAGCACTGATACATTGACATGCATATCTGTACGAATGCTTTGGAACATTAATGAACCTGGGAACCTACATTAGGGCTGTGCATGAATGCATTTTTTTGCATTCAAATTCAAGTCGATTCAAATATTTGAATATTCAACTCGATTTGGAAATTCAAAAACCCAGATTTTCAAAAATCCGATTCGAATCTGGATTATCTGGATCCATTCTTTCGAAAATCTCATTCAAACTCAAAGATACGAATGTTGCCAACAAATTCGTATGAATATCCGATATGAATGCATATGTATATCATACGGATCTGATTTTCAGATTTTCGCACATCCTGCTTTTATTCCGTTTTCATCCCACATTATAAGTGCAAATAAACATGATATTCAGGTGCAATATACGACGTTCTACTCAGTCACATCATTTGACAATCCGAAATTCCTTCAAATATGTTAATTTGGATTTGCAAAACTCCGATTCGAATTTGAATATTGATATTTGTCGGATTCAAATCCAATTTTTGAATATCTATGCAGATCCTTACCCTACATCCCTTCACAGCATTCTCCGTAGGTTGAGCGAGCTTTGGAGTGGCACTGTGAGGTTGGGACAGTACAGGGCAGCAGCGAGGATCACAGGCTAGGGATGGCACATGATGGTGAGGCCAGTGGCAGGTGAAGAGCTGGAGGGGGTGGCAGCAGGTGTTGGGTGCTGTGCAGCACAAGACCCATCAGAGACAGTCATCCAAGTGCAGACAGTCTTTTTCTGGGAACGCTCCAACTGCGGAAACAGCCCTCCGTTACCAATTAGAATGATAGAAGAACAATACATTCCGAATCTCTCTTTAGTAGGCCACATTTTGTTCTCACAGATCCTCTTTCTTTTACTTGGGGGTTACACAACAGAAACAAGGGGACAAGCCTGAAGGATGAGGTGTTTGTAGATTGCAAACGATTTATCTGTGACTCTTTGATGAATTCGTGGGCTGCAGACTTTTATGTCTGAACGCTTTCAAAAACCACGCCACAAGTCGCTGGCAAGAGAAACTGAACAAATGACAACTTTAAAAATAAATAGGTGAATAAAAGGCTTTCAATTTTTTTAAAAAAAAAATCAGTTCCTTTTTAAGTCTGTAAATCTTTCAACCTTTGCGTAAAGAACACTCACTTAAGAAATTGTGCTAAGAGAAAATATGCAAAGGTATTTTTGAGGTGGAAAGAAGGAGGGAAGAATCAGAACACAAGGACAATGGGTTAATATATGCAACAGGGAGACGAACCAGAAATAGATGACATAGAAACAGAAATTGACAGCGGAAAGTGGACTTCTACCTTTCTCTCTGAAGTCACATGGGCAGTACAAGGAATAGCATGGCCAGAGTGTATCTTCTCTGCATAATGCTCACTGTATAAAAACTTGCTCAGATGCATGGGAGAAAACATGAATCTTAGGGTGTTTCCACATATGCCACCAAGAAATGGATCAAAGAAGATCTGTTTCTTGGTGAGCCGTCCTCCAGAGGATCTGTCCCAAAGAAGGATGGATCCGAGGAGGCCTCCCTGCATCCTCAGACGTGTGGGGAGGCCAGATTGGGTGGCCAGATTGCCTGGGTGCTCGTGGAAGCCACAGCACCCATTCCAAAGAGCATCTGGCCTCCCGTGCCGCCAATGTTGCGCCCAGAGCTGCAGGACTGGAGCATACAGCGGCCAGTCACTGCGTGTTTCCAGGAGCACGTGACGCGGAAGGAGACAAACTGGCCTGCTTCCGCCCTCCCCAAGATGGTGGCCACAGGCACATCCGTCCTTTCACCTGGCCATGCGCAGAAGGGGTTCTATTTGAACAAATACAAATTTTCCTGCATTTGATATGAATCACCCCCTGCCCCCGCCCCCCAAAAAATTGTGCACATCCATAATGTTAGGCTTTGTTAGATAGAGATGAGCACAAATGGGTTTTGAGGCATTTGATTAGTAACTAATCAAGTGGTTTGAGTTGACTATGGGCCTATTCGCACTTGGCTTTATTCTGGAATAGATCCTGAAACAGGGGCTTGCTGTCCACATGCTAGTGCAGGCTACAGCAGGCCCAAGGTGAGGCCTACCAGAGCCTGCATTAGCATGTGGGCCACACATCCCTATCCTGAGATATACTCCAGAAAAGGGTCAAGTGCGAACAGGCCCTATAACTCCCATAATTAGTAACTAATCAAATGTTAGAAAATTCATATTCATTCAAATCAATCCCCTTCGAATGCAGTAGGATTCTGTTCAATACGAATGTATTTGTACAAAATCATACAAATATCCAATATTAGTGCATATGGATCTAGGATGGATTCTGGATACAGATCCTGGATATGGATTCTGTACAAACATATACATATCAGATGCATATCATATATCAATGCATATGTATTGCATATGTATTGAACACATACATACTTATATGTATCCTATACGTATTGCTGGTTAACAAATGTACAAACTATCTGTACGAATGTTCTGAAACATTTGTATTCATATGAATATTAATGCACAAATGTCATAACATTCAATTCATGTACGAATGTCTGAATTTGTATGAATAACAAATGTTACAAATATTCATGCAAATCTCTTTCGTTGGAAGAATGAAAATATTCACTAGAGTTGGGAATACTCCTAGGGCTTCTAGAAAAGTGGTTTGAGTTGACTATAACTCCCATAATCCATAGCTACTGGGGCAAGAGGAGGTTTTTCTTGTTTTTCAAAGTCTTGCTCTCTTTTTGCAGAAGTGTGGGAGGAAACTCAGGGGCACAACAAGCAAGGATGAGGGTTGATGTTCTCAGCGTGGCCCTGTTATGCAATTGAGTCTTACTGGATCACCCAGATGCCCCAATGTTTGTGTGCCCTGAATTTGATGAAACAAGCATCTCTTCCTGCATTTGGTAATGCTGGCTCGAGACCGTGACGCACCTCAATAATTAGCTGTTTGAGACATCTCCTGGCCTAAGCAATGCGCGTGAGCCAGTGCGCTCTATTGTAATACATTTTACAGCAAACCTAATTCCGGGGAAGGAAGGCAGAGAAATAACATTATCCAAGCTAATTTTGCTGCATGTTCAGGTCTGAATTGAATCTCTGTTCTAGCCTCCCACGTTCCAGATGGAGGCTTTGAAAACCACATAGCAAGGTGGAACATAAATGCGCCGCGGCCCAGAGACAGAGAGCGGGAGAGAGCCAGACAGGAAATGTGTATGCTGAGAAATTGAATTTTTATCTGTTCCTATGTAGATTGCGTCCATTCACAGGCTGACTATTCATTTCCCCCCTCCCCTGCAAAACGCGATTTCTCTTTACAGAACGACTTTCCTCCTTTGCCCTAATTTTGTTTGTACAGATAGCAGCTGCTTTCTTCCATTTCAGCATTTGAAAAAAAAAGAAAAGAGCCGTCTTAAATGTTCTGCTGAATATTCCAGTGAGAAGTTTCAGCGCCTGCCCAACACACATTAGCTTTTTGCTCCGGCCTGGCTGATTTTTCCATCACGAAGAGCTAAATGCTTCTGCCCGCCTTTGCAGAATAGGTCTCCTCGGCTTTTGCCAGTGTTGACAGGCTTGGAATTGTGTCTCTGATGCATGCATAGAAGGGAGGACAGGGCATGAAAGGTTTTAGTTGTCTTCCCCGCTTCCCCAGCTATGCTGGAAGAGGCAGGTAGCTGGAAAGCATGGACTGTGAGAGACCATGGAGAGAATTCAAGCAGGCTTGTGCACCGTGACCTCTACTACCACTTGGTGAAATCATGTTGTGAGATATCTCAGATACCAGTTGCCCATAACATGGATTCTCATTTTTCTGCCTCCAGACAAAGTAAGCATCAAAAAGCCACATAAAGCACAGATTTTGTGGCTCTGTTTACACATGAATGTGGGGGTCATTGGGGGTTACTTCTAGATTGGGGTTACATCTCAGCCCCAAACTGCACCAAAAACCCCAGTGCCACGCTGGAGTGCTGAGCCAGATCTGGGTCCAATCTGAATCCACTCTGGAGACAACTGGGCAGCCCCTCTGAATGCAAGAAAGCTTCAAACAAAGTCACAAAAACTTTTGCTTTCTATGCAAAGGCCAGTCCTAGAATATAGCCGATATTCTATTCTAATGCTAAGTTTTAAACCTTCACAATTTGTATGAGCTGTGAAGGCGGCAAATATTTTTGCCCATCCCTTCTTCTGAGTCCATACTACTGAGTTGTGGACTACATTTCCCAACAGTTCCAGGCACTTGTTGGCACCAGAAAGTGAAATCCAGCTACTTCAACAGACCCAGAGCCTTAGATGAACTTCATGTTGGAGATGCAAACAGCTTATGAGTGTGGCTTTTTTTTCGTGTTGCCCTGTTGGATGATAGAGGAAGTGTGGGAATCTGTAAAGACTATGCAAACCTGGCACCATCAATTAATTGCTCTCGTTGCCCACACCCCCAGCCTCCCCACTTTACTCTCAGGGGAGGGAGCAAACATATGTTCACTTAGGAACAAAAATCTTCCTCTCCTAAAAATAGGCTCTTCCCCTACTTGCTCGCTGCACAAGAGAGCAAAGGTGAGGTTTAGTTTTGTACTTTGATAGGTTGAGCATTTATTATTATTCTCATATTCCCTGTTCAGATACAGCATGCAAGTCTAATCAATGAAATCTAAGTAATAATAACAAGCAGCGTATGTGTGGGAGGGGGGAATTTGTTCATGCAAAACAGACAATATGGAAGAAGAAGAAGAAGAAGAATTAGCTTTTATACCCTACTTTCCTCACCCATTCAAGGGACTCAGTGGCTTACAAACCTTCTGTTTTTCTCCCCATAACAGATACCCTGTGACGCAGGTGGGGCTGTGAGAGCTCCGAAGAGAGCTGTGACTTGTCCAAGGCCACCCAGCCAGCTTTGTGAAGGAGTGTAGAATAAAACCTGATATTCCCACATAAGAGTCTGGCTTCCTAACCACTAGACCAAACTGGATCACTGGAAGGAATACATAGATCTAGGATGGGAGCAGAAATAAAGGACAAAAAAAAAATGTCTGTGTGGGGTTGCTTAGAGATCTGGACCAATATTTAAAAGCCAACTTTGGGCACTTAGAAAGTTGGCAAGGTGACTGGGGAGATCAGTCTAAATTGAATAGCCAGTTTTGCGCAACTGAAAATCCGACTCTGTAAACTTCAGTTTCTTAACCTATTTGTGACCTGGGTGTTTCTCACAGTTAGCTATGGTCATCAATTGTTATTACAGCCACTGGCCAGTCAAAAGAACACACAAATAAAAGAAGCCCATCCCCAGTGCACCTCCTACCATTCAAATACAATCGTACATGGTGACAAATTTAACACATTCCTTGTCTCAGTTAAGCCTCATAGATACGGTTAAAACTTTACACTGTGTGGACAATGTAGCTCTCTGTCCCACCAGTTTTTTAGCATCGCTTCCTACAGAAACCTGGTGTCAGCCTGATCCCAGCACAGAATATCTCTTGAGGGTGGGGTTTTCCTAACTTTGTGAAATGGTATTACATAATCCCTTTTTTAAATGACTTATCAGTTTAACCTGCCTGGACTGATGAGGGTTAAATATTTTGAAGGAAGGTGTCTCAGTGCTTTTCTGCACTTGCCTCTGTTCCAGATTTTGGTTGACCTCTGGCATCTTCTGTCCACATACTGGGATAGATAAGAGACACCTCACCACCACTAGCTACCACTGGTACATTCCATGTTCACGAGATCAGGAGGTCCAAAATGGTCTCCTGAGGCCTATTCGCATTTCGGCCACTAATCGACGATTAGTGAACGTCTGGTAAAGAGCATCCACATGTGAAGTCACCAAGCGCGCCCTGCTTCCTCAGAAGTTCACTAATTGTTGATTAGGTGTGGAACACAATTTACCAATGCTGACCAAAAGCTTACCTGAAGCACCCAATGGCGTGACCATTTGCTCTTCTGGTTCCCTGCAATCAGGCGTGGTGGCTGTGGCAGCCGTGATTGATCACTGACCTCTGATGTGACTGGGCCTCTGATCCCCAGGAGTGGCGTCTGGTCATAGAGTCATGGGCACTGACATGATCAGCCACACTACATCCCTGTGCTTGATTATGCCCCGCTCACAATGGCATCCAAGCATCTCTTGGAACCACCAATCACAGCAGCAAGGAAGCAGAACTTCCGGCTTCGGACACAGCAGTGCAGGCTGGTAAACAGGAGGAACATTCACACTTCTGGCTGGTAATGTCCACATTGGGGAAGCTTTCCTCATGATGAGTGTGAATGGTCCACCTTTGCCAAAAGTTATCAGCCCTAGTTCATGGCAGTCTAATCAGCCTAATCTCCTTCAGGTCCAGAATAGTGGTAGACCTTGATAACAAGGTCTACTGGCACGCTATGTCCATGGGGGACCCATTCCAGCATTGTTCCTTGTTGCACCACTGAATTGAATCTCCCAGGTGTTCCAAGGCTAGGAACATTGATACCTGACCTTCAGAACTGCCGTGGAACAGATCAGGACAGATCAGAATCAGCCCCTGCTTGATCCAAATCCAAATCAGGCATGAACTGTTTGATCAGATTTTCAAACACAAACCGGACTTCTGCACATCTCCAGGAAGAAGCCATTGATCTATCATTGCTTGAATAAAACTTGATTCCTTCTGTGGAGAGATGATCAGTGTACAACAAGGGGTCTTCTTTTAGCCTGTGAGACAAAAAGAAGAAGTGGAGGAGTGATGGACGCAGCTGATGGATTGCGTCAAAGATACTCGTGAAATGCCCTTGGAAAAGCATCAGGCTCTTCCTAAAGACAGGCCCAGGTGTTAAGCTTCTGTCTAGAGAATTATCTGGAGCTGAAGTCATCTCAATGGTGCTTCAAAATAAAATTACTCACAATGAGCAGTAAATAATTACACAGTATATAAGTGGCACACACAAGCAACTGAGTTACACTCTTAGAAGCGCTCCTCCTACCTGCTTTTGCCAATAGGTTTCTTGATAAGTCAATAAAAGATGGTAATTCAGTAGCTTCCATCAGGATAAAGGAGAGATGAATAGCAGAGCACCTCTAGCTGCCCTGTAAGAGGGCAAGGACTGTGGGTACATTTTAAGATGTGGATGTATATGCATTCATTTTTCAAGAGTTTATCTATTCCCTACATAATAGATATCCATACATTCAGAATGCAGTTTTCCTACTCCATGTGAATGTTCAGAATGCAAATTGATAAAGGGCTCCTACACATCTCTATAATGGCTGCAGGAACACAAATGATGCTCTGCAACGGATCTTGTGAGCAGACCAGCAAAACGGAGGAGGAGGAGGAGGAGAGTTGGCTTTTCTATCCCACCTTTCTCACTCTTAAGGGGACTCAAAGTGGCTGACAAAGCTTTCTGTTTTTCTCCTCAGAACAAGCACCCAGTGAGGTAGGTGGGGCTGTGAGAGCTCAGCAGAGAGTTGTGACTAGCCCAAGGTCACCCAGCTGGCTTTGTGGAGGAGTAAGGAATCAAACTGGGAGACTATCTGATTAGAGTCCAACATTCTAACTACAAGACCAAACTTTGCTTTTCTGCCTTGCTCTCTGGCAAAACCAGATGAGGAAAACTTGTAAGTCCATAAGAACATAAGAGTGTATGCATCAGACCACAGCCCATCTAGTTCAGCCTTCTGTCTCACACAGTGGCCCATCAGTTGTTTATGTCCTTCAAGCAGAACATAACAGCAAAACCAACTGCTCTCAAACCCTGGCAAATGATCTTTAGAGGCATCCTGCCTATCTCTCCAATCTGGAGATTCTACCTAGGCATCTTTTCAAGTAGCCATCGAACGCCTGTCATCCTTGAATTTAACCCTTCACTAAAGCTATCTAGGCTGGCTGCTGTTTCCACCACTTCTGGCAGCAATTCCATAGACGGATGGAATACTTCCCCTTGTCTGATCTGACCCTCCTGCCCATCAGCTCCATAGATACCCCCCGGTTCTACTGTTGTGTGATAGAGAAAACAGTTTTCCTTTATCCACCTTTTCTATACCATGCATGATTTTATCTACTTCAGGTCCCCTCTGAGTTATACAGCAGAGGTTTGCAAACAGGGCAAAAGTCTAATATTCACTTAGAATTAAGAGGAACTGAATATTTGTCTAATCCATTGGGCTAATTCTATCAGCTTCTTCTCACTATGTTCCCCTTAACAGCCATTCAATTAACCTACATAAAAAAGGAGGAGGCAGAATAACAGGGTATTGGCAATAACAATCTCCTTATCACCTCTGCTTACATAAGAACATATGAAGCATTCTGTTAGATGGGGCCA
Source organism: Aspidoscelis tigris stejnegeri (assembly GCA_023333525.1). Taxonomy (NCBI): domain Eukaryota; kingdom Metazoa; phylum Chordata; class Lepidosauria; order Squamata; family Teiidae; genus Aspidoscelis; species Aspidoscelis tigris. The sequence continues at coordinate 4,045,169 of JALMGA010000023.1, forward strand.
CAGCCCATCTAGACCTGCATAGCAATGTGTGTGGATACTTGCAACATTCAATATTCATACTTATTAATACGAATTTGGCCATTCGTATATGAATAGAATGTTTTGACATTCATACATTGACATTTGTATTCGTATTAAGGTTTTGGAACATTCGTGCGAAGCTTCAGAACATTCGCAAAAAGGGGAGATGTGAAAGTGCTCCACCAGTCACATGTGCACCAGATCCAGAGCGCATTTGACATGGATTAAGAGTGGATTCAAAGAGGATTCAGGGCAGATTTGATGGTTTCAGAGCAGATATGTTTTGGGATACGTATCAGATATGTATCAGATACATATGTATTCATATCAGATATTCACATGAATTTGTACAAACAAATTTGTATCAAATAGAATTCTACCACATTTGAAGGGGATCTATTCCAACAAACATGAATTTTCTTATATTCGATTCAAAAACAAACAAATCTCCGTACACGCACATTTCTAGTACAATTATTCCACCAATTGCTCCCAAGCATCTCAAGCAGAAGACAGAAGGAAACGTTTGAAAGTTATTGGTTTGAAAGGTAAGTATGGGATTTGCAATTTCCTGGATTGTGTGGTACCCATTGGTTTGGGCCCTCTGCTCCTCACCTTTTTCTCCTCCTTCTCTACAGCTTTAAGAATGACCGTCCAAGGGAAAAGACCAATTGGATGGAACACCATCAAAGTCTGAAGACCAGATGGATGTTAGGAAGGAAGGAAGGAAGGAAGGAAGGAAGGAAGGAAGGAAGGAAGGAAGGAAGGAAGGAAGGAAGGAAGGAAGGAAGGAAGGAAGGAAGGAAGGAAGGAAGGAAGGAAGGAAGGAAAATCTGAGGCATTTTTGCACTTCCCTTCCCATCCACTGGACAGGAAAGGAGCGCAATGACCCAATGTTAACTAGCGCTTGCCCTTGTGAGTGCTAGGTAATGACATCATGAGCCCTGTGCAATCCGTCATTTACCAGTGACCAATCTTGGGGCAGGTCCTCTTCTGGGCACCGCCATTTTCGTTGTGGTACCCTCCATGACTGTGCATGTGCCAGCACCATCTCCATAATGACACTGGTGCTCTGAGCACATGCAGTTGCAACTGTGGTCATTCAAGGTGCCAGCATGCTTGCCTGGCACCTCAGATGACCCCAGAGAACCAGAAGAGGTGCAGATGGATGCTACCTGGATGCTTCAGGTAATCTTTTGCTCAGTGGTTAAGGTGTGGAGCATAATTTCATGCTCCACACCTAATCAATAATCAGTGAACTTCTGGGCAGGCAGGAGGTGCTTGGAGGCTGTAGCAGCCTCCTCCAAGTGCAGATACCCTTTCCCAGAAGGTCACCAATCATGCACTACCAGCTGTAGTGCAAACAGGCCTCTGGTTTTATCTTTGGCCCTTTCTAAAGAGGCCCTTAATCTAGATTCTATCCCCAATAGGGACCCATTATTGGTATGCCAGCATAAATTACAGCAGGTCCCATCCTAGGCAAGATCTGCCAGTGTTTGGTATTCACATGTGACTGAGAGGTCCCTATTCCAGGATTTAATCTAGAATAAAGTGCAGTGCAGAAAGGGCCTTTAAGGCCACCCCAATGGCTGCAAGAACCATATTCCTAGCTGAACCTTCCTTGCATCTGCTTTGTACTAACAACAGTGAGATTGTCTTGACTTTGTTGCATAGGCTATAGAAATGCAAAGAGTTACTCTCCCACAAAACTCTCCCACAAGGAAAACAAACAATCCCACCCCCACACCTGCCTAATACACAAGGTCTTTTGTGAACAATTCTGTTATTTAAACACAACACACACACATAATATGCCAGTCATTTTCCCAGTATGGATGATTCACTCGTATTTACAGGATCATGCTTCCTGACATTTTTTTAAATGCTGTTTCTAGGACACCAGCAAAACAGCTTTTTTATCTTTTACGTTTCCTATCCCTCCACCTCCCCAAATCTTGCTTTTTAGAAGAGGAGCCCTGCTGTATCAGGCCACAGCCCATCTAGTCCAGCATCCCATCGTACAAAGTGGCCCACCAAACACCCACGGGCATCCCAAGCAGAGACAAGGGCAAACCTTTTCCTGCTCTTGAATCCCAGCAAATGACCTTTACTTCCTTAAAGCCATCTAGGCCAGTAGCTGCTACCACCTCTTCCGGCAGCAAATTTCATAAACCGATATCCCTCTAAGGCAGTGGTTCTCAACCTTCCTAATGCCGCGACCCCTTAATGGAGTTCCTCATGTTGTGGAGACCCCCAACCACGGGGGCGGAGCAGCTGGGAGGTGGGAGGAAAGGGCGGTGGGAGATTCGTCGCGACCCCTCTGAAAGGGTAGTTCGACCCCCAAAGGGGTCCCGACCCCCAGGTTGAGAACCACTGCTCTAAGGGAAGAAATACTTCCCCTTGTCCGATTCAATTCTCCTACCCGTCAGCTTCATAGAGGGGCTCCTGGTTCTAGTGCCGTGCAATAGAGAAAAGAAAATTTCTCTATCCACCTGTTCTATATCATGCATAATTTTCTATACTTCAATCAGGTCAATCAGGTGTTCCAGCCCCTTAATCATTCTGGTTGCCCTTTTCTGCACCTTTTCCAGTTCCACAATATTCTTTTGGAGGTGTGGTAACCAGAATTGTACACAATACTCCAAATGTAGTCTCACCATAGATTTATAAAGAGGCAAAATGACACTTGCTGCCTTGTTTTCTTGTCCCTTCTTAATTATTCCCAGCATTTAATTTGTTTGGTTTTTTTTGCTGCTGCTGCTGCTGCTGCTGCTGTGCACTGGGTTGACACCTTCATTGGACTGTCCACCAGAACCCCAAGATCCCTTTCCTGGTGTGTTGCAGAAAGCTCAGACCCCACCAGTTTAAAGACATAATTTGGATTTTTGGCCCTGATGTGCATTACTTGTTAAGATTAAAGCACATTTGCCACTTGGTTGCCCCAGTCACCCAATGCTAAGAGATCTCTCTGGAGCTCTTGGCAATCTCTTTCAGTTTTTACTACCCTAAATAATTTAGTATCATCAGCAAACTTTGCTATTTTACTATGTACCCCTTCTTCTAGATCATTGATGAATACATTAAAACGCTTTGGTCCCCCTAAAAAATAAAACATCCAGAATGAATTCAACATGGTTTGAGAGTGGGTTCAATGTGGATCCAGGTCAGATTTGATGCTTTCCAAGCAGATATGTTACGGAATATGTACCGGATACGTATGGATATATATCGGATATGTATCGGATACCTATGCATTCATATCGGATATTCATGGGAATTCGTACAAATACATTCATATCAATTCGAATCCTACCACATTTGAAGGGAATCTATTTGAATGAATACAAATTTTCTTACAGTTGATTCTATATGAATCGAATGCAAAAAGAAACAAAAAAAAAACCATTCATGTACATCCCTAGAAGGAACACTAGTACACAGTAGAAATAGGTACGATAAAAGCCAGGGGAAAGAAGGTAGAATGTAGGAATCCAAAACAAAAATATTCCAAGAATCTTCTAAAGGTACAGGCAGGGAAATCATTATTGGGATGTGCATGAATATTCATAATATTCAAAATATGTATGAATTTGGCTGAATTCAGACATTTGTTGGCACATTCAAATTCAAATTGAATGTTTTGATGCATTTATACAAACTTATTTACTAGAATCACATGGGATTCGTAGGGAATATTTATGGGATTCGTAGCAGATTTGAAAGAAATCTGGAAGGGATCTCTAGGGATTTGTATGCAATTCATATTTACATTTGTATCAAATTTGGATGGAACATTCATACTGAATTCGAATCCTACCACATTCGAAGGGATTTATATCATAGTTCTCAGAAGTGAACACTAATGTGCAGTAGGCATAGGTATGATAAAAGGCAGGGGAAAGAAGATAAAAGATTGGGTTCCACCTAGGAATCTCCCAAGGAATTCAGGTTTGGTGGAAATGCTATGAGATTCACTTATCTGAATTTTGCAAATTTGAGAATTTGGAGTTGGGAAAGAATGAGACCAGGCCAACTCAATTTGGTTGATTAGTTGTTCCTGACATCCTTTCTGCTTCATTTACTCTATATGTACCAGCTGAGCGAGGTCAAAGGTTCACAAGCCCTGTTATGCAGAATTGTTAACAGTTGGCAGTTTAGGTTTGGAAGGTAAGATGTGGTTTCCTTTGATTGGGTCTGTTTGGAACACTGGAAGAAGGAATTTAAGTTCCACTTGCTTTGTTGCTTTAATTATTTTTTGGAGAGAAAATTGTGAACACAAACTAGACTGAATACAACTTTGGAAGTTGTTGTAAGGGAGACTCATCCACATGGCCCTAGAAAAGCCTTTCTATCCCACTTTTCTCACTGATTTAAGGGGACTCAAAGCGGCCAACAAAGCTTTTCTATTCTTCTCCCCACAACAGACACCCTGTGAGGTAGGTGGGGCTGTTGAAAGCTCAGTAGAGAGCTGTGACTAGCCCAAGGTCACCCAGCTGGCTTCATGGGGGAGGGCGGAATCAAACCCTGTATTTTCAGATAAGAGTCTGGCTCCCTAACCCCTAGACCAAACTGGCTCACCGAGATGTGAACAGAGATGGGAGATGAGGTAGTGACATATGTGGTCATAACTGTGAGGTTTCTTCCCATCACAGTTTTATACTGGACTCAAGATAACCTCAGAAGTTGGTTATTTTCAGCCTGATGTGTGTGAAGGCTGCAAACCTCGCTCAGACAGATTCTGTGCCTCCAGGTATATTGCCTTGGCCTTTGAAATAAGGCACAACGGTCATTTCTGCACTTACCTGGGTCAGTTCAGAGCCAGTGGGACATTATCAGACCCACTATTACCCTAGTACACTCAGTGTTCCAGCAAGGGGTGTGGGTTTGTAGATCTTCATTAACAGGCACATCAATGCAGCCTAGATCCTTCTTACATGGTCCGTTAATCCAAATTAACAATCCATGCGGAAAGCACAAATAAGTATGCAGAGGATTAAAGCTAGCATTTATAATTTTGAGAGAAGGAATCTAACAGAAAGTTAAGTAACAAAGCCAAAATCAGTCTTGGCTAGCATATGGGGAAGGAGGATAAACTGCTAAAGATCAAATGTGGGGAGGGGAATTTATGCCTCTTCTGCTGCCAGGGAGCCCTGATGGGGGCAGCAGATGAACCCTTTCAATCTGGCTCGTGTGCAGCACCTCCCGGTTAGGTCTATGTTGAGTTTCGCCTTTGAAAAGCAACTGCCCAGTGTTTATAGGAAATCATCAATAAACAGAAGCAGTTGCTTATTGCTTGGGTATTTTTAATGTCTGGGCAAATTCACTCAAGCAGACAGCTATGGAGGCATCATGTCATTGGGAGTCTTCTGACCTTAGCAGATGGCAACTTTCATCTTTGATTTGTCTTCATCATACCACTGAAAAGAAACCAAAAGCAAGGATGTTCTCAGACCAGAGACATCATCTTTTCGTTCCTAGACTGCAGTGCCTGTAAAAGACTTAGAGAAATAATTCATTGGTTGGTTGGGTGACTGCATGGCCACGGTCACACCTTCACTCTAAACCATCCTCAGTCCGTCTTCAGGTGGGACTGCTCACACCTTTTCATTTCTATCCCTCTCATTGGTGGACTTTCCACCCTCCATTTGGACTTTCCAAAATGGAGAGCCCACAAACAAAACAGATAGAAATGGAAAGGTGTGATGAGTCAGAGGTGAAGAGGGACTGAAGAAGGTTTGAAGTGAAGCTGTGACCACGGCTCATGTGTATCCCACCTCAAACCCTGAGATCTGAGGGTAGGATAAAATTATTAAAATACATTCAAATTAATAGGGGGCGACCATTTAAAATAATACACTACCAGGAGAAAGAGGAGGGTCTTCAGCCAGAGGCAAAAGTAAAGAGAAGAGATGCATCAGTTGGGAGCTATTACAAGGAAGGCCCTGTCCTTTTACCATCAGAAGATCCTGGAAGTGCCAAGAGGGTATCATGGAAGATCTATCAGGTGTGGACTTATCTTCACGGGGTTTGTTCAATTGATCTGTGAAGGGTTAGGCTACAGGGAAAGAGGACATGTATGCAAGAACAGACAGACTTCCAAATCTTATTCTGCAGCACCCATAATTCAGAGGTCACATCATCATCACCCTCCTTATTGGTAAGGTCAATTTTTCATCCTGTGGCTTGTTGCAATAATTTACCTGCCCCTTGTCTCACCCTTGGATGCAGAAGAAGTACCCAGGAAAGTACCCAGGAGGTCCCCTCCAACTCTACCATTCTATGATTCTATGATTCTATGATTCTAAGTGCGAGTCACCACTATAGTAAAAGTGTGGAAGGGCACTTTCCCCTCAAAAGGAAGCTGAATTGTTGCATTTTGACCTTTTAAAATAACAAGTTGTGCACCAGCCAGTCAACTCTGCCCTTTCTTGCTTGCAAAGATGCAAAGATGGGAAATCAAAGGAAGCTGAAGATCAAGCAAAGGAATCAAGAGAAAATAAGGACACTATGGAAACACCTTTTAGCCATTGTGTAGTTCAGACAAAGCTTTGCTCTGTTAATTATTTCTTGCATTTCTTTGTGATATTATGTAAAAGTCATTAAAAATTAGATCTTTGCTTCCTTCCCTTCCCTCCCTTATTTCCTTCTTCCCTTCCCTCTCTCCACTTCCTTCCTTTCCTTCCTCCTCTTCTTCCTTCCTTTCCTCCCTTTCCTCCCTTCCTCTTTTCCCTTCCCTCCTTTATTTCCTTCCTTCTTTCCCTCCCTCCCTCCCCCTCCTTCCTTCCTTCCTTCCCTCCCTTCCCTTCCCTTCCCTTCCCCTTCCCCTCCAGAGCTATTTTGCACAGACTTTGAAGTGACTTCAAAATGACTTCGAAGTGACTTCGAAGTGACTTTGGAGCCACTTCAGAGATTATACCCCCTGTCCCCCCAAACACCTGGGGTGACAGGCAAACCGCTTGTGGGTAGATCCAGATTTCCAAATGGGTGCTCTGGTGTTTCCACAGCAGGGAGGCTAGAACCCATTGCTATTGGGTGCTAGACCACCCATGGAAACTCATTGGGTACTTCCCTTTATCCGGATCTACGAGATCCAGATTAAGGAAAGTACCCATTCCCTAAATCCGGATCTTCTTAGATCCAGATTAAAGGAGCGCGGTGGAAAAACACCCTATGATGAGAAGGAAGAGGAGATCTGACCTGTTCCATCTGACCATACTGCTGTTTAGTGCTGCACAAAAAAGGAACACAAACCCTGGGTATAAAGACAGTTCTTGGGAAAGGGCTTGTGTCAACACTAGGAAATTACACATTCCACCACATCACCCAGTAATTGCCTCTCCAGAACTATTTTTTTTAAAAAAAAAGAGAGTGAAGAAAAGTAATTACTGCTACCATGTAACTCACACTCAATGGCTTTGAAAGACAATGCATTATTGTCTTTGATTTTGATTTCACACTATCCTCTAATGGTGTCTCTGGGCTAGAATCTCTCTCCTGCCACACCTCAGTTTCCTGATGCTTGGTTCACAGCACTTAACCTGTGATTCAACAGTAAGGGTGCTTCCGCACTGGACCTCCAAATTAGATCCGTATTTCAGAAATCCATGGTAAGTAGATCCGTATCCAGTAGATTTGAGGTGCTTTGAAGGCTCTCCCCCTGCCCGCCATGATTGGCTCCTCCGGAGCAAGCATGGTGAGCCAGGGGCCTTCGATCTCGGCGCTCCCCCTCACTCCCTCTTGCTCCGAAGCTGGGGGCCTCCAATCTCAGGGCTCCCCCTCACTCCAGAAGCCATGATCCATGGCTTCTGGAGCCAGGGGGGCTTCACCTACCTCCCTATCCCACCCTGTGGGTGACTAAGCGCGATCCCCTCCTTACCTTCAAACAGCCAGGCCGATTCTGGCTGCTGGATCCCAGTGTGCTTTGCGCATGCATGCAGCGCACCTCCCGATTGTCCAGGGTGGCACCTGGCTTCAGGAAGCCCTCTGCACATGCCAGGGCTGTGCACCTCCCTATTGGTAAGGGCTGCGTGCCTGCGCAGAGGGCCTCCTGAAGCCAGACATGGCCCTGGCCAATCAGTAGGCGCGCTGCATGCAAAGCGCGACAGGCCCCAGCAGCCAGAATTGGGGTGGGATAGGGTGGGTGTAGGTGAAGCCCCCCCCCCAGAAGCCACGATCCACAGCTTCTGGGGCAAGGGGCAGCCCTGAGATAGGAGGCCCCCAGCTCGCCATGCTTGTCCGGAAGAGCCAATCATGGTGGGTGGGGGGAGGGCCCACTTAGGGACACTTTCGCAGTGTGAACACATCCGAAATGGATGTGTCTTAACTGCGGAAGTACATATTAAGTACGCATTAAGACTATCTTCAAAGTAGTCTTCCAGTAATCTGGTTTAAGGGCCACTTAACACACATTAGAGACACATCGCGTGAGAGCCAATGGGGACACAAGTGTCTCTAATGTGTGTTGTGGTGCGGACGGGGTTTTAGAAATCTATCCTTAATGGGTACTTAATGTGTGTTAAGGGTCCAATGCGGAAGCACCCATAGGCATTATCGGGATAACTTGGCCACAGTGATCCATGTTCTGGTAACCTCTAGATTAGACTACTGTCATGCACTCTATGCGGGGCTACGCTTGAAAATGGTTTGGAAGCTGGAACTGGTGCAGAACGCAGCAGCTTGATTGCTGACGGCAGTTTTTGGCCAGATTCACATCCCGCCCTTCTTAAAGGAACTGCACTGGTTAGCTATCAGCTACCGAGCGTAATTCAAGGTGTCGGCACTAATGTATAAAGCCCTAAGTGCCTTCTCCCATATAGACCTGCCTGGGCACTGAGATCTCAGGGAGAGAGCCTTCTTGTAGTTCCTTTTCTTGCAGAGGTAACAGGCATAGGGATTTGCAGGAGGGCCTTTTCTGTTGTGGCCCCTAGACTCTGGAACAGCCTCCCACTTGAGGTTCACCGAGCTACACTGTATAGTTTTTGGTGCCTGGTGAAAACATATATTTTTGCCCAGGCTTTTGCTTTTTAAATAGCTTCCTCAAGGTGCTGTCCTGTCAGGGATGGAGGGAGGATGGGTGAGAGGAAGGGGGTTATATTTCTAATTATGTTTTACTATTCAATATTGTGTCATGTCATTTTAATCTCATTGTAACTTGCCCTGGAGCCATTTGGTGAAAGGTGGGATATAGGTTTTCTAAATAAATAAATAATTTGGTGTGTGTGGGGGGGGAGGGATTCACTGGGGCATCTATCCTCACCTCTCTCAAATATGCAACCTGTTGCACACACATGGTGTTCACCCCCCCTTTACTTAACCTATCCTTTGAGTTCCACAGGTGCCTGGATTACGCCTCCAGTTTAAGAGAAGCAGAGCTGCCATTATTTTGCAGCCGAACAAATTATGCAAAACAAAGAGTTTCATTTTGCAAATGGATTTAATTTGCATGCTAGCAAGCTCATAGCCACAGGAAATTAGAGAGATGGACTTCCAGCCTACAAGGATATGCAGGGGTGGGCGGGCAGGAAACTGTCATTCATTTACATGTATTTCTTTTCCACATGTATTTTTTTTTTCAGGATGGGTCACAAATAGGGATGTGCACAAATATACATAACATTCATTATTCATACTGATTCAGCCAAATTTGGATATTTGTACACAAATCAAGTGTTACAATATTCGTAAATTGACATTCATGTGAATACGAATTTTTCCAGACATTCATACGAATAGTTCAGGAATTCATGAAACTGGGGAATTGGGAAAGTGGCTACACCGGTCACATCTGCAACTGATCCAGAGTGCATTCAACATGGATCAACAGCAGATTAAAAGTGGATTCAGGTCAGATTTGGCACTTTCAGAATGGATACGTTGCGGAATACATATCAGATACTTATTGGATATGTATGTGTTAATGCCAGATATGTCTCAGATACTTATCAGATATTCATAATAATTGTACAAATACATCCGTATCGAATAGAATCCTACCACATTCGAAGGGGATCTATACGAATCAATTCAAATTTTCTTATATTCGCTTCATTATGAATCAAATGCCCCCCCAAAAAACCATTTGTGCACATCCTCAGTCACAAATAAGTGAGAAAGTGAGTCTTTTGTAAACCTAAACATCCATATCTCCATGCAAATATTCCACAACTGGACTGCACTCATGTGTAAAAGGGTATTTCCGCACTGGGTGCGGAAAATGGATTAAACATACATTTAACATACATTTAAAATACTTACCTACTTCACTTCCACCCTGGAGACCTCTTTCCGGCCGCTTCTGCATTTCAGCACGCGAGATCTGTTTCTAAAATGGGTCTCACCACCAAAAACCGGATTAAAATGAAGACCTAAAAAATTAGGTCTTCAATCTGTCCCTTCACCTGGATCCGTGTAGAAGCAGGATACTTCTGCACATGCCAGGTGAAGGAATGGATGTCCCTGTGGCCACCATTTTGGGGAGGGCGGAAGCAGGTCGGTTTGCCTCCTTCCACCCTCCCTTGCATGCCGCGTGCCACCGGAAATGCGCAGTGACTGGCAGCTGCCTGCTCCAGTCCTGCGGCTCCGGAGGCGGTGTCGGTGGCACGGGAATCCGGCTGACTTTTGGAATGGGTGCTGTGACCATACATCCTGCAAGATCCAGCCTCCCTGCACACCTGCGGATGTGTGAGAGCCCTTTGAATCCATCCCTATTTGGGATGGATCTTCCAGAGGACAGCTCACCGAAAAATGGATCTTCTTTGATCTGTTTCTTGGTGGCAAATGCAGAAGCACCCAAAACGTGCAGACCAAGTTAAAATCCCCTTTGCAATCCACAGACTCAATTGATATTTTGTCTGGGTACTGCCAAGGTAGAAAGGGTAGAATTTAAGGTAGAAGGCTGGGGGAAGATTAGGCACAGCTCAGAAACTGAGTGAACCTGGAAGGTAGAAACCAAATCCTTGAGATGCATGTTTGTTTGGAGCAGATCCAGGAGATCTTAGAGGTCCAACTTCGGAGACCTCAGATGAACATTCATCAGATATTTGCCGAGATGATTCTAGAGCGCCAGAGCTTACACAGTCCTGAGTCTAACTAGGGATGTGCAAAAAAACAAGAAAATTCATATTAGATTGAATAGATCCCCTTCAAAAGTGAATGTAAATGAATATGAATGAATGTAAATGAATAGCATACGAATCCCATGTGAATCCAATACAAATCCCGTACGAATCCCATATGGAGCTTCATATGAATGTATTAAAGTTGAATGTCAGTCTTCGAATGTGCCAACATTTGATTCAAATTTGAATGTCCGAATTCGGCCAAATTCATATGAATTTTGAATGCTACGAATATTCGCGCACATGCCTTTCAGAGGCACAGAAGCAGTTCGGCGATGCTCTGCTTGCAAAACACCTGCCTTGCCTTTTCCCATCAGCATCTCTTTCTCTCCCTTGCATCCACAGGGCATTTGACAGCTCCACATATTCAACCTGCAGGTTGCTTCCTGGAGTTGGCAAAACCTTCACTTTCAAATAAGAGGGTCACCATAATGCAACTGGATGGCCACACGCCGCCAGGACAAGCAGAGGGAGGATTGGTTCGGCAAAGAAAAGTTAATTTGGAGCGCTGTGTCTTGCTCGCTTAGTGTCACTAAAGGCCTCTTTAGCAGGCAGAGGATAGGCTGGTAGCTGCAGCAGAAAACGCCAGGGAGATGTGCAGATTCTACACATTAAAACGGCAGAGAAAAACAACCCCCCCTCAACACCTGCCCCAGATGTTCTTCACACCCACAGGCATGCTGCAGCACAAGCTGGCCCTCACCAACATGCGTGCAATTTCACAGGCAGCCACACACATGGCTGAAGATGCATGTCTGCTAAAACGTATCATCGTACAAATTCAGGTGAATCCAGACATTCGTATACAAATCTAATGTTACTACATTCATATTTTGACACTGATATTCGTACAAATGTTTGGTAAAACTTGTGCAAAACTTCAGAACAATCGTGAACCGGGCAGGTAGGAAAGCAGCTGCACCAGTCACATCTGCCATGATTCCAGTGTGCCTTCGACATAGATTCAGAGTGGATTCAAAGTGGATCTAGGGCAGATCTGATGCTTTCAAAGCAGATATGCTATGGGACACGTATTAGATATGTATCAGATATGTGTGGGTACGTCTCAGATACACATTGGATGTGTATCAGATTTGTATGGGACACGTATCAGACACATATTGGATATTTGTCTAAATTCGTACAAATACATTTGTACCAAATAGCATCCTACCACATTTGAACAAATACAAATTTTCTTACATGCGATTTGATATGAATCAAATGCAACCCCCCCCCCCATTTGTGCACATTCCTACACGCAAGGTGTATTTCAGCCCCACCTATAGAGGGGCTAAAATGGCCACCAGATCATGCTGCATGAAAGAGGTGAGTTTCTTCACAGGCTGGGGCCTGTTTACACTTTTTTGGGAGTGGTTCTAGACATTCCAGGGCTGTGGTCACACTTAATGTTTAATCCAGCTTCAGACCACTTTCTGCTGAGCTTTCTGCAACGCACCAGGAAAGGGATCTTGGGGTTCTGGTGGGCAGCTCAATGAAGGTGTCAGCCCAGTGTGCAGCAGCAGCAAAAGAAAGGGAGGGAGGGAGGGAAGAAGTGTCATTTTGCCTCTTCTGAAATCTATGGTGGGACCACATTTGGAATATTTTGTACAATTCTGGTCACCACACCTCAAAAAGGAAATTGTGGAACTGGAAAAGGTGCAGAAAAGGGCAACCAGAATGATTAAGGGGCTGGAACATCTCCCTTATGAAATCAGGCTGCAACGTCTAGGCCTCTTCAGTCTGGAATGATGGCATTTAAGAGGGGACCTGACTGAAGTATATAAAATCATCCACGGTATAGAAAAGGTGGATAGAGAACATTTATTTTCTCTGTCACACAATACAAGAACCTGGGGGCATCTATGAAGCTGATGGGCAGGACAGTTAGATGCGACAAGGGGAAGGATTTCTTCACCCAGAGGTTCATCCGTTTATGGAATTTGCTGCCAGAAGAGGTGGTAACAGCAACCAGCCTAGATGGCTTTAAGAAAGGGTTATACAAATTCATGGAGGGCAGGTGTATTAGTGTCTGAAGGTAGACTGAAGCTGGATTATACCTAGAGACTAATAGCATTTTGTCAAGATAATTTACTCTTTAGGTATGGCAAGAATTCTTGCAGTTTTCAAAACACAGATCCTTCCATCACAAATTTAAAGGACCATAACAAGTTGCTGATCTAACATACGTTTTTTTGTGGAAATAAGAAACAACAGGGGTGGGAGAGTACTGTATGTACTGTAATAAAGCAGCTGAAATACGAAATAATCCATATTTCACAGGTGTGAACAGGGGAGTGAAAAATCAGTGTGAAAGAAATTCTGTTGGAAGAAAACAATATAGAGACGGAATTCCTTTCCTACTGATTTTCAGTTTCCTGTTCTATTCACACTTGTGAAATCCAAGCAAATACATTTTTTTCTTGCTAACTGTTCTCAATGTAGGCAGCTATGGTTTCATTTGCACTGCCGTCCTGTGTTCACCGCTCTCCAGATCTAATTGTTCACAGGGCGGTCGAAGTCTGAACCATGCTGTACGTGAATTTGTGGGTGGGGGAGAGAGAAAACAAGGAAACAGAGTAAAGGGGAGAAAGATACAGCAAGATCAGGCCCTGGGACAATCTAGATATAATACTAAGAGTGGGACTATTCACCCTAGGGGCTATTAAGAAAAGAGCACACTACCTGAAAGGAAAACGGGATAAATAAGTACTTGACCATATGCAGAAGGATACCTGCTCTCTCTTGCTTTTGTTTAGTCTTACGTGTTTGTATATGCACTTTGAAATGGTCTTATGACTAGTCAAATAAAGTTTATACTATTTCATTTCTCCCGGTAGAGACCGCTGCCCTGAGGGCCAATTACAATGCCCCACTATACAGTAGAGACGGTCTGTCAACAGGAAGAATCTGGCTTGTGGAAGGAATGGTTTAGGGTGCTTCCACACTGGCTGTGTAAACACATTTAAAAACACATACAGAACACTTTCTGCGCTGGGGGCTGGATTTGTGACCCTTCAAGGATGCTGCTTCCGCATTCTGGCGTGCAAGATCTGACCCTAATTGGGTCTTGCCACTTCAAAAATTAGATCTTCCATCCCACCCCTCACCTCAATCCGGTCAGAAGCAGAACGCTTCCGCACAGGGAGAGGCGAGGAGCTGGATCTGCTGGCAACGACCGTCTTGGGAAGGGCAGAAGCTGGCCGGCTGGTCTGCCATGCGCTGCCAGAAAGACACGGTTACCGGCAGCTACATGCTCCAGTCCGTCTTTCCAGGCTGAAGAAGCCTAGCCTAGAGCTCCGGGGGCAGTGTTGGCGGCACGGGAGGCCAGATCCCCTTGGAATGGGCGCTGTGGCCTCCACACAACACCCACAGGATCCAGCCAACCCAATCTGGCCTCCCCATGCATGTGCAGATGCATGGGACCTCTGAGGATCCATCCCTATTTGGGACAGATTCTCGGGAGGATGGATCACCGAGAAACGGATTTACTTTAATCTGTTTCCTGGCAGCAGGTGCGGAAGTGCCCTTAGGGTGTTTCTGCACTGGCCCTTAAAACCCCATTAAGCACACAGTAAGGACACACATGGAACATATGTGCAAGTTACCTTCCGCACAGCAGGACAGATTAGGGCCCCTTCACGGACGCCGCTTCCGCACAACCTCGCATGAGATCCATCTCTAACGAGGTCTAGAGGCTGCCAAAACCAGTTTCTGGGAAGACCTGAAAAATTAGGTCTTCAAACTGTTCCTGCTCGCAAAATCCACATCAAAGAACAATGTATGTGGGCCAGACAGGAAGTCACCATGTTGAGTGAGGTGGCAGGAAGTTGCCATGCTGAATGTGGCTGAGTGCTCCAATCGCGCGGCTCCCTGGGCTGCAGGGCTGCAGAGAAGCCTGATTCTTCTGGATATCGGTGCTATGGCATCTGCATAGCAAACACATGAAGTGTTCCTCACTATCTGTGCTTTCCATGTGAGTGCAGAAGCATTAGACCTCATTTGGATCCATCCCTTTTTCAGATGGATCTTCCCAGGGACAGATTTCAGAAATCTGGATTTCTTTAATCCGGGTTTCAAGTGGTAAGTGCGGAAACACCCTTAGACTCTTCCGGGAAGATTGACACTCAGGTTTCTCCTTAGTCATCATCCATAAGGCCCACACATTTGAAAGTAGAGCTGGGCTGACCAGAAACCGAAAGAGAGGATCCCTCCCAAGGGAGAAGGGCAAATGCCTGCTTCTTCAGGGTAGGCATTTGTCCTCTGTACATAAGAACCTAAGAGGAGTCCTGTTGGATCAGGCCACAGCCCATCTAGTCCAGCATCCTGTCCCACACAGTGGCCCACCAATTGCCCATGGACATCTCAAGCAGAGACAAGGACAAACCTTCTCCTGCTCTTGAATCCCAGCAAATGGCCTTAGAAGCATCCTGCTTGTCCCATCAGTCTGAAAGATGTACTTAAGCATTCATTCTAGTAGCCATTGTTGTTCATAAATTTGTCTAACCTTTCCTTAAAGCCATCTAGGCTGGTAGCTGTTACCACCTCTTCTGGCAGGAAACCCAACGACCCTCTGGGTGAAGAAATCCTTCCCCTTGTCTGATCCGACTCTCCTACCTATCAGCTTCATAGAGTGTCCTCTGGTTCTAGTATTGTGTGATAGAGAAAAGAAATTTTCTCTATCCACCTGAAGCAGAACTTGACATCTTTCAACCAAACTGAGCCTTTTTTTCCAAAAGAAAGAAAGATGGTGGCTCTGAGGCTACATACTTTGTTCCTAGCCCACAGAGGCTTCAAGGACCAGCCTGAAACATGTGTGAGCTTTGGACCAGGCTGGGGTCCCACCGTTCTGTGGTCTGGAACAGGAGGCCTAGCTGGTCCAGAAACCCCCTGGATAGGACTATGGGCCTTTCAGTGCTGAAGACCCTCTAGAGAGAGAGATTCACTTCTTGTCTCTTCATGTCCTCTTCTCTGTCCAAATATAACAAGCAGCATCTTTTCGATGAGAAGGTTCCGTTTTCCCAACATAAGCTTGCTGTGAAAAGCTGCCACTGCAGCTGAGAATCCTGGATTTGAAAGAGCAACACAGCTCTATTAACATCATCTAACCAAGTAGGTTACACCTGAGTAGCCTTGTCATTTTCCAATAATACAGACAGTGACAAACCAATAAATCATCCAGCTCTTCCAATCACAGGGGGCTCTGTTCTGAAAGAAAGAAAGAAAGAAAGAAAGAAAGAAAGAAAGAAAGAAAGAAAGAAAGAAAGAAAGAAAGAAAGAAAGAAAGAAAGAAAGGCAGGGAGGCAGGGAGGCAGGGAGGCAGGGAGGCAGGGAGGCAGGGAGGCAGGGCTAGGCCACAACAGGCATGGGCCACCCTGATACATAAATGCATGATCCCTTCTGGAGAGGGTTCCTGATTTCTTTTGGGGCCTTTCTGGCACTGTCTCCCTAAGTAACCCCTGCCTCCATCAGAATTGGTGTGGTAATTTGTTCTAGTTAGCCTAAATAGTCTCCTTCAATTTAAAGTCACACATGTGTGGTGATGGGAACAGGGGATTTCCACTCCTAAAAATATTAAGCTTGCTTTGACACTTCATGCCACCACCATTGGGGTGAACCAGTTTGGTCTAGTGGTGAGGAAGCTGGACTCTTATCTGGGAATACCGGGTTCGATTCCGCCCTTCCCCATGAAGCCAGTTGGGTGACCTTGGGCTAGTCACAGCTCTCTACTGAGCTCTCACAGCCCCACCTACCTCACAGGATGTCTACTGTGGGGAGAAGAACAGTTTGTCAGCCACTTTGAGTCCGCTTAAATGGGTGAGAAAAGCGGGGTAGAAAAGCCAACTCTTCATCATCATCTTCTTCTTCTTCTTCACTGACTTTTCCAGACTTCCTGCTGTGGAGGCCAGTTGGGAAAAGCTTAGCAAGAGCAAAGCCATTTTAGATGCTAGAAGAAAATCATGTAGACAAATGGAGGCTTCTGACAATAAGAACAGCTGCAGTTTAGTTTTGTAAACAAGTCTGCAGGGTATTCTCACAGGACAGTACCCACAGGTTCTTTCTTGTTATTAAGTTTGAAAATATAATGTTGTGGTTTTGTGGTTTAAGCACATCTTGTTGTAGCTTGTATAAAACTCTGCGTATGCTTGAGCACGTTGGCTTTTTTGCAGTGGTTGTGGAAAGGCAGAGAAGCCCAGCTTTTATTCCTGAAACACGTTTTTTGAAACAAAAACTATGTAAATAAGATCCCTTCCTCGTCGTGATTAACTGAGAAAATGCTGCTCCAAGCAAAGAGCCTATTTGGCCCCAACAGCTTGCAAGCCCTTCATAGCAAGTGATTGTTGCAAGTACAGGTGCGTTAACTCTAGTCCTAGTCCTGGACTAAAGTCTACTGACCACAGTGGTGGCCATACTGGCACATGGACCTGTATTGTCGCACCAGGGAGTCATGTGTGAGGAGTTTCACACCACACTGGTAACACAGTGGTGGTGTCCTAGGCCTCATATCTGAGGGCTGATTGGGAAGAAAAATAACAAAATCTGGGTAGATGGCCAGGAAGCTTTTAAAGACTGTTGGCAGAGAGTAGAAAGTAAGTGAAACTTTTGCCTCCATCTTCTGCTTGAACTTCCCAGAAGCAATTTGGGGGGGGGGGGCAACAGAAACAGGATGTCAGGCTACATGGGCTATGGCCTGATCCTTATGGGCTGCTGGAAACACTGACAAGAAGGAGAGAGACCTTTTGAAGGTAATCCATCAGTCCTTGAGTTTTCTGTCATGCTATGTGTGCAATTTGTGATATGCAAGATCTTTGGTTTCATAGAACAGACGGACATCTTTTTTTTTTACAATGCATTTTGAAGCCACCTGTTTAGACAACTGCATCTAGAATCGGCCACATTTATTATTCTTCTAGGTCTCTCTCTGCATGTGATTATAGTCAGGAGACCATTAGAACAGAGTTATACCTACTGGCTTCAAATGAAAAGGAACGCCAAGGACCAATTTGTGCAATTCGCAGAGCCAGGTGACAAACACTTTCCTAGACTGTGATATTTAAGGTTCTCAGGAAGGAATCTGAGGTACCTGAACACTTCTCCTCACACACAGGTAAAAGTCTCTTCCCATAGAAAACCAGGGGTTATTTTACACTTCTCTTCCTGTCCACTGTAGGGGAAAGGAACGCAATGAACCAACATGGACTAGCACTTGCACTTGGAGCGCTAGTCAATGTTAGCCGTGTCCCACCCACCCCAACAAATACTTATCTTGATTTGATTATGGGGCTGGTCCTCTTCTGGGTGTCACCATTTTGACTGTGGTACCATGCATGACTGCACATGTGTTAGCACCACCATCATGACGATACTGATGCTCTGCAGGCAGGCAGGCATGTCTATGGTCATCTGAGGTGCCAGTGGACTTGTGTGGGACCTCAGACGACTCTGGAGTGCAAGAAACGGTGTGAATGGCCACTGCCTGGATGCGCCAGGTAAGCTTTTGGTTAATGTTGGTAAAGGTGCATGTTCTACAGGTAGGCCATGATCGGAAAACTTCTGAGAAGGCAAGGGGCACCTAACAGCCTCCTGAAGGTGCAGATCCTCTTCCCTAGAAGTTCGCTAATTATGCACTATGGGTTGTAGGGCAATTAGGCCTCAGATTCCAGCCTCACCTTTCCATATGCTAGCTTTCTGCTAATACATGTGCTCTGGGCTGCAATGTCATGTTTCATCAAGAGTGCAAGTACCAGATGATCTTCCGAACTATAA
Organism: Aspidoscelis tigris stejnegeri; assembly: GCA_023333525.1. NCBI lineage: Eukaryota > Metazoa > Chordata > Lepidosauria > Squamata > Teiidae > Aspidoscelis > Aspidoscelis tigris. The sequence goes on from JALMGA010000023.1 coordinate 4,064,074, forward strand.
TGGAAGCCATGACTTAATGGATTCGGGAATCAGTGAAATTCTTCAGCAGAATTACAGAAACGGAGGAAATTGTATTTCTGTATCCCTGTAGATTTACCTTAGAGGGATCCAATCTTTGTATCTAATGCCAGAAGAGCTGATATTTTGCATAGTTTGGTTTCCTTTGAACTCAGGATTCCAGAACACCTTTTTATGACAAGATTAAATAAGAAGGACTTGAAATTTAGAACAATGCAAATCCAAAGATCCAATGATGAGAAATTCTCTTTGGAACCAGAAGCATTAGGATGGAAGGAGATTATTGCTTTTTTTTTCTTGCTTTTTTTTTGTGCAATTACACAGAAGAATCTGAAGTGTTTATATATCATAATTGTTAGAGGTCATAGCAAGTCAAGTGACGTAATGATTGCTCGAGGGCTTAGAAAATTTGTTGGATAGACAACGAAGAAGCTCTTATTTATGAAGATGCAAAGAGAAACTTGTTTTCAGAGAGAAAAGAGGTCAGGCTGTCAATTCTCAGGTGAAAAACATCTTTTGCTCTCTGTGTAATGGAAGAATTTTGTGTTGATTAATCTGACAGTTCTTCACATGTGGAGCTGAAGCTCTGCATAAAATCCCCTTCGGTCTTTCAAAAGTTGGAAAATGCCATTTAGCTCTAATGAGAAGAAAGCTTGAGTAAAACTTTAAAGGGAATATAAAAGAAAAACTTAAATGGATGGCAAAATGCTTTGGAATGTTCGTACCCAAGTAGACCGAGGCAGGAGGACAGCAATGTTTATGTGCGAGTTATGGCTTGGCAAAACATCACAGCATGGCGGTACCCATGCTCACTGAACATTTCAGTCATGCATATCCCTAGAATATGAATGTTTTGGAACATTCGTATGAACAGTTCAGACACTTGTTAAACTGGGGAGGTGGGAAAGTTTCCAGTCACATCTGCAATGGACTTGAGCCTTTCAGAGTGGATTTGTTAAAGAATATGTATTGGATAAGTATCCAGGATACGTATCAGCTATGTATTTGTTCATATACAATAAGTATTTGTCCATTTTGGATATTCGTACGAATTCATACAAATAAATTCATATTGAATAGAATTTTACCACATTCAAAAGGGTCTATTTGTACAAATGCAAAATTTCTAACATTTGATTTGTTACTAATTGAACGCCAAAAAACACATTTGTGGCCCTCCCTGCTTTTAATGACTTCATATAGAGCTCATATGGGTAAAGTATGGTTTTCCCCTTACTGATTATCTGTAGAGAATTCCTACTAAAATCTTCATTTACATACTAGCTTCCCTCCCAAAACAAATATTATCAAACCTGCCGGTTTCATACTCTGTAAATTTACTCATGTTTAATTAATGACACAGGTGACTAATTCTCCTGTGATTAATCACACAAGGGGTTTTTGATGAGGCAATATCACTAATTAAGAAATATCTGGGAACTTTCAGGAACCCTTGAGGTAACTCGGGAAACGCTTCCAAAATAGTCCTGCCTCCTCTTGACCAATCTGGATATAAAGTGCTTGGTGTGGAATCCCTGTACACTTCTTCCCTCTTTCCCAAGGCTCTTGGAACAGCTTTTAGTCATTGTGGAGTCAGCTGCCATATTTGCTTTCACCCTCTCGAAAAAAAAAATGTCCAATTTGGGACTTCCATCAGGGCAATAAATCTCTGCACTCCTGTTACTTTCAGCAGATCTCTGAAGTCATCTGGGTACTTGGGTGGCAGATATGTCAATATTCCTCAGTCCTACGGTGACTTCCATTCCCCTTCCCACCGCATTTCATGATCATTTTTTAAAGCCATGCTTGCTATGTTCGCTTGCTTTAGTCGTGACAAATGGGGACATGTCTCTTTTGATAATGCTGAAGGCCCCATCCGACCATTCCTTTCACTTATCCACTAAGTGGGCATTTCTCTGCTCCACACAGAATGCAGACAGAGCAGAAGGACTGGGCCTCTGGATCTGAGTCTTAGGTAAAACTTTTCTATGCTTGTCTGTTGGCATTCTCTAAAATTTAAACATAAGAAGAAAGAAAAGAAAGAAAAAGAAAACAGAGAAAGGGAGATTATTGTGTTGTCTACCTCCCTACCCTATCTTTCTATTCATCTGTCTATCTCCCTATCCATCTCCCTATCTCCCTATCTCCCTATCTCCCTATCTCCCTATCTATCTATCTATCTATCTATCTATCTATCTACCTACCTACCTACCTACCTACCTACCTACCTACCTATCTACCTATCTACCTATCTATCTACCTACCTATCTACCATCTATCTATCTACCATCTATCTATCTATCTATCATCTATCTATCTATCATCCATCCATCTGTCATTCATCCATAGATGAGTAGGGAGAAATATGTATTTAAGGCTAAACTTGGTGACTTTTTGTCATTTCTAAGTCCATTAAGCATTTGTACACTTTGTATCTCAAATAACAACAAATCAGAAGCAGCATCCAGACCATTGGCAGGGTTTATGCCCTCCATGAAACTATAGGCTTGAGGCGAGTTTAGCAGAGTCACTTGCCTGTATATCCTTAACTCCGTCAATGTAGACTTGGCAGATAATGGTATCTAAAGTAGCAACTTGCCAGGTACTCTGCTTAAGTTTACCTATCTTCTGAAATGGTGGCAATTTATCTTTACTTTTCCCTAATTCAGAACAGCTGTACAGGTTATAGGGAAACTGATCCACATAGCCCTTCTCATTTGTTTTAAGGATCAAAAGTTTTGATTCAACTTTCTGAAGATTTTTCAAAGAACAAACTGCATTTATACAGTAAACACATGGCAGTGTGATAGAAGAGATGCATCATGGTGTTACCTCAAAGCCTAAAACGACGAGATGCAATTATCTCATATAATTAACTAGATGAGGAATATTAGATTCAAATTGAATGCCTTGACTTTTTCTGAGAAATTGCATGCGTAATTTCTCACACAAAGAACATGAAAATTTGACAGCCAGTGTTTTAATTGAAGTCAGGGATTAATTCTGCAAGACAATTGGGGGAAAAAAAATCATCCATTCCATCTGTTAAAGAATTGTTATCAAAAGCAATAGAAATTGCATGTGTGGATAAGTTGAAATAGTTTATTGAAGAGCTGCAGAACCCATACAAATGATATCCTCCAACTTTCATGGAATTCTTTCCTCTCCAATTAAAACCGAGCAACCAGGAAATGCTACTCCTGAAAAAATGATCAGGGCATAAGAACCTAAGAGGAGCACTGCTGGATCAGGCCACATCCCATCTAGTCCAGCAGCCTGCCCACCAATTGCTTCTGGGAATTCTCAAGCAGAAGACATCCTCAGAGCTTCTCAAAAGAATCCATTAAGAAGGAGCAAGTGGGCTGGGAGGTGGGATCAGGACTAGGAATGTTCATGGATTTTATTTTTGGCATTCAATTGGTAATGAGTTGAACGTTAGAACATTTGTAGTAGTTCAACTAGATCCCCTTCAAATGTGGTAGGATTCTATTCAATAACATGTATTCATACAAATGCATACAAATATCCAGCACAATGCATACATATCCTGGATTCGGATCCTATACGAATGCATAGGTGTTGATAAGTATCTGATACGTATCCCCAGTTTAACGAATGTACAAACTATTTGTACAAATGTTCCAAAACATTTGTATTTGTACGAATGTTAATGTACTCATGTTGTAACTTTCGATTCCTGTACAAATGTCTGAATTTGTACAAATAATGAATGTTACAAATATTCATGTACGTCTCTATTTGGGATATTTGGGTATTGCCCTGCCCCAGGCTAAACTCACGCCACGGATCTCCAGTAGTTCCCAGATGGGCTGATTTCTGACCTTGCCTAGTGATTCTAGGGAAGAAGGCAGGAGATCTTTGCATGCAAAATAGGTGCTCCACTCTGGTTCCTCCCCAGTTTATTAAATTCCCAGTTCATTTACTTTGGGGAGGTGACGTAGCAATAAGCATGCAGAAACATCCTCTTCTTTGCGGATGGGCAGAAGTAGGCCACTTATTATACAGAAAAAAAGAGTGTGAAGTAAGGCATCATTATAATTCATTTCCAGGACACCTTTTATTACATACACTCACAAATTAAAGTAAGTTGGAATAATCATGTCTGACACTTTCACCCTCAGGAGTTCTTCCCAAGATATCCATCCTGTTTCATGCCCTCCTTAATGGCATTTTTTTTTATTTTGGAATTTGCCTTTGACGTGATTAAAACCCTATATTTGCCTGGATGGATGAAGTATGCACCACACAGGTCAATCCAACTAAATTCCAGACGTTTATATATGGAAATCATCCAGGGTAAAGGCCAGAACAAGATGTAGTTTCCTTTAATATTATAAAAAATACAAATGGACAGAATTTGCTTCATATGCATGAAAGAAAACCATGTGTTCGCCAAACCACTTAATCAAACAAACACTTACTCATGTTTGATATGAAACTCGTTCAAAAATAAACAAAAAATACATATTTTTTTCCATTCAGAAAAGCCTTTTCCAAGTATAAAAACACAGCAAACACAAATTGTTTGAACAAGTTGTTCATGTCCATGAGTGGGACAGGTTCAACTGAATTTCTGGAAGTGTGAACAACCAGGTGTTCGGTTCAAGGAGTTTTTGCAACCTTACTATGGATATGAACAAATATTCATAACATTCAAAATTTGTACGAATTCGGCCGAATTTAGACTTTTGAATTTGAATCGAATTTTGCTGCATTAGAAGATGGACATTTGAATTCTAACTGAATGTTTTGATACATTCATTTGAAGATTCGTATGGGATTTGTACGCATCTGCGATTCATATGGGATTTGTATGGAACATTCATATCAAATGCAAATCCCTCTACATTCGAAGAGGATCTATTCGATCAAATATGAATTTTCTTGCATTTGATTCAATACGAATCGAATACAAAAACACATTTGTGCCCATCCCTAAATGTTACACATCTGTAGGATAATGCGTTTTAGCTTGTGCAATGCCCTTCCTTCTCTGGAATCTCAAAGTGAGGGCAATCCGCCTCTGGTGTGGCAAAATTCCCCCTCATGCCTCCATTAAGAATCATAAGGTTCTGACGTATGATGCCTGTACAGCAAAATGAGTAAAAGGAGACTCTTCCCCCCACCTCTGATCTTGCCTTCCCTGAACGTCAGTCAGCATTGTTCTGTTGACTCTCATGGAACAGTGGTTTAAAGAGAAGGATTTGCAGACAGAATCAATATGCAGTGGGTGCCTTATCTTCTTTCTGCACCCCTATCTGTTATTTTCAGAAGGTACGTGGGGGCATTCACGCGTTACGGTCCCAGGAAATACTGCACTAGACTTTCTTGAAAACCCTTTTCAGCCAGCTGCTCAAATCCCTGTGGGCCTTTGTTCCCAGCTCCCCTTCTGCTTTTAATTGACTTTGTATCGGTTTTGCCATAAAAATAATACAACCTTATTACGGAGCCAGACAAGGCACAGAAAAACCTTTCTGCAAACTTCTGTTGCTTCTTATTTACTGCCAAGTGCCACTCAAGAGAGGAGGCTGGAGGAAGGCGTTTCATGGCCATGGTGCAGTGATCAGAAGCGATGGAGAATGCCATGGTTGGGGAGGTGAAAAAAAAAGGGTTGGATCCGGTCCCTATATTCTCTACAACAACCATGACAAAACCCCCAAACCTTCAAATTTAACAAGATTTTGCCCAAATAGATTTTGAGTCCACATCTATTTCTGTGGTCCAGTGGCTTTAATCCAGTTTTGCCTCTACAGAAGCAAAAATGCAGGTCTTTCTGCACTGGGCCTTATTCCAGGATATATCTTGGAATAAGACCCAGCCCAGATAGGGCCACAGATTCAGGCCTCAGCTAAAAACCATGACTAATTTGGAAAATAGAAACCTAGACTTGAGAAACATCCCCTCACTTGTATTGCTTTGCCAGGAATCCAGAAAAAGAATATATTATCTTGAATGGACGTCCAAGTCCTGCCTCCAGGTTGCAGAGACAGACAGGATGCCTCTAAAGGTCATTTGCAGGGAGTGGAGAGCAGATGAAGGTTTTGCCTTTGTCTTCCGCTTGAGGTGCCCAGAAGCAATTGGTGGGACACAGTGTGAGACAGGATGCCAGGGAACTAGATGGGCTGTGGCCTGATCCAGCAGGGATACTTTCGATTCATGGAGGACAACGGCTACTAGAATTAATTCCTGGATGCCACCTCCAGCTGGAGAGGCAGGCAGGATGCCTTTAAAGGCCATATGCAGGGAGCCAAGAGCAGGTGAGGGTTTTGCCTTTGTCTTCTGCTTGAGAATGCCCAGAGCAAGTAATGAGACCCAGGGTGAGCAGGATGCCAGACTAGGTAGGCTAAGGCCAGGCCCCACAGGGATCCTCTTAGGTTCTCCTAAAATTCAAAGGTTGAATAGGATTTCCACACCTGAGCTGCATCCAGGCTTTTCAGTCAAGATCTGAGACGTTTTCGCACGGGGCTGAACGGTACGCGTGGGAGACAGCTGCGGACACGGCATACGCATTGCCCGAGCGGGGCTTGCGCTCCGACGTGTCCGCAGCTGTCTTTCTCGCGTTCGAAATGTAGAGCACTTTAAAGTGCTCTACATGCGTTCGAACGCGGACGAGCCGCCCGCAGGCGTTCGGGAGGAGAAGCATTCGCGCCTGCTTCTGTCTCCCTAACAGCTGCGGGCTCGCCTCCGACGCCGGCGCGGCTTCGACAATCAGCTGTTTGACAATCAGCTGATTGCCGATCTGCCTCCGCGGCTGTCTCCGCGCCCCTGGCCGGCCTTTGCCGGCTAAGACAGCTCACGATGCTTTGAGCATTCGCACACAGACGCGCCGGAACGCGTTTACACGCGCTCCTGTGCTCCTGTGTGTGAATGGTCAAAGCGCCGGGAGCTGTCTTAATCTTCCCGTCCTACTCCCGTTCCAAATGGAACGGGAGTAATGCGAAAACGTCTCTGGTGACAAATCTGTTGAAGAAAAAGTGAGCTTTCCTGCTTCATCCACACAAGATGGCGGCTTCAGTTTTGACATGCTAAGGCTGCGTCCCCAAAAGACTTATTTGCCTCTCTAGTCTCCCTCTACCGTCACTCTATTCAAGCGGACTTTAAAAATGCCCTGCACTTCCGCAATAAGCGTCCTCATGAGGCTCAGCAAAACACGCATTTAAAACGCACCTTCCGTCCCCATGGAAGCGTGTTTTCTTTCCCTGCATCTTTTTCTCCCCGCCCCCTCTCTTGTTCAAAGGAAAAATAGCCATCAGTTCTCTGTTTGTCTCCCAGATCTCTATCCCCTGAAATGGCTTCCCGTGCCGGCTGCAGCCATCGGCCGGGCGATCGTTTGCTCATTCACTCTTAGCACTTTCACAGAACACTGTCTAAATCCACCTGGTAGAGCAGCGGTGACTTTAAATACACCCACTTCACGCCTGATAACAATGTTGCAATTCTCCGCAATTCTGGCTCTTTGAAAGTTCTGTGCTTTAGAAAGGTAAGGAAGGGAAACTGCAGCATTTCTGGGAGATGTGTGAATGCTTTATGGCTTTATGCCTGTGTGTGCAGGCAGCAATCCCCATCCCTTTTGCCACGGAGCGTCCCAAGGTAAATGCTGCAAGGAAAACCCGCGACTTCCAAAAAGAGCAATGAAACTCTTCTTTAAAGGGCAGGTATTTTGTCACGGGTTTTCCTGCTTTTGTAGTGCTGGAAGCTCATTCGAAACCCTGGCATGGGGGTGCTCAGAGGCAAAAGAAGATTTTTAGCACACTTTAAATTGCTTGGGGATGCACCCAGTGTCTTTTAAAGGGCGAGTCTGCACTGACCAGTACCCCGGACCAATACACATAGAAGTAGCCCCTCTTCCACAAGCCAGAGGCAAAAGTGTAATAGGAAGTGAAGGAAGAGGATTATAAAAGTGAAGGAGATGGTGGTGAACAAGTGTTTTAATGAGAGCTGGCACTGAGATAGAATCTAAGCCTCACAATGGCAATGAGTCGTGAGGGTGGAGAAAGTTAACAATGCTGTCTTTAATTAGCTGCTGCGACAAAGGAAAGCACTTTCCTTCTCAAAAGGAATCCAGTACCAAGTTGTGCAGAGATCATGCAGCTGTTTCAAGAAGACGCGGCCGTGGGTGTTTGAGAAACCTGTGCTGTTGCCAGGCATTACCAGACATTCAGAAAGGAAGCTGCTGCACTAGACTGGGGAGTTAAATTTTGCCCTGTATTGAATTACTGGCAAAATTAAAAAGCAGCATTCATCCTGAGTTTATCAAGGCCCTTTCTCTGCTCACTGAATTAAGAGCTATGGAGTAGGGGTGTGCACATACATTTTTTGTGTGTGTTGGATACGTATCGAATCAAATGCAAGAAAATGTGTGTTCTTTTGAACCCCTTCGAATGTGGTAGGATTTGAATTCAATAGAAATGTTCCATACAAATCCAATTTGAAACCCTGCTACGTATCCCTGCATATTCCCTACGTATCTGCTTTCGAACACGTCAAATCTGCTCTCAATCCACTTTGAATCCACATTGAATCCTCTGGATCCATTGCAGATGTGAATGAGCAGCTACTTTCCCAACTCTCCAGGTTCACAAATGTAACAGAGCTTCATAGGAATTGTTTTTTGTTTGTTTGTTTGTTTGTTTGTTTGTTTGTTTGTTTGTTTGTTTATCCCCTCCTATACCCAGAGATCTTCGGGCAGGTAACAACATCTAAAATCAAACATTGTTTAACATCATTAAACATTAAAACAATAACAGCATTTGCCATTGGGAAGAGAAAAGTATATCCTCAGGGTAAAGAGGTGCGTCTTCACTGCCTTCCTAAACATGTACAGTGAACGTGTTAGACGTACCTCAACGGGAAGACTATTCCATACCCTGGGTGCCATTACTGAGAAGGCCCTTTCCCGGATGTCTACTCCTTTTGCTGCTGAAGGTGGTGGGACAACCAGGAGGGCCTTCCCTCCAGATCTTAAGGCATGGGCAGAGGTGGTGACAGCTACCAGTCTAGATGGCTTTAAGGTAGGGTTAGACAAATTTATGGATGACAGATGTATCAATGTCTACTAGAACAAATGCCTAGGTGCATCTTTCAGGCTGGGGGGGGGGTAACTGGGGTGCTTCTAAGGCCATCTGCTGGGACTCGAGAGCAGGAGGTTTGTCCTTGTCTCTGGTTAAGATGCCCATGAGCATTTGGCGGGCCACTGTGTGCGACAGGATGCTGAACTAGATGGGCTCTGGCCTGATCCAGCAGGGCTTCTCTTATGTTCTTATGTTCTTATGATATGGAAGTAGATGTTCCTTCAGATATTTGAGGCCCAAGTCAGCTGCTTTGTGTCCCCTTAAATGGGTGAGAAAAGCAGGGTGGAAAAGCCAACTCTTCTTCATCTGGGCCTTATTGGTCTGCATAGTAGTGCAGATACCTGAGATCCCATTCTTCCTCCTCCTCCTCCTCCTCCTCCTTCCTGCTGGAATGCTCCCATTTGCATTAGATGGAGCACAGTTCTGATCAGGGAGGCCCTGATTGGAACTACCAGCAGATGCAGGTGAACAAGTCTACAGGTGGACCAGCAGGCCCTGGTCCAGGACAGGAGAGGCTTGTAGAAGGTTCACCTCCTGTGCTTGAGCTTAGCTGTGGATGCTGCTGAAATGCGTCTCTCAGAGAGAGTCTGCAGAAAAGAAAAGCAGCAAAGTTTTCATACCTGCCTGGGAGGCAGTATAGTAGAGCAATAAGACCCAGCTTCAAACACAGTTAGAGTAGGTGTTTCTATCCCTCCCTAGGGTACAGTTCAGCTCACATGTGTGGCCTCTCGAGCGTGGATGAAAGTCAATCTTTCTGGTTGCTGTACAGACATTTTGAACTACAGCTCCCTTTAACCCAAAGCTAAATCAGCCCTATGGTCCACCTTCAGCAGCCATTCTGGAATTTGCTGACAAATATAACAGGAAGAAAGTCGTACGCAGATGATCAGCAGAAAGAGCTGTTATTGTTATCATAAAAAAGCCATTCCTGCCAATGCCTTTCAGAAGTGGATCTTGGAATCTTATAAACATTAATTAATTAGGCAACAAAAGGAAGCTAATGAGCAAATTTGCTGAAATCAGTTCTTGACTCTTGCGTTTTGTTCCAGCAGACATCAGAAGGAGAAGTGAAATGATTTGCATTTTTGATGGAGGTGCAATTATAGTAGCTCATGCCTGATGATTTTACAACACAGAGCCAGTTTACAGAAAATTATTATGCTTCCTTTGATTTTCTTCATTTTCAATAACAGAACGTTAGAATGTGTAAGCCAACTCCTTATACGAGGAGGAAGAGGTTAACGTGTGAGATAATAGAAAGAGTAAGACATAAAGGAATTGCAGCCAAGCAGGATGAGTAATTTGTCTTTATCTCCACAGAGGAAGATATTTCACCTAGGAGTTAAGGGCCCTCTTAATTTCTACCAGATTTTAGAAGCAACTGCCATGGGTATTTTAAGATATGCCAAACAAGTTACTTCTGATTATTTGAATAAGATATTATCAACTATCGCAGAAGCTCAAATGCACAGTCCTTAGTTGTAACAAAAGTGCCCCTACCTGGTGTAACACTCTGCCTGCGAGTACTCGGGCAATCCAAGTACTTTGGCTATCTTCTGGTTTATGGCCGTTTAAATTGTTTTAACTGTTCTTTTGATTTTGATTATATATAATTCATGTTGTATCCTGTATTGTATGTTTTGTATTTTGAACTGCCCAGAGCCCACTTGTGGAGTGGGTGGGGTATAAATCAAAGAGTAATTTAAAGTAAAGATATGTTACAGACTACATATTGAATAGATATGGATAGGTATCAGATAGGTATGCATTCGTAGCGGATATTTGTATGAATTCAAACAATAAAATTTGTATTGAACAGAATCCTACCACATTCAAAGGGGATCTATTTGAACAAATATTAGTTTTCTTACATTCGATTTTTTAACGTCTTTTAATGTGTATTCTGTTTTAATTTGTTGTTTTAAAGTTGTAACCCGCCCAGAGACCTTCGGGTATGGGGCGGGATATAAATGTAAATAATAATAAATAAATAATAAATAATAAATATTAATTGAGTGCAAAACCACACACATTTGCACACATCCCTAATTACCAGGAGTCCGTCATCAGCCAGTCCAAGGGTCAGGTAACTGGATAAAAGAACGAGCCGAAGGGTTACAAGGGAAGACCTTTTTGTTTGCAACAGGACGAAACGGGCTAGGAGTGTTTTTATTGAGGGCTGTCGCTATCCTCCACCTCCTGCCCAGTAGGGATGTGCACAGATATTCAAAAATCTAAATATCCGAAAATCTAATTCAAAAATCTGAATCTGAACTAGATTTTTGAACGTTTCGAACGAATTTGTCTCGGTATATCGCATCCGAATATCGGGTCTGTTTGCGCTTATAATACGGGATGCAAATGAAATGCAAACACAAAAGAAGGGATGCAAATGGATTCAAAAATTGGATACAAATGTTCCCAACATTCATATCATTCAAATCAAATCGGATTTTTGAAAATGCAAACCTAGATAATCCAGATTCGAACTGGATTTTCAAAAATCTGGATTTTCAAATTTTGATTTGAATCAAATATTTGAATATTCGATGCAAATCAGATTTGAATGAAAAACATTGTCCCTCTTTGGCATAAAGACTGGAGGATCTCTGCAGCTGGGCTTTCTCTTGCAAGAGCAAACTTGGCTCTGTCTGATTGTGAACTATCCATGTCTAAGAGGGGAGGATCCAGGTTGGTGTCCAGGCTTATTTGAAGGATCGTATCTCCACTTATAACACAGTGCAGGCTTTAAGATCTGCTGGGGAGGGCCTTCTATCATTCCCACCACCTTCTCAGGTTCAGTTGCTGAGAACTCGGGAGAGGGCCTTCTCTGTGGCTGCCCCTAAATTGTGGACCTCCCTTCCATCAGAGGTCTGCTCAGCCCCCTCTCTGCTCTCCTTTCATTGGCAGGTTGAGACAGGGCTGCTTATATTGATTCTAACTGCAACAAACGTCTAATTTTATTTTAATGTTTGCATTATGGTATTTTTTAAAATTGGCATTTTAGTGTTGTGAGACTCCCTGGGTCCCATCTTGGGAGAAGGGCGGGATATGAATAAAATAAGAGGACAGAAGCAGGACAGAAGCGTGGACCCCTGCGGCACAGATCCCTCCACTGGGATTGCAGCCGGAGTGAATTGAGGAGTCAGACAGCACCCGAGACACGACCGCCACTTCAGTTCATCCCGCTGTTCATCCCACTGTCAAGCATTCCAGCAGTGATGCGTTGTCTGCCCATCAGTGGCTGCTGCCAGCTGTGCAAGCATGAAAGCTGTGGAATTCTCATTCCACGGGCTCGACGGTTCTGACTGGGACCCTTTTGCAGAGCATAGAAAACATTGTGCAAGTAGGTAGTTTTGCTTTGTTCAGGAAAGCGGGAGAGCTGTAAGTCAAGTCTGCACGGCATGTAGAGGAGAAGGGAGCTGTCACGGGCACGCTCCCTGCCATCCTACTGTTATTCTACTCTAATGAGCATGTCTAGCAGGAAGGGTTCTTCTGGAACTCAGCAGCACACAATCCTGCAAACTCGGAGTCCTCCTGCTGTGCAAGAAGGACTTACAGAGATGGGCTCGCCACATGGCCAGCTTGATCTCGCTGCACCAAACAGGCCCTGTGCAGATCTTGCTGACATGAGATGTCTTGAATGCTGATAGTTTAGATATACGGTTTAGGTGGATTTTCTTCCATTTGCTCTATTTGCCCCGTTAAAAAAGAAAATCAATTGGCTGCTGAGACCAGAACGAAATCACACCACGGTGTTACACTGGGCGTGAATGCAATTGAAAGTAGACCCAAGAAGGATTTAATGCTGGCACATACAGATAGTTCCTGAAGGATGCAAGAGATGGGGAAAGGTACTTGCAACCCTCATAACACAGTGCTCCCCCCACCTCCACTTCAAGCAGTTTGGAAACATAAAAAGAAGAAAATGTCCCCCATTAGTGCTATTCAAATATTCTAATGTGTTCTGTTGGGGGAATAATGGTTCACACGAGAGGAACAGTAAAGACGCTGCCCTTCTAAGCCTTCATCCAGCTGGACCGAGAAGCTTAGCAGGAGGTGTGAACAGGCTGATAATGCAAGGCACTTCAAGTAATCCACCCCCTATATCTGTGTGCAGGTTTGTATTGGAACTGACAGACTAGCTGCAGTGAGCAGCACTGATAAGATGGAGTCAGCACCATCCGATTATCTGTGGCTGGGATTGGTGGTGGAGTCGAAAGACGGCGTAAATTGTGAGCCTTTGCGAGTCTCGTTAATTGCCCAAGAGTGGAGCCTGGCAAAGTCCCTGGCCGTTCATCAGCATTCCCTCCTTGCCATCTCCTAAGCTCAGAGGCGGATGATAAAGTCTTTCCATTTCGCTGCCAGAAATCTCTGAGAATCCCCGAAGAAACAGTAAATCCCCCGTTAGCTTGAACTGATTACACACCTCACTTTTGTAAGAGGATGATAAAGGTTTTGACGGAAACCCAGTCGGCAGGGTATCGCCCGGCTGGTTTTACAACGTCTTGCGTTTCTTGACAATAGACCGGGAAACTTTGAACCTGCTGCAAGGTTTTCCAACCTAACGCCCGTGAAGATGCTAGAAATTCACCCACGCGCCCACCATGTGAGTTCTGTTATCCAGCATTTGGCCACGTCCACACACTCTCTTGTGATGGTCAGTCAGGAAAATTCAAAACTTGCCCATATGGAGCTGTCCATGTGAAAGAGACGCGGATGAAATTGGATAAGCTGTTTAGCTTCCTTCACAGGATGGGGCTTCAACTGCTCAAATCACCCTCTCTTCCTTCCTGGATTAAGTTGTAAACCAGAAGATGTTCTCTGCATTTTGTAAACAGAGATGTACACCATGAGCAGAACTTTGGGTTCACGTGAGTAGAGCCACTTTGAATATTCTAGGCTTCAAATTTGCTTCAAAACCTGGCCAGCACAAGTCATGCCTCCAAATCTGTTCCACTCCAAGTAGAGCTTCAAATGAAGGCAACAAAAGATTTCACTTCACATGCGAAGATCCGTCTTTGAATACAGATGTATTTGATTCAAATGCAAAATTTCAAACCTTCACAGTTCGTGCAAATGGTGAAGGTGACAAACATTTCCCACCCATCCTTATTCGTAAACAGATAATCTTAAACTTTTGTTTCCCCCACCTAGATAATCTAGGCACAACTGGAAGACCTGCAAATCCATGTGTTCCCCCTTTCATATTATCTTATGGATATCGTATTATCTTATTGGATTCTGTGGGCCCTTCTGTACTGCCTCGCCAGGATCCAAAGCAGTTGGTCTGGATCTGACCATGGCAAGGAGTGGCTTGGAAGAGCACCATCTGCCCAAAGGTGCTGTTCAGACCAGCATCCACGCTGGCCCTGAAGCTCACATGAACTTCAGGGCTGGCTTCTGAGGGCTCCAAAGGGCCAGGAACAAAGGTCCCTAGGCTTCCAAGGGAACTATTTCAGCAGTGCACTTTGGTCATTCTGGAAGTCCAGAACATGGAGGCATGTCTTCTACACCACCGTGTTCTGGACTACACCAAACTGGTGAAGCAATACCAATAATCTAGATTAGAATCTCTTCTACCACTCTGAATTATGCTCTACCCTATGTGGATGGGGGCATAGCACCAGTTGGTGAAGCAGAAGGATGTCTCTTAGTGCAGTTGCTGGTAAAGAATACCAACAAGCGTAGAAATACCCTGTGTATTCCAAACTTCAGTTTCTCAGGATCCTCCCTCCCTCCCTCCTTCCTTCCATATCCATCATTAGTGGGGAAATGCTTGTTGATCTTCCAGACTTGTACGTGTTAAAGCAAGATCTGACACAGTATTTCCTTCAAGATTTAAGATTTATTAAAGCGCTTTACATGACTAGTCATGGAAAGGAGTCCTGGGTACTCCTTAACATACAAGAGATATGTCCCACTTATATAGCCAAAAAATGATGACCCCTTCAAACTGTTAGGCATAAAGGTTAAAGGTACATAAAAGGTAAAATCAACAATAATGCTGAAACATCATATAGTATATACCAAAATAACTCTAGGGCCACTGTGACATAAAGAAACTAAGAAAGGGAAGAGAAAGGTTCCCCTTTCTTCCAGACAGCTTAACCGCAGAAGCCTATTTCCTGTTATGTACCCTAGCTCCTGACAAGTATTGTTACAAACTTATAAATCACATCCTATTATGCACCCAACTATATAGGATAAAGGTTAACCTATGTAAAGCTAATGATTGACTATAAGCATTGATTATAGATTATAATGATCTGAGTATAATTTCCATGACATACGCATACTAAACCCTGCCTTTTCCTCACTTTGTGGGATTTCTGTAACAATTAAAACCATTGGGGGCTGTACTAGGACTTCCTTGGCTTTGAAGAAACTGATGTATAAAGATCTGAATTGGGTTATTTTAAGGAAAACTGGGTGTGTGCATTGACCAATTAGTACCGCCAAAATGCCAGGACTCCACCACACACAGACTAACCCTAGGAATTTCAGGACTTCCGTGGTCAGAAGATAGGCACAGTTGTTTTTATATACCCAGAGACCAGAAGCTGCAAAGTCTTGTTCATGATATACAATGTATTTTATTTTAATGTAAAGGAAACAAACTATGAGGCTACAATCTGGAGAACATAGATTCTAACAAGGGAGGTCACAGTTGGGATTCATTCAATTTAGATTAAAAAAGAGAGAGAGAGAAGAGAATGTAGCACAGATCACTTACACATTTCTTCCATCCCCCTCCCATATAAAGAGAGGGCTTCTTCTTTTTTTTAAGTGCCATGATTGAACCAGAGAGAAAAAGATAGAGACAGAATTAAGTGCTTTGCAGAGTAGGCACATGTTCCTCTGGGAGCTGTTTTAGAAATCTTTCAGTGCCACCCCCATCAAATATTAAAAATGTGATGACTGCCTTTCTTTTCTTGACAATTCACTGAAATTTTGAAACAGGTATTAATCTCTCTCCCCCCCCCCCACTTTCATCTCCTTTCTCCCCTCTTTCTCTGCCTTGCTGTTAAAAGTTCCTGCCTTTAACTTTCTAAAGGCTTTTGCCTCTTGGAAGATGGGGGCCACAGTGGGTGGTGGTGGTCTTTCTGCGCCCCTCAATTCCCTTTTTGGGGTGCAAGCCATTTGAGGGCTTTTGATCTATTCTGTGACAGTAGAGAGATGCTGGTGAGCTAAAAAGAATTGCTAGACCTTGTAGGGTCAGCAGGTTGCATTGTGTAGTTGCACACGTTTGCACACAGGCACACAAACATACATTTTATGAATAACACTTGACACAAGGCAAGACTTCCAAGATTGGCTACTGTTGCTTAGATACTTAAGAAACCTTAGACATTTCACGGCTTTTATTCTTGTTCTACTTCCCAGATCCACTTTCTGGTTTTAAGAAGGTCTTGGAAGGGATTCATAGAAACTGACTTCTAACGGAGCAGGCAATGAACTATGGGCCCTTCTTCACTCACCTCTCTATGGCCTGAACCAGTGAGTCTGGACCGTCTAGGCTTGCTGGTTTGGACCATGGGGAAGCGTGGTCTGGAACACCACCAGCTGCACAACAATACTGGTCCAGACCAACCCAGGCTTGGGTTAGGGTGAAAGTTTCGGGGCCAGGCTCCAAGCACTCCAAAGAACCAGCCACAAAAGTTCTCTTAGCCTCAGAGACACCCACTCCAATCTGTCCTCCGGAATCCGTCCTCCCCATGTGTGGGCAGACATGCAGGGGTCCCTCAGATCCATCACTATTTGTGACGGATCTGCGGGAGGACAGATCGCCAAAAAGCAGATCTTTTTAGATCCACTTTTCGGCAGCAAATGCGGAAAGGCCCCAAGTCCTTTGGTGCGAGTCCTGGAGTTACCTGAAGGTCCTGGAACCCTGTCAAAATGTTATAAGCCCTTCAAAACCTTCTTGTGCTAAAGATACTCATGAATTCACTCAGAATTTTGCCCTGGGAGACACAGAGGAGGCAGCAAATAGGTTTTAATGGCCCACAGGCCTGGCAATCCACAGCTCCTTCCTCCCACCATCCTGTTTGCCAGTTTCCTGCCCCTTATTTTGCTCCAGCCTGGCACAGTGCCACCCCAGTGAGCAAAAGAAAAATCTGCCTTTAAGCAGGGATATATAAAGCAAACGTTGGGCGAGAATTCAATCTCTAAGTAGGAGGGCAACATGTTTGCTTATATATTAGCAGTTAGCATATCAGCAGGCTTTTAAAAATGCAGAAAAGCTCAAGACACTCCGATGAGGGTGAAGGAGGCAATGAACTGAGAAACAATGAAGCCTTTTATCTTACATGGCTCGAAGAAAGGGATTCAGCTAGACTTTGTGGGAAACAGTTTGATTCTACTTCTCAGCCCCCAAATATTCCCACCCTTTGCTCCAGGAAGTCTTGCGGTGCCGTTCACAAAAAAGGCATCTTTCTGGCTGAGAAGTTGATGCTATAAATTCCTTCCTTCCCTTCTGCTTATAATTATGGTTATTATGGGGAGTAAAATGAGCAAGTTGATGCTTTTCGGTGATTATATCTTGTATAATATAACGAAGAGGGTTGCAATAGAACTCTGATTCCATTAGATAATGAAACGACTGCTAGAATCACTTTTTAAAAATGATAGCAACAAAGACGGCGTGACAGGCGGGCAGACCTTTCTTAACCTCACATAGGTATCATTCAATAGTTCGTGGCAATTTCTGTGGCCTCCCAAGTCTTAAAAGGCTGGAGGGGCAGAGAAGTATCCACCAACCACCCTCTGGTTGTCTGTAGGCACAGAATAAAACTCATTTGAGGCCCATATGGAAAAAGCAAACAGACTTGCAACTCCAATTAATTTAACAACTGAGTCTTCTTTTTTTAAAATCATAAATAAGTCAACGGCAAGCCAGGATTTCTCTCTTCTGCTGGGAACTGGCAAATCACGGACATCCCAAGGAACCAACTGAATGTAGTGGTAAATAAATCACTAATCCACAGAGCTATTGCCTGCTTTACTGGCATAAATCTACCCTCTTTTCCTTCACAAACCTGTTCTCTCTTTTCTTAGACAGTTTGGGTGCGTTCCCATAGGGGTTAAAATATGGAGTGGATTCGGATTTAGCACTGAGGGATCCCATTAAATCCCCCAGTGCTCCAAATCCACCCTGGATTTTAGGCCCCCTGTTCGCATAGCAGTTTTCTTTCCATGGATTTTCCAGGGGAAATCAGGGGGAACAACCCCCCTGTTTCAACAGGGTTTTTGTTTTTGTTTTTTTGGCTGACTCCTATTAAAGCCAAGTGAAGGAGGACAGCCAGCGGCCACGTAAGTGAGTGAGGGGGTGCGGCATGGCCGCGGGTTGTCCCCTTTCACTTGGCTTTAAACCAAGCCAGCCTTTTCTTTCTTGGGGAGGGAAAAGGATGGAAGGCAGCTGCTGCCAGCCTCCTCCTCCTCCCAACATCCTTGGCTGCCTTCCTTCCTTCCCCCTCCCCTAGTTTTAACAGGAGGAAAGAAAAGGCCGGCTCAGTTTAAAGCTGAGTGAAGGAGGACAGCCAGTGGCCGGGTAAGTGAGTGATGGGGTGCGTGGAAGGGAGACCGCCCCTCAGATGTGGCACCCCCTCGCTCACTTACCCGGCCGCCGGCTGTCCTCCTTTGCTCGGCTTTAATACAAGCCAGCCTTCAGTGCTGTTCCGTGCCTCCAACCCAACCCGCAAAAGAACCTGGATTACTCTGGATCAGAGTAATCTGGGTTTCCTCCAGGTTTGCAGATAGGTGGGAATGTGGCCTTTGTGATGGGATAGGACATACTTGTGGGTTCTATAGTCAGCTCAGATTTGCACAAGAGAGGTAAGTAGGGCTGGAATTTTAGTGGAAGAAACAAAAGAAGAAGATGCAATCAAGATTTTTCATTGGAATTTCAGTCAGGTTGTAAGAAAGCACCCCACAAAACAAACTAACAAACAAATGTTGTCAACATTTGTAATTTTTGAATATTGCAACTGGAATTAAATTTTTAGCAAATTGTGGGCCCATTGCTACAATTTGGAAGAGGTGTTCTGACAACCTTACTCCGCATTTGAAAGAAAGGAATTTGGGCACCAGAAGCCTTTCTGCAGTTATCTTTAATGTGGATTACAATCTCTTGTGGTTCTCTTCAGGGCCTCCTTGATCCACATGTCATCCTGGATCTGAGAGGTTTTGCCCACTGCTGGTATCCATTATACAAACTTGTGTGATTCCATATTATCCCGTTTTTATCCCGTATGCATCAATTTTCATTCCATATTGTATGTGCAAATGCATATAATTTTCATGTATTTTCGCATACGATAGATACAAATTTGCCCATTCAAATTATTCAAAAATCGTTTTCAGTTTTTCGAAAATCCAAAATTCGTCCAAATCTGTGGATCTGGATTTTTGAAAATCCGATTTGAAATCAAATGTTGATATTCAACGGATTCAAATTGGATTTTTGAATTTTCAAATATCTGTGTGCATCTCTAAAGTTCTGTACCAGTCCATACCTTGCAGTCCATACCCTCGCAAGGCTTCCTGGGAAATGTAGGCAGCGGCGTGCCTAGACTTAATGGACACCGGCCGTGCTGCTCTCACAGTCGCCCCACCAGCAACCAGGTAAGCACCCCCAAAGTGGCCATGGGTGGGGTGCGGGGGTGGCAGCTGTAGCTTCCCCTGGAAAGAGAAGGGGCCATGGCCCTTTCTCTTCCGAGGGGAAAGGCCCGATCGGGCCGTGAAACCTTGGAGGGGGGGTGGGGGGTTTCTACTTTGGCTTCCCTGGCAAAGATAAGGGGTCATGCCCAGCTTTTCTTGCCAGGGGACAGCCAGGGAAGGCGGCAGCCGGCCGCACCATGGGAGCTCCTGAAGGAGCCAATGGCGCAGGCTGCCGGATCGGCCACCTGTCAGAGTGGCAGAGCATGCACTCTGCCTCTCTGACAGCTAGGCAGGCGCCGGCGGGGCCGGTTTGGGATGGGTGCTGGTGCACTCGCACAGCACCCGCCCCAAACCGTTTCCAAATCTGGCCCTGCCACCGCTGTCCCGCGCTTGTGCGTACGTGCAGGGTCTCCAAGAAACCATTCCTGTTTGGAACGGTTTCCCCTTTAAAAACGTTTCGCCAGAAAACGGATCTGTTAGATCCGTTTTCGGCGGCGTGTGTGAAAAGGCCCTAAAAGATACTTGCTAGGCTGTCATGGGTAAGATTTATAGTTGGACACTTCTAGAAAGGAACTTTGCCAAATGGTACTGTTTTGTCCCCTTCCGGTAGGGATGCGCACAAACTGAAGTTGGTTGTCCAGTTTGAATCAAATCAAGCACATCTTTGTTCAATTCAAATCGGAACTTTTTCCAAAGGTTTTTGGCTTGATTCAAACACCCTTTAATTTTGGATTGAACAGGGTGTGTCTGCTATGTTTGTTAGACTATTGCTTTGTTTGGTTCAAAATCAAACTCTGCTTTCGAGCACATTGGGTGTTTGCTTTGAATTCAAACTTTTCAAATATCTCTGTTCCACCTGAACCAGTTCAATTCACTGCTCTACCTTCCAATTTTGTTTCTCCACAAGGTGAACCTCTCTTTCTTCCTCTTTCACCATCCCCTCAACCACAAGCTGCAGGTTCTATCCATGCAATTCAAACTGTGCTTTTCTGGAAATAAAAGCATCTAAACTTCATGGGACTTATTCCTGCGTAGACATGGATCGTTGTCTTATTTCCTAAATCAAACGGTTCTAAACTCTTCAAAGCATCCCTCTTCCCAGCCCCGAAAGATCTCAGCAACGGAAATGGCTGATAGTTCCACGTACTGTAAATCTAATTTTCCACTCTTGGCACAGAATTAATTCTTCTTGAGAATATGAGTCTATTAGCTTGACCACCTCATTTTATCGTCTTATTAATCTCATTTAGCATAAGAAATCGAGAAACTTCATAAAAAGAGACATAGTAATACACTTGAGGGTCACAGACTTTTTATTTATGTGGGTGTCTGGACCTGATATAAAAAACCTCACAGTGCCTGCTGATGAAGTGGCCCCTGGTTAGTACCTGGCCAATCGAGTCTTTCCAGTTCAGAGCTGCTGCCTACGAATGATTGGATGGACCCACCACAAGAAGTTCTTACTAAATCTGCTGCTAATTAAGACTGCTCTTGATCTTCCATAGGGTGGGGAGTGGGAGAGAGAAAAAGCGGAGAGATCTGTAGGATCCTGAGGCACTTGTGATTAACCAGAACTGGAGAGGGGGGGGGGGAGGGTACCGTTTCCTACAAAAGACCTGCATTGTTCATTATTTTCCATACAGTTGCTGCCCTTTGTTATGCAACCCTCCATTATGGGGGCCAAGGATCAGCAAATCCAGTTTCCATTGTCATAGCAAATCCATAGCACATTCAGTTGTCATGGGTATCTAAGGCACCCTCTGGTCACCCCATTACCTAAGCATCCAAATGGTGGGTTTTCTAGGGACCTTGGGCAACCATGTGACTCTTGCCCCCAATAGCCTGCAAATCGCTGCCACTAACCCATGAGGTACCTCACCAGGAATGCCGTGCAGTAATTTTGGTGTGACTCATGGTGGAGAGCTTTCTTCCCCCTGTGGATGGACAAGTTGGGAGGGGAGAGGAAGCAACTGAAGAAGATGATGATGATGATGATATTGATGAAGATGATGATGATGAAGAAGAAGATGATGATGATTCGGCTTTTTTACCCCACTTCTCTCACCCCTTTAAGGGGACTCAAAGCGGCTGACAAACCTTCTGTTCTTCTCCCCACAACAGAACATCCAGTGAGGTAATTGAGGCTGTGAGTACTCAGAAAAGAGCTGTGACTTGCCCAGGTCACCCAGCTGGGTTTGTGGAGGAGTGCAGAATCAAACCCACTATTCCAAGATAAGAGTCCGGCTCCCTAACCACAAGACCAAATTGGCTCACCAGTAATACTGAATACAGGAATATTGCTGCTTCAAGTTATCCTGGGAGCAATCCTTGCATCCAGACATGAAACAACCAGAACACAGAATTCAGGGATCCTTTCCTCCCTTCTCCTCTGACTGTAGAAAAATTTAGGCTGGGATTTTCCGACAGCCTCCAGGCCTCATCTCTACGTTCGTATTTAGATGTTTTTAACGTTTCAAAACGGGAGGAAATTCAAGTGGCTTTGCGCCGTTTTTTGGCTGGCTGATTTAAAGCCTCGCTAAGCTATTGTTGTCTGAACCATTACTAATGAGATTAAACTGGGTGTGAAAGGCAGCTCACACAATAGATTTATCTGAGTGCTTTTTAACAGGCAGGGAAAGTTGCCGGTCGCCTACTCCCCCTTGCCACAGACATCTGCTCTTCCTTTGTTTCAGTTGCCTTCTTTTAACTCATTGTCTTAGCTGCCTGTGAATCACTGCAGTCTCTTTCTCGAGGTCACTGTTGGAGAATCTATGGAAGATGTGTGGGGCAAAGCATTTATTTGGGGGGGGGGGGAACCAGAGAGGGAGGGAGGAAGGGAGGGAGGGAGGAATCTCTTCTCTAGATACGAGCCAATTGGCTTGACGGCATTAAAAATTTAAAAATCAATTGATTCTAGGCCTTTTTTGAATAGATGGGAACAGCCACAGCAGCTATTATTAATTAATAACTTAATTTAGTATTATTAATAATAATTGCTGTTGGGTGAGCTATAAAGACACACAGGCACATCTGGCCTTGGAGGAACTGGGTGGACGGAATGGTTGGAAGGGGGTTAGCAGAGACAGAACTTCAGCAATGCAGAGAGTGTTTCCTCAGGAGAGGACTCAGCTTTGCCGCTTCATCAGGGATCTTCAAAGATAGAACCCCCTCCACTCCAGAGCTTTGCCCTCACCAGTTTTTATATATATATATCTTCTCCTAAACTTCACACAACTGTTCCATTTCGAATGAGGAAAAATATTTGTCTCTAAAGGAACATCTATTCCCATATCAACTTGCCTGTGTCTTAAAACCTGGAGGGGAGTCCCACCACCCTCACAGGCAAAAGGGGTGGGTACCTGGTAGAGGGCCTCCTCAATGATGGCCCTCAGGCTGTGGAATAGTCTCCCCCCCCCCTTGAGATGTGTCAATCACCTTCATTGTACAGTTTTTTACATTGTACATTTCGGAATGCAGTGGCAACGAATTGAATTTAACCAAAGGCCAAGGCAACGAATTGAATTGAATTGAATTCAGTTCAGGTCATTGCCCGGGCCTTTGGTAAAATGGGGAAACACTTTCCTCTTCTCTCTTGCAGTTGCTATTGCTTTAATACATACTGTTATTGTTTTAATAATGTTTGATTTTAAATGTTGTTACCCTCCCGGAGATCTCCGGGTGTAGGTTAGGATAAATATGTGAATAAATAAATAAATAAATAAATAAATAAATAAATAAATAAATAAATAAATAAATAAATAAATAAATAAATAAATAAATAAATAAATAAATAAATAAATAAATAAATAAATAAATAAATAAATAAATAGGAATGTGCAAGAATATTTGTATTTGTATGAATCAAATTCAAAACAAAAACAAAAGCATCCATGCACATCCCTAGTAAATAATTAAAATGCAAAGGTTGTAATCCAAATAAACTTGATTTTCGTTCCAGGATGTGACCCAAATTTCTCCTGTCCTGAGATTTCCAATGGTAAATAGAAAGAGATATGGGACGTAACATGGAGATGAGGTGTGCCACACAAAATCCATACAGAGAACAAAGGTCACACAACAACCTGGGGTGGCCCAGAACCTCCAAAGCGTGACAAGAGCTGAATGAAATAGCCCAGAAGTCTGCCATTGTCAATCTGGTGCCAACACAATAAGTCTCTTACAGTTACAGGGACCAGTGGGGTGAAAATTGAATGAACAAACAAGGGGTGGATGGAGAGGTGTATAGTGGCACCTTTCCTGCACAGAAGCAAGAAGAGTAAAAAAATATACATATTCATATTAGCACCAGCAAGTTTAAAGGATACTAAACCATACAAATTAAGTGGCACATCTAGTGAACCAGTGCATATATCCGTTTTGTTGGCTGATTTAAGCCCTGGAAAAGCGAGCAGAAGCAGAGGAAGAGTTGCAGTTCCATGCGTCTGACATATACAGCAAGTATTTTTGCCTCCCAGAATTCAGTGTGGCAAGGGGCCAAAGTCACAGTTTGCTGAGGATCTCAGGCAACATTCGGCTAGCCCTGTGTTTACGGCAGCTGCCTTACTGTGCCATTTGTCAGGGATTCTCTGGGCTATGGATCACACCACATTTGATGCAAGTTCAAACTTAGTTCATGTCTGTGAAATTTTGTGGGATTTCAAAGATTATATTCAGGCAAGTTTGACCTTTTCACACACACCCAACCCAAACCCCCCCTCCCAGACACAAATTTTGAGAATTTTCAGATTTTGTGATCTGCCCCATTCCTAGCACCATTCCTGTTAGCATTAGAGATGTCTGCAAATATTTTGTGTTTGGTTTGAATCAGATCAAACAGGGGCTGGTTGTGTTTGAAGTAGGGCTATGCCACAAATATTCATAACATCCACAATTCGTACAAATTTGACCAAATTCGGACATTCGAATTGGAATCCAGTGTTGGCACATTTGAAGATTGACATTCAAATTCGAATCAAGTGTTTTGATAAATTTGTATGAAGCTTTGTATGGGATTCATATGCTATTCGTAAGCATTCATATGGGATTCGTATGGGATTCATATGGGATTGAACATTTGTATCGAATAGGAATTCCACCACATTCGAAGGGGATTTGAATGAATACAAATTTTCTTGCATTCAATTCAATCTGAATCAAATTAAAAAAAAATTGTTCAAATTGGTTCAATTTTGACAATTCTGACTTTTCAGTACAAAATCAAATTCAATTCAAAAGTTTTGGATATCCATGTTCGATTCAAAACAGTTTGAACCTGAACCAGTCTGGCACATCTCTAGTTCTCAACTGTCAGAATTTGGAACAAGTTGGCATTTCAAGGGGATGAAGCTGAAGCTCTGTTCCCTGAAATTCATACTTAATTTAATCACAGACTAATAGACATGGTAGAATAGCTTGATGCCTGTGCATTTTAGACTGATTAGAATTCAGGATATCTATCTATCTATCATCTATCTACATCTAGTTCTGATTTATATCACTTCCTTTACCAATAGGTTCCAAGGCAAAGTTGAGTAAAGACAAATTAGAAACTATAAAAACCTAATTTTAAAATCAATAAAACCATTATCGAAGCCAATAAAGAGTCAGCAGGGGAGTTTTCTGTGTATGGATTCCTGTTCCTATTTAGATCATATGCTTTGAATTGAGGCACATGTACACAGATGAGCAGATTTCCACAAGTTTTGCATCCATTCCAAGTGTGTGAATTTGGCTGCGTTAAATCATAGATGCACATATGCAAATGTGTGCGTATCTGCCCAATGTGAACATTTAGGATGGACAGGAAACTCCCATGCATGGAATCATCCTCTTTCTGGAAGATTGTCCAGTCCCTGTTCAATAACCCCAAGAAACAACAAGAAGAAAATCAACTTCAACCCACATGTAGAGAACATGTTAAACAGCCTCACAGGTGAAAAACTGCACTCTTACTCTCTGATGGCAAGAAGTATTATATGTCTATTTAAAGAATAGTAATTATTTCTATATTTGTAAAGATCGGTGCCTATAAATAGGAAAATGCAAATGTTATGCAAATGTGTATTCCCTTTTGTCTTCTGCAAGATACTTTTTCCTTTGTGATGTAAAGAACTGGCTGCCCTAACAGGATACCTGTTCTCAGTTATTTAAGAACTAGACATTTGCTGCTATTTGATGAGGGATGATGGAAGGGGTAGATGGAGGACTTCCTTCCTCTCCCTCCCTCCTTCCCCTCCCTCTCTTCTCTCCTTCCTTCCTTCCCCTCCTTCCTCCTCTCCTTCCTTCCTCCCCCTCCTTCCTTCTCTCCTTCCTCTCCCTCCCTCCTTCCCCTCCCTCCTCTCCTTCCTTCCTCTCCCTCCCTCCTTCCTTCTTCCTTCCTTCCTCCCTCACCCTCCCTCCCTCCTTCCTTCCTCTCCCTCCTTCCTCTCCCTCCCTCCTTTCTTCTCCTTCCTTCCTCCCTCCCCCTCCCTCCTTCCTTTCCTTCCTCCCTCTCCCTCCCTCCCTCCTTCCTTCCTCTCCCTCCCTCCTTTCTTCTCCTTCCTTCCTCCCTCCCCCTCCCTCCTTCCTTCCTTCCTCTCCCTCCTTCCTCTCCCTCCCACTGCCTCCTGCCTCCCTCCCCCTCCACTTCCTTCCTTCCTTCCTCTCCTTCCTTCCCTCCCTCCAGAAGGTGCCTGAGTTGTAAATTCTTTGTTTAGGATTCAAAGCAATGATCAGCTAAAACTCCCAGCATTGCATCTGATGGATTGTGCAACCAACACATAGCAACGTGGTCTCTGAGAACAGCCTAAACCGGAAAGCTGAGTCCCAGATGCTTGAGCTTGGTTTGAAATATGAGCTTTCCTCAGCCATTTCTTCTTATTTTGCCAAACAAAAATAAAAATAAAATAAAATACCTCAGGCTCTGCATTTCGCTATAGTAGGAATAATCATTATTCATTACCTAACCCTCTTAAAAGCACGAGAACCATGCCGATTGCTAATAGCCAGGCAGGTGGCCTGTTAGCGACTAATTAATTTCTCTAGTACACTTTGCTGTTCACATAGAAAACAGCTTTTGAAGTCATAAAACTGTCACAGTGATGGTTTTAGGAAGAGGTACCTGAAGACAAGGAAGATAACAGAGAATGGCACTTGAGTTCTTTTCGGCGCTGGTCCTAAGGATGTGCACAATTATTATTATTATTATTATTTAGTTCAACTTGTGTCAAATCTTGCTGTTCCCAGTTCCCTCCCACACCATTTTCCTTTTGTTTCTTGTCTCTTTAGATTGTAAGCCTGAGGGCAGGGACCTGTCTAAGATTAATATAATATTGTAACCCGCCCTGAGACCTTCGGGTATAGGGCGGGATAGAAATACAAATCAATCAATCAATCAATCAATCAATCAATCAATCAATCAATCAATCAATCAATCAATCAATCAATCAATCAATCAATCAATCAATCAATCAATCAATCAATCAATCAATCAATCAATCAATCAATCAAATGCAAGATAATTCATACTTGTTCAAATAGATCTCCTCCATCTTTGACAGCTGAGCAGGGCCTCTGGAGGCCGGATTGGGATGGGTGCCCAGCACTCTCTCCAATCCAGCCCCGTCACCACCACCCCACACGTGTGTGGACAAGCGGGGCCTCCAAGAATCTGCCCCTGTTTGGGGCAGTTTTCCAGCGGCATGTGTGGAAAGGCCCTATAGCCCACATGGTGGTGGCAACCATGACAGGTGCCTTCTAGCTACTTCTCTATCATAGGAAAGTGCACCTTTTCTAGCAAAGTCGTCTTTGGCTGGTGTGGTGGGGAGAAAGTTGTCTGGATCATTATACATGTCTGTGAGAAGCATAAGAAAAACCCTGCTGGATCAGATCAGGGTAGCATCCGGCCCGCACAACACCTATGCAGAAACAGTTCACATTTGTACCTGTTCGTGTTGAATCTCTGGTTCATGTAGCCAGAAATTCCATCAAACCAAACCAGTCCCTGCTATTCAGCTGATCAGTTTGAGTCTTTGCCATTGAAAAAACCTTTTTCTCCAATGGAAAATCTGTATTTTTTTTTTCAAACAGGTTCAGAATGAAACACGGACAACCGTTTTGTTCGTGTAAATGGCCCATTGCTGAGCTGAAGGAACTAGGGATATGCACAAAAATATTATTCATTATTTGGCTGAATTCAACTGCATTCGGACATTTGGATTCATATCAAATGTTACCCACATTTGAAGGCTGACATTTGAATTTGAATCGATTGCTGCAGAACAATCGTACAATCTTTGCTACATTTGTGATCCTGGGAGGTGGGAAAGTGGCTGCCCGTGTCACATCTACAATGGATCCAGAATGGATTGAGAGTGGATACAAAGTGGATTCAGGGCAGATTTCTCATGTTCCAAGCAGATACACATGGGATACATAGCGGATATGTGGCAGATATGGATGGGATACATATGGGATCCATATCTAACATTCGTATCAAATTGAATCCTACCATATTCAAAGGAGATCTGTTCAAATGAATACAAATTTTATTGCATTCAATTCAATACAAATTGAATGCAAAAACAAAAAAAAAACAAATTCATTCCCATTCCTAGAAGAAATGGGTACAGTCTTTATTCATGCGCATTCTTACCCTGTCCGGGGACAGTGGGGCGCCATGATTAGAATCCACACAGCCCCCTGTTCTGGGAGGTGGAGATCTCATTCTGTCGCCACAATGGGCTTCATCACTGAAATGGTCCCCCAAGGAATTCCAGAGGTCAGGAGGCTTCCGTGATGGGGCTAAAGGTGACATAAGTTTTGGAGATAGACACAAAGCTAGGGATGGGCCATCCAAATGCAGATGAACCTATCCCACACTACCAGTGACCTGTCCAAGGCAGGCCTAGGACATATGACTGCTGCTGTGGGATAAACTGGGACAGGTTAGGGGCATGCACAAATGCATTTTTTGCATTTGAATTTGAGTCAATTTGAATATTTGAATATTCAATTTGATTTGAATTTTTAAAATCCAGATATTAAAAGATCCAATTTGAATCCATATTATCTGGCTCCATACTTTCAAGAATCTGATTCAAACTCAAAAATACAAATGTCAGCAACATTTGTATGCGATTTTCAAATTCACGTGCATCCTGCTTTCATCCCACTTTCATCTTGCTTTCATCCTGCATTGTAAGCGCAAATAAACACGATATTCAGATGTGATGTCCACAGATCAGTCAAATTATTCAAAAATTGATCGAATGTGTTACTTCCGATTTTCAGAAATCTGATTCAAATTCGAACATCAATATTCAACGGATTTGAATAAGATTTTTGAATATCTGTGCACATCCCTTAGACACGTTATTGCTGGCTTTGAATATCTCTTCAGGTAGTTGGTCTCCATAGGCCTGTATTAGGGTTTTGCAATGATATTCATAACATTCAAAATTCACACTAATTCAGCTGAATTCGGACATTTGAATTCGGATCGAATGTTGGCCCACTCAAAAACTGACATTTGAATCCAGATGAAATGTTTTGATACATTAGTACGAAACTGTGTGTGGGATTCATATGGGTTTTGTATGGGATTCGTGTGGGATTCGTATGGGATTGAACATTTGTATTGAATTTGAATTCTGCTACATTCAAAGGGGATCTATTTGAACGAATACAAATTTTCTTGCATTCAATTCAATACAAATCGAATCTTAAAAAATGTGTGCATATCTCTAGCCTGTATTACTTGGAGAAGTTAATTTTTTTTATCTCCCCTACCAGCAGTTACACCAGGTCCTACTCCTCAGATCAAAAGAATCCCCTTTAAATCCAGCATTAAGGGTTTAAAAATGCATCAGCTGCCAAAGTTTCCAGGACTTTAGGCTTCCTTCCACATTCTGTGATGTGATACAAGAGATCAATGGAAGATTGACAAGGACATCTGGAGCTAGCGTGGAAAGGGCAAACCACATGTCATAATGCCAGCACCCTTATGTGAAAGCTGCCTGTCCATGGCATGAGGATAGGGCAGCGGCCTTTTAGGATAACGGTATTGGGGGCAGACAACAGGTGGCAACTGACAGATGGAGAGACTCTGAAATTTCCACTCCATAAAAAAGACAGAACGAGGCTTTAGCTTTGGGATCTGTTCATTTTTTAATATCTATGGTATAAATGCAGAGAAACTGTGTTTGATCATCATATTTTGCCGTGTGTGATTTTCACAAGGCTTGTGCTAACAGCATCCAACGATCACAGTGAATGAGGTGCAGCATTCACAGTCTGTGGCCATTATATAGTTTAGTGGGGCCTGTTTGGGGCAGAGACCTAATGGCAGAAGAAAACTCTCTAGAAAAGGCCCGCGCCGCCCTGGAGTGTGCTGCCTGCCTCTCTGGGGCCCACTTACCTGGTGGGCACACTCCGGTGGTGGCGTGGGTCTTTTCCAGGGCCCTCTGGAACCGTGAGGAGGCCACCAGGAGGTAAATACAGGACTTAAAGTAAAACCTGCAAGAGGGCCGGGTATCCATGCTCGGATACAAATATCCCCACATCCATGGGGGAGATATTCAGCTGGAGCAGAAAAATGGCTCCCTGCACACCGCTACATTGGCCCGTTTGTTTTCTATTACTTTTTTCAATCTTGTGATTTCCTTGCTGGTAAATCATACTTTGTAATGCTGTTCCACTTTATCGTGCCTTTCTTTTATAATCTGCTTGTGCGACCCCCTTGGAGTTACAGATTAGGCGTTCCACTGTGTCCCTGAGCTTCTCTGCTCAAGCCGCATTTGCTGTCATAATGGGCCTCCCCAGCCCCCACCGTCGTCTCAGTGGAAATGGCACAACGGGCATCGCCTTGTGCTGCAAATGCAAGACCTTCCATCTCTTTCCTCAGCTTAGGGATGTGCACAAATATTAATAATATTCAAAATTTGTAAAAAGTCTACTTCTGGCAAGGAGTAAACATCCAGGAAAGGCTTAAAATTAAGGGTTACTGACGTGGAAAAAGGTAGTTTCTAGTAGAGTCATGCGATAAGAACAAGAAGAGGGGCAAAACCTTACCTCTGCCAACACAATCTCTGTGGTCACACTTACGGTTTAATCCAGCTTCAGTCCACTTTCAGAGTGAGAGAATACATCAGCAAGTGAGAAGCTGTTTTCTTTTAGCATTAAATAACTCAGAAAATTCAAATTTGGGATAGATAATGTGGAAAGACAATCACTGGTCATTTCACTGAGGTGTTCTCTCGCTCTGAAAGTGGATTGAAGCTGGATTAAGCTTTAGGTGTGACTGCGGCCTCAAAGCATTCATTGTTCAACAACTGATTCCCCTTTCCAAATTTCTACATGAGAGTTAATTCCAGCGCTTTTCTACAGCCTTTTCCTACTGTAGCTTTTCATCTTCCATGTACTGTCAGATGTACTGTCGCATGGAGCAGCACATTGCCTGGCTGAAGACATCGCCAGTCTGGTCTCACCCCACCCTTGAAAGGGGCTGGGGGTGACCTAACTGAGGGTGACCCGGTGCCCTTTCAACTGCTGCAGTACCAATCAGACTGCAGCACCCAGCAGTGAACCCCTCGGTGCCCAGCGGCACCCAGGGGTTTGAGCGACCACCACCCCTTGTGCAACAACTTACCTCATCGTGCCCAGGGTGCTCCTTCGGAGAGCAATGTGCTACAGTCTGCGTGGACGCACGTGCTCATGGTAGCTCAGCCCCACGCTCACCTGGGGTCAGTCTACCAGAGAACACACCTGCGCAGAGAGCAGAAGATCACTCTCGGGGGGCCCCCAAGGACCACTCTGGGCCCAGCAAGGTAAGTTAATTGTGCGGGCCTGCCAGCTGTTGGTCCATTTTCAGCCCAATAGTGGCAGCAGGGGGTGGGGCCCACAGCTGTTCAGGAGAGAGACTGTGAGTC
This sequence comes from Aspidoscelis tigris stejnegeri, assembly GCA_023333525.1. Classification (NCBI taxonomy): domain Eukaryota; kingdom Metazoa; phylum Chordata; class Lepidosauria; order Squamata; family Teiidae; genus Aspidoscelis; species Aspidoscelis tigris. Next base: position 4,095,749 of record JALMGA010000023.1, read on the forward strand.
CTCTCCCTCCCATACAGCTGTGGGATGGCCCAGCATGCCCGGGCACGGGTATATAGTGTGATTTTGTGCTCTATACCCAGAACGCAAGTGGGCGTCCTAGGATGGGCTGTGGCAGTTCTGAACAGAACCGCCGGCCCAGCAGAGCGAACGCTCAGTCCCAGGGTGTCCTACTCGTGTTCCGGAGGCCCTCGTGCGAATAGGCCTCAGCTATATACCACCAAAAGCACAGATACATTTACTTCTCCAAATGCATAATGTATTTGTAACTTGATTTGTTCTTGTATGGAAGATATATTAATAAAAGAAATTTTTTCTAAAAATATATTTATATGTAACTTCCAGAGGAGTCAATAAATTCCAGAATTTTGGCCTCAAAGTAGGGATGTGCATGAATGTTTGTTGTGGTTTTTTTGTATTTGGTTTGTACTGAATCAAATGGAAGAAAATTGTATTCATTTAAATAGATCCCTTTCGAATGTAGTGGGATTTGAATTTGATTTGAATGTTCAATCCCATGTGAATCCCATTTGAATTCAGCCGTCAATCTTTGAATGTGCCAACATTTAATTAGAATACTGCTGTCTGATTTTGGCCAATTTCGTATTTTTAATATTACGAATATTCGTGTGCATTTTCCTACTTCAACGGAGTTTGCAGCAGAGCTCAAAGTTGACTATAGGCAAAAGGGAACCAAACTTTCATCAGTGTTCCTATCATTACTGGCTGGGAAATTACTCAGCCACTTATTAAAATACAACAGGTTTCACCCTGCATTTCCCCCGAGGAAAACGAACATTACAAGTTAATGGGGATCCCATAATCCTTGGACATCCATGGTCTTTTGCCAGAATCAATGGTTATTTCCAGATTTACAATATGGGCAGAACCATCAGGGCACAGTGGAGAGCTTTTAATTGCTCTAACACGGCCAGCTGTTAACTCCATCGGTTGCTTTATTTCTGCTTGATGATTATGAGATATATCCAAAAAGAGAGAAAGGGTGCTTCCGCACTGGCTCTAAAAACACATTTAAAGACACATACAGAACACATGAAGACTTACTTTCTGCACAGGAGGCCGGATCCGGGACGCTTCACGCGGCCGCTTCCGCACTCCAGCAGGCAAGACCCATTCTTAATGGGGTCTCAATGCCAAAGGATCCGGCCTGCTGGAAGACCTCGAAAATTAAGACTTCCGTCCAGCCCCTCACCTCGATCTGGTCGGAAGCAGGATGCTTCTGCACTCGGAGAGGTGAGGGGCCGGATTTGCCGGCGGCCGCCATCTTGCAGAGGATGGAAGCAGGCCAGTTTGCCTCCTTCATCCCTCCCCCGCGCACTGCGCACTGCCAGAAACGCACAATGACTGGCAGCTGCATGCTCCAGTCCCGCGGCTCTGGGGGCAGCGTCAGCGGCTTGGGAGGCCGGATCCCTTTTGGAATGGGTGCTGCGGCTGACCCAATCCATCCTCAACACGCGTGTGTGGATGTGCAAGGCCTCTGAAGATCTGTCCCTATTTCGGACAGATCCTCAGGAGGCCGGATCGCCGGGAAACGGATTTCCTTAAATCTGTTTCTCGGCGACAAGTTCAGAATCACTCAAAGGAAATGGTTCATAGGCATCAAACAAGGGCCTTGTTTTTTTATTATTTCTTCATTTATTATTGTATTTCTATCCTGCCCTATACCCGGAGGTCTCAGGGTAGGTAGCAATGCTTAAAAATTCTGCACATTAAAACAAAACAATATATATTAAAACAATAATATCTACAACAACATTTAAAATTGTATGCAACTGCACTGTTTTGATGGCTACTGCCAAAGCAAAAAGATCTCTCAGGATACCTAGGGGTCTTCCTCCTAGTTCTGATCACACTTTCATGTAATCTGGATCAGTGGGACAAGTTTTCCTGGATGCACTGATCCGGATCAAAGGCTGGTAAGTGCAGAAATGTCCTGAGCGCTGATTACAGTATCTATGTGATCCAGTTTGATCTTGTGGTTTGAATGCCAGACGCATATGTCACAGTCGTGGGGTTTGATTCCGCACTCCTCCACGAAGCCAGCTGGGTGACCTTGGGCTAGTAACAGCTTTCTTTCCGAGCACTCACAGCCCCACCTACCTCACAGAGTGTCTGTTCTGAAAACAGAAGGCTTGTTGGCCATTTTGAGTCCCCTTAAGGGTGAGAAAGGTGAGGTAGAAAAGCCAAGTCTTCTTTTTCTTCTTTTGGCACTGGGCCTTATTCTGAGTTATATCCCAGAATAAAACCCTGCCATCTACACATTCCTATAGACCACAGCAGGCTCTGGGTTGTGATTGTCATAATGTACACTAGCATATGGACAGCAGGATACTATTCTGGGATATAATCCTGAACATGTTAGGCCTATATTAGGATCCAAGAGTTACTAAGTTCGTTTGGTTCCAATCCTATCTGTAGATAAATGCATTTTTGGGCAACCAATAAAATCCCCAAAACACTAATATTTCCTGTGTTAGTATTTGCTTCGGGGATTCTATTTGTTGTATGTTTTTTCTGTGGTTGAATCTCTATATTGGGAGCTTTTGTTGGTTTGGGGACACATGGAAGTCTACCTGGAAAGTCTTTGAGTCAGGTTACAATTATTCATTAGGAAGAAAAAAAAAATTAAAAATTAAAAATTTAATTTACCACAACATCTACACTCTTTACTTCATTGGTTAATTTATGCCGCTCATCACAGAATTGTTCTAAGTTGGAAATATGCAGATAGTTTAAATATAAGCAGATGGGTTCAGGAACTATGGTATATTATGTTAAACGAAATAATGAAAGATCAAGGACAACGCTATTGGAGGGAGCCGAATGCCAACAAGACCTTACACATATGGACAATATGTATCGATGAAACGTTAAAGGCAACTGACTCAACACTACCAGAAAGAGAATTCCTAATGCAATGGATTGGCAATACTACCATATGACTGGACTTTGGAGCTCACGAGGGGATTAGGGGGTGGGTGGGTGGTCAAGGGGTCATGGGTGACGTGAATAATGCGTATAGAAAGACACTGTCTATAGTGCATTATAGACAATTGTATCCGCACAAAAAATGAATAAAGATATTTTTAAAAAGGAAGAAAAATAAAGCACTTCCATGTGCTGCTTCATGCTAATTGCATAAATGTCAGGCAAACTCTGACCAGCATTCGCATTTCAGTCCCAAGAGCACAAGATTCTCCTCTGGTTTCCATGGCTCATGTTTATCTCAACACACTTCTGAAAACCTCCTAATCAAGAGTCTGGGCTCCTTTCTACACTTACCTCAATTAATCCATATTAGCTAGAGCTGGACATTCGTTAGATCTGGATCAACCGCAGGCAAAGGCATCTTCATTGGGTCGGGGGTCGGAGTTAGAACAATAAATGTGTGCTAAGAAGTGCTACTAAGGAGTGAGCAAGTTTGGTCTAGTGTTTAGGGAGCTGGACCCTTATCTGGGAATACCGGGTTCGACTCCGCCCGACCCCATGAAGCCAGCTGGGTGACCTTGGGCCAGTCTCAGCTCTCTTCTGAGCTCTCACAGCCCCACCTACCACACAGCGAGTTCTGTTGTGGGGAGAAGAACAGAAGGTTTGTCAGCCGCTTTGAGTCCCCTTAAATGGGTGAGAAAAGCAGGGTAGAAAAGCCAACTCTTCTTCTACTACTACTGTAGGACTGATGTAGACTATATTTATCTGGTGCATTTTTGCACTTCCCTTCCTGTCAGCTGGATGGAAAAGGAGCATGATTAACCAATGTTGACTAGTGCTCACACTTGGAGCGCTAGTCAACTGTGGCCGTTCCCCCCTCCCCCCGTGATCGAATACTTATCTCTGGGCACCACCATTTCGGTTGAGGCACCAGCCGCAGCAGCGTCTTCTTCAGCGCCGTCACCCTGACAACGCTGACCCTCTGCACATGTGTAGTTGTGTCGATGGTTGTCTGCAGTGCCAGTGTGTTTGCCCTGCACCTCAGATGACCCTGCAGCACCGGAAGAGGTGTGGATGGTCGTGCTGCTGGATGCTTAAGGTAAGTCCTGGTAAAGGTTGGTGAAGGTGTGGAGCACAGTTTTACGCTCCATGACTAATCAACAATTAATGAACTTCTGCTGAAGCAGGAAACGCTTGGAGGCTGTAACAGTCTCCTCCAAATGCGGATGTCAACTACAGGCCATAGTGCGAATAGGCCTCTGATCTACCACTAATCCAGATTAGTGAGCCCTTAGCTCAGTTCTGCCTTAGCATAGTTCTGCTCTACTCTTGTGCAGAATATGTTTTTCTTAGAAGCTCCTTGGTCCAGATTGTCCTACTGGTGATGTGTTCTTAGCAGCTCCTTGATCTAGATTAACAAGTGGTGCAGGAAGAGCTGGACTAGGGATTATGACGAACCCTGCAGAATGTGCTAGATTACATTTAAATTCTAGCAGAATCCCATTTCTTGGGGGCCCGTGTGAGATCATCTGCTCCTTTAAAGAGTTCATGAAATATGAGAACAGAAGTAACATTAAAAACAACCTGGAGCTTTCAGCGAGTGTCCTGAGACCAGCAGATGAATGTCATTATTAAAGCCGAAAAGCAGAAGGTTTATAAAACTACATGGGACCAGCAAAGGAAATTAAAATATCTACATATGAATTATCTGAAGTTGAAATTATCCCAGTAATGTGCTCTGTAAATGGATTAGTGTCAAAAAATTGTAAAAGATATCTTGAAGAAACTGGTACACAAACCACAAATCACAGTTGCCTATCAAATACTGAAAGCTATTATCTTTGAAACAATGGAAATTGTCTGATGTGCACTCATTCTTTGATCTTCATCTTGCCAATTTTCTTTCTGTTTTAACTCACTCTGATGATTCAGTGGAGTAACTGAGTTGCCAGTGGTATTAATTATTATTACTCACTCGTATTTATTCATCAGCATTACTGGGGAAGGTAGAAAAATGGTAATAAGCAATTAAGCACTTAAGATCATATTCCCACTTACTGGGCAGTAAATCCTATCAAATTCAGTGGGATTAACTTTTTCTGAATAGTCATGTATCGCTTGGACTTCTAACTCTTGGCTTCCATGAAACCCCTTGCTCAAGTATTAGAATTTTGCTGAAAATGCTCCCACTAGCAGCATGGTTTCGCAATAGTCTTTTTTATTTTTCTTCATTTATCCATTCATTAATTTGTTAATCTGCCCCATGATGACACTGATGTATAGGATACAGTGTAGGTTGGAGTCACAAGTACAACTGACCTAGGAGGTGGAAAGAGCCTATACTTTTCAGTAATGGGATAAGGAAATTTGATCCCAGTGAAAGGATGAAGAGGAATAGGGTACCAAACACCATTTAAGAAAAGACAATTGGTCTTCCCTACATTGCATTGGCAGGGGACAGACATGATTAAAGTTTGGTTCGTATTCAAAAATTCAGTCAAGAGTTTGTGTTCAAACCTGTTTGCATTGAACCAAACATGTGGTTATTCAAATATCCGGAAATCTAATTGAATTGAACCGGTCTCCCATGGACTAACATGAACTATTTGTTGAAACAGTTCAATTCACTGTTCCTTTGAACTTGAAAAAGGCTCTTTTTCAAGGGAAGAACTGGTGTTTTTGTTTTGTTTTTAAACAAGTTTGAAATTGACTGTGAACAGCAGTTTGTTCTATTAAACAGTTTACTACTGAGCTGAACAAACAGGTCTTTGGTTTCATTTTGAACTGAAAATAATGGCTTTCATTCATGCATTTTAGGCATGAATTTTTGTTGTATTCAGTTCGTACTGTATCAAATGCAAGAAAATTTGTATTTTTCTGAATAGATCCCCTACAAATGTAGCGGGATTAGAATTCAATTAGAATGTTCAAATCCCATACGAATCCCATATGAAGCTTCATATGAATCTACTGAAAAAATCGATTCAAATTTGAATGTCAAATCCTCAAATGTGCCAACGTTCAATTTGAATTCAAGTGTCTGAATTTGGCCTAATTCTTATTAATTTTGAAAGTTACAAATACTTGTCAACATCCCTAATGCACATTTTCATTCTGGTTCAGCAAGACAGGTAGGATTCCTCTCAAGGGTCGACATCACCATCACCCGTCCTGCCCACTGCAGCAATGACAGGGAGACACCTCAGTTGCACCTCCACAAACACAAAAAGCGCAACTAAAAGCAGATCATTCCCTTCCTTGGCCGCCACAGGTTAGCAGAGGTGTGCATTTCCACATGACAGCGGGCATGACAGTGGGCGCCCCCTACTTGCAAGTGGCTCAAAATTTTCTCCCAATTCAGGTCCCAGACTTGCTATCAGGGAAGGGGTGTGTGTGTAATAATGTAGCTGTTTATTTAAAGAAATCCCCAAGCGGCTGCTGATCGCAGCATGCATGGCAAGAACAGGGAGCAGAGGTGAAACCCTGCCCACTAATACTGTGTTCGCCAAGTTCTGCCCCAAATAACCCAGGAGCATCTGCATGTCCCCAGGACAGTACATGCTAGCCCCCTATTTTGAAAGGAGTATTATTATTATTATTAAAGTTTATTTCTTGAACGCTATAAATGTACACTTGCTAAGTTTTTTTTTTAATATATGTATTGTCTCGCATGTAGTCCGTATTAGGGCTTTGCATGGAGATGCTCCCAAGGTGACCTTGGACTATTTCCAGCATGGGGACACACACTTAGTCTCCATTTTTGGAGTGGGCCAACCTGACCAGCTGCATTGCAAACATGTGTACACATTAACTCATTGCAATCTTAACAGGGAATTTGCGCATGGAAATACACATTTGGGGAAAAGAAGGTACTAGGGATGTGCATGATTTTTTTGTGAATTCAGTTTTATGAATTCAATTATACTGAACTGAATACAAAAAGTTCTATTCATTAGAATAGATCCCCTTTGAATGTGATAGATTCAAATTCTATACAAATGTTTCATACGGATCCGATTTGAATTGAATCTACAAATTGCCTATGAATCCCTACATACCCCATACATATGGGATTTGTACGGGATTTGTATCAGCCCCGAACACATCAAATCCACTCTTAATCCACTTTTAATCCATTCTGAATCCTCTTTGAATCCACTCTGTTGTTGCTGATGTGACTGGGGCAGCTGCTTTTCCACCTCCCCAAGTTCATGAATGTAATGAAGCTTTGTACGAATGTATAGAAACATTCAATTCAAATTCAAATGTCTGAATTCAGGCAAATTCATATGAATTTTGAATGTGAATATTCATGCACAGCCCTAGAAGGAGATGCCTAAAAGCCCTGGAAAACGTGTGGGAACAATAATGTGTGCAATTAAATAATTTGAAAGAGCCACGATTCTGAAGTGACTCCTGCTTTCCCCCCATATCCCTGATCCAAAGGCTGCTGGTGGTGGCTGCTTTTGGACATCTGAGGAGCTACTATTGAAAATAAAAAGGACCAACTTCCTTTTTGTTTTTTTTCCACATGGGCCTAGAGCCAATTGCTTGGGACTTCAGAGAAGTCTTCTAAGAAGTTTTCAGATGAAACCAGGCAAGCTTTATGTAGATGAGCGCACATTTTGTGGATCAATTCATTAGGAAGCTGGACAGGTATTGGAAAATGGCTTGACCAAGTAATGCCTCGTTTTGTTTCAATGGATTGTTGGAGACTTGCAACGCTGCTTGAGGATTAAGGAAGCAGAGAGGGAGGGGAAGTTATTTCGGAGCCATTGACAGTTTTGCAACCAGAAAATAAGCATCTTCCATTTGTTACAGGCAATGGATGTTCAGCTTTTGAAAAATGGCTTCTTCAAGGATTGGTTAAAAATTAAAAGCATAAGGTTAAAGCTGCTGGGAATGCAATTAACTTTTCAAATTAAAGCCTATTTTGGTGTTTGCAGCTTTTCCTCAGTGCAGGGAGGGTGGGGTTACAAAAAGAAAGGTCCCGTGGACAACCCCTGGTGGGTTCCAAATGCAGCCAAGGCCTTGAGAGATGAGCAGAGGGACTAACCGTTAATGATATAATGCAATTAACTTCCCAGAGATGCAAAGCCCTTTCCTTTCCTCCATCATGCCCATGTGCGTGAGCGCACAAACACAAACAGACCCTTGGAAGCGAATGCGACTGGGGCATGTTTTCTTGGTGGGTAATTTAATATCCGTATTGATCCAGGTAAGCAATTCAAAGCAATGTAGTGCATTGTGGTAAGCCCAACAGGTAATTAAGTGTTTACCTTCTGGGTTCATCTGCCTCTCTCTCTTCTAAACCAAAGCAGCAGGTGAAAGAAATTTGTTTTCTCATTCAGCTTAGTGCAAAGTTCATTCTCCAATTGATTATTTTCTAGCTCCTCTGAAGCAATTCCAGATGTTCAATCACTTTCGTCTCACCATCTGGATACATGGGGGTCAGCACTCTGCCAGAAGCCTCGGGCAGTGACGACTTTTCCCTTGGTGGTGATCATCAGAAATAATGAAGTTGATTTAAAACAGAATTTAAATAAGAGAGAGAGATGCAGAAACCTGAGCAGAGCAGACATATATCTGTGTTTGCCAAGCCAGGCTTGCCAAAGGTGGGCTTCCTGCACCTGGGATTCACATGGTGGCCTCAATGACCTGACTCAGCGAGGCTCCATCAAAGTCAGCAGCTGCTGCAAAATGGTCGCAAAGTAGTTACCTGTGGCTTCCGTGGCACTTTATGGCCATATCAGAGCACTTTAGTAGCTGCCACAGCACTTTATGGAGGCTGCAAAGTGTTGCCATGGCAGCAACGTTGTCACAAAGCAGCCCATAACATGCCCCCAAGGTCTTTTATGACATCCTCATGACACACTTGCAGCCACTATAAGACTTCATGGCCACTATGTGGCACGTTTATGGCCACCACGGCCTTTTATGGTGGCAACAAAAGGTGTCCCCTCGAGCCAGGCACAAGCCGAGCATGAGCAAGTGTGGGATGGGATGGCAGGCTGCCACGGGCAGCTTAGTGGTGCCAGGATTCAACTTATTGTTGCATCTGGAAGAGCGAATTTGCAAATTACTGAATTTTCTGGCGTATAAGACTACTTTTTAACCCAGGAAAATCTTCTCAAAAGTCAGGGGTCGTCTTATACGCCTGGTGTCGTCTTCTTATTCGGCGACTATATCCCAAATTCTATATTTTAACTGGAAAGTTGGGGGTCGTCTTATACGCACAGTCGTCTTATACGCCGGAAAATACGGTAGTGGTTGTAAAGCAAAATAAGCAATTATTTTCCCCATCCTTGGTTGGAACAAAAAAACCCTTCTGGGCCTGAAGAATTTTGGGAAAGCTATCTCTAGACAAGACCCAAAGCATATCTGTCTCCAATCTTAGCATCCTGGTGTTAATGCCGCATCTGTATCTAGTAATTGTTTAGAACAAAGTACTTATGTCAAATAAAGCAGCCATTCTTTGTGTGTGATACAGAAGTGAAAGAAGACTAGTGAATCACCATCCAGTCCTTTTCAGGCAGTGCAAGCTGTTAGTCTCTCCATCCAAGACTTAATAGATTGAACCTATGGCAGCATCTTCATGGGTACCATGAAAGAATCTCTTAAATGCTCCAGGAGGAGGACATCCAAACATCTCAATGTCTTTGTAGTGGTGTATTTACAACCAAGCACCCCAACCAGCCTCAAGATCTTCCCTTCCATCCAGCAGTTGATCTACCTGGCTTTATGGCTCTTGGAGTGGATATTGTCTCAGAAGAGGAAGAAGAGGAGGAGGAGGAGGAGGAAGAAGAAGAGTTGGCTTTTCCACCTCCCATTTCTCACCCATTCAAGGGGACTCAAAGTGGCTGGCAAACCTCCTGTTCTTCTCCCCACAACGGACATCCTGTGAGATGGGTGGGTCTGTGAGAGCCCAGAAGAGAGCTGTAGCTAGCCCAAGGTCACCCAGCTGGCTTCATGGAGCAGTGCGGAATCAAACCCCAGTATTCCCAGATAACAGTCTGGCTCTCATACACTAGACCAAAGGGCCTTGTCCTCTTTAAAGAGACAGGGAAGGGAGGATACATCTTCCCATCTCTGTTTCTGGCCAGCCCTTTTTCATCCCAAACCCAAAATGGCCAAAATGGCTTCACAGGTAGGGAACATTCATCCTCCAGATGCAAAGCTTTAGAGGTGGTGATAGACACAGTGTTTGCCTTCACCTCAGAGACAGTTCACCACTACATCCTGCCCCAGGTGAAATGTGGCCTATGATAAGATCCACACAATGACAGGAAAGACTCAGGAGCCAGGAACACCGACAAACAGACCACAACAGCTGATAACCAGTAATCCTCATGGATAGAGATGTGTAAAAAACGAATTTTAGTTCAGTAAGAATTGAACTGAACCTCAAGTAGTTTGGTTTGATTTGAACCTCTTCAAACAGCTTAAGCCAAACCCAATCATTCTTCATTTTTTAGGGTTTTTAGAAGTCCTCATAAAGGGCAAAAACACACAAAAAAAGGAACTGTTCAATTGAAGAGCCAGCTTGGTTAGAATCAAACCTTCAAACCATGGCTGGTTTGGTTCAAACTGAACATCTTCAAACTATTCAGCCCAAGGTCAGCCACTGCAACATTTCCTTCTGGCCTGTGGCTTTCACAGTGTGCAAGTGGTTATCTAGGAAGGCTGTCTTGAAATAAGCTACCGTGTAACCAAACCAAAGAGCTCTTTAAACCCAGGGCAATCTCTCACTTCCCTTCCCATCCGCTGGGTGGGAAAGGAGCACCATTAAGCACCATTGACCAGCACTCACGCTTGGAGCTCTAGTCAACTTTAGCCATCCCCACCCCCTGCCACCGTCAAAATCAAATACTTACCTGATTCGATTGTGGGGCCGGTCCTCTTCAAGGCACCAATCAACAATTAGTGAACTTTTGGGAAGACGGCATGCTTGGAGACTGTAATGTCCTCCAAGTGCGGATGCCTTTCCCCAGACATTCACTAATTGTTGACTACCAGCTGTAGTGCGAAAAGGCCTCTAGATGCTCACACCATGGGCAAGAAACTTCTTCCATATGAAGACCCTGCCAGCCAGTGTAGCATCAGAAACACCTTAAGGATGGTTTTTACAAACTCTCCTGCCTCTCTGTAGGCTAGCAGCACTCTCAAAGGGCTTCCCTTTGCAGCCTGAAGTCCCCTGGGCAGGAATAATAATCCTTTTATTGACAAGACTTCTGGAAATCTTTCCCAGGGCATCCTTTCCATGTGATGTACTGCCTTTTTGCCCCCTTGTGTATGCAGCTGCCTGGTTTTTGCACTCCATTAGTTCTCTGCTGTTTGTTCATTTGCACTTCGTTAATCTGTAATTTGTTAATGGGCCTGCTGCCTGTCCATTACAGACCATTTAGGTGTTACTAACGAAGGTTAAGCAAAGTTCAGGCAAGTGGAAACAGAGTGCAGCAGCATCCAGCACTTACACATCCCAGTTGTTTGCAAGTTTTATTTGATGCCCAATTTGCACTGGCAAGCAGAAATTTGCCAATGGACCCTGGGCACAGGTCAGGACTGGAAAGTCCTGACCCTGCACCCAACCTTGCTGGCCACAGGGGTAAGTCCATCCTGGCTGGTATACCACACCAGTAAGTGTACTAGGAGCTCTGCTTCCTCTACCAGCCTAGATGGCTTTAAGAAAGGGTTAGATGAATTCATGGAGGACAGGTGTATCAATGGCTACTAGAATGGATGCCCAGGTATATCCTCCAGGTTGGAGAATCAGGCAGGAGGCCTCTAAGGACCATATCCTACTAGGGGAAAGGGTGGGGTGGGAAGGAGAGGGTGGGAGGAAGAGGGTTATATTTTTAATTATGTTTTACCATTTGTTACATTTTGATCTCATTGTAACCCATCCGGGGACAATTCGATGAAGGGTGGGATCTAAAGTTTCTAAATAAATTAATTAATATCCAGGGAGTCCAGAGCAGGTGAAGCCATTGTTGGGCCACTGAGTGGGACATGATACTGGTCTAAATGGGCTGTGGCACGTTCTTATCTAGAATGCATTCCTAGGTTCTGCATCCATGTTGGAGAGAGAAGGCGAATGTCTCTAAAGGCCATTTACAGGGAGTCCAGAGCAGGTGACCTGAGATGCTCAGAAGCCATTGGTGGGCCACTGTGTGAGTCAGGATGCTGGACTAGATGGACTGTGGCCAAATCCAGCAGGCTTCCTCTTATGTTCTTATGTTCCCCATGTTGACCCCACCTCCATGGTGAGGTCCAAAGGGGCCATGGTCTACCGATCAGTGCCTCCCTTGTCGTACCAGTGTGTGCAATGGAAGTCCAGGTATGCTTGCTGGTCCAGTATACTGGCCAGTGCAGAATCTATTTCTCTCTGTGTCTGTCTCTCTCTCTTGTACACACACAAACACACCATTTGAGAAGAGCATCCAATCCTTCTTTGCAAGTGAGAAGCCCCACCCAAAAAAATGATTTCTTCATCCATACCCATTCCAAATGCTCTATTCCAATTGACTGCCATTCAGTTAATTAGCCTAAATGAAAAAGAAAAAAGAAAATCCAAGGTTTTATACCGTTGTTACACTTTTACATGATCGGGGAAGTGGCTTAATCAACGGAATTATCCGATACGGTAGGAATTTGACCTCTAGGACGCACAGCGGGAAATTGGAGGTTTTTGAACAGGACCATTACTTTTGGAGCCAATGTGGCATGAAGGCACCTCCCTACCCCCACACCCAAAAAGCAAAGGGGGGAAATGAAGTTTGGAGAGAAGGATTATAAGAAGTCATAAATACGCTTGATGCACACAGGCAAGAGCTTCAAAGGTCATCTCTAGCTGTGAATTTTAATTTCTGCTCACAGACGTTAGGTTCTCTTGTTAATTACTGTTGCATTAAAAAGGGAGAAATTTCTGGAGAAAACTAGAGGGGGGAAGGATGGGCCCTATTTGAATTTCAAAGGCAAGCTGTTTTCTGTATAAACAGAAGGGGAAATGGATGTCAGGGGAAGAGCAAGAGATGGCACTCTACCATTGGCAAACCGTTCCCATCTCCTCCACCAGCTGCTCAAAGAGCAGGTAGGATCCGGTACACCATTTTCTCCATACTAAGGACAGTTGCTTGTACTGACATCATTGCACCAGGAGGTATAAATCAATAACTGGTTGCTCGACAAGGAACACACATTCCCAAGAGGTGTGGAGAATTCTCCAACCTGATTTGCTAGTCTTCTTGAAACGGTCTTTGCTTTCCATGGATTTGTTTAATTAATCAGGTAAATAAATATCTCTCTCCTTTTTTTTTTTTAAGATTTCTTGTACGGCAGAAAAACAGTAAATATGTAAGTTAATTAATATCCAACTATAATTTACAAAAATGTCAACAAGACATAGTGGAGCCGTGGGCCTTGTCTCCAGCTCAGGGATGGCTCCAGGCCAGGCAGACAGGGTTGGTGGCATGATCCAGAGATGAAAAAGGCTGTGGTTGAAACCTAAGGTTCAATCCAGCTTCAGTCCACCCTCAGAGCAAGAGAACACCTCAGCAAAGTGAGCAGTAATTTTCTTTCCACATTATCTATCCCAAAGGAGAATTTTCTGAGTTATTTAACACTGAGATAAAACAGCTTAACACTTTCCTGATGTGTTCTATCACTCTGAAGCCAGTTTTGTCTACTGGTTAGGGAGTCGAACTTTTATCTGTGAATTCCAGGTTTGATTCCACATTCCTCCACAAAGCCAGCTGGGTGACCTTGGGCTAGTCACAGCTCTCTTTTGAGCTTTCACAGCCCCACACATCTCACAGGGTGTTCTGTTCTGGGGAGTAGAATAAAAAACTTTGTCAGGCACTTGGCGTCCCCTTAAATGAGTGAAAAATGTGGGGGTAGAAAAGCCAACTCTCCTCCTCCTCCTCCTCTTCCTCCTCCTCCTCTTCCTTCTTCTTCAAGTGGACTGAGGCTGGATTAAACCTTAGATGTGATCATAGTCAGAGGTGCCAATGGTTAAGAGTGGAGGGACAGTGGTAGGTGATGCCTTTGTCAGACGATGTGGGCACTCAGAATAACTGGATAAGTAGCCATGCATTAATTCTAGTAAAATGTAAGAGACCAGTCTTGATACATGAAGAATGCCAGATTTAGGCCATCTTTCAGCTAGAGTCATCAGCCTGATGTGGCAGGAGAAAGAAGAAGCTAGTAGGACTTGCAGGAAGGGGGAAGGACACAGGAAAGGGCAAAGCCCTCCTGCCCATTCCAACCTCACTGTGCAAACCCACCCTCTTCTCAGCTGCTGCCCCTTTGGGTGGGAAGACCCTGCAAACTGCAGCCCTGTGGGACAAGTAGCCAGCATCTCTGCTGAGATCGTATGCTACAGCGAGTGCCTATCAACGGAACGGGACGCGTTTATTTTACATCACAGATGAGGAGAACCTCCCGCCGGGAAGCAGCAAGAAAGCAACATGAGAAAAGTGGGTTTCCAGTGGAGGGGAGCCGTTCAGGTTGATGAAGTGGGCAATTTTGCAGAGCAAAGTGTTCCTTGATATCCCTCGTCAGCTTGGGGCTAGAGGTTACCTAGAAGTCATTCCCAAAGTTGTCAGTGAAGGCTGACAGAGGGGGGTGGGGAGCGTGCCTCTTGACAGCTGCAGAGTTTGGCCCTTGTGGCACTGGCCACAACCCATGAGTGGTAAGCAGGGGACCTCTGAACGGCTCAGCTCCACCGATTTCCCATGGCAATGAACTATTCCCCTTAGGAGCTACCTGGACTTTGCAGAAGTCCCTTCCCTTTAGATGTTTGCACTGTACATGCAAGTACATGGAAGGGGATGAGCAACATACTTTCCCACAGAATGTAAGAAAATTTGTATCCATCTGAATAGATCTCCTTTGAATGTGGTAGGATTCTATTTGAGGTGAATGCATTTATACAAATTCATATGAATCTCTGGTGCAAATGCATACATATCAGATACATATTGGATACCAAGGATATGCACAAATATTCGTGACGTCCGGAATTCATATGAATTCTTATGAATTCATCAGTTCATCGTTAAATCAGATATTCATCCATGAATCAGATATTCCAGTATTTATAGAAGTTTTGGTCGAAGCTTCGGTGGATACAGGATGCCCTGTGGCCTCCTCCTGTGGCCTCCTGCTCCCTCGGGACTCCCCCCATGGCCTCCCATGCACGGCCTCGCAGGCATTCCCTTACCTTTTGGGGTGCATTCCTATTTCACCCCCCATAGAGCATGGAAAGATGCCTGAGATGCCAGCAAAGCGGCCCTGCCTGCCTCCCAGACAACCCCTTACCAACTGGGGCATGTTCCAGTGGCATCCTGGGCCTCTTTCCATGCTCTCCAGAGGCCGAAATAGGCCCTCCAGACCTGGAAGTGCCTTCGAAGAAGGAATGGTGATGACGAGGAAGAGAGATAAGTGGTGGGGGGGGGGGAGATCGAAAGGTGGGGGAGCTTGTATTCATTTCATGCATGAATCTTCATTCAAATATTCGTACACAAATACGAACTCCTTCACATTCATTGTGCACACCCCTATCAGATACGTATCTGATATGGATCATGTCGGTTCTGAAAGAGTCAAATCTGCCCTGAATTCACTTTGAATCCCCTCCCAATCCATGTTGAATGCGCTCTGGATCAGGGATGTGCATGAATGTTTTTTTTTTAGCATTCAATTTGTAATGAATCAAATGTTAGAAGATTAGTATTCATTCTAATAGATCCGCTGTGATTGTGGTAGGATTCTATTCAATACAAATTTGTATGAATATATGATACGAATCCGTACATATCCTGGATAGATATCCTATACCAACACATACGTATCAATACGTATCTGATATGTATCCCCAGTTTAACGAATGTATGAACTGTTTGAATGAATGTTCCAAAACATTCATATTTGTACGAATGTTAATGTCAGAAGGTTGTAACATTCAATTTGATTCCATACAAATGACAAATGTTTCGAATATTCGTGCACATTGCCATTTCTGGATCCACTGCAGATGTGTCTGAGATGGTTTAGGAGATCCTGCCTTGAGCAGGGGGTTGGACTCGATGACCCAGGAGGTCCCCTCCAACTCTACCATTCTATGATTCTATGATTCTATGACTGGTGCAGCCACTTTCCCACCTACCAGTTTCATGAATGTTCAGAAACATTCATACAAATACAAATGTCCATGTATGAATGTCATAACGTTTAATTCAGATCCAGATGTCCAAATTTGTCTAAATTCATCTGAATATCAAATGTTATGAATATCCATGCACATCCCTATCCCCTATGTTAAATTGCTCAGCACAGCCAAGCATGGGGGCATTGAGTGAGGCTGCAGGGCAAAGCCCCCTTCCCATGAGAAGGCAAGCAGATTTGTGTGTGCAGGTCTTCTCTTGATGCCCCAGGACTTCAGACCAAAGCCCATTTGATGTTCAGAAGTTTCCCAGAAAGTGAACTGATGTGACATGGAGAAAGCGTATCCACCTGCAGATTCCTTTGCCGTCTTTCACTCATGCAAGTTCAAGGCAAGATTTCACGAGATCAGGACCACCCAGCTGGCACCCCCCCAGATGTTCTCAAACTACAACTCTACTGAGTATACCTGGAGGAATACATGGTGGGCTTTCTGACTCATAGATGCATCTCCTTGCCACTGTTCCATCACTTTCTTTGCAATCTATGCAAGAGTCAAGAAGTCTACTCTGGAGTAGTAGTAGTAGTAGTAGTAGTAGTAGTAGTAGTAGTAGAAGAAGAAGAAGAAGAAGAAGAAGAAGAAGAGGAGGAGGAGGAGGAGGAGTTGGCTTTTCTACCCCATATTTTCCACCCATTTAAGGAGACTCCAAGTGCCTGACAAAGCTTTCTATTCTTCTCCCCAGAAGAGAACACCCTGTGAGGTGAGTGGGGCTGTGAGAGCTCAAAAGAGAGCTGTAACTAGCCCAAGGTCACCCAGCTGGCTTTGTGGAGGAATGTGGAGTCAAACCTAGTATTTCCAGATAAGCGTTGAGCTCCCTAACCACTAGAGCAAACTGGCATAGTTTCCATCCATTGTTCAAGAGCAGTGCCGTACACCTGCCCCATTTTCCAGGCATTGGGGACAGGAAAGGGTCATGATTGGCCACCCTTATCTCTAGGGAAGTGAGGATTGACCATTTCATCGTGTGCTGAAGAACCTTAGGGCATTTCTGTCCTTAATTGCAAAGATCCAAGCAATCTGAGGCATTTTTGCACTAAGGCGAAGACGCCTCAGGATGCTTCAGCCCAAACAGGTTGAATACAGTTCCCCATCTGCACTGGCAGGCAAAGGACACGTTCCAAATTTGTCCTTTCCCTGCCTACATGCAAATGGTGAAGTGTACTCAACCCATTTGGGCCAAAGACCCTGCCCCAGCATCCCCCAATTGGCTGCCTTGCAGCCAGAGGTAGGGAGGCCAGTCGGGCCCCTTCCCTGGGGTCCTGCCACCTGCATCAGCCAGGATCAGGCCAATGCAAGTGGGCGGGACCCCCACCCAGCACCCCCCAACCCACCCCAAGGTTGCGCACGTGCATGAATGAGGCTTACCTTCTGCTGCCGGCCCGATTCTGGCTAGAATAGGCTGGGACATTCTGAGCATGCTCGTGGGGTGGCCCCTCATTGGCTAGGCACCCACCTGGCCTCAACTGGCCATCTGAGCAGGCGTGGGTGCCTTGCCAATGGGGGAGGGGCCCAGCTGTCAGAAAGGGAGACTGTGTGAACGCTTTCCCTCTGGAACAGCTGGGGAAGCGCCAGACGCGCGGAGGCGCTTTTAGGGCAGTTTGTTCTGCTCCGAAAATGGAACATGTGAAGAGCGCGTGGGGAGATGCTTCAGCTGGTCCGGAATGGATCTGGCCGCCCCTGACGTGGAAATGCAGCATCCCCATGTGTTCTCCACATGTTCAAAAACCCCTCATGCGAAAAGGCCTCTGGATCACACAATCCGTCTCAAGGCTGAGACAACTGCCCTTAAGCAGGAACAACACCATCAGCGTGGCGATGGCTGTCCTGCCTAGCCTCCATGCAAGTACGGAAGCTCATAAGAGCTTTAGAACCAGCCTCTGGAAGCTCTGGTGGCCAGGAATAAAGGTTCCTGCCTTCAGAAGTCCCTGGGGAACCATTTTGCAAATGCAACAAGGCCCACCTCTAAGATGGATTCCTTATAAACTGGAGTATGGAGGCATGCAACTTCTGCACACCTCTATGACCCATATTCATTTTGGCTCATATGCCGGTAGAGCTCAATATCGAGATCTAGCAGAGATCCATATGAGGCACCTTCTAATTTGGATCAGGCTCCATATCATGCAAATGGAGCGTAGTAGTGGGAGTTGGGGTCTCGCTTCTTCCGTGCTAATCTGCAGAAGAGAGGCCCTTGGACTTCTTTGCAATGCTTATTCACAGAAAGTGAACAAAGACCCTTAGAAAAGCATTTCCGCACTCCCTTCATCCTAAAGTCATAGAACGGACTGTTCCAATTTGGCATGCAGTGTGAATCACATATTTGTGTTACTCAATTTAACCAACAGCAGCCGACCATCTGCATAAAGGAAAATCGAACTTCAAGGCGTTGAAGGAGGGTGGACCATATGCCAGGCATGGATTAAGAATATATTGCAAAGTTACAGGGAATTTTTATTTATTTATTTCACACACTGAAGCCCTGTAAAATAATTCTCACACACACACACACCTGAATTGTATTTCTGGGGCTTTGTGATTTACCCTCTTCATTCTGCTTGCATGCAGTGAAGCCAGGTGCCATGGCCAATGGGATTAGAGATAATTTCACTCTATCAATGATTCACACTGTAGCATTAAAATGCATCACTTGCTGCTATTTTCCAATTGCATTCTTGGTGTGTCCTAACATGTGTTTGATTCTCCAAGCAAGCGGGACCTGCGGTAATGGCCTGGTGAAGGGAATTTCCTGGCAGCTCCCGTTCTGCAGCCTGTTTTCAGCCCTGAGTCTCAAGAGAAAGAGGAGACATCTGTGGGCATAGTATAAGATTGTACGGAACCTGAAATGAGGGTACATCTCCAAGCGAGCTACAGAAGAGCCTGTAAAAAACATTTGTATGCATTTGTATCGGATTCATATGGGACTGAACATCTGTATCGAATTCAAATCCCACTGCATTAAAAGGGATCTATTTGAACGAAATTGAATTTTCTTGCATCCAATTCAATACAAATTACATATTAAAAAACAGAATTGTGCAAATCCTGAGGAAGGGGTGTTTTTCAGAGATCTCCCAACAGGTCTGCACCACTCATATCAAAGCACACAGCCTCCAACACAGAACAACAACAGAAAAGCTCTATGTCCTTTCCTTGCTTCCCTCCAGACATACAGGCATTTTCAGGTGAGTCTCAGTTTGCATGAAGAAGTGAGGGAGACATACGGAAGCCTTGGAAAGGCTGTTGTTCCTTGCAATGAACCATGTTCAGAACCACCATGGAACAAGTTGTGGAACAGGAGCTTTCCCAGCTGCCAACTTCCCTTGATTCCTTATGCAAGCCAGAACTCAGTTCAACCTACCTGTTCTCAATGGGCTGAATGGAGGAAGAGGAGAAGACTTGGCTTTTCTAGCCCACTTTTGTCACCCTTAAGGGGACTCAAAGTGGCCGACAAGCCTTCTGTTCTCCTCACAACAGGCACCCTGTGAGGTAGGTGGGGCTGTGAGAGCTCAGAAGAGAGCTGTGACTAGCCCAAGGTCACCCACCAGGCTTTATGGAGGAGAACAGAATCAAACCCCAGATAAGAGTCCAGCTCCCTAACCACTAGACCACACCATGGCACCCCACTGAAATGCATCCTTGGTGTCCCACACACCTCCCATGTCATGGACTGGGCCTTCTGGTACGCTGGCAGACATGTTTAATCATGACTACCAGTGATTCCAAACTGGGACCACACTCCGTCTGATATGCATGGAACCCTTCAGTGAGGACATGGCCTCAAAGATCTGCATTAACGTGGACCTATGTGGCCCAGAAGATGACCACAGGGTCTCTTGATAAGGATCATGGCCTGGTGCAGAAAGAGCCTAGGATTCCACAAAGGGGACAGGGGAAAGCAGAGATGTGCACAAATATATTTTTGGCATTTTAATTCGAGTTGAATCGAATATTCAAAAATTCAATTTGATTCAAATTTCCAAATCCGGAGTTTTGAAAATCCGATTCGGATCCGGATTATCCAAATCCGTATATTTGAAAATCCAATTTGCATTCAGTTATACGAATGTCGATAAGATTCGTATCTGAAATACGAATGTGTGCGAATATGTATTTATTCAGTATGTATCCTGTGTTTTTCCCGTTTTCATTCCATATTATTTGCACGAATACATATTTTTTTTCATGCACATTCATATGTGATAGATACAAATCTACTCATTCGAATTATTCAAAAATCCGTATTGGATTTTTGAAGATCTGATTCGAGTTTGAATGTGCAAATTCACATTTTTGAAAATCCAATTCCAGTTCAAATGTCAACATTCAAATATCCGTACACACCCCTAGGGAAAAGGAGCCAGACTGGAATGGGCATCTTTGTTTATTTTGCAGGGATCTACTGCAGAAAGAGAAAGCAAATTACTATAGCTATGCTTTCATTTTTTAAAAAAGAAGCAGAGGGCTAGGTCTTTGCTTGACATAATTGCACTAAATTGCCACTTAATTGCACAAACACATCCTGCCTCTCAAATCCTTTGTGCTAAAGGAAAAATGGGCTTTCGAGTGAAGAAAAGCATCGGCTGACAATTTGATGAAGATGGTGCCACGTGGACGAAGTGACAATAGGCGGACAAGCTGATGACAATATGACAGAGGTGACCTCATGAGGGCCACGCAGACAATGTGTACAGTAAAGAAGCAACACCACCAATTATGTGCTCAATTTGGGGGGAGGTGTCGATTTGTATCCAATTGAATGCAGGGACATTTGTATTAATTTGAATAAATCCCTTCAAATGCAGTAGGATTCAAATTTGATAGGAATGTTCTATACAGATCCCCTACGTATCTGATATGTATCCCCTACATATCCACTCTGAACGCATTAAGTCTGCCCTGAGTCCACTTTGAATCTGCTCTCAATCCACTTTGAGTCCTCTCTGGATCCAATGCAGATGTGCCTGGCACAGCCACTTTCCCACCTCCCCAGGTTCACGAATGTAACAAAACTTTGTACAAATGTTCAGAAGCATTTGATTCAAATTCGAATGTCAATCTTCAAATGGGCCAACATTCTATTCCAATGTCCAAATGTGTATGAAATCATATGAATTTCAAATGTTATGAACATTTGCACACTTCTCTAAACAGCACGCAATCTTTACAGCTAAATGGGCCAACAGGCACTTTGTCGTAGCCCACCCTCCTGCTCTTCTCTTGAAGCAATGGTCAGCGAACAGTAACTTTTGTGGGAGTCACTCAAGGATAAACAAATTATGTGAGCCAGTTTGGTCTAGTGATTAAGGAACTGGTCTCTTACCTGGGAATACCAGGTTTGATTCTGCTGGCCCACTTGAAGCCAGCCGGGTGACCTTGGGCTAGTCACGGCTCTCTTTCTAAGCTATCACAGCCCCACCTTCCTAACAGGGTGTCTGTTGTGGGGAGAAGAACTGAAGGTTTGTCAGTTGCTTTGAGTCCCCTTCTTCTTCTTCAAATGGCATTTTCCAGTGCCTATTGCTTTAAAAAAAAAAGCCCTAGAAAGCAGCTGTTTTTCAACTCCAGGCTCATGAATATGTGAGTTTGCTGGTCTTCTTAGGATTCTGCTGAGTGGGAAAAGGCACCGGACCGTCCATTGCAAGAACGTGCCAGTGCAAGAAGAGAATGTCCCTAGACTTTGGGCATATGATGCAAGTCCATGATAACAAAGACATAATGGAGAGTCTCCCAGTCTCTCATTCTGGGTTTTTCTGCACTTGCTGGTGTTCCTCACAAAGGGATGTCTTTCTGCGTGCCAGTGGGGAATACAGGAGGTCCTGCCCACCACCAGTACATTCAGATCAACAGTCCCTAAATATCAAGGGCCCCTGGTGTACTTGCATGCCATGACCTGGAACATGGAGATTTGCAGAAAGTGAATGTTTCCATGCTCCAGTGACAGGGGAATCCTTTTGGTGCTCTGCCTTACTACATCACTGAAATGGGTCCTGCAGAGATTCCTAGGCCAGGAACATTCAGGGTTGGTCACTGGAACGTGTGCAAAGTTTGAGGCCTTGCAGGGGTTGGGTTGGAACATGCTGATGATGTGCTGACAAATTTGTCCCAACCCAGAGCAGTTTGTCCCAGCCTTGAGACATGCTGCTTGTTTCAGATCTATTGGAACAGAATTTCAGCAGGTAAATAGGAGGGGAGGTCCCTCTCTCCCCTCCCTCTCTCCCTCTCCCTCTTCCTCACACACATATAGAGTGATTTTCTACTGACACCAATACTTGAAGAAAGTACATCAATAGCTTTGCAGAAGAAAGACCTCTGATCCCATGAGCATAGAATCGTAGTTGGAAGGGACCTCTAGGGTCATCAAGTCCAACCCCCTGTTCAATGCAGGATTTCCTAAACCAACCCAGACAGATGTAGGTCCAGCCTCTGCTTGAAGATCTCCAGCGAAGGAGAACCCACCACCTCCCATGGCAACCTATTCCACTGACTGGTCACCCTCACTATCAGGAAGCTTTTCCTAATATCTAATCTGTATTGACTCCCTTGACGTTTCATCCCGTGGTTTCTAGTCCTCCCATCTTGTGCAAAATGATCAAGCGGAATCTATGCCACAACTACTATCTGACAGCAACACAGAACTGGTGGGATTGTAAACCCGAAAAAAGTGGCTGAAAACAAACAGGCCAAAATATTATGGGACTTCAGAATACAAACTGATAAAATTTGGGAACATAACACCCCTGAAAAGAAGAGGGTGTGGCTTGTTGATGTTGTTATACCAGGAGATAGCAGGATTGACGTGAAACAGAGAAAATTACAAAATACAAGGACTTAAAGATCGAAGTTCAAAGACTCTGGCACAAGCCAGCAGTGGTGGTCCCACTCGTGACTGGCACATGGGTGCCATTCCAAAAGGCCTTGGAAGGCACTTAAAATCCCTTAACATTGACAAGGTTACCATCTGTCAATTGCAAAAGGCCACCCTGCTGGGTTCTGCTCACATCATCCGCCAGCACATAACGTTATGAAATATCAAAGCTGACATGTTTAGTGTCATGCTATATTGTTGTGTTTCTGTATATAACAACAACAGCAACAATATAGCCCAACAAGAATAAACATTCTGAAGTCGGAGTTAGAAATCACTGCTTCCTCATCCAGCCATATTTTCACTTAAGATCAGGGATGGACTTTGGGGAATACAAAGCCAAATAAAATCCTCTTAAATGATAGTTCAGCTATGTCTTTATTTTAAATAGTTTTTTAAAAATGCCACTGAGCAAACAGCCGAGCTATAAAACCCCACAAAATAAGCCCCCTGGAAAGGCTATGATACATCCTCCAGCTCGCCAATTGCTCCTGAACGGTTCAACTTGAATACAGCCTATAAATATTTATACCATCGCTGAAATAAATAGGGTTATTTTTCCTCCGTTGAAATAGATCTTCCTCCTCTTCATATAAATTTTGCTGAATTCTCCCGTCAAGAGGCAAAGGAGGAACATTTCAGCGGAGGCTGGGAACGGACAGAGAGAAGGCGCTGAACCTGATATCGCCTCGGAGGGTTTCCTGCCAAAGGCTCCCCAGCCAATAATGAAGTGGATGCCTAACAACCGGTGTGGCAGAGCCAGCACGATCACACTTGAACCGAAGTCCCCGAATTATCACTAAATGAGTGCAGAGCAAACACAGCAAAGGGTTCTGTCTATTTATCCCTTAATCAGCTGCTCTGGGCTCTCTGGCTTTCCAGTATTATCCCTGGAACAGATTCTGCATTTGCAATCTACGTGAAATTGCAGGGATGTGTGTTCCAAACTGAACTGGGCAAGCTTTGCTTTGCTTGCCCACTTCAGTTCAGAACACACATCCCTGCAATTTCTGCCACGTCGTTCTGCTCTTGCTGAACCAATGAGCCCTAACCCTATCCCTAACCTCCTGGAATAAAGCACTTAGGCTGTGTCTGCACCTGTTTTAATCTAGCTTCACAATGGAAGAACACATCAGCATCATGAACAGTCATCATGGGTGTTTTTCCACTGTAGCCCTTAGATCCGGACCTAAGAAGATGCGGATCTAAGGAATGGGTACATTCCTTTATCCAGATCTAGTAGATCCAGATTAAGGGAAGCACCCAATGTATTTCCGCGGGAGGTGTAGCACCCATTAGCAGTAGGTGCTAACACCCCTGCTGTGGAAACAGCTTTGCACCCATGTGGGGAATCTGGATCGACCCCCAAGGGGTCGGTCCGTTACCCCAGGTGTTTCAGGGGGCAGGGGGGTGCAGTCTTCAAAGCCACTTCGAATTGACTTCGAAGTCATTTCAAAGTCATTTTGAAGTCTGTGCTGATCTTCGGAGTGAACTTCGAAATGACTTCGGGGTCACTTCGGAGTCACTTTGAAGTCACTCCGAAGTTCACTTCGAAGATCAGCACAGACTTCAAAGGCACTCCGGAGCTATTTTGCACAGACTTCAAAATGACTTCGAGATGACTTCGAGATGACTTTGAAGTCAATTCGAAGCACCTTCAAAGTGACTTTGGAGCCTAGGTTTAGGGGGTGCCCAATGGATGTATCCCCTCCCCCTAGCCTCCTTTGGACCCATTGCCTGTTTCAAGTGGAAACAGCCTCCCTTTAATCCGGATTCTCTGGCAGAAGACCCCATTGTAGACCCCATTAATGGGGTCTACAGAAAATCCAGATTAAAGGCCAAAATGTACCCATTAGATTCGGATTTCCCCCAAGGAAGCGGAAACAATCGGGTTCCAAATGGGTGCCGTGGTGGAAATGGGATCATCCGGCTCACACCGAAATGGATCCTAAATGGGTGCAAAAATGGGTACTTTTTGACAGTGGAAAAACACCCTTTCTTTGTTAATTACCTACCTCAAAGGTGGATTTTCTGAGTTAGATGAAGCTGAAAGAAATCAGCTTGTCGCTGACAAGCTGGCAAGGAGCTATCCAGACACGCCCCCCCAGGCAATGCCATGCATGGGCAGATCAGTGGAGGGGGGGACGATCCAGGGGTGGTGAGGCATGTCACTGGGTCAGACCAGTGCAAAATAGCTCCTGAGTGCCTTTGAAGTCTGTGCTGATCTTCAGAGTGAACTTCAGAGTGACTCCGAAGTGACTCCAAAGTGACTCTAAAGTCATTTTGAAGTTCACTCCGAAGTTCACTCCAAAGATCAGCACAGACTTCAAAGGCACTCCGGAGCTATTTTGCACAGACTTTGAAATGACTTCGAAATGACTTTGAAAATGACTTCAAAGTCAATTCAAAGTGGCTTCGAAGACTCCCCCCCCTGCCCCCCCCGAAACACCTGGGGTAATGGACCGACCCCTTGGGAGCGATCCGGATTCCCAACATGGGTGCAAAGCTGTTTCCACAGCAGGGGTGTTAGCACTAATTGCTAATGGGTGCTACACCTCCCGTGGAAACACATTGGGTGCTTCCCTTAATCCAGATCTACTAGATCTGGATAAAGGAATGTACCCATTCCTTAGATCCAGATCTTCTTAGATCCGGATCTAAGGGCTGCAGTGGAAAAACACCCCCTAGTATCCCCTGTGTCAAATCTGTTCTCAATCCACTTTGAAGCTACTTTGAATCCATTGCAGGTGTGACAGGGCAGCTGCCTTCCCACCTCCCCAGGTTCATGAATGTAACGAAGCTTCGTACGAATGTATCAAAGCATTTGATTCATATTTAAATGTCCATCTTCGAATGCACCAACATTTGATTCAAAGTCAAATGCCCGGATTCAGATGAATTTGGATGAATTTCGAATGTGATGAATATTCATGCAAATCCCTGTTCACAGCAAAGTGATCTGCATGGCTTCCATGAGAATCAAACCGCCTTGCTATTCAAAAGAACCAGTTCAAATGGAACCCAAATTAAGAGGTGGTCTAATGAACCAAGCAAACCATTGTGAACCAAGGTAGTTCACAGGTAGCTTGCTATGGTTCACTTGGTTTGCACGTGAACCAAACTACTGTGTTATTTGAAAAATTTGCTGAAAGTGAACCTGAATGAAACCTCTCCATTTCATTTTTCCTCTTCTCCTTTCACTCTGCATTTAGAGGAAGCCCCTGATTTTCATTGCTACATTTTGGTAGAAGTAGTTGCACAGAAAAGCATTCTTCCTTCTCACAGCAGCTTCCCACCCAGGCATGGATGGGCGACCACCACCTTGGATTCTCAAAAAGTCTGAAGAGTTCAGGTGGAAACCATGGTCAAGAGTGCCTATTCCCAACTACGGCTGGTTCGTCTGGGCCGAGATGATTTGGCCACAGTTATCCATATTGGACTACTGTGATGTGCTCTACATGGGGCTGCCCTTGAAGACGGTTCAGAAGTTGCAACTGGTGCAGAACGCAGCTGCTAGACTGATGACAGGAACGGACATCACACCAGTCTTAAAACAATTGCACTGGCTGCCAATTTGCTATTGAGCCATTCAAAGTGTTAACTTTAACTTATAAGACCCTAAATGACTTGGGCCCCAAATATCTAAAGGAATGCCTTCTTCCACACAGACTTGCCCATGGTTTTCTGCAGGGGAGGTTCACCTGGTTGTACCACCACCCTCTTTGGGGAAAAGGGGTGAGCACCGAAGGGAGGCCTTCTCAGTGATGGCTCCCAGACTGTGGAATAGTCTCCCTCCCAAGATGTGTCAGGCATCTTCATTCTGTGTGTTCAGACAAGCTGTGAAGACACACCTCTTACCCTAGCATTTAGCTTAGCAAGGGTACAGCTTTTCCTCTCTATATTCAGGCACTGTTATGGTTTTAATACATGCATTTTCTATGTTCACTGGTTTTTAATGTTGTAACCCGCCCTAAGATCTTTGGGTATAGGGCAGGATAAAAATTCAAAATAAATAAATAAATAACCAGTTGTAGTAGCACTACTAGTTATAGTAGATAAAGGTATCAATCATGATATTCTCAGACCAGCAGCAGGAAATCAGCAGAATCATTTATCTCACCTCCATTTTGGAATTCCTTCCATCCGTTTGATATTCTGTAACATCATGGCAATTTCTGCTCCGTTTTGTAAGCTAGAATCTCTTCTCATCCAGTTTGGCTTTGAAATTCACTGTTTTATTGCGGTGAAAGCTTTTGTTCTCTGCTTGTCATTGGCAAACCAGCAGGAAGCCAAAAAGAGCCATTTTCTTTAGCTCTGCTCCTTTCTGTGTGCCCTCTTCCTCTAAGTTTGTTTCTATTATTCCTGGAAATATATAGATGTATATATTGTAGTGCACACAGCTGCAAATAATAAACATTGGGTGTCTCTAGAACACTCATGGGGCTGGCAAGCAAACATTCCCACCTTGTGAAGTCCACCATCTACCCCAGAGAGCAATAACTGACTCCAGGTGGATTTCACCCTCATTCAAGCCACGTTCACACCTACATTTTAATCTAGCTTCAGTCCACTTTCAGAGTGAGTTAATGTATTTGCAAAGTGATTACCGGATTGCTTTGGTGGCTTTTTTTTTTCTTCACACCAACCTGGAGACACCCTGCCTGTGATCAAACCTCAGGTTTAATCCAGTCCACCTTCAGAGCGAAAGAACCCATGAGCAAAGCAACCAGTCATTTCCTTTCCACATTATCTATCCCAAAGGTAAATTTTCTGAGTTATTTAACCCTGAAAGAAAACAACTGGTCACTTTGCTGATGTATCCTCTCACTCTGTAAGTGGACTCAAGCTGGATTAAACCTTCAGTGTGACACAAAGCACTGGGAGACACGAAGTAGAAAAGGCTCTGAAAGAGACACCAGGGTTTATACTTTCGCAGGCAGGAGGTTGAATTAAGCAGATCTCTTTCCTCCCATGGTGTGGGGGAGAATTTTCAAAAGTGGAATTTACCTAAAGCTTAACTGAAGTGAGGCTGCAGAAGGAGTCCCAGATGGCTGAAATTAGAACTTCTTCCATACAGCACATTTTCTAAATTTCTACCAGCCAAGACACACCTGCTGCCTGAATTAACATCAGTAGGGATTTTGGGGGGAGCACTGTATAAAATGTTACCTTAAGACTGTGTTCACATGTACATTTTAATTCAGGAGCATTGCTGCACTTGCCTTCCTGTCTATTGGATATGAGTGATATGATGGCACCGTGTGAGAGATCAGATGTGAGCCCAGATCCAGGCAAGTTTCCAGATGCATGGGGCCTAGGCTCGCATGTTCTAGGGTAGATTGTGATGTACGTGCACCGTTGCCGTTACTATGGTGATAATGGTGCTCAGCAAACGAGCAGTCACATCTGGGGTCATCTGAGGTGCCAGGGCACTTATGCAGCACCTGATATGACCCCTCACACTAGGGGTGTGCACAAATGGTTTGTTGGCCTTTGAATTTGAGCAGATCGATCGAATATTCAAAGAACCTATTTGATTTCAATGTTAAAAATCAGAATTTCTGAAAATCCGATTCAAATCCAGATTATTCAAATCCATAAATTCAAAAATCCGATTCGTATCTGCAGATACGAATGTCGACAACATTTGTATCAGTTATACAAATCTGTGTGCATTCCATACGCATCCTGTTTTATCCCACACACATCCCGTTTTCATCCCGTATTAGATGGGCAAATACGCATAATTTTTGTGCAAATGAGATAATTCACTGGCAAAGGGACAAGTTGTTTCCGTTTGGCTTCATCTAACTGAGAAAAATAATATGGAAGCAAAATACGTCACTTTGCTGATGCGTTCTTACATTCTGAAGATGGACTGAAGCCGGATTAAAAATTAGGTGTGAACACAGCATTAGAGTGTGAAGGAGTGAAGCCTGTCCGTGTGCAAAGAAAAGTGTCCATGCTTGTAGAGGGGAAGCGGGTCCTCCTTTAGAGGCACCCTATCTCCCTCTCCAGCCTGGAGGCTGTATCTGAATGTCCACTGTAGCCATTGAAGTGGACAGTGGAAGAGTAAAATTATTATAAAATTACAGAGCACAGAGAACTAAAATGTAGGGTCTAAGGCCCACAAGCAGGTCTTGCGCCTGGAGCTCAGCATCTGCCAAGGTGAACAAGATGCCCTGTGTGTACACATAAAGAAGAAAGAGCGACGTTTTGACGAGGTCCAGTTTGGCTCCTAGGCACCACTTGGTCGGCAGGAATCCATCTTCTTTTCAGAAACTTCAGCCATCATAAATATATTCCCCTATATATGCAGGAAATCTTTCTGGGCCCTGAGCAAGCCTCTAGCGAATCCTTTGATGTCTTCAAAGGGAGAAAGGGGTGGGAAGCTGCACCTTCATGCTCTGAATTTGGCTGCGAAGCAGAAAATATTAAACCTTTGGAGACTGCTAATTAGAACTGGTGTGGATTCTTCTGACCTGTCTTGGCATGAATTTGGGCTCTTTTGCTAATGACCCCTCAGTGAAGTTCTGGGATCGTTAAATGGGCAAGAGATGTAATGGCCACCCACACGTGTGGTGTCCCAAATTGCTTCTTGGGGGGAAATCCTCCCAAAATTAAAACCACATTCTACTGACAGTGCGGAGAAAGGGCTGTGCGAAATGGCTTGAAGTCAAGCGTGAAAAGCAACGGCAAGGTCAAGGGATATTCAGTGGGAAGATAAATGTGAGATTTTCTGGATTGAAATAAATGGGGTGAGGGCATGTGGATTTATCTCACTTTCTCCCCATCTGGCTGCAAGAGAGGCAGGTGGACAGCAAAACAGCGGCCAAGAACAGCCTTTGGAGTGGGAGCTGGACGAATGGAATTACTGGCATTAATGATTAAAAACAAAAATAAAAGAGAGAGAGAAGGCTTCACCTACTAACGGGTCAAAGAAGGCTGACCAAGGAGACAAAACCTCATGGGACTTTAGCTGGTCCAGAATGGATCACCCTCTTAAGCAGGACCAGGCAATGTCCACCATTCTTGCATACCTCCCTGTTCCATTCTGCAGGTCTCTCACCCACCGCTATCCTGTTCTAGGTGCCCATTTTGGCCACCAAGACCAAACTACACAGCATCAATGGGGACACAGTGTGCTAGGAGGGAGCAGAGACTCCCCTTCAGCCAGTCCATCACATAGAAGGGACGTCTCTGGACCTCTTCCTGGACTGCAGAAAGGTCTGAGATGAAATGATACCGTTATGGCCTTGGTCTGGAGGTTTGAAGGTCTTGTGTGCTGGTGCATTTGGGGGTGGGGGGATGGTCCCTATTTTGTGTCCCAGGGAAGTGTGCGAAAGACCTTGCAGGTGTGGCCTGGGTAACTGGCTGATGTCTTCTTCTCCATCTTATTTCAGACAAGAAGGTATTTCCTTTGCAACTGACATTCCTCTGAATGTGTCTGAACCTTAACTTTTATGCCTGAAGAAGACAAAGCAGAAGGGATCATGATTCAGGGCATGATTTTTTTGGAGACAGATTTTTGTGTGTGTTCATTTTGTATCAAACTGAATGTAAAATAATAGTATTCATTTGAATAGATACCCTTTGAGGTGGTAGGATTAGAATTCAATACGAATGTTTGATACGAATCTGATCCAAATCGCCACTAAGAATTGCCTACAAGTCCCCACATATCCCCTTTGTATTCCCTATGTATCTACTCTGAACACGTCAAATCTGCTCTCAATCCACTTTTAATCCATTCCGAATCTGCTTTGAATCTATGCAGGATCCGTTGCAGATCTGACTGGGGCAGCCGCTTTCCCACCTCCTAGGTTCATGGATGTAACAAAGCTTCGTATGAATGTTTCAAAGCATTCAATTCAAATTTGAATGTTAATCTTCAAATGTACCAACATTCAATTCAAATGTCTGAATTTGGACAAATTCATATGAATATCAAATGTGATGAATATTTGTGCACCTCCCTATTAGGAGAGCATGTAAACTATCCCTGGGAAGGAATAATCCAGAATCGCTTTGCAACTTTGTGTGATCCCTGTATTCTAAAAGTGTGGAAAGTTTTGGCCAGCTCCTTGTGATTTGTAGATCTTCTATTCAGAAATAAACAGTTCAAAAATGAAGAAGGAGAAAGGGGAAGAGGAGTAGGTTTTTAATACCCCGCTCTTCTACCCCTTAAGGGGACTCAAAGCGGCTGGCAAACGTTCCATTCTCCTCCTCACAACAGATACCCTGTGAGGTAGGTGAGGTTGTGAGAGCTCAGAAAGAGAGCTGGGGCTAGCCAATGGCCACCCAGCTGGTGTCGTGTCTTGGGACAGCAATGCCCAAGGAGCAAACACACATGTGAAGCAGTCAAGTTCCAAAGTCTGTTGAGAGTTAAAGAGTTAAGCGAAGTCAGGAAAGCCGGTGTCAAATGGCATCAGAGATTCAGCGCTGTCGGTAGCAATTCGAGAGTCAGGGTCACAAGGTCCAGGAGTCACTGATTCGCAATTGTTTTGTCTGCCACAGCTCCTGTTCAGTCTGAGCAACTGTTAAGTAGAGCTGGGAGAGGCATGCCCCTCTTTGTGCTGCCGCTGTTTGATTTGCAGACGGTTGGAATGTCTCAGGTGTCTCGCTACTGCCGAGAAAGCTCTGTGAAGGGCGTGGCTCAGTGTCTTTGCTCAAGCTGTCTCCAACTTGAGAAACAAGATAATTGTTTATGTTTGACTCCTGAGGTGCTCATCTATCACCTTGGCTGACAGGTAAGCTTGGCTTGGCTAGCATGTCCGACAGCCTCCTCATCCTCAGAGGAGGCGGAGGAACCGATGGCACGAGGCATGACACCTGGTGTCATGGACGAGTGTGGAATCAATCCAGGAGACTACCAGATAAGAGTCCACAACGCTAACCACAGCACCAAACAGGTGCGCTGTGGCAGTTCTATATACCGCTAAATCACTAAGACTAGGATTTATGCTAACAACACCGCTGCCGTTTTGATTCACTCTGTAACTGCCTGTGCAGAGTTAATTTTTAGATTTGATATGTCAAAGCCCAACCTCGCAGTTAGCCTTGGAGAGGTCAAATGCCCCTCACAAAAGTTACCGAAGACCGTGAGAAATGCATTATTGATTTTTCTTGTTTGGGGTGTCTCTGGAAGAAGGGAGAGAGACTGCCAAGTTGAAGCACATTTAAATGTATATTATGTTATTTCTGTCTTGAGAAGTGTCAGTAATACTTTTTTTTCCCAGCAATTTGGAGAAAACAGTGCCAATTATAGAGAGAGAAGGGGAGGTAGGGAAGGAGAAACCCATTAGCCAATTTTTGTTTGATGGGAAGAGAGGAAGCAGCAGGAAAATTACTTCACGATTGTGAGTTTTTCCAAACCCAAAGGCCTGTCACAAGTCTGTCACGGGAAAAGGGGGGTGGGAGGGAAACAAAAGTAGTTACTTGCTTTGGATAGACAAAATAGTGAGGGGAAACTTCTTAGCCAGCAGATGGCTTCATGCTTGGGGTTATTTTGGGCTATAGGAGTGTGTTCCCATTCAAGATTTAAGGAGCTTTGAAATCACTTTGAGAGCTCACCATTCCCAAAGTTTTAAAAGAATCCACAGTTTCTAAGGATTAAGGGTCCCCAAATGTGGATTATCTGTATTTGGATCAAAAGAGGTCTTGCTGCTGGATTTAGAAATAATCCTCACTATTTAGCAACGGAAATAAAAGTGGGGGGTTTGGGGGAGGAAACCATGCTTTAGGGGTGTTCTCCTCAGTTCCCCCTGATCCAATGATAAGCCGTGATTCCCTCTGCCCCTCTGTTGGCAGCTTCCATTGCCTCTTGTGTCAAAGCCTGCCTGCTTCCCTCTCTCCATCTGTCCTCCCTGCCATTTCACACTGCTCTAATGATCTACCAATCTGGCACAAAAGACCATTATAAAAAGGGGAAGTGATCTTTAGTTTTCTATTGCCTTGTTAACATGAGAAAGAAGCTGTACTGTGGTGGGGAAAGAAGCAGTGAACAAAAACTGCTGCCAAAGGACTCCATGATCTGAATCAAGGACAGGTTTATATATGGGGTAGGGTATGAATTCCCCCCCCCCAATGAAGTCAGTGTATGATGGTGCCCAATTGCTGGCTGCATGCGGAGGGGGTTCTGCCAAGGGGAGGAGAAAAGGGAAGGGATTTCTCCCCTGCGAGTCCACATTATAAGCTAACAGTGGGAACATGAAAAAAAGACCTTGCTGCTCATTTTAAAAAAACCTGGTTTAAATCCGGATTAAATTGCCCAGTGAGAACCTGGCCTAGGAGTAAGTTCCGAAGTAGCTAAGAATGAACCCCAGAGTCAGGAGCTTAGATCATACCTGAAGCCAAACTGACATGGAGTCCCCAGTGCCACTCTGAGGCATAGGATGGAAACCTGCCCTTTCTACAGCAGTGATGGTTGGACACTAGATACTAATGGACTAGGTTGCCTTGGCTCTGTGTAGCTCAGCTGATGTGTGACTAAAGTTCACAAAACCAGCCAGAAAACAGCACAGATCTCAAGCAAGGATGGGCAGTAGCAGTTGAAATTGTTTCCCCTGGAAGACCCGGTTGAAATCTATAAAATCATGCATGGTGCAGAAAAAAGGGGCACCTATGAAGCTGATGGGTAGGAGAGTCAGATCAGACAAGGGGGAGGTTTTTTACACCCAGTGAGTTGTCCGTCTATGGAATTTGCTGCCAGAAGAGGTGGTAACAGCTACCAGCCTGGATAGCTTTAAGAAAGGGTTAGACAACTTCATGGAGGACAGATGTACCAAGGGCTACTAGAATGGATGCCCAGGTACATCCTCCAAGCTGGGGAGACAGGCAGGATACCTCTGAAGGCCATTTACAGGAAGTGGAGAGCAGATGAGGGCTTTGCCTTTGCCTTCTGGTTGAGATGCCCATATGCAATTGGTGGGCCACAGTGAGAGATGGGATGCCGGACTAGATGGGCTGTGGCCTGATCCTGCAGGGCTCCTCTTAGGTTCTTAAGTTCTTTAGACCAATTCATACCTGGGTCATCTTCCCTCCAGGGGAAATTCCATTCTTTCACACATTTCTAAACTTGCACAGTTCGGTACATTGGCAGAATGAAGCTATTCCAAGAAGACAATTATCCTAGATTTTTTTCAAAAGAAGAAGCAGAAAAAAGACCAGATCAATTATTTGATTATTTGATACGATCATGATTAATTGGTGTATTTAGTTATTTTGTCTTTCTTTCTTTCCATTACTTTTTAACCTGTAAGCCATAGAGCCATATGCCATCTGCACTATGGAAGCTGAATAAATAAATGAATGCTCTAAAACAAAGAGAGGCAGAAAGAGACTGAATTTGCTCCAATTCTTATTCCAAAGGGTTTTCTGTGATCTATTTGCTGCCACAGTTACTGACCTGGGCCTAGGAAAGGAATCAGCAATTTGGTTTGCTGGAACATTGGAATGTGCAAATTTCACACTTTCTGAAGCAATGTGCAAACTGAAATCCAGAGACTCTCAGAAATGCGTGTTTCCCTGAATTTTGTAAGAAAACTCTCAAGCACAACTAGGGGTGGTTTTCCACTGAGCTCCTTTGATCCGGATCCAGAAAGATCCAGATCCAAGGAATGGGTACTTCCCTTAATCCGGATCTACACGAAATCCGGATTATAGGCCCCGAAGGACCCATACGATCCAGATTTCCCTAGTTGTGGTGGAAACAGATGTGTCTCTAATGGGGTCTGTAGTGGAAGTGGGGTCATCCGGCTCTCAGCCAAATGGGCTCTTAATGGGTGCTTCAATGGGTACTTAGTGCTAGTGGGAAAACATCCTAGGTTTAAAGAAAGGCATATTTTAGAAAGAATTTTGTAAGAAAAAATGTGTAGCATTGTCCTCGCATTGTCCTTCAGTATTGACAAGTTTTATTTCTGTGAAATCCAGCTTCTTTGAATCTAGTCAATGTCTAATTCACAGCTCATGTGTTTTCCAACCAAAAAAAGAAGTCTGCCCTTAGGACTATCCATTTGCATCCCCGAGACCTATTCACAGGAGGGCTGTCAGGACTGAGCATCTGCTCCTTAATAGTGCTCTACACCCGGTCCAGGGCATTTGGGCCCATCCCAAAGCTGTTCAAGAGAGAGCGCGTCTGCATGCTCCCTCTCTGATAGCTGCAGGCCCCTCCCCAGGCCTGTCCAGATTGGGTCCGGCTGGACCCAGGGGTGAGCAGGCCTATCTGGTCCCTTCCCCAGGTTCCTGTGGGTTCTAGGGGACCCGGGAAGGGACCGGACAGGCCTGCCTGCCCCTGGGTAGAATTCGTCCCAATGGCAGACAGTCCTGCGAGTGGGATCCCACCCCTATGCCAGCCTTTTCAGGCTAGGACACATGGGGAAGCTTTCCCCATTCGCACGTAGGCAGGTAGGAATGGATGGAGAGGCATTCCTTTTCTGCCTGTGTGTGAATGGGGAAACTGTCTCTGCGTATCTTAACCTAAGTGCAGCACAGCCATTCAGCTGTAGTGTGAAAAGGCCTCTGGTCTCTGCTCGATGATTTTATCGTTTCCACTTTTTAATGTAGTTTTTTTTTTTCTTTCTGGTCAGCAGAAGTTACCCACATAGCTACAGAAATGCAAAACATGAATTATGTGTCAAGTCTTAATGTTGCTGCTGGAAGTGGAAATGCCATGGAAATTGCCACAGGATCCAGGAAGCATTTGAGCTGACTTGACTGCCGTAAATTAAACTGCATTTACTTACACTGTAGCTAACCCCCACCACAAAAGATGTCAGGATATTGCAGGTCCCGGTTTCCCACTGATCTAAACTAATATGTAACGGCAGACAATTGAGGTTTACAAAATGAATAGATGCCCAGCGACTCCAGATCTATGACATGCAAACCTTTTCCAGTCCTACATCTTCGGGATGAAGGATGTGGGCTAAGATTGCAGGAACAAACATATCAATCATGTCCATGTTGAGCAAAGTGGTTTGTAAAACAGTTATTATTTGTGAGCAACACTTAACAATGGGGAAACTTCTTAAAATGTGGTTTTAGCTGGTGATGGCAACTGGATGATGTACTGGTCCACAGATTGTGGGCAAACTGAGTTGGGAAAATTGAAAGTGAGGGAGACTGAAGCCACTTCTCCACTTTTGGTCAAAGCTGTAGGGGTGTGCACAAATGTATTTTTTGCGTTCGAATTTGAGTCAATTCAAATATTTGAATATTCAATTTGATTTGAAATTCAAAAATCCATATTTTCAGAAATCTGATTCAAACGCGGATTATCTGGATCCATATTTTCAAAAATCCAATTTGAACTCGAATATACGAATGTTGGGAAAATTCAAATCCAATTTTTGAATTCGTGTGCATCCCATTTTTATCCTGTTTGCATCCTGTATTATAAGCACAAATAAACTCGATATTCAGATGTGATATACAATGTTGTGTTCAGCTGAATTATTCTAAAATCCGTATCGGTTTTCAAAAATCCGAAATCTGTTTGAATTGAAAAATTCAGATTTTTGAATATCCGAATGGAAAATCTGTTGGCTAATATGGGATGGCACATCCTACGTTCCGAACTCAGGCAGTATTTCCTCTCTGAGAACTCAGAAAGAGGGTGAATTTTCATCATGGGCTTTTTACAATAGAAGATGGATATTATAATTGCATCGTTATATTTATTGTTGACTCCTCACATGGATCTTCTATCCATTATGGACTGATGGGGTATGTCTTGAAGCTGTTATTGCATGTGTAATTGCTTCTTTCATGATCTACTTCCATATGAAAAGAGGATTGATTTCCAGATACTTGTGTACACAATGACCTTCTGTGTTGTCAATTCTGATTTTCATTTTTGACAAGAAAACATACGGCAGCTGTTTACACAACTCATGTGTGTCTTCCCCACCCTCTTGGTAACCTATTAATAGATAATAAAAGGGGAGAAATCACTAGAAGCTGTTCTGCCAAGAGTTCTGCTTTGCTTTCCCTTTCCTACTAGAGATGTACAAAGTCCGGTTTCCATTCAAAAATTTGCTCAAACAGTTTGTGTTTGCAAAATTTTGCATTGAACCAAACTTTGTAAAGCTTACAAGTCCAGAAATCTGATCAAACCAAACCAGCCTCCTATTTATGCACTTGAATAATTCAATTGAACAGTATGCATTCACCATGTTTTAGCCCGGTGATGGCCAACCTATGACACGCGTGTCACAGGTGACACGCCAAGCCCTTTTGGGTGACACACATGGTCACCCTGGCACCTGGACGTTTAGTGCTTGCTTCTTCTTGAAGTGTACAAAATACCAACTTTCAATTGAAGATTTAGCAACAGAAGTCACTAATGCAAAGAATTACTTGTTTTTGCTTTTAATAAAATACATATATCAAAAATACAACTTTTTTACTAGAGCTACAAATATCACATAATTATGGATAATGCTAGATGTGACACAGCACCCAAGTTAAGCTAGGTTTTCCTGTGAATTTTGACACACTGAGCTCAAAAGGTTCACCATCACTGTTTTAGCCCAATGGAAAATATATATTTTTTATTTTCTAACAAGCGCAGAATCAAACACAACCAAATGTTTGTTCAGTTAAATGGCTCACCACTGAATCTAAAAATATGGGTGCTCAGTAGGGATATGCATGAATATTTGCAACATTCATTATTTGGACGAATTCAAACATTCATAGACAAATATTTGTACTCTGACATTCTTAAGAATACGAATGAATAGTTCAGACATTCATTAAACTGGGGAGGTGGGAAAGCCGGTCACATCTGCAACAAATCTAGGGTGTTTTTCCATTGTCACTAAAAGTACCCATTAAGTACCCATTAATGGGCACGTAATGGCATTTTTGTACCCACTAATGGGTACTTAATGGGTACTTCTAGTGACAGTGGGAAAACAACCCTAGATTGCATTCGACATGGATCGAGAGTGGATTAAAAGTGGATTTAGATTGAATTTGAGGCTTTCAGCGTAGGGATGTGCACAGATATTCAAAAATTCAAAAATCCAGTTCACATTTGACATATATCAACATTCAAATTCAAATTGGATTTGAAAATCCAAATTTCCAAACTCGGTCAAATTTTGAATTCTTGGAAATCTCTTACGGATATTCAAATAATTTGACTGAATAGATCCGTTTATATTGCATCTGAATATTGGGTCTATTTGTGCACATAACACAGGATGACAACAGGATGCAAATGGGATGAAAACAGGACAAAAATCAGACGCGCACAAGTTTGAAAATCGGATACGAATGTTCCCGACATTCATATCATGCGATTCGAATTGGATTTTCAAAAATACAGATTTGGATAATCCCCTCTGTATCCCCTCCGGATCTGCTCCTCACCTTTGTGAATGTATCAAAGCTTCAAACAAAGGCACAAAAGCAAAGGTGAGTCTTCATCTATAGCCAATGATTGGTTTGAATGCCAAGTTCTGAACCTCTGCAATTTGCGCAACCTGCAAAAGTGACGAACTTCTTGCATACTTGTGGATCCTCTTGACACTGACTATAGATGTGCGTGAATATTTGTAACATTCATTATTCATACAAATTCATACAAATTTGAACATTCATATATGAATCAAATGTTACGACATTCGTACATTGACATTCATACGAATACAAATATTTTAGAACATTCGTACAAATGCGTCAGAACATTTGTGAAATGGGGAGGTCCGGGGAAGCAACTGCACGAGTCACATCTGCAATGGATACAGAGTGAATTCAACATGGTTTGAAAGTGGATTCAATGTGGATTCAGGGTGGATACATTATGGGATGCATATTGGATACATATCAGATACATACATGTTCGTATCAGATACATATGCTCAGCTTGGGAAAATTGTACTTCGACGTAGGTATAAGAGAGGGTGTTGCTGTTGTTTAAATTATTTTATTTCTCTTTAGGAGGCAACTGTTGGAGAGAAGGAAAGCTTCCTCCAGCAAATTAATTGCATTATAATAATCAGAAGGTACAATATTATCTTGGGAGAACATGGATACCAAGATTGAATTCCTGAGAAAGGTCCTTTTGCTTTTTATTCTCATTTCATGTGCTTCCAATTCTCTGGTTTCTGCTAATGCATTTGCCTTGTCTCTGCAGCCCAGGAGGACACCTTCCAGCCCACAAAGATGCAAATTGGCTTTGCTTTGTTTTGCATTTGCACCCCCAACTACTGCTGGAGGTTATTTTCCTCTTCCCCTTTTTCTTAGGTTCCCAACTACCTTGGGGAAAGAATTAGGTTGAAATCTGTTGCTTCTTTTCACCAAGCTGCTCTTGGTCTGGCCCAGTGGTTTGGATGATTCCCAGTCCACTGGAACCACGCGAGATAATTTGTGCAAACCCATCTGGCCCACTCTGAACCATCCAAACTAGCGATGTGTGCGAATATTCGTAACATTCAAAAATTCATCTGAATTTGTCTGAATTTGGACATTTTTATTCAAATCAAATACTGGGACATTCGAAGATTGACATTCAAATTCAAATCTAATGCTTCGGAACATTCGTGAAACGGGGAGGCGGGAAAGCGGCTGCGCCAGTCACATCTACAACAGATCGAGAGTGGATTCAAAGTGGATTAAGAGCAGATTCAAAGAGGATTAAGGGCGGATTTGACACTTTCAGAGCGAATAGTTAGGGGATACATACTGGATATATCAGGGATTCATATGCAACTCTTATTGAAGATTCATATCGAATTCGTATCAAATATTCAAGTCAAATCAAATCCTACCAGTTCAAAGGGATTTATTTGAATGAATATGAATTTTCTTGGATCCAATTCGATACAGATCAGATGCAAAAAACATTCATGTCCATCCCTAATCCAAACCCCTGAATGTGAGGCAAGGACTGTTCCTACCAGCTCTCCAATTGCTCCCCAGTTTGGTCCCTGGCAAAACTGACCTGAACCAAGATGCTTCAGGTTCAGCCAAACAGAACCAATCCTTAAGAGTCCCTGCAGATGTCAAATCCTCATTCAACATTGACCTTGAGCCAGTAATGGCTCCTTGCCTCAACCCGTCTCACAGCGCTCTTGCAAATAAAAACAGAAGGCAGAACAAATGGGAGCTTCTCTGAGCAATTAGGGTACGGGCAGGATATAAATCCTGTACATACATATTCAGAATATGCTGAAGTTGTTCCTCAGAAAGCACACCAAGGATTTGTTCAAGAAGCAAGCTCTGGCCGTTTTTATATTTTCCCTTGTTGGAAGTTGGAGATAAGCCATGAGCAGCTCAGCTTCCCTGGGAGACACTCAAACCAGCACCGCCTGGTTGGATTTGGGAGTTGTCAGCGAAGGCAAATTGCAGCCATTCTATTTTACAGCCAGACGAAAGGGCAGCAGGACACCTTAGGAGTCCCCAAAGTCCCACACTCAACCAGGACTCCATGTCCGCCACCTTGGTGTGGTAGACATATAAACACCTCACCGTGGAGGTAAAACCTTGGAATGTATAAACCCAGCCATTCTCTGAACTAGGGTTGTTCACAGATATTCAAAAACTTGAAAATCCGATCCGAATCGATAGAACATCGACATTTGAATTTGAATCAGATTTTTGAAAATCCAAATTTGCACATTCGAATAGATTGTTGATTTTTGAAAATCTGGTAAGGATTTTTGAATAATTTGAATGAACAGATCTGCAAATATTGCTTATGAATATAATGCGCATTTGTGCTTATAGTACAAGATGAAAACGGGATGAAAACAGGATACATGCAAAATGGATACGAATTTGTTGTCAAAATTCATATTTTCGAATTCAAATTGAATTTTTGAATATACGGATTTAAATAATCTGGGTTCAAATCAGATTTTCAAAAATCCAGATATTTAAAATTTGAAATGATTGAATTTTTGAATATTCAATATGACTCGAATTTGAATGTAAAAAATGTGTTCATGCCCACCCCTACTCTGAACAGGATGATTGCAGAGAAGTTACTATACATAGTTTTAGGGTGTTTCTCCACTGCAGCCCTTAGATCTGGATTTAAGAAGAGTCACTTCGGAGTCACTTCGGAGTCACTTCAGAATCACTTCGGAGTCACTATGAAAATCAGCACAGACTTCAAAGGCATTCCAGAGCTATTTTGCACAGAGTTCGAAATGACTTCAAAATGACTTTGAAGTGGCTTCAAAGTGACTTCGGAGCCTAGGTTTAGGGGGGGGCAATGGGTGCATCCCCTCCCCCGAGCCTCCTTTGGACCCTATTGCCTGTTTCCAGTGGAAACAGGCTCCCTTTAATCTGGATTTTCTGGAAGAAGACCCCATTGTAGACCCCATTAATGGGGTCTACAGAAAATCCAGATTAAAGGCCAAAATGTACCCATTAGACCCGGATTTCCCCCATGGCAGTGAAAACAATCAGGTCCCAAATGGGTGGCGTGGTGGAAATGGGATCATCCGGCTCACACCCAAATGGGTCCTAAATGGGTGCAAAAATGGGTACTTTTTGACAGTGGAAAAACACCCTTTCTGTTAACCAAGAGAAATGGTCCACCAAGCACCCAGATAATGAAAGATATGTGGGCAATCCCACAAAACAAGCAGCTGATTTTGTCTTACCACGACCACCCTGGAAAATGCTAAATAGGGTCCATACATCTCATGGCGTCTGCCAGGAGTCATTATATAAATGGGGCAAAACATTTTCCCCTCGTTGTAGAGCCTCACATCAGACTGTTGACCATAGCGTGACCAGCTGTGGGTGTCAGATTATTTTTTGAAATAACAGACACAGCTCTTCAATGGATGAGCGGCCTCAACGCTGGTATGCAGGGTCCCTTTAACTTATGAACTCTAATTTCCTATTTTAACTTTCTACTTTAATCATTGCGAATCTGTGTGTCCCTGCCACGCGATAAAGTGGCATGTCAAAATTTGTGTTGAATGTTGAAGTCAGCCAAGAGATGAGCAAAAGGTTCAGTGATTGGCAGCTTTCTGGACACTGGCTCCCTTTCTTTAGGGTGCACTTTGGCACAAAGCCCACTCAATTCCTCAGTTCAGGACCGTAATTCCATCCAACTGATCCTTTTGTAACTGAGACAGGCTTTAAATTAAGTTGGTTAGTGACTCTGGAAGGCAAGTGATTGCACTCACTCACCTGTGCTTATGAATTTCTTTGTCGGCTGCTTTTCCCTTTCTTTCTTTTTTCCCTTTTGACACACATACAGAGAAATGTCCTCTTGCTGCCTTTCAGTAATGATGTATAAATGACCACAATCATGTTATTTTTTTTGCAAGGTGAGGGACTCAGATGTCCTTTCACTCACATCGTCTGCTCTTAAATTTCACAGCAGCTGCACAGTGCTTTTCATGGGGAAGTCAAGGGGGCAGGTAAATTCATACCACATTTCTGGTCACCTCGCCTCAAAAAGGATATTGTGGAACTAGAGAAGGTGCAGAGAAGGGCAACCGGAATGATTAAGGGTCTGGAACACCTCCCTTACAAAACCAGGAGGCAACATCTAGGCCTGTTCAGTCTGGAGAGATGGCGTTTAAGAGGGGACCTGATTGAAGTATATAAAATCATGCATGGCATGGAAAAGGTGGATAGAGAATATTTATATTCTCTATCACACAACACTAGAACCAGGAGCCCCTCTATGAAGCTGATGGGTAGGAGAGTTGGATCCGAAAAGGGAAGGATTTCCTCACCCAGAGGGTCATCATTCATTCATTCAGACACGGAGAGGGCATATGCTGGGCATGAAGGGGGAACTGAGTGTTGCCTGTTGCTGTGCCCAGAAGACTTACACGGGGCTCCTCCAGTGACAATCCCACAGAAGTACTAGCAGATCCTTCTTCAGCCCATCTTCAGGTCTTGACTGCTCACACCTTCTCATTTCTATCCATTTCATTTGCGGACTTTTGACCCTTCCTTTGGACTGACTTCCCTGAGTGGGAAGTTGACAAGGATATTATGGAACTGGAAAAGGTGCAGAAAAGGGCAACCAGAACGATTAAGGGTCTGGAACACCTCCCTTACGAAATCAGGCTGCAACGTCTAGGCCTCTTCAGTCTGGAGAGACGGCGTTTAAGAGGAGACCTGATTGAAGTATATAAAATCATGCATGGTATGGAAAAGGTGGATAGAGAAAATTTCTTTTCTCTATCACACAACACTAGAACCAGGAGCCCCTCTATGAAGCTGATGGGGAGGAGAGTTGGATCCGACAAGGGGAAGGATTTCCTCACCCAGAGTGTCATCAGTTTATGGATTGTGCTGCCGGAAGAGGTGGTGACAGCTACCAGCCTAGATGGCTTTAAGGTAGAGTTAGACACATTTATGGATGACAGATGTATCAATGGCTACTAGAATGAATGCCTACGTGCATCTTTCAGGCTTGGGGGGAGCAGGATGTTATTTGTCGACCTTTTCTATACCATGCACAATATTATATGCTTCAATCAGGTCCCCTCTTAAACGCCGTCTCTCCAGACTGAAGAGGCCTAGACTTTGCAGCCTGGTTTCGTAAGGGAGGTGTTCCAGCTGCTAAAAGAAGAAGCAACACAAGTTGCCAGGAGATTCTGCCCACCCAGTGAAGGTTGAAGGGTTTCCGAAACGGATTTCCTCCATGCTGTTCCTTTCCCTTAAACTCCCTCAGCCCTGCTGCTAAATCTTGCAGATAATGTGAGGTCCTTTCTGTGCCCATGAATGCAAACGCCTCGTGAGACTTGTCATCGGAGGCCCTGTCCTATGCAAGATTCACACCTAAAGAGATGAATGGTCATTGATTTCAAGGGAGCATGGCGCGTGGTTCTTATTGTTACAAGGGGAATGAAAGCACTCCCTTGGCGTATGGCAAATTGCCTGCTAGCTTCATGGAAGAGCAGGCTCAGTGTCACACAACATACACACACTCACACAAACACATGTACGGACCTGTCTCTGATGAAGGCTTATAGAGAAAGAAATGAATACAAATGTAACGATCAAAGGAAATGCTTAACCTTTTGCATAGATAGACTATAGACATAATATTGATCTAGCTCCAGCTCTAGATATAATATAGACCTAAATTTGTATTCACTTCCTCACTCCCTCACTCCCTCACTCATTTCTATCCTGCCCTATACCCGGAGGTCTCAGATCAGGTAACAACATTTAAAATCAAACATATTAAAACAATAACAGTATATATTAAAACAACAGTGCCTGCAAGTGGGAAGGGAAAGCGTGTTCCCATTTAACCAAGGGCCAGGGCAAAGAGGTGCATCTTCACTGCCTTCCTAAATGTGTACAATGGTGACTGATGCACTTCAAAGGGGAGGCTATTCCATAGCCTGGGGGCCATCACTGAGAAGGCCCTCTCCCAGGTGCCCACCCCTTTTGCTGCTGAGGGTGGTGTGACACCCAGGAGGGCCTCCCCTCCAGATCTTAAGGCACAGACAGGTCGATGTAGGAGTAGGCGTTCCTTCAGATAATTTGCGGCCCAAGTCATTTAGGGCCTTATAAGTTAATATCTTGAATTGGGCTTGGTAGTGAATCGGCAGCCAGTGCATCTCAACAGCAATCTTGCAGCTGCATTCTTCACTGGCTGCAGCTTCCAAACCATCTTCAAGGGCAGCCCCATGTAGAGCGCATTAAAAT
This sequence comes from Aspidoscelis tigris stejnegeri, assembly GCA_023333525.1. NCBI lineage: Eukaryota > Metazoa > Chordata > Lepidosauria > Squamata > Teiidae > Aspidoscelis > Aspidoscelis tigris. Next base: position 4,140,427 of record JALMGA010000023.1, read on the forward strand.
AGTCTAGTCTTGAGATTATCAGAGCATGGATAACTGTGGCCAAGTCATCTCTGTCCAGAAAAGGCTTCAACTGGTGCCTTATATTAAATCTAAATATAAAGCTAGGCCTAACCTAGAGATATAAAGATAAATGTAAGATGTAGGCATAGTAGGATTGTACGCAAATGGGTTGTGTAAGGAACTGAATGTTAGAAAACTTGTATTCATTAGAAAAGATCCCCTTCAAGTGAGATAGGATTCTATTCAATATCCAGTACATGTATTCACACGGACTCATAGGAATATCCAACACGAATACATACATATTCCATATGTATCCAGTACGTAACATAATGTATTCGATACGTATCCCGGAATATATCCACTCTGAAAGCATCAAGTCTGCCATGAATCCACTTTGAATCCACTCTCAAACCATTTCAAAAGCGCTCTGGATCCTTTGCAGATGTGACTAGCACAGCTGCTTTCCCACCTCCCCATTTCACAAATGTTCCAAAACATTTCTATGAATTCAAACGTCAATGTACAATTGTCGTAAAATTCGATTCATAGATGAAAGTCCAAATTCGTACAAATCCATATGAATATGAACTATTGCAGATATTCATGCACATCCCTAGTGACCTGAAGATGGACTGGAGAAGGTTGAAAGTGAAGGTGGGGCTGCACCCAAGGGGGCACAGGCAAACTTTGCCCATGATATGTCCTTTGGGGAGTTGGATGAAATTGTAGGTCACACCCATCTCAGGAACATTTGTATCCAATTTTTGAATCCGTTTGCTCCCCGTTTTTATCTCGTTTGCATTCCGTTTGCATTCCGTTTGCAAATAGGCCCGACATTCAGATGCAATATAGGATGAAGAATCCAGTCAAATTATATTTTGAATCGGATTTTCGAAAATCCAGACTTTCGAATCCGGATTGAATTCGGATTTTTGAAAATCCGATTCAAATTCGGATGTCGATATTCATCAGATTCTAATCGGATTTTTGACTTTTAGAATATCCGTGCTCGTCCCTCGTCACGACTGCATGCCGATCCCCCTCCATAAGATCCATCAGGCTGGAACATTTTAGCAGGCAGGTTTCCTCCTAGCAGCCTTGAAGCAGCAATCTGCCCATCGTCCCTCGTGATTCATGTAACCATCTTCAAAAGAAAGCAAGGAATGTGAAAATGGAGAGAAGGGCCAGCAATAATTGATGGATGGGAGACGCCACTGCAGATATCCTGATAAAAGCAGTGCATTTCCTTACATGTCCAAATATTGTTTCTCGTTCCCTTCCTTGCAGCTTCTTGGCTTCTGCCAGCAGACTAAACTCATAACTCTTTTGTCTCTTTAAGTGGAGCGTTCCTGCAAAGCCTTTTGATCCACTGAGTTATGACTGGAGAGGGCTGGAAGGGGAGGAGAATCACACACCTGGGAACGGCAGGCGAGCGAGGCCGCCGTTCCACCGCCTTCCTCAACGCGCTCCTGTTGCAAAGCTAGTTGCCAAAAGCTTGATTAAATGCTCCTGGAGCTCCATCACACACTGATCTCCTTTTGAGTAAACCAGCCACACGGAGGCACAGAGAAGGGAGCATCACAGCTTGTGGGGCTTGTTCTGCTTAGGGTTCTTTCTTTCTTTCTTTCTTTCTTTGTGCACCAATGACAAACATGCCTATCACCTTTGACAGTGCTTGGCTATTGATTTTTCAGGACATTTAATGAACACTTTGATCTGCTCAAGCTATGTTCAGAGCAAGAGACTTCATCGCCACCAAGGTGAATGGGGCAAAGGTCTGAGAGATGGGCATGGAAACGACACACCTGCCTGTGGCAGCCACTTTTGGGCTGTTTCCATGTGACACACATCCACAAGACCTTTCCGCACTTATCTTTAGACCAGGTCAGCAAGAGAACCAGAGGCCTCACGCACACACACTGGAGCAGTTAGTGGGGAAACCACACATCCCCTAATAGCATGATGGATTCACACTGCATGCAGCATAAACCAGTCTAGGTGGAGAGTATCATCTCCTAGACTGGAATACCACTAATAGGAATGCTTTTTTTTCATGTTCAATTCATATAAAATGCAAGAAAATTCATATTCATTCGAATAGATCCCCTCCGAATGTGGTAGGATTCAAACTTTACATGAATGTTCAATACCAATCCAATTCAAATCCCTGTTACAAATTGCCTACATAACCCCTACAAATCCCTTACATATCTAACCTGAACACATCAAATCTGGTCTCAATCCACTTTGAGTGCTAGTCACTTACAGCCTAAGCCCCGTGCAATCAGTCACTCACCTGTGACCAATCCCAGGGCTGGTCCTCTTCTGGGCGCTGGACTTTTGCTATGATGACACTGACGCTCTACACATGTGTCCTCATGTCTATGGTCATCTGAAGTGCCAGCATGCTTGTGGCAATCCTGGAGCACCGGAAAAGGTGTGTGCCCTCACCACTGGATGCATTCAAATTTGAGTTGATTTGAATATTTGAGTATTCAATTCAATTCGAAATCCAAAAATCCAGATTTTTGAAAATCCAGCTCGAATCTGGATCACCCGGATCCATACATCCGGAAAACTTGATTCAAACTTGAAAATACAAATGCCGGCAACATGCGTACCCAATTTTCAAATTTGCATGCATCCCGTTTTCGTGCCGTGTGCATCCTGGTATTATAAGCACAAATAAACGTGATATTTGGATATACGATACACGATGTTCTATTCAGTTGAATTATTCAAAAATCCAAAATTCGGCCAAATGTTTACATTCGGATTTTCAAAAATCCCATTCGAATTCGAATCAGGTTTTTGAATTTTCGAATATCCGTGCACATTCCTAATCCCTGCCAGAGGCTCTGTCCAGGAAAGGCTGTTTAAAAACAAAAGTGGTCCATTTGCCTGAATTTTTCACCTGTCTCTGCTTGGCACATGTAGATATGCATTTGTGTAGCCTTCTGTTTTTCAATAGCACGCACACTCTGATTTTCCAGCCCATGGATGAGCAGAGTTTGCATACAAATGGACGGACCGAGGAGGCAGACAGACTGGGTGTTTGCTCCCTCTGTCTCAACTTCCACAATATAGAGATGAATGGGCCATGTGTGTGTGCCCATTCATAACCATCGTGCACAACACTGTCAGAACAGAAGAGGAGGGGTCTCGTCAAAGATGCTTTCAAGCAGCCATTTATCCAGCACTGTCTCTGTGCAATTACAAGTACCATTTTACATAACAGAATAAGAACATAAGAGGACCTGTGCTGGATCCGGCCACAGCCCATCTAGTCCAACATCCTGCCTCACACAGTGGCCCATCAATAGTTTCTGGACATCGCAAGCAGAAGACAAAGGCAAAACCTTCACCTGCCCCTGACTCCCTGCAAATGGCCTTTAGAGACATCCTGCCTGTGCCTCCAACCTGGAAGCAGTACTTGGGCATCCATTTGAAATAAGAACATAAGAGGAGCCCTGCTGGATCAGGCCACAGCACAGCTAGCTCATCATCCCATCTCATACAGTGGCCCACAAACTGGACATCTCAAGCAGAAGACAAAGACAAAACCTTCACCTACTCCCCACTCCCTGCAAATGGCCTTAGAGGCAACCTGCCTGTCCCCCTGGCCTGAAAGGTGTACTTAGGCACCCATTCTAGTAGCCATTGATATATCTGTCATCTATAAATTTGTCTAACCCTTTTCTTAGAGCCATCCAGGCTGGATGCTGTTACTACCTCTGTTCAAATGAACTGAAACCTGCTCAAATTTTAGCTCCCTTGTTTCCCCTTCATCATCCCTATTTCCACCTCAGCTTTCACTTTTTAGGCCAGCAGGAGTCTTCCCTGCTCTTCCCCCTTGTCCTAGCTTTCAGACCATTTAGATCTTAACCCTCTCCTAATTCCCTAAGAGGAGTCCTGCTGGATCTGGCCACAGCCCATCTAGTCCAGCATCCTGTCCTGCACAGTGGTCACCAATTGCCCATGGGCCTCTCAAGCAGAGACAAGGGCAAACCTTCTCCTGCTCTCAAATCCCAGCAGGTGATCTTAGAGGCCTCTTGCTTGTCCCACCAGCTTGAAAGGTGTACTTAGGTATCCATTCTAGTAGCCATTGATACATCTCTCGTCCATAAACTTGTCTAACCTCCTGTTGTAAATCACTGGTGGATGGGTTTCCATGTCTGTACAAGTGCTTGAAAAGAAACATGGGTAGATATTCACCAGGTCATGCCCAGGTCTGGCCACAGCAAGATATGCACATGCACAAGAGAGAGGGGGGGGGAGGGAGAGAGGGAAGGGGGTAGGTATTGAGACAGGAGGGGAAAAGAAGGGAGGGGAGATGGAAGGGGGTGGGGAGGGGAAGGAGAGGAGAGGACTCATCACACTTAAGCAGTAAACCTTCTTTGTTCGTGGCAGAATTTCTAATAGGTCTAGAGATGGTGGAGCTCGGGCAGGCATTAAATAGAAATCCTTCCTTCATTCCTCTGCATACAGATGGTGACCTGTTACATAAATCACATGTCTGGGGGAAGTAAAAAGAATAATAAGAGCCAAGAAGCCCTATAGTGGTAGGAAGACCATCCAACTCCATGCCAGTTGGAGTAGAGTGGCTGGTAATTTCCAGAAAACTTTGCATGGAGATTTGCCCTTAACTGCGTTCTATTCCCAAGAAGAACTTTCAGAGCTCCAAGAGGTCAGTCTGTACAAGTCCCATTGAAACCTAAGGGGCTTCATGTTAACAAGGACTCGAATGGAGCACGCAATTCCCAGCTCATTAGTAGGAAATGGTGTCATAACAGTGACTCTTTAAACCGCTTGAGCTTGCTCAGCACCAGGTGATGAAAAGATATCAGAAGAAGAAAAGACCCATGAATGATGAGGCAACAGCAGAAAGGGAGCAATTTGTCTTCTCTTCTCATAACACTAGAACGCAGGGGACACCCCATCAAATTGATGGGCACTCAATTTAGAACGGTCAAAAGGAAATCCTTCTTCACCTTGGGCATATAATTAATACAAGGCCATGTGCTGCCACTTGATATGATGAAGATGACAAGTCCAGGAGAGTTTCTATAAAGGTCAGAACTCAGAGATTCAAGGAAAGCCTACAGATAAAGATGAACAACTCTGCCCTTCTCCATGCCATCCCACCCATAAGCAGCGACATCTCAGAGGAGATCCTGGCCCTTTCCACACCGGAGATGGAAGCAGGTTTCACCAAAGGCATCCTCAAAGAGTGAGAATTAGGGATATAAACAAATGGATATTCAAATTTTCAAATATCTGCGCACAAACCTATTCAACACGAACATTGCAATCCCATACAAAGTTTCATACAGATGAATCAAAATATTTGATTAGAATTTGAATGTCAATCTTCAAATGCGTCAACATTTGATTTCAATAAGAATGTCTGAATTCAGCCAAATTCGTACGAATTTTGAATGTTACGAATATCCATGCACATCAGTAATGAGAATTGTCTTGCTCTGCAACAGCGGCAGGCTGCCACGTCGACTGTTTTCAATAAGCTCTTGCCCCATTTATTTATTTATTTATTTATTTATTTATTTATTTATTTATTTATTTATTTATTTATTTATTTATTTATTTATTTATTTATTTATTTATTTATTTATTTATTTGTATTTCTATCCCGCCCTATACCCGAAGGTCTCAGGGTGGGTTACAATATTATATTAATCTTAGACAGGTCCCTGCCCTCAGGCTTACAATCTAAAGAGACAAGATACAAAAGGAAAATGGTGTGGGAGGGAACAGGGGTGCTCTGGCGGCAGCAGAGTCCTTGCAAAGGTAAAAACTTTTATTTTCCTCCTCCATTCCCCACAGGCAAGATTGTTCCTTCATGGCCTGTCTGGAAGCAGTTGGGAGGGAGGGGCCAATGCTGGGAGCTTGATGGAAGGTGCTCACCCAGCTTCCTTCTCTCTTCCTCTCCCAAGGCAAGATGGTTCCTTCCTGGCCCGTCTGGAGGCAGTTGGGAGGGAGGGGGCAATGCTGGGAGCTTGATGGAAGGTGCTCATCCAGCTTCCTTCTCTCTTCCTCTCCCAAGGCAAGATGGTTCCTTCATGGCCCGTCTGGAGGCAGTTGGGAGGGAGGGGCCAATGCTGGGAGCTTGATGGAAGGTGCTCACCCAGCTTCCTTCTCTCTTCCTCTCCCAAGGCAAGATGGTTCCTTCCTGGCCCGTCTGGAGGCAGTTGGGAGGGAGGGGCCAATGCTGGGAGCTTGATGGAAGGTGCTCACCCAGCTTCCTTCTCTCTTCCTCTCCCAAGGCAAGATGGTTCCTTCATGGCCCGTCTGGAGGCAGTTGGGAGGGAGGGGCCAATGCTGGGAGCTTGATGGATTTACCTGTTTCCTTTTCCTCTCCCTTCTGAAGTTTTCTGTGAATGATAGGGATGTGCAAAAACATTTTTTTTACATTTGATTCGTATCAAATCGAATGCAAGAAAATGTGTTTTCATTCAAATAGATCCCCTTTGAATGTGGTGGGATTCAACCCCATATGAATCCCATACGAATGCACACAAATAGCATATGAATCCCATACAAAGCTTCATATGAAGCTTCATACAACTGTATCAAAACATTCAATTCAAATTCAAAAGTCAATCTTTGAATGTGCCAAGATTCAATTCGAATTTGAATCTCTGGATTTGGCCGGATTTTCAATGTTACGATAGAGAGCTGGCAGAACTCTGTAGCCCCCATTTTGTCTGTGATAGCAAATCTGCTACCATGGGAGACCTCCAACGGGATACACTGAATATAGGAAGTGTTTGATGAAACCTCTACTACCGTCAAGTATTCGTTCAAATAGTTCCCCTTTAAATATTGTAGGATTCAAATTCGATATGAAGGTTTGATATAAATCTGATTCAAATCCCTGCTAAGAATCACCTACATATCCACTCTGAATCCATCAAATCCACTCTCAATCCACTTTGAGTCCACTCTGCTTTGAATCCACCTTGAGTCCTTTGCAGATGTGGCTGGGCAGCCACTTCTTCACCTCCCTAGGTCCATGAATGTAATGGAGTTTCGTATGAATGTATAGAAACATTTGATTTGTATTTGAGCGTTAATCTTCAAATGTACCAACATTTGACTCAAATTTGAATGCCCAAATTCAGACAAATTTGGACAAATTTACAGGTACATCCCTACTACGTATATATTGAAAAATTAATAAACAGAGAGAATGGTACAAGGTCACCCTGTGCGCATGGATCACTCTTGAATGGTCTCTCTCCATCTGCTGCTTTTTAAGCAGAGGTCACCAAATTTCCCCAGGTGCTCCTTCTCTCTTGCTTCAAACAGCAAAGCTATTTGCAAATCCCATTGAGGTGGAAGTGACATCAGGGAGGTTTACTGGCATCAAAAGCCAGACGTTGCCACTTTTTAATAATCTTTGCAAAACGCGTTGATCCACCTTTGCCAAAGGAGTAAATATATCCCTGCCCCAATACTTTCAAACATGAGTCTGTATAGGCAATTCATGTTTATGATGATCTGTTTGCCCCTTCCTCTGGCACGTAATTGGCTTCATCTTTTCTTTATGTTGTCTTTTGTTGTTGCCATATCTTTTGTTCCCCTTTTGGTTCTTTCTTCTTCTCCTCTTTCTCTCTGATGCTTAGCACAATTAAGGCAGCTAAATCAGCCTCACCATGCAGCTTGGGACCTTGAGGCTCCTTAATTCTCTTTTAAGATTTGAATTTCACAAGCGGCACCGGCCTTTTGTTCTTGGAAGCCTTCAAATTACTCAGGAACTGTTAAGATTGCATTTGCTGTTCTCCTGGGCTCTTTTGGATGTCACTTTAAAAATTAAGAGGTAAATCTCACCAGTTGTTCCCTTCTTCCAGAGCACCAAAGTTGAAATTTTAAAGACAGCACAGCAGGAAAGTTAGAAAGTGCTATAAAAAGCTTTCTCCCAGGATGGATGGAGATCTAGAAGATAACCGAAATATCTGTGGCTGTTTCCACCACTGACCTGGTCTGGACCGTTCCAGCAAGAACTGGTCATCTCTTACACAAGACCTAATTCTCCTAATGCTAGAAGCAGGGATTGTGTGACAGAAGAAGAAGAAGAAGCTTTACAATCCCAATTTTCTCACCCATTCAAGGGGACTCAAAGCGGCTGACAAAGCCTTTCTATTCTTCTCCCCACAACAGAACACCCTGTGAGGTAGGTGGGGCTGTGAGAGCTCAGAAGAGAGCTGTGACTAGCCCAAGGTCACCCAGCTGGCTTTATGGAAGAGGGCAGAATCAAACCCAGAGTTCCCAGAAGTTGTTCAGAAAAGCAAAACAAACAAAAGAACGGACTTACTTTTTTCTTCAGACAGGCAGGGTGTTCGGTTCAAATCCTTCCTACACCGAACCGCTGTTCAAACAAGGTGTGTTTGAAAGGTTCATTTGAAAGCCCTTCTGTTTGGTTCAAATATGAACTCTGTTTTAAAGAATGCAGGGAGTTTGGTTTAAACCCACACCTCCCCACCCTCTCCTGTTTGATTTGAACAGAAGATGATGAAGAAGAGCTGGTTTTTCTATCCAGCTTTTCTCACCCATTTAAGGGGACTCAAAGCAGCTGACAAACCTTCCGTTCTTCTCCCACAACAGACACCCTGTGAGGCAGGTGGGGCTGTGAGGGCTCAGAAAGAGAGCCATGACTAGCCCAAAGTCACCCAGCTGGCTTCATTGAGGAGTGCAGAATCAAACCTGGTATTCCCAGAGAAGAATTCAACCACAAGACCAAACTGGTTGAAGTCCAAAAGAGTTGAACACATCTGTAATTGCTATGCCTCTGAACAGCTGTATCCTATAATAGTGGCCATGGTCACATCTTCACTTCTTCAGTCCATCTTCAAGTCTGACTGCTCACACCATTTCTATCTGCTTTACTTATGGACTTTCCACCCTCTATTTGGACTTCCCTGAATAGAAAGTGCACAAATAAAATGGGTAGAAATGAAAAGGTGTGAGCAGACAGACCTGAAGGTGGACTGAAGAAGGCTTTAAGGGAAGGTGGGGCCACAGCCAGGGCAATCCCTCCATGTCTTGCATTTGAACTTTGCAGAGTGGTCCAGCTGGCCACTTTGAGAAGGGCATTATGGACCAGGCACACTTTGGTGTTCCTGGCTGTGGTCACACTTAAGGCTGAATCCAGCCTCAGTCCACTTTCAGGATGAGAGAACACATCAGCGAAGTGACAACAAGTATTTCTTTCAGTGTTAAATAACTCAGAAAATTCACCTTTGGGATATATAATGTGGAAAGAAAATTACAGGTCACTTTCCTGATGTGTTCTCTTGCTCATAAAGTGGACTGAAGCTGGATCAAGCCTTGGGTGTGACCACAGCCCTGGAGACTGCAATAAAGCATGATGGGCATTTTGCTCACCTGCCTCTTTTTTAAGATCCTGACACTTCTATTCTGCAGATATCAGAGATGTTCAGGGATAAGAGTCCAGTTTTTAAAAAAGGCAGAGGCTTTTACATCTTGCCAAGGTCAAGCTAAATCTATCACTGAACAGTTTGAAATTGGCGATTGCTGGGCCTCCTCTCTGGGCCTCCTCTCGTCATGAACCCTGGGTTTGATCAGTCATGAAGATGGTATTTTAAAGAGGAAGAGAATCTGCTGTTCTGACTCCCCGCCCCATTCAAAAGATAAACAGGAACTTTTTTTTTATTGCCTGTGCATTGCCTGACTGTTTTTTTGGGTAAAGATTTATTCAGAATCTCTGATCTGCAGCTACTTTGGAAGACGGTATCTTTATACCTAGAAATACAACCAGTTGTAAATCATCCTTACTTTTCCCTTTCAACTCTCTGATGTAGTCAGATAGCGATGTTCCCGCCGTCTCTGGGGAGCACAAGATCTCCTGCTACACACACATCTCTTATGGAGAAATGCAATCTATATTCTCCCCTCCCTTTATAAATAGCACGTTTCCACTCAGATCTTGTAATATTCAAAACTCCAGGCCATCTCCAGAGATTGCTACCATGTTTGCATGATTGGAAATGTCAAAGGTAACATTTATAAATGAACACACCGTCTTCAGAAATGGATTGTTTCCCTTTCTCTCCCAACAAGAACAACAGAAAAATCTAGCCAGGAGCTCAGGCATGTGAGAAAGGAGCATCCATCCTTGTGCGGCCCTCCGCCACCCCATCAATAAACTTTTTACAGCAAATACCCCATTTTTTATTTTTATAGCCACATCGGCTGGAGAGAGATATTGGATTAATATGAGAATAAAACGCAGCAAGGAAATGGGCCCTAAATATGGAAGGGAGATCTGTCACGGCATCATCCGAAACTCGCTGCTTGATTCGGCATTTACTGGGTCAGCCCACCGTAATTTATGAGACGCTTGATAGTTCCCCTGTGCTTTCAAACTCTGGCTAAGAGGGAATTCAGCTCAGTTTTATTACTGTCTAGGGGTCTGTGCTTCCAACTATAGTTGCGAGCGGAAGAAGGTCTGCAGATTCATTCATTCATTCATTCAGACACGGAGAGGGCATATGCTGGGCATGAAGGGGGAACTGAGTGTTGCCTGTTGCTGTGCCCAGAAGACTTAAACGGGGCTCCTCCAGTGACAATCCCACAGAAGTACTAGCAGATCCTTCTTCAGCCCATCTTCAGATCTTGACTGCTCTCACCTTCTCATTTCTATCCATTTCATTTGCAGACTTTTGACCCTTCCTTTGGACTGACTTCCCTGAGTGGGAAGTTGACAAGGATATTATGGAACTGGAAAAGGTGCAGAAAAGGGCAACCAGAATGATTAAGGGTCTGGAACACCTCCCTTACGAAATCAGGCTGCAACGTCTAGGCCTCTTCAGTCTGGAGAGATGGCATTTAAAAGGAGACCTGATTGAAGTATATAAAATCATGCATGGTATGGAAAAGGTGGATGGAAAAAAATTATTTTCTCTATCACACAATACTAGAACCAGGGGGTGTCTATGAAGCTGATGGGTAGGAGAGTCGGATCTGACAAGGGGAAGTATTTCTGTACCCAGAGGGTAATCAGTTTATGGAATGTGCTGCCGGAAGAGGTGGTGACAGCTACCAGCCTAGATGGCTTTAAGGTAGAGTTAGACAAATTTATGGATGACAGATGTATCAATGGCTACTAGAATGAACGCCTAGGTACATCTTTCAGGCTGTGGGTGGGGGACGAACTGGGGCGCTTCTAAGGCCATTTGCTGGGATTCAAGAGCAGGAAAAGGTTTGTCCTTGTCTCTGCTTGAGATGCCCATGGGCAATTGGTGGGCCACCATGTGCGACGGGATGCTGGACTAGATGGGCTGTGGCCGCTCTTATGTTCTTATGACAAATGAAATGGATAGAAATGAAAAGGTGTGACCTGAAGATGGACTGAAGAAGGTCTAAAGTGAAGGTATGACCCTGGCCTCAGGGGAGCGGGGAGAAAGTCTTTGACCTGATCTCTCTAAACCGCAGTCACATCTGCAGCCAGACCCAATGCACTTCAGAAATGGCCTTACCTCAAATTCCAATGTGGAAGTCAGTCACTGCTGGCTGAGCCCTTTATATCAGGAGGTTCACAAAAGCTGTGCTGGCAATCTCATTGTCTTCGTCCAAAGGCCCAAAGGCAGGACTGTCTTGGTGATGGCACCTCCAGTCCTGCCACAGTGGTGGGAGAAGTGGCAGCCAGCCACACAGCTTTCACCTTCAGGCCTGCTACAACTGTCTGGCATGGTTTGTCACCAGAAGAAAAGTTCTCAACTACAACAGGTCAGAGCCTTACACCCTTTCTGCACTGGTCCTGATTCTAGTTTATATCCAGGAGTAAGGGACTGCCTTCCCCATGATGGTGCAGCAGAGCCCATTCTAGAAAAGGTGGGTTGGAGAAGGGTTGGGAACAGGAGAGCCATACACTACTCTTTTGGAGAAGCCTCTGAGCTGACCCTTTTGTTACAGTCTGAGTACAGCCATTGGCCTTTTCTGCAGTTACTCTAAATCCAGAATGGGACTCCTGTACTGAACTTCTGAGTCTAATTGATCCATGCAGTTGGATGGATCTGTGAAGGGCACGCCCTGCAGGTACACTTCATCTGCCCAGGATGGGGTATGATCCCCATCACAGAAGCCCTGAGTAGGAATACCGGTAGATCCAGTCAAATTAATCCACTGGCAGCCCAGAGGTGGCTCTGATCCAGAAGATGAAGATCTGAAGATGGAACCTGTCATGATCCCCAGCGGTCCAGTCAGTGCCTGCCCTCCTGAGAGTAGCAGGGCCCTAGTAGGATGCTGGGTTTGAGCAACGGCCAAGTGAGTGCTACAGTTTAAACACAAAACACGGGTAGCAAGCAGTTTAAACAGTTAACTAAAACAGGTTTATTATTATACACAAGCAATACTAGAAAGAAATATAAGGTTCATGTAGTTGTTGGTTTAACTCTATAAGTCTCTTAAGGTTACGAGCGTCCAAGCCTAACAGCTTCCCTTTCTCTAAAGGAAAATAGTTCCCCTTTTAAAGTCAAGCCTCTGCACGTTCCTCCCCCTGACTAGCTCTGTCTCAGCCCAAGCCTAGCCACTGTACTAGAACGTAGCTCTGGATGATCACAAGGCACCGTCTGTCCTTGCTTGTCCGACCACCCAGCCTCGGTCAGTTGCTTGCAAAGTCTTCCTCCAAAATCGCCCAGTCGAAAGACCAATGGTCAGCTACTGGTCTGGCTCCCTCAGGTTCAGCTCTTCTGTTCCCTTCAGCATCAGCTCCAGCACGAAGAGCCAGTCTGGTGTACTCAGAGGTTACTTATGCCTTTTTTCCCTGTGGCCCTGATTGGTTGCCACCTCCTGGGGTAAGCTGCTGGAATAAAATGCTGCTGGAGACTCCTGATAGAAGTTCCTGTCCCACACGCCTCCTCTAGCCCCTCCAGCTCTAAGATCCCCGGACAGCTTTTCCCTCCAAATAACAGCTGTAGCCGATCTTTGCACTCGGACCCGCACAGGATTTCCCGCCCTTTTTGCAGCCTCTGCCCAGGGCTTGCAAAAAGGCTTGCAAACACAGCTTGCTAAGGCTTTGCCTAGGCAGAAAGCCCTGCCTTCAGCAAACAGGCTTGCAAGGGACATGGGAACCTTACTGCCCATTGCAGCCTGACCCCTGAAACCGTCACAGAACCCCTCCCATTCAGGAATCTTGGAGGATGCATTTTGGCGCTGTGGCACAGTCTGCCCGTACAATGCATCCTCAGGGGTTCCAAGGCTTGGAGACCTTTGTTCCTAACCCCCAGAGGCCAAGGAAGGACTGGTCTGGAGTAGGGCTACTGTGCAGATGATGGTGTACCAGAGCATGCCTTTCCATGCGCAGAGCTGGTCCAGAGCCATTGGTTCAGGCCACGGAGAGGCGAGTGCAGAAAAACAACAACAACAACACGGTATCTTTTCACCTTGCAAAATAACTGACAAATTCATTCCCATTTCTAATAAGACCATTTTATCTGACTCCTCGAGTTTCCTGGAAACGGCTTCAGACTCACTTCATCTGCAGCTGCAATAAATGAGGGGAAGGAGACATCTACCAGCCTTCTTTCGCTGTTTACACACAGCAGACACTGTTTGGTTTGTCAGAATTATTGAAGATGAAAATCAAGCTGTTATGAAAAGCTCACGGACTTGCAGAACCGCATGCTGATGACCCAACAGCAATTTCCGGGTTGGCTTGCTTAGCGTATTGGTATCTCTCAAAAGTGAATAATGGGAACATAAGATCCAAGAAATAAATATGGGTGCTTTCTTTCTTTCTTTCTTTCTTTCTTTCTTTCTTTCTTTCTTTCTTTCTTTCTTTCTTTCTTTCTTTCTTTCTCCTTCTGTACCTCCTTCCCCCTTTCACCTTTCCTTCCCTCTCTTTCTGCCTCCTCCCTCTTTCACTCCCTTCCTCCTTCCTTTTTTCTTTCTCCCTCCCTCCCTCCTTTCTTCCTAAATGCCTGTTTGTATCTGTTCATGCAATACTCATAAAGATTCTTAGCCCTTGGACCACCCTGAGCTAACCTGGCATATATAGAATCTTTATTTTTATTTTTTTTTAGAAAAAGCGAACAGCCTAATAAAAGAATAGTCCAGAGCTTGGCGTAAACATCAAAATATAATGAATCTCAATATTACAAGGAAAAATACGTTCAATGGCTAAAGTTTCTTAAGATTAGAAAGTTAAAATGCCAAGAAGAGAAAGATCTTTATCTGACCCTGGGAGGAGTAGAAGAAGACATCCTTTAACTACAGTATCATTTCACTATCAAGAATTTCTAGAGAAGGGCCAAGGGAAAGAACAAAAGGAGGAAGAAGAGGAAGAGAGTTGGTTTTTATAACCCACTTTTCCAACCCATTTAAGGGGACTCAAAGCGGCTGACAAACCTTCTGTTCTACTCTCCACAACAGACACCCTGTGGGGTAGGTGAGGATGTGAGAGCTCAAAAAGAGAGCTGTGACTAGCCCAAGGCCACCCAGCAGGATTCATGGAGGAGTGTGGAATCAAACCTGAAGACTACCAGATAAGAATCCAACACCCTAACCCCAAGACCAAACAGACAAAACTGAATTACAGCAAAGGACCTCAGAAACCTGAAAGGCAGAAGTTCAGTAGCTTGATTGCGTGTTGTTAATGCCTTTAACCTTAGAAGGTAAATCAATGAAGTTCTGCAGGCAGCAGCTTAATTATCATCCTACCCTATTTCCCATCGCCTGTGCCCAAAGATCTTGCCCCAAACTTTCTGCCGTCTATTGTCTATTGCCTTCCTTTAAATCCTGTCAGATCCCACAAAGTACAAGAAAGCAGTGTTTGAACCCAGGGATTCCAGAAGTTTCATCTCTCCTAAGGAGATTTTCCACCATGACTGCTGCCTTCATGCCCTTGGCTTGATGATGCATCCATACATGCTTGCAAATAATGAGGGAACATCACAAAATCCCATTTGCGGTTATAGATAGCCCTTGGTTATTAAAAGCATTGCTTTTGAGGGATGATTAAATGACTACCCAATTTCTTTAGATCACAGTCCACCTCCATGTAAGCAGATTCATAGAACCAGGCGGTTTTCACATCGCTCTGCTATCATCTAACAGCATAGGAAGAGCATCTCTCTGGGGCTATTCAGTTTAAGGCTGTGATAATTAGGAATTTGTCCTGCCTTATAAGCATCTGGTATCTACTGAAGGCCATTGCCAAGGTACCCTACCCTTCTTCCAGTAAGATGTGCCGCTAATTGAATTACAACCAAATACAGCCCCGTTACAATTAAAAGCCAATTACAGAGGGAAATATGACACTTAATTTAGGTGATGCATAGAAACATCTTTTTATCATTCTGAAACAGAGAAATAGCATTTTCCCTGGCACGTCATTTCCAGCTTGACTGAGGAACACTCTATCTTCCATGAGTCATATCGAACAGGCAATCTTGCTCTTGCTTTAACTATGAATTCCTGCTCTTCATTTTCCAAAGGCTGCCAATAAATAAAGGAATAAAATAAATTCCACACGGGGTTTTTTTTTTTTTTTTTTGGTTTTTTTTTTTGGTAAACACAACACTTCAACAATAATTGCAAACAAGCAATTTGGATAGAGATTCTGGGGTGCGGAAAAGAAGCCATGCTGAAAGAGCCAAGCATGAAAAATTGTGTGTTCATATAGTCATTTTTGCCCTAGAACTCCATTTCCCCTGTATACGTATGGAAGTGCAGCCTCTGATCCAGTCTTCATGGCAAAAGACCAGATTGATGACACCATTAAAGGGGTCTTGCGCTAATCTGGATTTAAGGGTGCAAAGACCCCATTAAATCCGGATTTTGACAGTGCTCTTGTGGACAATGCATTGAGAATGGGGTCCTAATGGGGTCCTTAAGGGATCATGAGTGCGGAAGGTACATAACTGATCTGTAGCAATTGTCTACCTATCGGGTTCCCAATGGGGTCTTCTTTGCATGCACAAAAAGGGCCATAGCCTAAGCTCAAGCTTTCCATAGGTGGCCGTTTCTTGCACGACACAATTCCACACTGCATGTGTTTCTTTTTGTCGCTGTTTTGCTTCTGAATGGTCAGTCAACAAAACCACTAATTGCAATGCCCTTTCCCAGCAGTACAACTACAACGGTAGCCTACAATGAGAACAAAAACCATGCACCAGATTCATCCATACAAAATGCGTCCCGTACTTTTGTTCAAACAAATGCTCTGGGCAGCCACAAACAAGTGAAGGAAATGAAACTTTGCAAGGGTGGCAAGATCTGGAACGGAGCATTCATTTGCTCAGAGATAACAATTAGCCAGAAATGATGCTCACAAAATCATGATGACTCTTTCTTTCTTTGCCTTCAATCCAATGTCAGGAGTTTTATTTTTTTTAAAAAAAATGGTTCTGGTCAATCTTTCTTCTATACAACGCACCCCCGTCGCCCTTCCTGACTTGCTATTATCCATGGGTGACTGCAATTTTTGTCAGACCGAACGGGGTGAGCAGAATCTCAGAATGCACAAAAAATAAAGAATAAAATCAATTGCCAGCCTTCTGTTTGACTCCATGGCCAGCTGCTTCCTGCTGTCCTTGGTGCTGGAAGGTTTCTGATGCTGTTCTGTCAGCAGCTTTGCCAGCCATTCAAAAGAGGATAATTCTGGCAGTGCAAAGCCGGTAGGCCAAACTGGAGGCCAGTTTTCTTCCCCCATGAGGGCATCTAATCAGACCAGCAGCTGCACATATGGCTGGCATCTACCGGTCGCTGCTAACACAGGCAACATTTGTTCCCTGATTTTGGCAGCTCACCCCATTTGTGCGTGTTCATTGCACCTTTCTTTGATGAAAGAAGGCCTCGGAGGTGCCCACGATGGGCATAAAGAAAGTGCCACTGGTTGCTTTCACTTTTTTTTGCTTCTGCTTTTTTCCCCCTGGAACCTGAGTAGAAAGACTTGTTTCTGTTCAGGCTGATAGAACATCTCCTGTTCAATATTCATAAATATTCAGAGAGCTTTTCAAATCATAGCAGTGAGATCTATTTCCAAAGAGCCAATGCGATGGGAAACAAAGTCACAATGGCTACATCCAGACAGGGTCAAAAACCCATAATTATTTTGTAATTGTACCTGATTTGCCAGATGTGATCATGGCGCTCTCAACACAGTCCTGGAATATTGACACGATATACAGGGATATTGCTATTCTGGCTACATTAACAATTGGAGTGTAACATCCTGTTATTCTGTGATTATTATACTGCTCTATGGAGGAAAATACAGACAGGCACTGAGTCAGAATTATATTACTTCGGTCCCTAAGTAGGACTCTCATCTTATGAACTTTATAGATTCTAACTAGGATTGTGCATGAATATTTGTAAATTTGATATTCATATGGATTCGTATGAGTTTGGAAATTTGTATACAAATCAGATGTTACGCATTAGGACATTGACACTTCTATTGTATGAATGTTTCAGAATATTCATGAACCTAGGGAGGTGGGAAAGGAGCTGTGCCAGTCACATCTGCTATGGATTCAGAACGCATTTGACATGGACTGAGAGTGGATTCAAAGTAGATTCAGGGTGGATTTCAGGCTTTCAGAGCGGATATGTCATGGGAAATGTATCGGATACCTATGAATTTGTATAAGATATTCGTATGAATATATTCATATCTAAGAGAATCCTACCACATTCAAAGGGATCTATTTGAAAGAATATGGTTCAATTTGAAATGAATCAAATGCAAGGGGGAAAAAACCATTTGTCTGCATCCCTACTTCTAACAGAGATCATCAAAGAACTTCCAAGAAATGCCAAGATGCCTGAAGATGAAGGTAACAACCACCCTGTATTATGTCCATGTAGAGCATCTGGCATTCCGAGCTATGCCATCTCTTAATATCGTCCTACTTAGAACTCATAGTAGGGATGGGCACAAATATTCGTCACATTCAAAATTCGTCTGAATTTGTCCGAATTTGGACACTTGAATTCGAATCAAATGTTGGTGCATTCAAAGATTGACATTCAAATACTAATCAAATGATTCAGTACGTTTGTACGAAGCTTCATTACATTCATGAACTTGGGGAGGTGGGAAAGTGGCTGCCCCCATCACATCTGCAACAGATCCAGAGTCGATTTGAAGCAGGTTCAGGGTAGATGAAAAGTGGATTGAGACTGGATTTGATGTATTCAGAGCGGATGCAATGGGGATTTGTAGGGAATATACAGGAATTCATAAGCAATTCATGTCAGATTGTGTAGCAGTCAGATCACTTATCAATCTCAGAGAATAGCTGGACAGTCATTCAGTCAAATAAATCCAGAGACAAAGTATTTCTTTCCTCAGTGGAAAGTTCAGCAGCTTTATTTCAGAGTCTTTTCTGAGAGAAACCTCTCTTTTAAACAAGAAGCCAAAGACAAAACTTTTACAACACAGAGATACTTATATAGCCCACAATCTGCAAGTCATCATGATGTTTTAGAATGATGTCATCTAATTACCACAACACGGTGAGACTTTGAATCGTAAGACTCTAACTCATGAGTTGCTGACTCATTGTGACTCTTTAGTTCCTAAGAATTTTAAACTGCTTGACAATTCATAGCGGGGATTCGAATCAGATGCATACCAAACATTTATATCGAATTCAAATCCTCCCACATTCAAATGGGATCTATCCAAACAAATACTTTTTTTTTTTTGCATTTAATTCTATATGAATCGAACATGAAAAAACATTGGGGCATATCCATAACATATGCCCATTGGCAGATTTATCCTCTGCCAGTTTTCTCATGCTTTTTCTTCAACCCATCTACACCATCTTGCTAGCTGTCACTCCTAACAGTAGTGCAATCCAGGAGTTCATTATGCATTTATCTTGATCCATTCTGACCTGTCTGGAGCATCTGAAATGGAAAGGGGAAGAAGTCAAAGAAGGTAAATAACATCCCTGTTCATCATTCATAACCTAATTCTCCTTGATTCAATTCATCTGCTCTCAGCTTGAGCTTATGAAAATTCGCTGTCTGTTGAGTAATTTGCCTCCATTTGTGAGACTCTATTAATTCATTTAACTCATCCTCAAGGAAATGGAAGTTGAAAGCATCATAGCCTGGCTTGCAGCTCATTCTTCTGTTACAACTGGGACAAAACCCACTATGATACTGCTGTAATGGAGGTGTGTGCATGGAAGACAACAGTGTGTGTTTCTTTATTGGGTTCTGACAGCCTGTTCTTTAATAGCAGGGATTGGCTCAGCAAGACACACCTCAAGTCTTGGGAGGGGGAGGGGAAAAACATTGCATTTTGAGGTTAATTATTGACTTTAATTGATTGGACCTTGCAGCAACACCAGCATTTGGCCTTTCTTGTGTGCACTAGAAATGTGCACAAAATTTTTGGTGTGTTCAGTTTGCACTGCATACCTTCGAAACCTTTGAACCTCAATGAAATAGGGTGTGTTCACTAGGTTTGTTAGTAACCCCTTTTTTGCAATTCAAATTTTGAGCTCTAGCTTACAGACACAAGCAATACAATAATGGATGTGTAGGGGATTTGAATGGGATATGTAAGGAATTTGGATGCAATTCATAGCAGGGATTCAAATCAAATTCGTATCAAACTCGAATTCGCCACATTTGAAGGGGATCTATTCAAAAGAATACACATTTTCTTGCATTCAATTTGATACAAACTGAACTCCCCAAAAAACATCTGTGCAGGGGCCCCAGTCTTTCAACTGCAGTGACAGTGCTGGCTGTGAAAGCTAACTTTCTCTTTGCACCCCATGCAGCTGGGTGGCCTAGAAATGTAATAAAAAGAGCAGGTTACAGCTTGAACCAGCTTGCAGAATGAGGGAGGGAATCGTGAAAGGTATGTGGTTCATGATCCAGAGGTATATTGCAAGTGAAATAACAATCATCAGATTTGGGTGATGTGTCTAATAAGCATCTGCAGGCATCGAGCTGTTTCCCTAGGGGTTACACTGGGGAACCTTTACGCACTTCTCCCAAACAGACAAGATGTGGCATCCTTTCTCTTTCTCCTAATTTCCTTCTGCTTCCTCACTCATCATCCACATAAACAGTTCGATGCATGACAAAGATGGCTTTCACACACACACACACACACACACACACACACACACACAAACACACTTGTAATTTCTAAGTGGCTAATGGCTCTGGTGATCGAGCTGGAGATATTTGTGCCTTTGGATGTGCTTGAATATTCGTAACATTCATACAAATTCAGATGAATTTGGACATTCTTATATTGATCAAATGTTACAATATCAATCAAACGACATGTGCACGTATATGAATGTTTCAGAATATTTGTGGAACAGGGAGGTGGGAAACTAGCTGTGCCAAGCATTATTTATTATTATTATTATTATTATTATTATTATTATTATTATTATTATTATTATTATTATTATTATTATTATTATTATTATTATTATTATTATTATTATTATTATTATTATTATTATTATTATTATTATTATTATTATTATTATTATTATTATTAATGTAAAAAAACCAGTTACACACAGCAAACGAGATCACTATGCTGGAGTTCGTATTATATCACTAGTCGGGCACTTCCCAAGCACCTAGGACTGCGGGATGTATCGGCGAATTATGCGAGCAGACCCCAGTAAAGTGGCTTTTTCTAGCTGGCAGATGGATATCTTGTCAATGCCAGTGGTGTTTAGGTGCCCGCTGAGATCTTTTGGCACCGCGCCCAGTGTGCCAAGGATGACCGGGACCACTTTCACTGGTTTTCATCAGAGTCACTGAAGTTCAATTCTCAGGTCCTCATATCTGGTGAGCTTCTCCAGGTGTTTCTCCTCAATTCTGCTGCCACCTGGAATAGCAATGTTGACAATCCACACCTTCTCGCTCTCAACAAATGTAACATCAGGGGTGTTATGCTCCAATTTTCGGTCAGTCTGAAGCCTGAAGTCCCAAAGTAGTTTTGCCTGTTCATTTTCAACAACTTTTTCTGGCTTGTGATCAAACCAGCTCTTTGCCAGGTGTTTCATCCATGACTTCATGCTGCTGTTCTTCCTCTTCTTGCAGAATTTCCAGATTTTCATCCGGTTCTCGTCGATCCGTGACTCCTGGTCTTGTTGGAGCTTCTATTGCTGCCACAACAGGCTGCAGTGCTTCAGTTTCATTAGTTTTTCGTATTTCTTCAAGTTCAACTTCACTGAACACTTTAGTCCCACTTATGAATCTTCTCTGATCAGCCAGCCGCAGTTCTGTTATCTTCGAGTCTGGGTATTCTTGTTTCCAAAGCTGGTGCATCAATTTTTCCGGGTTCTGATTTGTAGTAGCACTTCATGACTGTACGATTCTCTGACCATGAGAATTTCTGCCACTTCTTCGTTTGTGAATTTTGTTCCTGTAGCCCACTTGTTGACGGTTGCCCATGTTCCTCAGCAACCGCCGCAATCCTTTCTATCCTGGGCGACAACCGAGCCAGGATATCATTATTATCATTATTATTATTATTAAACATTCATGAACAAATAAACCATAATCTTATGAACATCACAGCAGCTGGGCCATCACATCACATCTGCAATGGATCCAGAGTAAATTCAAAATGGTTTGAGAGTGGATTCAAAGTGGATTCAGGAGAGATTTGATGCTTTGAGAGTGAATGTGTTATTGGGTACGTATTGGATATGTACGTGTTTGTATTGGATATTTGTACGAATTTGTACGGAAACATATATATCACATAGAATCCTACCACATTAGAGTGATTCAAATGTGTAGATTCGTATCTGTCGTATACGAATCTGCAGGAAAATTATCAGTATCTTATGCTTAAAATACAGGATTAAAATGGGATAATACGGGATGCCTATGGATTTTTACGGAATGCACTCAGATACGTATAACAGATATGAATGCTGTTGACCTTCATATCTTTAAATATGAATCTAGCATTCGTACATACAGATTCGAATGTTGCGGATTCAAATAGGATTTTATGACATTCAGATCTTAAATATCCAATTTGAATTGGATTTTTTGACATTCGAATCTACTCGGATTCCAGTGTCAAAAATATATTTGTGCACATCCCTACCTTAGATCTGTATTTAAAGGGGCTCATTTTCTCAAAGAAAGAAAAGCAAAACAAGACCAAAGGCTCCCTGGATTGAAGATAACAAATACTATTTTGGCACATTCATTACTGACTTAGGAGGTTCATTACTTTAGGAACTTGTATGGCCAGTAGTGTAGGCAGACCTTTTAAAACCAAGGATCAGACAGATCTTGAGATATGGTCTACCAACCATATTTGGTCATTTTTGAGTTATTTAGGTAGTGTGTTGTTTGTTGTGAATAAACGATTAGAAGTGGTTGAAAGATCTGAAATGACTACAATTGGAAGAACATTAAAGAAGATACAGATGGCATGGATACTTTCAGTATGAAAAAGCAAAGTTTAATGTGGTATTTAAAAATCATTTTGTTAAGTCCCAAGTGGCAGTGACTGCCAAGAGTGTCTACCATTTTGTCCTCTGGTCTGCCAGCTTAAGCGTTATCTGGATCAGGATAATCAGGCCTCAGTGATCCATGCTCCGGTAACCTTCAGATTAGACTACTGTCATGCACTCTACGTGGGGCTACCCTTGAAAATGGTTCGGAAGCTGGAACTGGTGCAGAATGCGGCAGCTCAACTGCTGACAAATAGGATTCATACGGGATTGAATACAAATCCTACCATATTTGAAGGGGGTCTATTTGAACAAATACTAATTTTCTTGCATTCAATTTGAAATGAATCAAAAGCAAAAGCAAAAAAAAAAAAATCCTTGCACATATTAATTGAATGGAAAACAAACCCATTTGTCTGCATTCCTAGTCCAGGGTACAGTTCATCCAGGACAGCATGGATGGACAGTACTCTAGATCAAGATAATAGAGGCCATGCCCTCCCCAGTCTACTGGCCAAAATACTGGACTAGAATGGCTTTCCACACTGCTCCAATGGCAGAAGGTCTTCAGACATCCAAGCCATTATCTGCAGAATTCAACCCAATACCATATGGAGCTTGTCAACAAGGGTTTGAAACAAGTGGAATGGAAGAAGGCCTCCATCTTCCATGATTAGCACATTTTTCTTCACTTTCTTCAATGGCGGTTAAGTTATACACCACTTTATCGCAGTGAAATCTATGTAACGGTTGTCCAACCAAAATGCAACACACAGAGACTCAATTCCTCTTTGAGACCACTCAGCAGAGCTTTGTTCGCATTCTGTCATCGTTTGTATTATTTATTTTTAATTATAATTGCATTGTCAGATTCTGCAATCCGCCCAGAGGATTTCCAGAGAACATTGGTCTAAAAATGGAGATGCGATGCCAATGGATCCTCAACTCCCACTGGCTCTGAGGGTTTCCTGGGTGCCTAAAAGCGGGAACCCGTGAAGGGAAGGGGTGTGTTGGGAATGTAGCCACCTGAGTCTCCCTGGGTGCAAAACTTGTCCTTCCTATCACTGATCCAGCTCTGGATCATTCTGATTGCTGTCTCTGAAAGGTCAATGTTTGAAAGGATGCCTTGAGACCTCCTTCCTCCCTGCGGCCCATGGCAGTTAAGGGCATCTGTTTTATGCTTTTGGAGAGACACAGGGAACAATTATCCTACTTATAAATCCACCAGCTCCTCATATGTGTCATTCTCCCTTAACAACTTGTTGTCATCATTACAGAATGAAATATTTGGCTCTGGCGGTTGGAGGTGTTCTGTATTTAAATCACCTTTTTCATAAATATGAAGCGTTTCAGGTTCACTGGCTTGTCAGCTCCCGTCATGGGATCACAATTCCATTCTGTCAGGTTGTTAGTATTTAAACTGGGGAGATGTGCAAGATGCCTTTGGGAGGTGGAGGAAACAGAGCCCCTCTCCTCTCTCCCCCCCCCATCAGCATTAACAGCAGCTCTGCTTCAGCAAAGAACATCTATTCACTTCAAAAGCTTCCAATGAAGAGATTAGAGGCAGTAGAGCTAAAGAGGGCTGAACTCAGCCAAAGGGTGGCAAATAGGTATTACCCTCTTGCCAGGGTGGTCAAACAGGTGAGTGCAGCCAGAACATAAGAACCTAAGATGAGCCATGCTGGATCAGGCCACAGACCCTCTAGTCCAGCATCACTTTTCACACGGTGGCCCACCAGTTGCTTATGGGCATCTCAAGCAGAAGACACCGGCTCTTGACTCCATGCCAATGACCTTTAGAGGAGGGTTGCACCCAAATCAATCAAATGCAATCAGTCCAACATATCGAATCAAATGCGAGAAAATCCATATTCGTCTGAATAGATCCCCTTCAAATGTGGTAGGCTTCAGATTCAATACAATGTTCAATACGAATCCAATTTGAATCCCTGCTACGAATCACCTATGAATGCCTACATATCCACTCTGAATCTGCTTTGAATCCACTTTGGATCTGTTGTAGATGTGACTGGGCTGCTGCTTTCCGACCTTTGTGCGGACGTATAGAAACATTTGATTCATATTCAAATGTCAGTCTTTGAATGTACTGACATTTGACTTGTATTCGAATGTCCAAATTCGTACAGATCTCATACTTTAGAGGCACCCTGCCTGTCACTCCAAACCAGAGACAGTATCTAGCGTCCATTCTAGGTAAGAACCTAGGAAGAGCCCTCCTGGATTGGACCACAACCCATCTAGTCTAGCATCCTTGCCTTGCACAGCAGCCCACCAATTATTTCTGAGCATCTCAAGTGGAAGACAAAGGCAAAACCTTCATCTGAATCCATTTTTCCATTTCCATTTTTATTTATATGCCGCCTTTCCAAAAGAAACTTTCAAATGGTCCCTTCAAATGTTCTTTACTGCTAGCTTACAAATCTGAAGAAACAAGCATATGCCCTTTCTGCAATGAGCCTTATTCTGGATTATATTCCTGAATAAAAGCCTGCTGTCCACATGTTAATGCAGGCTTCAGCAGGCCCTGAACCTTATGAACAGCAGCTCCCTATTCCAGGGTATAATCCAGAATAAAAGCCGGTACAGAAGGTGTCATAACTAGGTTTCAATGGAGGGTTGAGCTCAAAAAGACCAATCTCTTATCCCTCCAGTAGGGCTATGGAGACAACCTATCCCCAACTTCAGCAGCTAGGCGTGTGGGCACCCAGGAGAGGGCCTTCTCAGTAGTGGCTCCCAGGCTATGGAATAGCCTCCCCCTCGAGGTGCATCAGGCTCCTTCTCTCTTTATGTTCAGGAAGGCGGTGAAGGCCTTCGGCTAAATGTTGGTTACATTTCCCCCACTGCAAACACTACTGTTTTAATTGATATTGTGCTGTTTTTAACATGTTGGTTTTTAAATGGTTATTCTTGTTCTGATATGTACTTTTTTGATACGCTGTATTTTAAAGGTTGTTACCTGCCCTAGGACCTTCAGGTACAGGGCAGGATATAAATAATATAAATATATAAATAAATAACTGAAACTATGGAGGGTTCTCTTAACCAGTGTATGCAATACTATGCTAGCTGAAGCAGTCATTATCTGGCCTTTGTAAACGTTTTTTTCCTGTGTTTCACAATTATCTTGCTGTCCTCTGTCCTAGCAATACATTTTGCGACCTACCACCATCCTTATTCCAACCGTCTTCCAGGATTGTTCATTATGTGGACTGCCAAGCAGGGATGTGCAGAGATATTCATAACATCCAAATTCATACGAATTTGCCTGAATTTGGATATTCATATTCAAGCACAATGTGTTGATACATTTCTGTGAAACTTCATATGAAGCTTCTTAAGGGATTCGTATGGAATTCATATGTGCTCCAATGGGGTTTGGGGCATTTGATTCATAATATTCCATATTTGTTTGAACAGATCCCCTTCAATTGTGGTAGGATTCTAGTCGATATGAATGTGTTTGTACGAATTTGTATGAATATCCGATACATATCCGATACAAATGAATACAAATCTGACAAATGCATACGTATCTGATAAATGCATACGTCTCTGATACATATCTGCTATATGTATCCCATAACCTATCCACTCTGAAAGGATCAAATCCAGCCTGAATCTACTTTTAATCAGCCCTCAGTCCATGTCGAATGCAGTCTGGACCCGTGCAGGTGTGACTGGAGTCACCGCTTCCGTATCTCCCCAGTTTATCGGATGTCCAAACT
The DNA here is from genome assembly GCA_023333525.1 of Aspidoscelis tigris stejnegeri. Classification (NCBI taxonomy): domain Eukaryota; kingdom Metazoa; phylum Chordata; class Lepidosauria; order Squamata; family Teiidae; genus Aspidoscelis; species Aspidoscelis tigris. The sequence continues at coordinate 4,166,636 of JALMGA010000023.1, forward strand.
ATTTATACGAATGTCTGGAACATCTAGATCTGCACTAATGTCCTAGCATTCGATTTGTGTACGAATGTCCAAATTCGGATGAATTCGCACCAACAGCAAATGCTATGAATCTCTGAGCACACCTGCGATCCATCTGCGTTTGTATGGGATTCATATGAGATTTGCATGGGACTGAACATTCGTATTGAATACCCACCATACCACATCTGAAGGGGATTTATTCAAATGAAGACTAATTTTCTTGCATTCGATTCAATACGAATAGAATACAAAAATAAATAAAAAACCACCATTCGCGCACATCCTACCATCAAGCCATCGGCCATTTTGAATGCTCCCATTCCTCACTGTAGTTGGCTGCAGAGGCCTTTCCATTGTTTCCTGATGCATCTTGCTGCATTGCCTCATCATGGAGTCAACCATCTCTCCCTCCTCCCCCCCCCCCAGTATTCTGCATGGAATTCCAGCAGTGGGCCCCCTTTCAGCCTTTCTCCTTCATTGTAGAAAAGTCCAGTTTCTCTCTGCCGACTCCCACCGCTGTTTCAGTAATTTACTGCCTTGCCATCTCTGCATTCCCTTCAACGTTGAAGATGCCGATCGCAGATGAGCAGAGGTTAAGAAGGGGGATGGAAGGAGCGCTTCCCATCCTCTTTGTCTGGTGAAATTCTGACGGGGGGGGGAGGACAGTGATGTGCCATTCACTCCCCCTCCCCCTCCGTGTTAGCATTAACCTGCCTGTCACCAGCTTTGGGAAACATGTCACACCCATTAGCTTGCCCAGTTTGACAGGGGCTGTGGAAGCTCTTTGCAAAGCCAATTCAAGCTGGTAGCAGTCACAACAAAGTCTTGAGTAGATGTGTTTGTTTTTACCCCTGTGCCCCTTGAGGGCTTAGATATTATCAACCACTTCCCAGCTCCTGATCATTTTGCCTCCTCCCTCCTTCCCTTCCTCTCTCTGGTGTGATCACAAAGGGCTTCTAGTGTCCATCATTTCGTGAGAGTGGGCCTAGGAGATCCCCGTGATGTCACCCCAGGCCCCTTGACAGCAACATGGCTGGATTCATTGTGGTTCAATTGGAACAGGCAAAAGGCCAAATGACTTTGCCCTTGGGGTCCCCCACCCATTGCTTGGAGAACACGTTGCATTCATGTTAGGTGATGGGTCCACCAAGAGATGGTGAATTTCTCAGAGATATAAGGAAGGGGAAGAAAGATAGGTTGCTGAAGGGAGGTGGAGAAAAGACCATGGCTCTCAAGAATGAGTGGAACTGACAACAATTTCCAAGTGGGGTGAGAGTTGGCTTGAATCACTTGCCTCTTAGGCCAAGGAAGGAAAGGAAGCTGGCATTAAAACCTCATAATTAAACCCTCCTGTCATGCTATTAACACCTAAACACAACTGGCGCATACATTAGCCGAGATCCTGCAGGGGCTGTTGTGCCACATTTATTTGATAGGTCTAATTAATTTATTTCTCTGCACACAACTGCCACAGCTTTGCAGCGACACCCGCCAACCCATAGGCTCTGTCTTGCTCAACAGACTAAGTGAGGGAAAGGGCTGGGATATTGCTCATAAAACAACAGGATTGCCAAAGGAAGCAGGAGCTGTTTGGCAGAGCAGCGAGCCTTCTTGGGACAACAACCAGCCCAGATGGCTTTCAGAATGGGCTAGACAAATTCATGGAGGGCAGGCGCATCAATGGCTACTAGAATGGATGGCCAAGTCCGTCCTCCACATTGGTAAGACAGGCAAGAGGCCTCTAAAGGGATCCAAGAACAGGTGTAGGGTTTGCTTTTGTCTTCTGCTTGGGATACCCAGAAGCAGTTGGTGGGCCACTGTGTGAGACAGGATGCTGAACTAGATGAGGTGTGGCTCAATCCAGCAGGGTTATTCTTATGTTCTTATCTAGAATTAAAGCCAAGGTACCACTTCCATGTTGGAGAGACAGGCAGGATGCTTCTAAAGGCCATCTTCAGGGAGTCAAAAGCATGTGAAGGTTTTGTCTTGGTCTTCTGCTTGAAATGCCCAGAAGCAAGAGGTGGGCCACTATGTGACACAGGATCCTGGACTAGATGGGCCGTGGCCTTATGTTCTTTTGAACTTAATGGAGAATTCCCAGGTCCAAGACCCTCAAAGTCGAAATGTCTTTGGTTTGTTCGTTGTTTTTCATTGATGAACTGCCTGTTATTAAGGTGAGCCAGAAGAAGATCAGTGAAAGAGGAACAGGAGCAAAAGGTGACCTAAAATCTACAGTAGTTGCAACTGTGACCTCACTACTGAACAATGGTTATTAACATCCACGTAGTTTTTTGCCAGATACAGAAGTAGTTTACCATTCTAGGGATGTGCACAGATATTCATAACATTTGATATTCAGACAAATTCAGACAAATTTGGACATCTGTATGCAAATCGGATGACATGACATTTGTGCATTGACGTTCGTTTGAATACAGATGTTTCAGAACATCTGTGAACCAGGGGAGGTAGGATAGCAGCTGCACCAGTCACATCTGCAATGGATCTAGACTGAATTCAACGTGGCTTGAGAGCAGATTTAAAGTGGATTCAGGGTGGATTGGATGCTTTCAGAGCAGATATGTTACGGGATACGTACAAATATGTTCATATCGAATACAATCCTACATTTGATTGGATACACACATCCTATTCCATTCCCTTCTTCTGGAGAGATGATGCAGATCAAACCTTCAACCCTCTTCTGAGATACAGCTGAGTAGCTTTCGATGTGTGCCAAGGTAACATATTTATTATCAGGGTTATTCAGCTCTTGGAAACACAGAGCCAGAGAGAAAGGGGGCTGCCACAACACGCCTCCTTCTCCCTGATGCGCTGAGGCTTTTGTGCTTGGCTTTCGTCCGCCCATGAATTGCTGGCTAGGCTGTGCCTCCGCTTTTCCTTTATCCCAGACAATAAGCCAAGAGACACCATCAATCCTTGCTTATGAACCTCGCAGCAGTGGCTTTTATTTCCCTCAAGATAAAACAAGGAGATTGCCTGCCCTCAGACACCAGATATTAAACACCCCAGTTCGGGATCTCCAAGAGTTCATTTTGATTGCGTTCTTCCTGGAGGGGGGGGGGCGGCCAAACAAAGCCACCTCTCGGCGTGATGAGAAGCAAAGTTATTGGGAAGCGTAAGAGGGGAAGGGCCAAGAGCGGCCAGGCGTGTGTGGCGGCTGATTTTCTCCATGCAGCGAGGATCACATTCCCTCTGATTGAAGGAGGTCACGGTGGAGTTTAGGATAAGTGCAATGAAAACTGTCCATCTAGTCCAGCAGTCTGTTTTACTGTTTCCTGACAAAGACATCTCTTTCATTGGCATGTTCACAAATGGGTTTGGGGGCATTCAATTCATAATGCATCGAATGTTAGAAAATCTATATTTGTTTGAATAGATCCCCTTCGATTGTGGTAGGATCATATTCGACATGAATGTATTTGTACGAATTCATGTGAATATCTGATACATATCCGATATGAAGGAATATGTATCTAATACCTATCCAACACAAATGTATATATAACATCTGATACGTATCTGATATGTATCCCATAGCATATCCACTTTGAAAGCATCAACTCTGCCCTGAATCCACTTTTAATCCACTCTCAATCCATGTTGAATGCAATCTGTCACTGTCATTAGAAGTACCCATTAAGTACTCATTAATGGGTACGTAATGGCATTTTTGTACCCAGTAATGGGTACTTAATGGGTACTTCTAGTGACAGTGGAAAAACACTCCTGGATCCATTGCAGATGTGACTGGCACAGCCGCTTTCCCACCTCCCCAGTTTAATGCCTGTCTGAACTATACATATGAATGTCTGAAACATTATTATGGGTAACAGTGTCAACGCACGGATGTTCTAACGTTTGATTTGTGTACGAATGTCTGGATTTGGACAAATACATACAAATAATGAAAGTTATGAATATTCATCCACTTCCCTCCACATCTTTCGCTCTGCACCCAGGATGACGGTTCCCAGGTCTCCATTGATAAGAATGGTGAGCTCAACCTGTTTGAAACGCCACGTGTGTCAGCCATGACTCACACATCGGCCGTTCTCACAGAGCCACCCGGGAGTGAGTTCAGCTCTGTGGGAGACTCGTGCCTTTTCAGAGCCAGCTGCGTTTGTCGACGGGCAGAGTCACACTTGTGGTTTGGGTTAGTCTGCTTGGCATTTGCTTTTCACCGTCCCAGAGCGCCTTGTTAATCCAGTTCGGCATGCTCGAGAGGCCAAGGATGTGTCTGGACAAATTAGCATGAGCCCTCTCTCTTCTTGCTGCGTTGACGCTTGCTCTTTGTTTCAGCATCGCCTTCCTGCCCATAAATATGCATTAAGCTGGATGAGGAGGAAGACCCTCTTCCCTCAGCCTCTTCCTCAAGGGAGAGCTGCCACGGCTTTGATAAGGAGCCACGTGCAAGAGCCGTGCAGCATGGGAAAGGAGATGAGTCTCCCTTTCATCTCCGTGTCCTTGGCAAAGGCAAAACAAAGACCGACTCGGAATCAGCAGGCTGCTCAATGTTCGCGACTTTCAGCTGAGGACAAAGGCAAGCAGATGGGGAGGAGGAGGAAGGGAAGGGCCACTTTGCCACAGCTGGACCCAGGATTTCGGCTGCCTCCAGACAGGCTACAAATGCCAGTCACCCACCAGCATCACGGTGAGGTGGGCAGGTGGCCCAGCGCCATGTGTGATCATTTGGGTAGCTGATTTCCACCGTTTCTTTCTTGTGCCATCATGTGGCCAGATGTCTCATGGGGCCCCTTTGGCGTGACACTAGAATCAGCTAATAGGAGCTCACCATGAGTGGGAAGGAAAGCAAAGGCCTCTCATCAGAAGCTGGTCTGGCTGCCCTTGTAGGTTTTGCACCCACACGTTTAGGATATACGGTCATCTATACAGAGCCAGCATTTTCCCATGCCATTTAGCAAAACCTTGGTTTCCTTCACGCCTACAGGCTCCCTCCCTCTCTCACTCCTTTCTTCCACCCTTCATCCTTTCTCCTGTCCTGCCTCTGTCCCTCTCTCCTTCCCTCCCTCCTCTCCTATGTCCTTCTTTCTTTTCTTCTTCCCCTTCCCCTTTCCTCTTTTCCTCCCTCCTTTCTTCCTCCCTCCCTCTCTCCTCCTTCCTTCACCCTCCCTCTCTCCTCCCTCCCTGCTTCTTTCCTTCCTCCCTCTCTTCCTTTCCTCCTTTCCTTCCTCCCTTTTCCCCTTATTCTCTCTCCCTCCCTCTCTCACTCCTTTCTTCCACCCTTTGTCTTTTCTCCTGTCCTGCCTCTGTCCCTCTCCCCTCCCTCCTCTCCTATGTCCTTCTTTCTTTCCTTCTTCCCCTTTCCTCTTTTCTTCCCTCCTTTCTTCCTCCCTCTCTCCTTCTTCCTTCGCCCTCCCTCTCTCCTCCCTCCCTGCTTCTTTCCTCCCCCCTCTCTTCCTTTTCTCACTCCCTTTTCCCTTTATTCTCCCTCCCTCCCTCCTTTTCTCCTTCTTTCCTCCCTCCCTCCCTTTCCTCCTCCCTCCCTTTGCCATATTCCCTCCCTCCCTTCTCCAAAAAAGTTCTTCTGCATATACAGCAACATGGACAAGGCATTTTCAGGGGGCGATCGAAGAAATGGCAGCTCTGTGTATTTACATGCAATGCTTTGCTGCTGATCAGTTATACGGAAGGGCAAGATGGCGATTTGAACTAAGAAGCCTGTGGCTTACAGCAAAATCCAGGCTCATAAGTAAAAGGGAGAGATCATGAGATCACTCTGAAAAGATACAGGGTGGGTTAAGGAGACTAGACTGCTCATCAAGAGAAGGGCGGATCCAAAGAATATTTATTCAAGTGAAATAAATATTTCACTGGCAGTAGCTTAGATTCCCCCTTTACTTAAATCCTTCTTCAGCCCCAATTCCAGCCCATCTGGATACATCTTTAAATGTCAAACCATTTGTGTGTGTGCGCGCATGTGCGCACATTTTCCTCCTTCTACTCAGGTTTTCCTTCATTCGGCCCAATACAGCATTAAGGTTTTAATCCCCCTCCAGAGTCCCCCATTCTGGCTCCCTGACTGCCCAGGAAACAAAACCTATGCCAGCCTCTGCTCTTCTTGCACCCACCCCTTCTCCTGACTGTCCTTCCTCTGCCCCACTGTCGCAATCTCCCTTCCTCTTGCCCTGACTTTCTCTCCCCACCCTGTTGCTGCTGCCCCAACCCCAATCTCAGTCCTCCCTCCCCCACCTGTCAGCTCCCCCCCCCCCTATCAAGCACCGCATTTCCCCCAACCACTCACAGCTGAGGATTACCAGCGACAGCAGCAGGCTAAAAACGGCTTGGATACGGTTGCCTTCCTGATGCAGATTAAAGTGGTAAGGTGTGACCACAGCCATATAGCATAACGTAAATAGAGAGAAATCAGACCAGCAAAAGGTTTTGGTTTAAACAAGATTCACATAAAGTCACGCTGGCTCCATGGGTGTGCTCAAGGGGTGCAGATCCGGCCAAGACCAGCATCCAACAAGGAAACTGCCCAGCTTAATGGTAGAGTGGGTCCAAATATTGATGTGCACAAATGCTTTTTTTTTTAATTCAATTCATATAGAATCAAATGCAAGAAAATTTGTATTCATTTGAATAGATCCCCTTCAAATGTAGTGGGATTGGAATTCTATACGAATGTTCAATCCCATACAAATCCCATATGAAGCTTCATATGAATGTATCAAAACATTAAATCCAAATTCGAATGTCAGTCTTTGAATGTGCCAACATTCTGTTCCAATACAAATGTCTGAATTTGGCCAAATTCCTATGGATTTCTAATATTATGAATATTCATGCACATCCCTAGGTGGAAACACTCTGCTAATACATTATCCTACTCTTCTATTATGCTGCCTCTACTACCAAAGGTGTAGAAGTGCATTTCTATGATCCAGTTTTCCCAAATACAAAAAATGGCAGTTTCCAAGGTGTGCAGTTTCCAAACCCTTCCTGTGTCGGGGGAAACAGTAAAACCTGCGATTGTGATTTTCTGGGAGAAGAAGAACATAAGAGACCTTGGCAAAACAAATCCTTTTGAGTAGAGAGAAGAGCAGGAGAGAGTTAAAATGAAGTTGCTGAGGTTTTTGAAAGACAAAATGGGTTTCTGCTGAACCTCCAGGGCTTGGTTAAAATGCTCAGTTTGTAGGTAGAGTATTGGATGTAGGCTGTGGCCACACTTAATATTTAATCCAGTTTCAGTCCACTTTCAGAGTAGAGAGAACACTTCAACAAAGTCACAATCTCTTTTCTTTCTGTGTTAAATAACTCATAAAATTCACCTTTCGGATATATAATGTGGAAAGGAAATTACTGGTCACTTTGCTGATGTGTTCTCTCACTCTGGACTGAAGCTGGATTAAACCTTGGGTGTGACCACAGCCACAGAAGTTATGTGGCAATTCACAAATTTTTGCACATACTGTAAATTTCACATTTTCTTCTCACTTTGTGGTGCCTCCATATTGGAACTGTGATTTAGGCTGCAGCCCACTATGGCGACACCACAAACTGATATTTGGATACAGCCTTGGTGACAGAGGCAAGATTTGCCTCTTCTCCAACAGTGCCTCTGAACATGTGCAGATGCTACTGACCTTACCATTCAGCTGTCACAGGCCATCCCTCACAATAAAGCTGCCAGATCTGAAGGGAAAAACAAGCGTCAAACAAACAATTGAACAGTTCATATTTCAGGCAAATTAATCCAGTTAAACAGGGTTGCAATCAAATATATGTGACACTTTGGGCCACGTCTCCAACTGTGTCTTCAGCCACAGCCAGCTTAACACTTCTAATGAGTGCTATATTTTTCCTTCCTAGACCTCAATCACGCCATGAAAGTCCCCGTTTCAGTACTTCGACTTACCTCTGAATGAAAGGATAGGTGGATCTAAGAAAGGAAACTTACCTGGAGCATTTTATGCTCGTGGAGCCAGACATCGTGGGCCGAAGGGCTGAGCAAAGCGGTAAGTGAGCATGATTGCAGGGAGAGATTGAAGGGGAGAAAATGAGGCACGCGCCAGCAGGGAAAGAGAAGACATCAATAAATTATATTATTTCTCCAGCCGCTCTGCCAGCATGAGCTAGATGTCTCATACTGACAGCAAGGCCTTGAGAAATGGCAAATTGAATGACAATCTTCATTTCCAGGTGCATTTCGCACACCTTCCCAAAATGCAGAGGAGATGCTGAAAAGCTGCTGCTTTCCTATGCTGTAGGGTCTCTGCTGTGGATTTCCAGCCCGCCTTTGCACTCGTGAGCTGCTTTGGCTTCACCCTTAGACATTTGGGACTGACAAGGCCATCTCCATGAGCACAAGCATTAAGCAAGGTATTTCCTCGGCCCTAATAAGAGAATCCGAACCAAGAAAGCAAAGACTGCAGGATCCTATAGCTATGGTGGATTGGACCCTGGCCAAGGAGGCAGGTTGCCTCACACCATCATGACAGCTGAGACTGCAAACATGTGGGCAGTGCTTCCACCATCAGGATGAAGGCTCCATTTAAGACCCCACAAATTACAAAATGATCTCTCCTCTGAGTTACAGCACGTGATCTCAACCCTATGTACCTTTAAAGCTTTTGGGTGCTAAATGACACCACCAACTATGGCTGTGGTCACACCTAAGGTTTAATCCATCTTTAGTCCACCTTCAGAGCAAGAGAACACATCAGCAAAGTGACCAGTAATTTTCTTTCCACATTATCTATCCCTAAGGTGAATTTTCTGAATTATTTAACATAACACTGAAAGAAAATGGCTTGTCACTTTGCTGTTGGGTTCTCTCACTCTGAAAGTGGATTGAAGCTGGATTGAACCTTAAGTGTGACCACAGCCTATATATTTGGCCTTCTGCTAAGAAGAGCACTTTCTTTCCTTCCTCTGCTGATAGCCCTGAATTGCACTGTGAATATTTAAATGATTTTTTTTCTTTTTAGCATTTATATGGTTTTTACTTGTTTTCACCGTTGCTTTTGAAAAATTGATTTCAATCGTTTTCACCCATCCTGAGGTTATGGACTTGATTTGTGCTAAACATTATTGACACAAAATTCAGCGTAACTCAGCATAATCAACTGCATAATGTACTATGCTATGGTTCCTAATTGGCTGAGATCATTCACAAATTAATGCATGACTTAAAAAAGGGTTGTGAAGTGGGAGCAGAAAAGAAGAAGTTGGGAGAATGTAGCCATGAGTACCTGACCACCTTGAGAGCTTTTCAAAGGATCTGTCTTCCAAAATGTTGTCGTGCTGTACATCAGAAGACACGAGCAAGCATGCAAGCCAAAACAGACACAGATATTCTCTAAGTTAATTGCAGATGACTAGATGAGGGCACACAGCTGTTACAGGTTACTGGAGACGAACTGAGTAAGCATGGTTTGCCATACATGAATGCACCTGGCCATGGGAATTCTGATGGAAAGGAACCAAGCAGGATTCCACCTCACACCTTGGACCTTGGGAACATATGGTACACTTTGGACAGTTAGATTCTGACTGAGCAGAAAAACAGAGGATAATTGTAGAGACTACATTGCTGAAACCAAAGTATAACCAGAGGCTCTGATCTTTACCCTGAAAGAAGAAGAAGAGGAGGAGGAGGAGGAGGAGGAGGAGGAGGAGGAGGAGGAGAACATAAGAACATAAGAGAAGCCTTGCTGGATCAGGCCACAGCCCATCTAGTCCAGCATCCTGTCGCACACAGTGGCCCACCAAATGCTCATGGGCATCTCAAGCAGGGACAAGGACAAACTTTCTCCTGCTCTCGAGTCCCAGCAGATGGCCTTAGAAGCGCCCCAGTTCCTCCCCGTCCCCCTCAGCCTGAAGGATGCACCTAGGCATTTGTTCTAGTAGCCATTGATACATCTGTCATCCATAAATTTGTCTAACCCTACCTTAAAGCCATCTAGACTGGTAGCTGTCACCACCTCTTCCGGCAGCACATTCCATAGGCCGATGACCCTCTGTGTGAAGAAATACTTCCCCCTGTCAGACCTTATTCTCCTACCCATCAGCTTCATAGAGTGCCCGCTGGTTCTAGTGTTGTGTGACAGAGAAAAGAAATTTTCTCTATCCACCCTTTCTATACCGTGCATAATTTTATATACTTCAATCAGGTCCCCTCTTAAACTCCGTCTCTCCAGACTGAAGAGGCCTAGACGTTGCAGCCTGGTTTCGTAAGGGAGGTGTTCCAGACCCTTAATCATTCTGGTAGCCCTTCTCTGCACCTTCTCTAGTTCCACAATATCCTTTTTGAGGTGTGGTGACCAGAATTCTACACAATATTCCAAATGTGGCCTCACTATAGATTTATAAAGGGGCAAAATGACACTTGCTGTCTTATTTTCTATTCCCTTCCTAATTATTCCCAGCATTGAATTTGCTTTTTTCGCTGCTGCCGCGCACTGGGTTGGCACCTTCATTGAACTGTCCACCAAAACCCTGAGATCCCTTTCCTGGTGTGTTGCAGAAAGCTCAGACCCCATCAGTTTATAGACGTAATTTGGATTCTTGGCTCCAATGTGCATTACTTTGCACTTGTTAAGATTAAAGCACATTTGCCACTTGGTTGCCCACTCACCCAATGCTGAGAGATCCCTTTGGAGCTCTTGGCAATCTCTTTCAGATTTTACTACCCTAAATAATTTAGTATCATCAGCAAACTTTGCTATTTTACTATGTACCCCCTTCTTCTAGATCATTGATGAATAAATTAAAAAGCATTGGTCCCAGTACTGAGCCTTGAGGGACCCCACTTTTTACTTCTTTCCACCCTGAGAATTTGCCATTTATTACTACTCTCTGCTTTCTGCCCTTAAGCCAGTCACCAATCCAGGACAGAACCTGTCCTTTTATTCCATGGCTGATGAGTTTACTCAGTAGCCTTTGATGTGGGACTTTGTCAAAAGCCTTCTGAAAGTCCAGATAGACAATGTCTACTGGTTCACCTTTATCCACGTGTTTATTGACACTCTCAAAGAATTCCAATAAATTTGTGAGGCATGATTTACCTTTGCAGAAGCCATGCTGGCTTTTGCTCAGCAATGCTTGCTCCTCCATATGCACACTAATTTTGTCTTTAATAATGGTTTCCATCACCTTACATGGAACTGACGTTAAGCTAACTGGTCTGTAATTGCCTGGATCACCCCGGATCCTTTTTTGAAATTGGTGTTACATTTGCTACCCTCCAGTCCTCAGGTACGGAGCCTGATGTTAGGGAAAGATTATATATTTTTGCTAGAAGTTCGGCAATTTCGCATTTGAGTTCCATAAGGACTCTTGGATGAATACCATCTCGTCCCGGTGACTTGTTCACATTTAGTTTATTAAGACATGCAAGGACCTCTTCTTTGGTTATTTCTGTACAGTTTAACTCTTCAGGCTCAGCTACTGGCATGTGTCTTCTGTCTTCCTCCGTGAATACGGAAGCAAAAAAATTGTTTAGTCTCTCTGAAATCTCCGTGTCTTCTTTAATTACCCCTTTCTGTCCTTTACCATCTAGTGGTCCAACTGCTTTCCTGAAGAAGAAGAAGAAGAAGAAGAAGAAGAAGAAGAAGAAGAAGAAGAAGAAGAAGAAGAATTGGCTTTTCTACCCCACTTTTCTCACCCATTTAAGGGGACTCAAAGTGGCTGACAAAGCTTTCTATTCTTCTCCCCACAACAGAACACCCTGTGAGGTAGGTGGGATTGTGAGAGCTCAGAAAAGAGCTGTGACTAACCCAAGGTCACCCAGCTGGCTTCATGGGGGCGGGTGGTATTGAACCCGGTACTTCCAGATAAGAGTCGGGCTCCATAACCACTAGACCAAACCACTAGGTTGTGCTGGTGTCGGATTGAAAGATACTGCCGTTAAACAGAACAGTTTCCTATATGCTAAAAAAAAAGAAAAAGAATTATACCTGCTTTTATGGCACCAGTGGATTTGTGAGTGGAAGATGACTTGCTTGCAAATGTACCCGATCAGAAGAGAACATGGAAATGTGCTTAAGGTTTTCATGTTGTGGGGCTGCAGGCTTTCTGATTACAGAACCTGAGCAGCATTTTAGCACCAAATTTGTGATGTCCTGGACATACGATTTGAATTAGCAAGCGTGTCGTCCAAGTACAGATCTCCACACAGAGACAGGGGTCCAGATGAAGGGCCTGATGTTCAAAGAGGGATATGTCTAATTTGCAATGTCTAATCCCATGAATAAAACAATCAGAATGCATTATGCAAAAGCTTCAAAAACAGGCACATTTGCGTGGCTTAGGCAGGTTAGGTTGGTCGCTGTTTCTTCACACAGAAACTGGTAGAGAATTTATACATGATTTTTTTTCCTTTTATTTTTAACAGTTTCATGGACACCAAAATACTAGGCTGATAAAACATTCTTCTGTAAGAAAGGTTTGGATTGAGGATGATGCTACTGAGAGTGATGCCACCTGGTTCACTCACCAGAAGTCAAATGCTGGGTGATTGTGACCCTTTCGACCCTTCGCTGTCCATGGTCTGGAACAGTGGGGGTGAAACAGGCCAAGCCTAATGGTTCAGGCCATGGAAAAGTAAAGTCTGGAATAGAACTGGCTCTTTCTGAAAGTTCCTTGCCTTTCTGAGCTCTCACAGCCTCGCCTAGGGAAGTCCACACATGAATATTTTGCATTCGAATTCAAGGTGATTTGAATATTTGAATATTCGATTCAATTCAAAATGTGAAAATCCGAATTTTCACATCCAATTTTTGAATATGCATGCATCCTGTTTTCGTCCCGTTTGCATCCCGTTGTCATCCCATGTTATATGTGCAAACAGACCCGATATTCAGACATGATATAAACAGATCTATTCAGTCAAAGTGTTTGAAAATACATATCAGATTTCTGAAAATTCAAAATTCATTCAAATTCAGAAATTCAGTTTTTCGAAAATCCAATTTGAATTTAAATATCAATATTCAAATATCAAACTAGGGTGAAAACTAGAGATGTGTATAAATATTCATAACATTCATTATTCATACATGAATCTAATGTTACGACATTCGTACATTAACATTGGTACAAATACAAATGTTTTGGAAGATTCCTATGAATCGTTTGGACTGAGGAAAGTGGCTGCGCTAGTCACATCTGCATCTAGAGTGCATTCAACATGGATCGAGAGTGGATTAAAGGTGGATTCAGGTCAGATTTGACAATTTCAGAGCAGATATGTTACAGGATACATATCAAATATGTATCAGATACATATCAGATACATATGCATTTGTGTCAGATACATATCAGATACATATGTGTTCATATCAGATATTCATAGGAATTTGTACAAATACATTTTTAGTGAATAGAATCCTACCACTTTAGAAGGGCATCTATTCAAATAGTATGAATTTTCTAACATTCATTTTGAATCAAATGCCAAAAAACCCATTCTTCTACATCCCTAGTGAGAACAGAAGGTTTGTCAGCCACTTTGAGTCCTCTTAAAAGGGTGATAAAAGCAGAGTATAAAAACCAACCGCCCTCCCCCATGAAGCTAGGTGACCTTGGGCTAGTCACAGCTCTCTTCTGAGCCATCACAGCTCCACCTACCTCACAGAGAAGAATAGAAAAGCTTTGTCAGCCGCTTTGAGTCTCCTTAAATGGGTGAGAAAAGCCGGGCAGAAAAGCCAATTATTCTTCTTCTTCTATATCCCTACCGAATTCTAAGTATTCTAGTCTATTTGCTCCCACCCAGGAATGTGATGTGAAGGGCCATCAAAATCTAGCAGGCAACATTTTTCATGGTGATAGAACAACAAACTGAAAACATTCACCGGATTCCCGGATAGTGACAAGGAGTCAAATAGCAACACAGAAATATTGGTCTTTCATCACTCTTGATAATAACGTGATGGTGAGATAATAAAAGTACTTTTAAAGAAGCTTCTTAAAGTTTTAAAACATGAAATGGAAGGGGAAAGCTGTAAAAAAGAAATCATTAAGAACTGTTGAGCACTGGTAGGAAAACGAAAATAAGCCTTGAGATTATTTTCAGTAGAAGTGGGTGAAAGGCGGGCATGGGGAGGGGGCTTTCCACCCCAGTAGATTTGAATAAATTATCTCCTTCTTTGTTACACTGCGATCCAGCACCATCTAATATGGCTAAGCCAAATCGTGGGAAGTATTTTGAAAGTCTCAGGCCATGGATAGAAAGGAAAAGGTGTGATCAGTCAGATCTGAAAGGGGAATGAAGAAGGCTTACAGTGAAGGTCTTACAGTGGCCTCATTTTAGTACTGGTTTCACAGAGATCCACACAAGCTAAGAAAATGTTGTCTTCTGCATGGCCCTGGTCACACCGATAAGAAACAGGACGTCCTATTTACCACTCAAACTGAGGTCGTGCCAGTTCTATTCACACCTAGATCGTTGCTCTGGGCTGCATCACTCCCACCTTTCTCCACGATTGACCTGAACCTCCTCCACAGAACGTTTGGCTCTTCGCCCCTTTTGCTGCATCAGCTCTATCTCCTTTCTTATTGGATGCCACTGTGTCACCCAGGGGAGGTGAGGGTGTGTGTTTGTGGTTCTTTTTAAAGCCTGCTCCCCCACCTCCATGCCCCCTTCCTTTTCAAGTGCCTTTCATCTCCGTGCAATTAATTTTTAAAATAGTTATAATAATAAATTTGCGTGAAAGTGCTAGAGAGAGGAATCATACACATAAAGTGAGGAGAGAAAAGGAGGTGCCTCACGAACTCAGTGTGTGCTGCCCTCCCCCAGACATTGGCCTAAAGGAAAGACTGGATCCACCCACCACAGCACAGTTCAGCCTCCTTTAGACCCACCGCCACTCACATTGAGGAAGAGAAGACACCCTGGGATGCCAGAACGGGCTGAGTCCTCTGGAAAAGAGGGCTCCGGTTAGAACAATCTAACAGGGGTAGGCTGGCTTGGAAAATAAATTGAATAAAAATAAGTAACGCGACCACAAGATGACCTGAAGTCGTCCTAAACTAAAGGTTTGACCAGGGCCCATGAGAATGCCTAAAAGCAACTGGTGAGCCACTGTGTGAGATGGGATGTTGGATTAGATGGGCTGTGGCCTGATCCCGCAAGGCTCTTCTTATGTTCTTAGATGTAGTAGAGAGGCAGGTTATCTGTCCCTCTTCCCTTTGTGCTTCTTCTCCAAGGAAGGTGAATTCACCTGCTCCACCCACCCCCTCAAAGTGGTTGGAACAGTATGGGGACTGTTCTCTGCAGTACCAACCTTGCAGGGCTGTTGCAGTGCTCAAATGAAGCAGGAAAAAGAAAAACCAAAGCTTTTTGGTTTTACTTGCTGCTTTTAGCTTTCTGCAGGACAAATTAAAACAATTTTTTAAAAAGCTGCTGGGATGCAAAGCAAATGAAACTGCTTTTGCAGTTAGTGAGAGGGAGAGAATCCAGAATTTGTGTCTGGGCTCTGGCCCAGTTCAGCTGGCCTTGCCCCCCTTCCAGGGTTTGCTGTTTCTAAGAGCAGAGCCTCCATGGCCTTCCCCTCACCCTCTGCAGTGTGCCTGCATGCTTTGAGGCCAGAGGGCAAAGCATTGGCACTTTAACTGGTTACGCCCCTGGTCACCTTCCATCTCCTTCATATTCAATTGTCATTTTGGATGGTGTTAGTGATTTATGGGACTATTAAGGTAGCCTGGGCAGTTTGTGCTAGGGGTGTACATGGAGCCATTTCCCACATTCAATTCAAGTTGAACGGAATGTGGAAAAATTCGGCTCCAGCCAAATACCTCCACACACAGACATGGGAGTATTCAGATCTGGGCATGGATATTCTATCAAATATCTGTGCCCGGAGTGAATAAATTCTCCCCCCACCCACCCACCCATGCATTCCCACCCCTCCCCCCCATTCCCCACACCCTCCCCCACTTACCTGAATGCCACCCCTTCTTCTGGTAAGTGGTACCCTGGGAGGCGCATTCCAGTGGTGGTGCGAGGCCTGTATTTATCTCTCGGCAACCCTTTCACAGTTCCAGAGGACCCTGGAAGAGGCCCGTTCTGCCACCAGAGCAAGTAAGGGGGCCCCAGGGAAGCCATGGGGGGGAGGTTTGGGGGGAGGGTGGCCAGGGGGCGGCCAGAGCGAGGCCCCAGGGTATCCAGGAACCTTAGAAGCTTCTACTAAAGTTTCTACAGATACTGGATTATCCGATGCGTGGATGGATAGGGTCCTATTTGATCTGTCCATGAAAGGTAGTCAGAGGAAGATGAAAACTTAAAAGCCTTCAGAGAGCTCAATCAAAGTTGTCTGAGCACAGAGATCACTGGATCATCTCACATTTGTGGAGCCCTTAGACCTTCACCTTAAACTCAGGTTGATCCACAACAGATCATTGGCTTCTCATCAAGATATGAAACAGCAACACCTTATTTATTGGTCAATTATATATTGACCACCTTTTTTGAGGCAAACAAGGGAATGCACTGAAAAAGGCAACAGTAATGTTGCAACTTGTCTAATGAGCATCATCAAACAACTGAAGTCCTTAAGAGAAGGCCCTCTGGAACTCTGATACCATTTTCTTGTGAGAACTTACCTGAAGACGTTTCCTTGCTGATAATCAGACCAGGACTTTTTCCAGAGACATGGAAAATGGGAGGCTCCCAACAAGTCCACTTTTTGTGTATTCAGAAAAAAGTCTAGTCAGAAACTTTGGACCTTTCTGCACTTACCTGCTTAGATATGGATTACTGGATCTGGACATGGCAGGTTCTGGTCCTGAACTGGTCAGGCTCTAGCCCCCATGCCGACCCTAAAGCTCACATGAAGCTTTGGAGCTAATCCCAATGCCCTGGTCTTGGCACCCCCATAGCTCTAGTTTGCCAGTGGACCTTATTATCGAGATCTACAAGCATTCCATTTCAGAAGTGGACCAGGAGGCCATTTGGGGCCTCCTGATACAGAATGTACTCATGTTCAGACAAAAGAGGACAAGAAGAGGAATACATTCCAGATTAGAAATAAGAAAAGATTACATAAATTCATGGAGGACAAATATATTGATGGCTACTATAATGGGTGCCTAGGTACGGCCTCCAGGTTGGAGAGGCAGGCAGGATGCTTCTCAAGGCCATTTGCGGGGAGCTAAGAGCAAATGAAGGTTTTGCCTTTGTCTCCTGCTTGAGATGCCCATGTGCAGCCACTGTGTGAGGCAGGAAGCTGGACTAGATGGGCTGTGGCCTGATCCAGCAGGGCTCCTCCTTATGTTCTTAAGTACAGAAAGGCCCTTTAAAGCAAAGTAATGAGAGCTCTTTGCCTTTGACATTTCCACTGCCACCAGCTGGGAGGGAGGACATGTGTGGATCCTGCCTCTGTCTAATGAGTCATTTAATTATTATATGTGACTTACAAGATAAAATAACATCAAACACATGTTTGTAAGGATACAAAATCCACAACTGTGGAGCTTAAAAAATCCACACGCAGGAGAAGCAGGAATTAAAGCAGCCTCCTTTGCCATCACAAATCCACACCACCAAGAACAAACGGAGGGAAAAACATGAATCATCATATGTCTGTGGGAAGAGGAATGTCTTAATCTGGCACCAAAAGACACAGTATTCTGCAACAGATGAATTCCCCACAGAGTGTTCGTTTCAACCATCCAACAGCCCACACCATTCCTAGCCAGAATGGTCAATAAGCAGGAAAATGCAGCACAGCAACCATCTGGGAAGGAAGGAGAACCAGGCTCACATTTGAGCTTGTTCCATCTGCCCACAGGTCCACGGCCTCTTTGCTCGCAACTAGACTACGCCTAATGGTTTGTCCAATTTAACTCCACTATTTGCACTATGGCCTCTAGTGCCGACGCCTTCATCTTAACTGAACTCCTGGGGAAGAGCACCTACATGCTGTGGAGGCTGCTACAGCCTCCAAGGGTGTTTTCCCACTGTCACTAGAAGTAGCCATTAAGTACCCATTAATGGGTACAAAAATGCCATTAGGTACCCATTAAGTACCCATTAATGGTACTTCTAGTGACGGTGGGAAAACACGCCAAGTGTGCCTTCCCTCTCCAGAAGTTCACATTGTTGATTAGGTTCAGAGCACAAAATTGTGCTCAACATGTTAACCAACGTTTACCAGAATTTATTTACCTTCAGCATCTGGGGCAGGGGCATTTGCTCTTCTTCCTCTGCTCCAGGGTTGTTTAAGGTGCCACACAAGCACACTGGCATCTCAGACAACCATAGACGTGACTGTGCGTACACGGAGTGCTCCTGTTGTTAAGGCAACGGCACTGACGCACACACAGTCGCAAAGGGTGCTGCAGCCAAAATGGCAGCACCCAGCAGAGGACAGGCCCCAAGATCAAATAAGTATCCAATTCCAGACAGCTGGAATTCTAAGGGGGTTCTTGGTTGTTTCCCTTGGACAGTAAATCACACTTTAAAGAATGAATGAAGATCCTTGGCTGTGTAAAACCTAAAGAATTCAACAGTCTCAAAACTAAAAACAGTAAAAACAACAAAAAGTACTGTTAATATCCTACAAAAGTCAGGCAATGCTAATCCAAAATATTCACATAAAATACGAATTCCAAAAATGTACATCAACCAAAAATATATATTCTTCTGCAGCGAACAAATATGTGCACATACAATAAATAGCAACACTCTAAGGCTGCATTCACACCTAAGTTTTAATCCAACTTCTGTCCACTTTCAGAGCGAGAGAACACATCAGCAAAGTATCAAGCTGTTTTCTCTCAGCATTGTCTAATTCAGAGAAGCCATCTTTAGATTTGAGAAAGAGGAAAGAAAATACGTAGTCACTTTGCTGATATGTTCTCTTACTTTAAAAGTGGCCTAAAACTGGATTGAAATTTAGGTGTGAACACAGCCTAAAGGTGGTATTATCCACATGATGGTATACTCCAATATTTAAAATCCATTTATTCATTCAAAATACTTTTATACCACTTCCCATTAAAATACAATCTCCAAGCATGTACAAAAAAAAAAAAACCAGCTAAAATCATAATAGTTTTATAAAAACATAATTTAAATCACGGATGGGTGGAACAGAAAAACAAATATTCACTCTGGAAAGGCCTGGGTAAAAAGTGACGTCTTCTTCAATTATTCTCTTAGAGATAAATGCTACCAGCTACCTCACCTGACGGTACCTGTTCTAGAATGGAAATACAGTTCATTTGAAGTTCCACACCTCCATTGTTTAAGATTGGCACTTATATAGGTAAATTAAATGTTTCCAACCAGCCAAAAGCATTTTGACTTCTTCAAAAGTCTTCTTCAGTGGCACGTTATTAATCCAATTGTCTAAGCAAAGAATAAATGTGGCTATATACATAAATTCCAGTTATAATCTACAATTTCCAATAAAGAAAGAAAGAAATGCTTGCACAGAGGAAATAACAGCGTTCATGTGAAATGTACAACAATTCCGATGAAAATGTAGTGGAGACAGAATCATCTTAACCTCCTGAGAAATCATATAAAAGGCACTGAATTAGAGAAATACGCTTCAAAACGCACAGGCAGAACTGGGTACGTCGCCCACTACCACCTCACCCCAAAATGACAAACATTTTAAAAACCTATGGGGTGAACTGCAGACTTTTATTTATTGGATTCATCAATCATTTCCTTCAGCTATGGATTGCTAGTTCCTTCATCTTTCACCACTGGTCATGCTGATTTGGGACAGGCAAAAATAGCCATAGTTTCTCAAAAGAAAAAAGACTAAAGGGTAGCATAATAAATAAATGTGCTCTTCTTTCACACACTTCAAGGATCCCAGTAGCTTCAAGTTGAGATCAGCAAAGTTCATTGTCAAAAGAGTTCAGAAATCCTTCAGTCCAAGCCATTTATTTTTTCGGTCATTCACCCACTCTCTCACTAGGGATGTGAACAGATATTTGTAACATTCAAAATTCAAATAAATTTGAATTTGGACATTCGAATTTGAATAAAATGTTCGTACATTCTAAGATTGACATTCGAATGCAAATCAAATGCTTTGGAACATTCATACGAACATGGTTTGAGAGTGATTCAAAGTGGATTCAGGGCAGATTTGATGCTTTCAGAGCAGATACGTTACACGATATATATCAGATAGATATCAGATACATAACAGATACGTATGCATTCGTATCAGATATTCATACGAATTCATACAAATATGTTCATATTGAATAGAATCCTACCACATTCGAAGGGAATCTATTTGAACAAATTTCCTTACATTTGATTTAATACAACTAAAATGCAAAAAAAAAACCATATGAATTTTCTTGACTTTGATTCAATATGAATCAACTCCCCCCAAAAATCTGTGTGCATCTGTATCTCTCACCTACCTCCTTGATTTATAACTAAGAGAAAGTGGTACAGCTGGAAGACCTCCAGTTCTAAATGTACTTTTGGAAATCCAGGCTGCATCTAGAGGGAAAGGGAAGGCTGTGGCCCTGGTAGGGAATCCAAATTTCCTCCACTCTGTGCCAAAAAATCTTCCCATCATTCTGCCCAAATAAGGGGCTTCTAGGCATTCAGCTGTTTTACTTATATCTTTTTCGAAATGGATGGAAGGATGCCTGGGCCATTTCCACATTTAGCTGAACATCAGGAATAGTTCCAGCTGGAGCTGTCCAGCCATCCAAGAACAAGACTGTCTGTACTTTGGAAAGCAATTTCAGGACAGCCAGGGCAGGCCCCCATGTTGTCCGGCACTCCAAAGCTCCAAAGCTTGCATGTGTGTGGAACCAATTGCGAGGGCTCTGAAGCCCCCGGGGGGGACCATTTTACTGGTGCAATTTTGTGCACCATTGAAATGAGTCTCCCTGCTAAACTGGAACTGGGAGGCACGTGTCCTTCAAGGATAGGGCAGGATAACAATACAAATAAATATTTTTTCCAATAATTTTGATCTTCTGAGCTCTGCCGTCAACTGACTTTCCAGACCACTAAGGGTTTAATGCAAAGTCTGCTTTTCTTTGACACCTTCAGGCTAAAGGTTCCACTGTTCCAAATGCAGATGTCAGTAGAAGGAATCCCTCCCCCTCGCTTTTTAAAAATTGTGGCAGTTCTTGAATCAAGTAGCTCAATTGAGCGATAATTGCCTCTGTACCGCCACCCACGCAGACCATGGTAAATAATTAAATGTGCAAATAATACAGCAGATGGAGAGAACCAAGTAAAATCAGAAGTAATCCTGGCCAGGCAACTCCAAGCAGCTGCATTTGGCTGCAAGGGCTCTGGCAGGAATGAGCATAGCATATGTCTTCAGGAAATGGCTGGTGCTGCAATGCTCTTGGCTAAATGGAGACCACGCCTGTGGATGCTTCCCCATCAAGTCGGGAGGAGGCTGGGTAGCATGGGCTTGAGCCTATAGTGTGTGCTGGAGAAAGGATCATGGACACTTGGCCATGATGGTGACTTTGAGGAAAGAGAAAGAGAGGGGGGAGGGAAAGAAGGAAGGAAAAGTGAGAAAAGAAGGGGGAAGGGGAGGGGAAAACAAAGAGAGCTGAAGGAAGGAAGGAAGGAAAAGGCATTGATGGGAAGAACACAAGGGAGGACATAATTCTGGATTGTCTTCCAGACCTTAGCTAAACTGACCCTAAAATCTGTGATATGCATGTTATTTCTCGAAGAGGTCCTGAAGAGATCTGGAAAAGTCAATGGTACGTGAAGTATGATAGCTAATATGATGCTCTCCAAGTGCTGAATTGGTTGGCCACTCCCGTCATCTTTAAACCATTGAGGCTCATGGGAAGGAAAACCAAGCAGTCCTATATGGCATCCCCATGGCATTTTTACTCCAAAATTAACCTTGCTTTGCCTTGGACCGGGACAGCCTCTAATCTGGACATGAACAGCCTCTAATCTGGACTACCTGAGGGGCAAAGAGACAAATCCGCGGCAGAAAAAAACCCCATTCCAACAGTTCTACACCCAAATTAGGTGGCAAGCACACATTATCCTGGGATCATGGGGACACTCCCGAGGTATTGGGGGTGGAGACTGACAATCGTGGTATTAGCGGGCAGGATCTTGCTGTCCCCGCTGCTAATGCTGCAGTCGCGACTGTCCCAGGCAAGGGCTTCCTTTAGACCAAATGAGTGCATGACAGCTGAGCAGCTCACAACATTAGCGGGTGGGGTTTCACACCCTGTGCTTGCTGTGCCCTGTTTGGGCACTTCTTTTAATTATAAAATCACCGAAACCACCGAAATCCGCCGCGATGAGGGAGATCATCTGGACTTCCCACAACACTTATCCCCACCCTGCTCTCATGTCACCAGTGCTATATAGGCAGTTAAGCTGAGATGCGCACTTCTGCTAAACTACCGAGAAACATTGTAGCGGTTAGGGGATGGAATAAGCTAACTAAAGCCACTATATAGGCAGTTAAGCAGAGATTCTTTTGCGCACTTCTGCTAAACTACCTAGAAACATTGTAGCGGTTAGGGGATGGAATAAGCTAACTAAAGCCACTATATAGGCAGTTAAGCAGAGATTCTTTTGCGCACTTCTGCTAAACTGCCTAGAAACATTGTAGTGGCTTTGGTTAACTGCTGTTTGCTGGTGATTGGGGAACACGGTGGCTTGTGGCTTTGGGGGCACTGACAGTGGCTACAGTGGGCCCGACAGGGATGGCAATGTCACCCCGGCTTCCTATCAGCAGGAGAGGGGGTGGGGAGAAAAGGATGCAGGTTCGTGAAGCACAGCTTGCATGGGGACAGGTACATTTGCTTTGAATCCACATTGATCTTTACCACATGGGGACGCTTTATTGTGGATTGCAACACACATTTTTATGACCCACATCAAAAGCGAAGCAACCAGAGCCCATGGGGAGGCACCCCTAGGCTTTTTGATATCAGCGAGAAAAGTAAGGAACCCTGAACAGATGCACTTTGGAGTTCATCTATTCTAAAACTTCCTCCTGTGAAGAGAACAAAATCCGTGCATGATGAGATGCTGGACTAGCTGGACTGTGGCCTGACCCAGCAGGATCTCTCTTATGTTCTGATATTCTTTTGCAATGAAGGCATCTCCCATTGCTTTTCAAAGACCATGTCTTGGAAGGAATATCTTTGAGGCAAAGGCAATGGCAAGGCCTCTCTTCTACACATGAAATAGATTAGCTGCAGAGAGTAAAGAGGTCCCAAGTGGAAGCCCATCCCACCAAAAGGACATTTATGCAAGCTATTGATTTTGAAAGCAGGAAGCATATCTCTGGAAACCTGCAGGAAAAATCTGAGACTTGCACAGTCAGCCTGGTAGCCGACATTAATCTACTTCTAGCCACAGCAGAAGCATCATTTCAAGACCTAATTGTAATCCACAGATAAAGAAATGTTAATACGGAGAGCCCAGGATGCACACACATGGTGCTTAAGAATTCTAACAGGAGAAACTGTGGCAGAATATAGAGGCTTAGTTTAAGGTCCTGAAGATGCAAAGTTCTTGGACTAGTGCAGTTTGAGGAAAAGGGAGGTTGGAACTGTGGCTGGAAGCCTTGCTTTGATCTCCCCAAGCCAAACTGTGGTTGAGGAAAGCTCTAAATGCATCATCTCCTCCCACCCTGGAGTGCCAAGCAATGGGCCACAGCTGCACTTAAATCTGCAAATGTTGGTGCTACACTTCTGGCACAATTTCACCATCTCCTCTACCAAGCCATATATTTTTCTCAGTATAATAAAGCCATGAAACACAGGGTGATTCCACACTGGAAGATCCACCCGATCAGCAAGTATTTTAGGAAGTTATCTGTCTATGGGAGGCTCTGCCTCTCTGGCCCTGCCCCTCTTAGGCCCCACCCACACTGACCACACAAACGTGCAGAGGGGAGGCTCCTGGTTTACTTGTTGGTCAAGTAACAGAATCACCTACAGTTTTGCATAGCATAGTTTTGGTCTTGGTGGTCAGTAAAATGTGACTTTCCCTATACAACATGTTTCTGGTTTCACTCCCTAGTTTTATTTTTGCACAAGTGGTAAAATGCATTTTTTTTTGCTAGTTTAATGCAATCCAGGCAGCTTTCAAAAGTGTGCTTTGGCCCCTGAATCCCCACAGACTTACACTGGTAGACTGACTTTCCATGGTCTTCCTCACCTCAAGTTCTTCTAAGGAAGCAATGACTTCCACAGCACAGTTTTACAATATATAGTGGTTTGTGGTTTGTTTTCCATAACCACAGAAGCAAGACATTTGCCATGTACAGCACATTATTCATCTGTGTTCTTCTGAACATTCTCCTAGCTATGTCTGATTGACCACAGAGCACCACAGCGTGGTTTGTTGATCACATGAGCACTGACTGAGAGAGGTCCCCTCCACATCGACTTCAGGGAGAAGAAGAATGCCACAGAAAGATGAGACATAGTGGCATCAATGAGGCAGCCTTGGGCACAGTAGCAAATGGCCTTTTCGAGACAGAACTTGAAGCACGTATCCCCCAAGGGGCCAGGCCCACTGCCCTAAACAGAAGATGACTTTGGCCTCCACCACACCCTGAGTTAGGCTGGTATAACCAAAAACATGCTGAATGCCCTGGTCATATGTTGAAAACCTCTTAACAATTTGATTGATTCATGACTGCTTTTTGCAGTGTGTGTGTTCAGATGTTAAACCAACAGAAAGATAAACAGAGGAACAGTTCCGTTATCTGCTTCATTTATTTACCTAGAGCGAGCAGCCTGGTGCCCCTAGAAGCAAGATAGGCCAATATGACGTTGAAATGTGCAACTGTGTCCTTGACTTCTTCCTCTAATGCCAGAAAAGGAAATCTCCAAGCTCCACCTCAAAGTAAAGGCAATGAACTCCAATGCTTCCATCAAGTCACAGGTCTATTTAAATTGTACAGCGGACTTTGCAGAAAAGCAAGGTATGTTTGTTTCTATTTAGGGACCTTTCTGCACTGGGTCTTGTTCTGGATTTTATTCCAGGAAAGGGTATACCCAGGACACCCAGGTCCACATTAGAGTATAGCTGGCAGACACCTACTTGGGGGCATAACCTGGAATAAGGCCCAGTGCAGAAAGGGTCTAAATTAGGGATGTTCATGAATGGGTTTCCGTGACAAATCAAATGTTAGAAAATCTATGTTCATTCTAATAGATCCCCTTCAAATGTGGTAGGATTCTATGAAATACAAGTGTATTTGTATTGATTCATATGAGTATCTGATACATATCCAATATGAACGAATATGTATCCAATACGTATCCTATAATATATCAGCGTTCTGAAAGTGTCAAATCCGACCTGAATCCACTTTTAATCTGCTCTCGATCCATGTCTGTCCTCTGCAGTCTGGATCCATTGAAGATTTGTGATGCTGCCGCTTTCCCAACTCCCCAGTTTAACAAATGTCCGAAGAACTATTTCTAAAAATGTTTGGAACGTTCATAATCATACAAATGTTAACGTACAAATGTCATAACATTTTATTTGTGTACGGACGTCCAAATTCAGATGAATTCGTACAAATAATGTATGTTACAAATATTTATGCACACCTTTAGTCTAAATGGGAGTACTTTGGACTTAATATGCGGTAAAACAAAACAAAACTACGGGGTGGGGGTGGGGGTGGTGGAGGTTGTCAAACTGTGGTCCTCCAAATCTTTCTGAACATCTACTCCTGTCATGCCTTCCCTTTGGCCAGACTGGCTGGGTTGATAGGAGTTGTATTTTTGGACGAGAACAGACACTCCGCGTCTTTCTGTACCAGCAACTGAGGGATGAGGCATCAACTTCAGTTGGTGAGGAAAGAGAGAAGACCTTTGATTACAACAGTGAACGTTGCATCTTAATGACCCTCCTCAGGTCTCAGTTTGGTCCTGGTGGTACATGGTACACTACCTAGTCCTTGTGCCTCAGTTCCTTCCCTTCCCAAATAGCTTCATGGGAGGCCACCTTTCCTCAGTTTGCTTGGATTGAGATACCTACTGTTGAGTTCTGTCCTGAGTCATTCTTCATATCAGGGATGTATACAAATGATTTTTTTTGCATATGCATTTGAATTGGAGTTGAATTGAATATCCAAACATTTCTTTCAAATGTTTAGAATATGAATGCAACAAAATCAAATTCGAATGTCCACATTCAATTGTATTTGATCGAATTTGGAATATTTAGAACATTTGTGCCCCTACCTACTTCACAGTAATTAGATTCAAACCAGTAGCAGTTCCAGAATAAAAAGGGAGAAACTATATATTTTTTTGGGGGGGGGTTGAGAATTCATAGGTGAACATAAGAGAAGCCCTGCTGGATAAGGCCACAGCCCATCTAGTCCAGTGTCCCCATGGTGGCCCACCAGTTGCCCATGGGCATCTCAAGCAGAGACAAGGACAAACCTTTTCCTGCTCTCAAATCCCAGCAATGGCCTTAGAAGCATCCTGCTTTCTCCCATGGTCATCTCAAGCAGAGACAAGGACAAACTTTTCCTGCTCTCAAATACCAGCAAATGGCCTTAGAAGCATCCTGCTTTCCCCCTGAACCTGAAAGATGTACCTAGGCATTCATTCTAGTAGTCACTGATACATCTTTTGTCCATAAATTTGTCTAACCCTACCTTCAAGCCATCTCGACTGGTAGCTGTTACCACCTCACCTGGCAGCAAATTCCATAGACTGATGACCCTCTGGGTGAAGAAATACTTCCCCTTGTCTGATCCAACTCTCCCACCCATCAGCTTCATAGATGCGCCCTGGTTCTAGTGCTGTGTGATAGAGAAAAGAAATCTTCTCTATCCACCTTTTCTATACCACGCATAATTTTATATACTTCAATCAGGTCCCCTCTTAAACACCGTCTCTCCAGACTGAAGAGGCCCAGGGGTTGCAGGCTGGTTTTGTAAGGAAGGTGTTCCCTTGTCTTGTTACTGTTTTAGCAGTCAGAAGCCAGCCAAAGCTACAGGGTGCAAGAAAATGGAAATGGCACACTTGCTACATCTTCTCTCACCTGCAACAGGTCCTACAGAGATTGTAAGAAAACAATCTCTTTCCCACTGACCCAGATCTGGCAAACTGTAGAAATTATCCCAAGTCTGTCGAGACAGTTTAAACAGCTTTCGAGGTCTATTAGGTTTCCGACAACCTAACGGTGCAACAGGCTGAACTCTTAAAAACCTGCTTATTTGTTGCTTTTCCAACCAGACAGGGAAGGGAACCAGGTGGGCCTGTTTATCACTTTTTCAGCGGGTCTGGGAAGTTACACAGCAGGAACATGGAGAAAGTGTCAGTGGAAGAAGAAGAAGAAGAAGACACCAGGCCTCCTTAATATGAAAGTCTGTTCTCCACTTTGTTAACTCATGTGGCGCATATCTGGCTTACGTGCCCTAAAATGGCCAGGGAGGAAGATCTGCAATGGCAAGGGTTGCTACTCTTACACCGGATGTTGTGATATAAAAGCCAGGTTGCTCTACCAGCAAGAGCCCTGGTGATCTACTATGTGGTAAGCCAGTAATGGTGGACCCAGCAGATAAGAAATACAGGGAGGGGGGAGAGATGAGTCTGGAGACAGAGATCAGGTGGAAAGTGAGCTTCATTTCCTTGCAGAAGTTTAAATATCCCACCAAAAAGGGAGCATGTAGGAATGGCATCAATGCAACATCAGGGGAGGGGATTGGAGGAAAAGCTGCTGTCTTCTGGGTCAGAGGTCCTTCTGATGTCACATCCTGTGGCCGGAGGCAGGGAAAATCCTCAAACTGGAAAAGAAGAGTTGTCCTTTTAAAGCCATGTGCTTTGCAGATGCCATAATGCCCAAACACCACTGCATGGAGTGGAAAGAATTCAGCACCCTAGTGGTGCTGAGTGTGTACTACGAGCTTATGGAACAGGAAAATAGTTGCTCCTTTTATTCTGAGGCTTGAGAAATGGAAGGCTGAAAAAAGGGAAGCCAGGGGAAAAGCTGTGCAGCTTTTGTAGTTATTACAAACTCCGGTCCAGTATTTGCCAGGGAACTGTTGGGGCCGAATTCTGTATCATGCAGCAAACACGTGAGCAATTTAGCCAACTGTCATTTCTGCAAAATAATTTTTTTAATTAGGGAGATGCAAAATATTCCTATGTTGCACCCACTAGTTTATTAATTAGGAAGCTTTCATTTCATTTTGAGTTTCTTTTTCTTTATTTAATCATTAATGGGTCGACTGTAGGAAAGGCATGGGGAGACATGATATAAAGCTAAGTGAATAGGAAACAGAAGAAGAGAAAAGAAATGGCTTCGTGGAAAACTGTTGGCTGCTTGCAAAGTAGCAACAGAATAGAAAACTGGGCTGCAGTTATGTCTGAGGCAAAGAAAAGACGCATTCACACCTAAGGTTTAATCCAGCTTCAGTCCACCTTCAGAGCGAGAGAACACATCAGCAAAGTGACTACTCATTTTCTTTCTACTTTATCTAACCCAAAGGTGAGTTTTCTGAGTTAATACTGAACGAAAACAGATCGACTATTTCTTGATCTGTTCTCTCACTGTGAAAGTGGATTGAAGCTGGATTAAAGTGTATGTTTGGGTGGCTGCTGAACTTTAAAAATATCCCTGGAGGCTAATGGCATCTTGAGAAGATTTGTAACAAGTTCATGTACATCAAGAGAAGATCAACAGTTGTTAGGACGTCATCAACATAAGCTTGACCTCTGTAATCTCAAACACGCTCAGCCGCTTTGAGTCCCCTTAAATGGGTGGGGATTGCAGGTTAGAAAAGCCAACTCTTCTTCTTCTTCCCCACTAGCCATTTCTCTGCAGGCCAGGACCTGTATCCTGACAGGGCCTAACAGGTGAAAATGGGTGTTTCCGCACAAGCCGTTAAGCACCCATTAAGGATGCATATGGCACGCATCTGCAAGTTACCTTCCACACAGCAGGACAGATTAGGGCCCCTTCAAAGATGCTGCTTCAGCATGGCCTTGCACGAGATCCGTCTCTAATGGGGTCTAGAGGCCGCCCAATCCAGCTTTCGGGAATACCTGAAAAATTAGGTCTTCAAACAGTTCCTGCTTGCAAATTCCAGATCAAAGGACGACATTTCCGCACAGGGACAGGAGTGGAAACGCATGTGGGCGCGATTGGAGGTCGCCATGTGCTGCAATGATTAATGACAGGGAGGCATAAATGGTTGTGAAGAAAATAGGACAGCACTTTACTGAAACATCTCCAGGCTTTTAGGCCTGTTTTACAGGATACATATGCTTAATGGAAAAATACCCAGGATGCCCATATTTGGTGAAGCGGGGGAAAACCAGATAGACCAGTATCTACTTACAGAGCATGCTGAGCTTGTGGACAGGTCATGGCACCTACATAAATTGTCCATGACTTATTAAGGGAGATATGAAAAGGATCGTTTTGCCCTGGAATGCAACTTTTGCACTACTGAGCTTTTGCTGAAATGGGCAAGAATGCATTCCCACAGCCATGTTGAGCACAGCCGGGCAGCCACAGGATCTCAGACACGCCACTGATTGGTGGGCAGTCTGTCCCTGACACGCCCATGCATGGTGGAAACGAGTGGCGACTGATGGCTGAGTGCTCCGATCACATGGCACCTTGGGCAGCAGGGTCACAGAGAGGCCTGATCCTTCTAGATATCGGTGCTCCAGCATCCGCACAGCAAACGCATGATGCGTTCCTCGCTATCCGTGCTTCCCATTTCAGGCAGATCTTCCCAGGGACGGATTTCAGAAATCCAGATTTCCTTCATCTGGATTTCAAGCGGTAAGTGTGGAAAAACCCAGTGATGCTTCTGTGGAATGCCCCCAGCACCTAGCATTTCACAAGACCTGATGGCCAACGTCCCTGATCCAGATGTGGCCAAACTATGTGGAACTTCAGATTCAGCTCACCTCTCCCTATAAGTATTCTTTAATTTCACTGTTTATATCCCACCCTTCACCCTGGGTCCTGGGCAAGTTGTAACAACTCAACAGTCCATTCATTCATTCATTTGCATACTGCCTTTCTAATAAATCATTCAAGGAAATTTAACCACCAGGAAAAATACAATATTAAGGAACACGTCATTCTTTAAAATGAATAATACAATACACTATGGAATTACATATAAACAAAATAATACTCAAAGAAGTTACACAGAACCCCAGAGGAGGGCTACGAGTTCAAGTCCAGCTTCCATCAGCAGCCCTAACTGGCCCACACCAGTGGCAAGGAAATATGGGATCTGTGGCTGAATGTTGAGAGAGCCTTGGTAGGTTATTAGGAGAAGAAGAATTGATTTTTCAACCCCACTTTTCTCACCCATTTAAGGGAACTCAAAGCAGCTGACAAACCTTCTGTTCTTCTCGCCACAACTGACACCCTGTGAGGCAGTTGGGCCAGTGAGAGCTCAGAAGAGAGCTGTGACTAGCCCAAGGTCACCCAGCTCTCTTCATGTATGAGTGCAGAATCAAACCTGGAATTCCCCGATAAGAGTCAGGCTACCTAACCATTAGACCATTAGGTGTTGGGGATCTCAATGCAAATCACACACGCCCTGAGGAAAGAAAGGCGAGAGCTTTCCCACCCAATCGGACCGAGACCAGAAAGCAATTTCTATCCCAAAATTAAAGTGTGCAAATGACCCTCAAATAGCTGTGTTTCTCTTCACCCTTTGTTCCCTCTCTGCCACCCCTAGCAGAGCCCAGCATTTCTTTAGGGAAAAAATAATAATAAATGCCATGCCCAGCTGGACATAAGCAAAATCACCAATGGAGGGCCAATCTAAAGGCAGTGAAGCGAGGTCTTCCTGGCAAAGTGCTGATTCAACATAAGCAAACCAGAGTTGGACTGGTGGGGGGGATGAGGGGAGCGGGAGGAATTATGCTAAAAACAAATATTGTGCCCGTAAATCTACTCGTTTTGCAATTCACTCTGCATCCCCTGTGCTTCATGGAGTGGTGATATTTAAGAAGAACTTTGCTAATTATTATCATTATTATTGTTTTCAAGGAAAGAACAGCATGTCTGGGGGGGGGGGGGAATTGCTAATAACAAAATTATTTTCACACCCACAAGGAAAGGCACATCACATTCTGCACAGATGTAGCCATTCCATCAGCCACAGGAGAGGGAAGGATGAAGTTCTGCTGGGTTGACCCATCTGGGTGGTGATAAGATCCAATTCTCCGGCTCCCCTCCCCTCCCCTCCCCTCTTCTATTTTAAATCATAAGCCTGAGGCCAAGGACTTATCCAGCACTATATGTCATAAGCCGCTCAGGGAACCTTTTATAGGCTTAAGAGGAAGATAGAAATGCATTAAACAAACAAACAAATATTGTTCAGTCTGCTCTCAGTGACAAAAAGCTTTTGCGAACTGGTTCTGAGACTAAAATAGTTCACTGCAGATTATTGTTATTATTTTTTAAGCAGTATGACAGAAGCTACAAAGAAGAAGAAGAAGAGTTGGCTTTTCTACCTCACTTTTCCCACCCATTTAAAGAAGCTAAAAACCTTCTGTTCTTCTCCCCACAACAGAACACCCTGTGAGATGGTTGGGGCTGTGAGAGCTCAGAAGGGAGCTGTGACTAGCCCAAGGTCACCCAGCAGGTGTCATGGGGGAGTGTGGAATCAAACCCAGCATTCCCAGATAAAGAGTCCAGCTCCCTAACCACTAGACCAAACTGACATAGAGAGGGTCCATGTCCCTTTTCTTCCACTGCTGCATAACTTTCATCTGAGAAGTTGTTGGGTCATATTGCTTCCAGAATAACTTTTTGTATTTAATTGTTGTGTTTGCTTCATTGTCCATCTGTTTAGATTCAGGGACTTTAAATGCCTACGTTCATTCATTCATTTGAACTTTTCTCCCACCCTATACCTAAAGGCAACCTGACAAAATGCAACGTTCATTAGCCTCACACATTGGACCTAGGGATGTGCATGAATATTTGAAAATTCAAAAAACCAATTCAAATCCAACGAATGTTGACATTTGAATTTGAATTGGATTTAATAATATTTGAATTTGGACACGTGAATGGATTGCGGATGTTCTGAAACACTCATTCAAGGGATTCAAATGATCTGAATGTATAGATACATATGTATTACATACATATCTGTACAAATACTATACGTATTTGCGCTTATAATACGGGATGAAAATGGGATGCATATGGGCTAAAACAGGATGAATACGGAATGCACACAGATACATATAACAGATGTCAACATTCGTATCTTTAAATAGGAATCTAACATTCAAACGAATATATTTGAAAGTTAGGGATTCGAATAGGATTTCTTGACATTTGGATTTTAAACATTCTAATCGAATCAAATGTTTTGACATTCGATTCGACTCCAACTTGAATGCAAAAAAAAAAACACATTCATGCCCACCCCTATTGGGCCTACTGTGCGTGCCAGAAGTGAAAGCAACAATGGAGCTTTGTTACATTCGTAAACTTGGGGAAGCAGGAAATTGGCTGCCCAGCCAAATCTGCAGCAGATTCAGTGGATTCAAAGCAGATTTGAAGTGGATTGAGAGCAGATTAAGAGTGGATTTATAGGAGATTCATAAGTGCAACCGGCAGCAGGGATTCAAATTGGATTCAGATCGAACATCCGTATCGAATTCTGATCCTACCACAATTGATGGGGCTTTATTTGGGGGGGGGGGGGAATGTGAATTTTATCACATTTGATTCAATTTGAATCAAACACACACAAAAAAACTGTGCACATCCCGAGTTGGAGCTCTCTGTCCACAGACAGGCTTCTACTTCTCAACGTACTTGTCACTTCAGGACTGACCAAGGCCGCATCCAGCCATTACATCAGCCTGAGGGCAATGGCCATTTACACCCCTGCACCAATCCAGCTTGGAGTCCTCCACTTCCGCCCTGAGGAGAGGGAGAGGAAAGCAGCAGTGCTGTGACCTGCCTCCAGATTGCCAAGGCAAAATCGCAACAAACGTGAGCAGGACGGCACACGAGTTGCTGTTTTTCTTAAGCTGACATGTTCATTTGTGCCAGTCATGTGGGGCCCTCGGAAACCGAAGGAAGTGGTTTCCTAGGCAACAAGAGCTCCACAAAATGCCGTAGAAACCTGCCCCTTGGCATCTCCCTTCTCTTGTCTTCTGCTCTTTCTCCTTCTCACTCTTTCTGGACGAAGAATCACACAAGACTGTCTCAAGAAGCTGCCAAAGGAGTCCTTGCTCGTAATCAAAGCACAGTAGGAAATAGGAAGAGATCCATTCTCAGAGATGGCTTCAGACTTCAGTTGGCTGCTCAGGTTGGACCAAACCAGACAGCCTTTTGTTTGGCCCAAATCTGATTTTTTTGGTTCAAATGCAAACCTTTTCAACACCTCCGAAGCCCTTTGACCCTCAGATCAAACACGGCACATTCAGTAGCCTTCCCTTGAACGCCCCTTTGCTTGGTTTGAATTTGAACTCGACTCAGCCCATTTCTACTCATTTTGGCCCTAAACAGTGATGGCGAACCTTTTGAGCTCGGTGTGTCAAAATTCGCAAGAAAACCTAGCTTAACTCAGGTGCTGTGGCACTTCTAGAAATATCCATAATTTTGTGAATTTTGTAGCTCTAGTAATATTTTATTAAAAGCAAAAACAAATAATTATTTACATTAGTGACTTTTGTTGCTGAATTTCGTTTGCTAATATTCAATTGAAAGTTGGTATTTCATAAACTTCAAGAACAAGCAAGCACTACACGCCCAGGTGCCAGGGTGACCATGTGTGTCACCCAAAAAGGCTTGGTGTGTCACCTGTGACACGCGTGTCATAGGTTGGCCATCACCGCCCTAGGATTAGGCCAGTGATGAGATCTCTGCTTTGCATGTAGAAGGTCCAAGGTCACTGCTGGTGAAAGAGGCAGTATGTCTCTGAAAACAGATGCTGAGAGACTAGAGGCCTTTTCACACGAAGGTTTTTGAATGCGTGGAGAACAGGTGGGAACACAGCATTCACACCTCAGGGGCAGCCGGATCCATTCCAGACCGGCCCAAGCATCTCAATGCGCTCCCCACACGTTCCATTTTCAGAGCAGAAAAAACTGCTCTGAATGTGTCCCCATGCTCCACACCTAGTGCATGATTAGGGAACTTGGAGGTGTAGCAGCCTCCTCCAAGTGCAGATGATCTTCCCCAGAAGTTCCCTAATCATGTGCTACGGGCTGAAGTGTGAACAGGCCCAAGATATCATTGGTCAGGAATCCCATTCTCATATTTTTGCTCCGCTCATGCACTTCAAGCCTTGCAACTTACAATTCACAAGTTATTTAAAGTGTCATGAAATGTGGCCACTGCTTTAGGAACCCAGAATATTATAAGATTATCTAGAGTGGAATTATGCCTTCCAGATGTTTCTGACCGCAAGAATAACCATACTGGTGGTGATTTATAGGGGTTTTACAGACCAAACTATAGCAGTGATGCCTAGGCAGATGTGGTTTGTAAACATCTGGAAAACAACTGGCTGGCTAATGTCAGAAGCTGCAAACTATTCAAGATGATTCGATGCAAACTCAAATTTTGAGTTGGTTGAATTGGATTAATTAAAGGATTAATCGAGATCGTAAGGAGAGTTCTTTATTTTGTTAACTTCCTTTATTTATTTATTTTTTTGAAGTTTTTTGGCTTTAGTGCATTAGCATAAGAAGGAATGAAGAGTAGACAAGTGAGAGATGATTCCTTTTTTTAGTAGCGGCTGGGTTCCATATTGTTTTCGGGTTTTTTTTTTTAGGATTTGTGGGTGACACACAGTATGCCAATACGTGATTCAACCATTCTTACTCAATTCTATCACAGTTGAAATCTTAGGGTTCTAGTAACTCCCTGCATGTAGTGACTAGATTGATATTTTGGGGCTATGCAAATTTATTTTAATTAATTATTAATCAGCAGAGCACAGGATCAATGAGCTAAAAATTCTCTGATCTGTTAAAGCTTTAATTATAGGCCTGAAGGAGACTATCAAGCGGAAAAAAAAATTGACATAAAAGCTTGAGGCTTTGTAGCTTAGAAAGCAGACAATGGAGGGGAGGAATGTTGGAGCATTGTAAAATTATGAATGATGTAGAGAAATTGTGTAACAATACTCCCCCCCCTTTTGCTTTTTAAAATGACTCTAAAATTTGGGTTCATTGTGGGAAATTGATTGATAATAGATTCAGTGTTAGAAGACATGACGGAATAAAACAGACCTAATCCAAAAAGTGAAGAGCTTGGCAATCATTGCTGAATCATAAACAGACCAGCTGAACAAAATCATATTAGGGAAATGGCTTGTCTGAGCAGCCAAGAGGCAGAGCAAAATCCAGCTAAAGAGTAGATTAGTGCTAGCTTTCCCCTGTGTGAGAAATTGAGTCACAAATACCCCAGACCTTAGGGGAAGGATTTAGGTTTGGAGTTTAATGGTTAAATTCTAGGCAACGTTATTTGCATGAGCTACAGTCAACATCGGGTCCGATCAGACATGGTTAAAGGAGTCCCCACATTTTAACCCTGCGTGCGCTTTAGCCTGTCCCAAAAACCTGGGAATGGTTGCCTTTTCCTGATACTGGGAATAATAACACCAGGGGCAACTCTTATTTTGGTCGAATTGAGTGGGCTGTCAAAGGTTGCCAGCTCTGATAGGCATGTGAACTTAGGAAATCATGCATAGGAGACCATCAGCATCCAGGGGTTAGCTGCTGGGAGACTTGTGGTTAGAGTATATCCATATGCCACGCTTATGGGCTTTGTTATGCAACTGGTTCCCACTATAAGAACAAGCTCCTGGGCTAGATGCGTCACAGGGCCAAGTCATCAGGGTATTTATTATGTCTCTATGTCCAAATGCTAGGTGATAATAACAGCAAAGGACCTGAACGTCAAGCAGGGTGCACCCTATAGCCTAGAAAATGGCTTTTTGGGGGGTGGGGGAAAGGAAAGCATTGCCATCATGTGCGTATCCAGCTCTCAAAGCTGGGAGACAAGAGCTCTGCAGCCATGAAGCTTCTAGACTGTCCAGTTTAGCTCCGGCCCAGAAACGGCCACAGAATTCCAGCATGAAATTACACCAGGCAGAAACTGGCCCAAGTAAGTTGCTCCCTCCACTGTTTTCTCTCTCAGTGCCAGCCGTGGAGGTAAAAGAAAGCAAGGCCTGAAAGTTGGGTGGCTGCTTCAGGGGCTACCTGCAGATGTGGTGCACCTGGTGACATGCAGGAGCCACGTCTCAGGGAATCTCAGGCCTTTTCACACTACAGCCGCACTTAGGCTAGGACACACAGGGACGCTTTCCCCATTCACACCTAAGCAGGTAAGGAACGTGTCTCCACGCATTCCTACCTGCCTATGTGCAAAAGGCGAATCCATCCCGCGCGTCTTAGCCTGAAAAGGCCAGCATGGGGGTGGGACCCCACTCCGAGGCCTGCTCCCCATTGGGTCGTATTTGACCCATGGATGGGCAGGCCTGTCTGGTCCTTTTGCTGGGTTCCTGCGGGTTCTAGGAAATGAGATCATGTCCCCTAGGCCCTGCAGGGACCCCCCAGGCACACACACACACTGTGCCTGGGCCTACAGAGGGATAAGAACATAAGAACATAAGAGAAGCCTTGCTGGATCAGGCCACAGCCCATCTAGTCCAGCATCCTTTCGCACACAGTGGCCCACCAAATGCTCATGGACATCTCAAGCAGAGACAAGGGTGAACCTTCTCCTGCTCTCGAGTCCCAGCAGATGGCCTTAGAAGTGCCCCAGTTCCTCCCCCCCCCAGCCTAAAGGATGCACCTAGGCATTCGTTCTAGTAGCCATTGATACATCTGTCATCCATAAATTTGTCTAAGCCTACCTTAAAGCCATCCAGACTGGTAGCTGTCACCACCTCTTCCGGCAGCACATTCCATAAGCCGATGACCCTGTACCCATCCCTGTACCCATGTAGACCAGTGCCCAGGTTGGTGCCTGGGGGTGGGTCCCTGCAGGCCCTAGGGGACACAATCCCATCCCCTAGAACCCGCAGGAATCCAGGGAAGGAAGGCGACCGGTCTGCCCTATAGGGGCCGCTGGAGGTGGGGCTCGAAGCTGTCAGGGAGGGAGGCGTGCGAACCCTCTCTCCCCTGAATGGCTTCTGGACAGCTCTTAAGTGCTCTACACCCAGAACACCCGTGTGGACACCTTGGGACAGGCTGGGGCAGAGGATTGAATGCTCCATCCCAAGGCATCCTACACATGTTCTGCGAATAGGTCATCTGGCAGCTTTCTTTGGTTAGCAAGATGCAGCAGTCCCAAGTATTTCTCTTAGTGTTTCCTCAGCCATCTCAAACATTTAAGGCAAGAACCAGCCTCTGGTACCCCTTCAATCCAATGTTCTCCCCCCAAAATTCTAGATCCTCTCCACAGTCAAATGAAGTTACCTTTTATTTTAGAAACAATTTATGTTCCCTGTTACTGCCTAAATTGCTTGTTGTCTTCACAGAGGCCATAAATTTGAGGCTTGGTAAAACAATCTAACAAATCTTGCCAGGTTGAGCTTATGGAGTGGAATGCCTTCATCAGTATCATCAAGGTGATTGATTTGGTTTAATTTATATCCCATCTTTCAATCCAAAGGTTTCCTTGACGCTGTTGGGGTTGCTCATCATACTTGCTTTCCGTTGTGTGAAAAATCACAGGGACAAAAAGACATTCCTTGTTTGCAACATGGCGCTTTCGTGGACCCTTCTAGAGAGAGGGCAGAACTTTGCATGGAGGTTCAGGCAGCCACGAGGACATCACACTACCCTTGGACATGCAAAATACTTATGCCACCTTTTCACAGCAGAAAATAAGTATTAACCAGCCTGGTATAAAATAGAGAGTGTGAATGCTAGCAAATGCATTTCACAGCAAGAGTTTTTGGCACTTGAAGCAAAGTATACTCCAGCACCTCAAGAGATCATATCTGAGTGAGTTGAAATGAAGTTTTTCTGTATGTTTCTGGCATACACAATTGACCTACTGCCATTTTATCTGCTTTAGCAATGTGTGTTTCAAACTGCAGAATAAATATCTACCTTGATCTGCAAAACATACCCAGACTTGTGTTCAGTATTTGCTGGAATAAAAGAAGAGCCAAGATAACACAGCAGCAAGAGTTCTACACAAGGACCTTGGTGTCCCTGGGAGCAAATCCTTACTTAGCTATATGACCTTGGGCCAATTACTCTCTCTCAGCAGAGATGTGCTGGACTGCTTTGGTTGGACTACAGTTCGCAGCTAACAGGGTTTTTTGCATGGTTCATGCAAACTGAACCACCCTGTACATTGCAAAAACTACAGCTCAAAGTGAAGCTGAACCAAGGAGTAGGGACATACACAAATATTCATAACATTCAAAATTCATATGAATTTGGCTGAATTCAGACATTCATATTCGAATCGAATGTTGGCACATTTGAAGATTGACATTCGAATTTGAATTGAACGTTTTGATACATTTGTATGAAGCTTTGTAAGGGATTTGTATAGGATTGAACACGAATCCTATCACATATTTGAAGGAATGTGAATTTTCTTGCATCGCTACCAACGAGGTTCGAATGAACCAAGCAAACCATAGTGAAGCAAAGATAGTTTCCTTGGTTAACACCCTGTAGTTTGAAAAAAAAACTCTCAAAGTGAACTCAAACCAAGGGTAGATAGTTTGATTCGAAACAAACAACACAATTTCAGTTTGTGCACATTTCTCCCTCTCAGCCAAACCTACCTCACATTGCAGAATGAATAAGATAATACTTTGCCTTAAGCTCTTCAGAAGAAAGACAGAACAAAAAGGGAATGTATAAATTAACAAAGAAATGAATCATCGCCTTGTTCACTACTGAACCATCCATGATTAAAAACATGGGACCTGTTCACACTTGGCCATATTCCGGAATACATCTCAAGATAGAAGTGTGTGGTCCTCATGCTAATGGAGACTCAAGCAGACCTCACTTGGGGCCTGCTGTAGCCTGTATTAGTATGTGGACAGCTGGCCCCTGTTCCAGGATATATTCCAGATTAAAGCCAAGTGCAAACAGGCCCATGCATTCTTCATTAGCAGCTGGCTGTTTGGTTGTTTTGCTTCTGGGTTAAGGTGTATATGCGAAAAATGGAAACACCCACTTGGAAAAAAATATAATAGTGCCAGTCTTTGCAGGCAGAGGGAACTTCTACGTTCAATCAACTCGGAACAGCAAAGTTAAGTGCTAAGCAAAGTGATTATAACGTATTATGAGGCCTGCCCAGTGGGAGCAGACCAGAGTGCAGTGTTTAATTAGGTCTGGACTAACTGGTTGGTTAAGGAGAAAATGAGAAAGTCTCTGCTTTCTCAATTGCCTTAATGTAACTCTCAGCAAATGCCATTGATTGGGTGAGACAAGTTGCTAAGCTTGGCACTGCTGTAGGGAAACTTCATCTGTAGAATATTAAGACATTTATTTCTTAGCAGATTGGGACGCCGACAGAAATCAGCTGATCTGGGAAAGCCAAAAATAAAAACCATGCGGTGACAGAATACCCTTCACGTCACCTTAATTCCATTTAATTTATATCCCGTCAGCTTGTCCAGCCCGGGCCGTTCAGATTATTCAATTATTGTTTTAAATGGAGTTTGCCTTACTGAGACTTTTTTATACAGTGTTCTTAATTGGTGTACAATGCACCATGGTGGGGCAAGGAAATAAATATTGTTTTGGAAAGTGCACGTTTTCTCACCCAAAGTGCCTGTTTCATAGCACATGTGTTTTGCAAAACAATTATATGCTTTGTGTTGAGTGTGCTCCAAAACGAAATGCAAAACCTTCCGTTTTCACAGCTTTCTCATGTTGCTGAGCACTTGGTCTGACAACATACACACCTTCTCAAATCATGCACAACTCAATACAACTTGGTCTTTCCAGAGTTCTCATCTCTTTTGAGGCCTTTGGGAATTTGCAGCTGACACACAATAATCCCAAAATGAATTTAGAATGAATCTAATCTCAATGCTGTCATTCGGTCATTCAGTAGGATCCAGCCCTTCATGACCCCATGGACCACAGCACTCCAGGGCCCTCTAGGGGTTAGGGAGCTGGACTCTTATCTGGAAATACTGAGTTCGATACCACCCTTCCCCATGAAGCCAGCTGGGTGACCTTGGGCTAGTCACAGCTCTCCTCTGAGCTCTCACAGCCCCTCCCACCTCACAGGGTGTCTGTTGTGGGGAGAAGAATAGGAAGCTTTGTCAGCTGCTTTGAGTCCCCTTACATGGGATGGATTTTGGATTTTCCGAAACATTCGTTCAAGTGATTACATGAGTATCTGTGCAAAATTATACGTATCCTGTGCATAAAATACGGGATTAAAACAGGATGCATATCAGATAATACAGGATGGATACAGAAAGTGCACAGATACGTATAACAGATACGAATGTTGTCGACATTCATATCCTTAAATACGAATCTAACATTTGAACGTACAGATTCGAATGTTATGGATTTGAATCAGATTTTTTGACATTCGGATCTTAAACATTCGATTCCACTGAAATTCAAATGCAAAAAATACATTTGTGCACACCTCTACTGCTGAGTGCCCTTCTCTTTAACTTCTAATGGCAGTTGTCCTGGAAGAAGGCTTGTCTCTAGCAGATCTTCATTCTCTGCAAAAGTATTATAAACAAAAAGAAAAGAGATGGCTATTAACTCCTATGATCCCATCCAATCAAGGCAGCTGCCATCAAACAATTTTTCGTTTCTTTTTAAGGAACTTTTCCCAAAGCCTGTAATTAGCACCCATGGGCAACTTTTCCTCCATGAGTTTACGTGATCTACCTGCGCCTGTGGCAGAAACATCCATAAATTAAACCAGAGACTGCAGGGAAGCCTCTAAGGAGGCCGAGGACAAGATCACAAGCCCCTGATTCTCTTCTGCTGCAACTTCATATGTTCATCTTACATGTGATATTTTTTTAAAAAAATCCTTCCTCCTACACCATGGCCTCCTTTCATCATTTTCAAGGAGAAACTGGAGCTGGCAGCATGAACGCGGGTCCCCCAGAGAACAACTTCTCAGGTGACAGCTGCTGATCAGGCATCTGATAGGATTATTGTTTTCCTGTTTCCACCCAGGGAAGAGCATTGTTCTATGCACTAAAGGGAAGTGTGGAAGAGGAGGCGATGGCTGTGGGAGCAAGCTGGGTCACAGAAATGCAACCCATCTGACTTCCTAAAACATCTGAAGCAGGAAGAGAAGGGCCATTATTGGTCCAGGGGCAAATACAATCATTTGGATACAAGGTGACCTTCACCTCACCTGCCCATTTCTGCCCCAGGAGGGGCCTCCTGCTGTTCCAAAACAGGTTGGCTCTACCCCCACAGGTATTTGGCATGTCCTAGGGGACATTCCAGGGGAAGGTGAGGCTCTGCAGCCAATCCAGGGGCTAGTCTAAGACTGTGGTCACACCTTCACTTTGAACCTTCTTCAGTCCCTCTTCAGGTCAGGTTGCTCACACCTTTTCACTTCCATCTATTTTCCTTATGGACTTTCCGCCCTCAGTTTGGATTTTCCTGAACAGAAAGGTGTGAGTAGTCAGGGCTGAAGGTGGACTGAAGGAGGTTTAAAGTGAAGGTGTTGCCATGGTCCATGTGTAATTTCTGATGCACTACCTTTGGGCCTGGAGGTGAAAGGATTAACTCACAGGACATCATTTCTGCCCAGACCTTTTCCCTAACTGAAAATGTCTAGCTTCTGTCTATATTTCTGATCCTACAGGCAAAACTATTGTTGCTGGGAACAGAGTATCTCTCCCAGTGTTTCACAGCAGCAAGCAGGAGCCACATCAGCATAAATGGTTTTTGCCTGCTGCTGCTTCCATCTTTGTGAGGTACCCCACACCTCCTGCCCAGATCCTATCCCTTTTGGATGCAGCCATTGTCTAAGGGTTTTTTTCCACTGACCTCCCTTAATCCGGATCTAAGATGACTAATCTGGATCTAGTAGATCCAGATTAAGGGAGGTGCCCGATGCATCTCCATGGGTGGTGCAACATCCGATAGCAATGGATGCTAGCCTGCCCTCAGAGGAAATGCTGGAGCACCCATGTGGCAAATCCGTATTGACCCACATGGGCCCTGCCCATCACCCTAGGTTTTGGGGGGGACAGGGGGTGCAATCTCCATAGACGCTCCAAGGATTCTTTGAAGATTCTCTGACAATTCTCTGGAGCAATCTGCTGCAATTCTCAGGAGCCTTTGACAAAGGTCCATAAGACTGGCATTGTTCTCACATGGGGTCCATTTCAGAGTCTGTACTATTCTTCAGACCAGGCTTCAGAGATTGTGCACAGGGTACTTGATGGGTCCTTAGTGCGAGTGGACAAAACCCTACATTCCCTGAGCTTCTCCTATGCTACCTTTGAGAATACCTGAGCTGAGAGGATGGTTTCTCCCCTCTTGGCCCCCTGTCACTACTGCTAGACTTGGTGATAGCAGAGATAAATCATGCTGGCCCGATTTCCACCCTGTGTCAGTTAGCACTGGGGAGAAAATGGCCACCTTCTGAGCCCATTTCCTGTCCCATGCTAAATGGCACTAGTCTAAACTTTGACGCTGCAGAAATTTTATTCCACGGCTTTGAATGTCCATGGCATTCCAAGCCAGTTTGGTCTAGCGGTTAGGGAGCCGGACTTTTCTCTGGGAATCACCGGGCTTGATTCCGCACTCCTCCATGAAGCCAGCTGGGCGACCTTGGGCAAGTCACAGCTCTCTTTCTGAGCTCTCACAGCCCCACCTACCTTACTGGGTGTTTGTTGTGGGGAGAAGAACTGAAGGTTTGTCAGCTGCTTTGAGTCCCCTTAAATGGGTGGAAAATGCAGGGTAGAAAAGCCAACTCTTCTTCTTCT
Organism: Aspidoscelis tigris stejnegeri; assembly: GCA_023333525.1. Lineage (NCBI taxonomy): Eukaryota > Metazoa > Chordata > Lepidosauria > Squamata > Teiidae > Aspidoscelis > Aspidoscelis tigris. The sequence goes on from JALMGA010000023.1 coordinate 4,209,538, forward strand.
TCTTCTTCTTCTTCTTCTTCTTCTTCTTCTTCTTCTTCTTCTTCTTCTTCTTCTTCTTCTTCTTCTTCTTCTTCACCCAGCTGCATCATCTGCAGATCCTTGTACAGGGGTGGCCGTTTTTTCCCAGTCATGCAGATACAGCCTGCATTTCAGAAGCACTCCATGACCGCCAAAGATCCCACTTGCTTTCCTCTGCAAACTGTGCCGGCCTACAAAAGACATTTTGCTGAGAGAACCCATAGCATGCTTCCCCTTGCTGTGACCCACCAGGTCTCACAGCATTCTCTCAGCCTCTCTGTTACTCTCTGCCCGGCCACAGGTCAAGAAGTTGCTGACTTTAGCACTTCACATGCATGGGTGACAATCCAAACACATACGGCTGGAGCAATTAAATATTTAGGCCATGTCTCTCATGGAAAATCTCTTTTGTCACTTTTCCCCAGGGGAGATTTTAGACAGGAAAGGCTCCATCAAAAGGACCCATCAGGGAGAATTCGAACAGCAGCTGCTCCAACTGCCAACCTCAATTCCCAGGTCACACTATTTCCTTTCCTTTCTCTCTCCAAAGGGGCAATTTTCTGCAGATTTAAAGGATGTGCAAAAGAGAGAAGTTCTGCTGGTCCTCGTCCCAGGCCTTTAGGCCCTGGTCACACCTTTAGTTGAGGATGACTTCAGGTCATCTTCTGGTCACGTTACTCACATTATTTTTATTCAATTTGTTTTCCAAACCAGCCTAACCCCATTAGACCATTTTAACTGCAGTCCTCTTTTCCAGAGGACTCAGCCCATCCTGGCATGCCGGGCCATCTTCCCTTCCTCAATGTGAGTGGGGTGCTTGGGCTAAAGGAGGCTGAGCCATGCTGTGATGGGTGGGTCCAGTCCTTCCTTTTGGCCAATGTGCATGTGCAGAGTTCGTGAGGCACCTCCCATTCTCTCCTCAATTTGTGGGTATGATTCCTCTATGTAGTGTTTTTCCACAAATGTATTATTACCTTTTTTAAAAAATAATAATAATAATTGCACAGAGAAGAAAAGCACATTAAAAAAAGGAAGGGGTGTGTGGAGGGGGGGAGCAGGCTTTAAAAAGAACCACAGACACACACCTTCGCCTCCCTTGAGTGACAGAATGGAGAGAGATTTGACGTAGCAAAAGTGGTGGAGGCCAAGAGTTCCATGGCGGAGGTTCAGGTCGATCGCAGAGAAAGGTGTGAGTGATGAAGCCCAAAGCAAGAATGGTCTGAGGATGACCTATAATGATTTAGGTGTGATCAGAACCGGTACAACATCAGCTTAAATTATGAACAGGGCCTCCTATCTCATATAGGTGTGACTAAGGCCTTAGTGTTGCACTATAGGGGAGGGTGCTTCATCTAACCAAGAAATCATCCCTCTTTGCAAATGGAAACCAGACAATATCTGGGTTCGAGACCATGGCTGGGTGCATTCAGCTGAACCCTTTATATTCCCACCCCTTGGAATGGATAAATCGGCCCATTTTCATTTTTCACATTCGTTCCTCCGGCTTAGTGTTGACTCTCCATCTACAACTGTTTGCAGTTTGAAGGGGCAAGGAGAACCAATTCTTAAAAAAAAAGAGAGAGAGAGCTTTTTGCAAGAAGGAGAGTTCTTCAGTTTTGCCCAAGACCAACACCTCAGAGAGTTTTTTTCTCTCATATCTTGGCATTTTTCAATGTTTAGGTGCAACCATATGCAGTAAAGTTGCTCCAAAGTAGCATACTACTGGTAGCACGTGGCAGCTAGTATGCCCAGGCAACAGCTACTAAAGGTCGCTCTTCTGCTTTTCTTTCTTTCTTTCTTTCTTTCTTTCTTTCTTTCTTTCTTTCTTTCTTTCTTTCTTTCTCTCTCTCTCTCTCTCTCTCTCTCTCTTGCATGGCAGTAAGCCCAGATGTGCTGGAAGTAAAGATGGATTCCTTCTTTAGAACGCGGCTCCCATGATCCTTAGCCCAAATGTCTAATGACTAAGAATCATGGAAGCTGTGGTTAAAAAACAGAACGATACTAACACTCTAGTTCTTCACACAATAATTTTTTAGGGATGAGGTGAAACAAGGTGTGAAGGTATGACTCCTGCATTTGACTGTGACGTCTCCCATCTTACCTAGTTGGAAGATGTCAAAAGATTAGCTCAATTCAGACTTTTCCAGGTATCTGATAGACCTTCCCTTTCCAGACTAGAGGCCTTTTCAAACTACATCTGAATGGCTGTAGTGCAGTTAGGCTAGGACATGCAGGGATGGATTCCCCATTCATACCTAGGCAGGTAAGTTATGAGAGAGAGGATGGGGGGCAGTGTGGTCCCCTAGGGGAGGCAGGGAGGCCCTGTGGGCTCCAGCCGGCTCAATCAGATCGTCTAAAGCCTATGAGACCCCCCAACAGACCAGCCCAGTCTCACCCCTCCCCTGAAAGGGGCTGTTGGCCAGAGGGCCCAAAAGGGCCCAATGGCCATGGGGTGGGGCAGGGCAGGGCTCAGAGCTGTCCGGCAGGGAGAGTGCAAATGCTCTCCACACTCTGCCGCAATTAGGCCACCCTGGGCAGAACCGCCCGCCTGGCAGAGCGAATTCTCTGGCTTAACTATGCTCCAGAGGCCCTTGTGTGAATAGAAATAAGGTTTAAGAAGAAGGGTTCAAAAGGTGGTGCGATCCAGAATATGCCCATAAGGAACATGCAGAAGGATTAACACCTGGGGCCTTTCTGCACTTAGCTGATTAGGCTGCCTTGAACTAGGCTGGTAAACTTCTGGTAAAGGTGAACCATTCGCACTTGTCATGAGCAAAGCTTCCCCAAAGCGTCCATAATTAGCCAGAAGAGTGAATGGTCCTCCCAATTACCAACCCCACCACTGTATCCAAGGCCGTTACATGACAGGCTCGGATCCCATTGCAGAGGGGTGTTTTCAAGCAGAGGGACGTATTGCTGCTGATCACACCAGTGCCTGTGATCAAACGCCCCTCTTGCGACCCTGTGACTGGACGCCACTCCCAGGGATCGGTGGTCCAGTTGCATCAGAGGTCTGTGATCGATCACAGCTGCCAATGCCACTGCGCCTGCATGGATGCCGCCTTCTCTGCCCACCAACTGCAGGGAACTGGAAGAAACGTGAATGGTCACATTGCTGGACACTCCAGGCAAGCTTTTGGTCAACACTAGTAAAGACGTGGAACACAGTTTAGTGCCCCACAGTTAATCAACAGTTAGTGAACTTCTGGGGAGGCAGGGCACGCCTGAAGGCTGTAACAGTTCTTCTTCAGAAGTTCACTAATTGTTGACTACCAGCTTAAGTGTGAATAGGCCTCAGGATTCCTTCTGCTGGTCCATGGTTGCTACTTGCAGTAGAGGGAAGGGTCTAATGCATCTCTCAAAAGAATGCAGCTCCCTTTGGAAGAAAACCACAGCAAATGTTTCCACAAGGTTTGATGTAAAAGGGAGAATCTAGCTTGCATGTATCTCTGCTTACCCTCGGCAATTCTCTCCTTCACCCGCCTGCTCCCAGTATAACTTGAAGAACTTGAGAGCTACAGAAAGCATTTCAAAATGGTGGAAGAAATTCCCTCAGGGACCAAGTTGCCTTATTGTGAGCTTCTCCTGCCAAACAAAAGCCACTCACTTCCCAAGACAGACACTTAAAAGCTTTTTGCGTTTACAGACACGCAGCTACCACTTCATCCCAGAATTGCTTGTGCAGCCCTCCCTAGGGAGAAGATGAATTGCCCCAGATGAAAAGATTATTCATGCTGTTTGAGTCAATCTTCGAAGAAGCTAAGAGGGAAGGGAGAAATGAGACCAAAGCAGCAGTTTGATGAGTCTGGCCCACATCTCTGTTCATGCATCCATAAGTCCAGCAAGGTAGTTAGTAGCACTTGTAGACTAACAGGAGAAGGGTTGGTGGCATGAGCTTTCATAGACACGTCTACTTCCTCAGATGCTAGGGGACATCTGAAGAACTAGACTTGTCTATGAAAGCTCGTACCACCAACCCTTCTCCTGGTGGTCTCCAAGTGCTACTAACTACCTTGCTGGACTTTTCGAATTAGACTAAGACAGCTATTTCTCTGATATTGATGTGCATCCATAAATGAGGGTTCCAAAAATGTTGGTTGTGTCCCTGTTTTACCCACATAAAGAGCTATAAACTATCAAGCTTGGTGCAAACCCTACACGATGTGTAGTTTCTTCTGGAAAGGTATTATTGACCATCATATGGGACAGTTTTCCCATTTGTTGAACACCTCACCATTTCTACCATCACCCCAGAATAAGAGTATTTGGACAGTTCCCCGCAGTTGGTGGGCAGGGGAGGTGGGTTTTGCCGGTGCGTTGGTGTTGGCGGCCATGATTGATCACTGACTTCTGATGTGACCAGATCAATTCACCTAAAAGGAGGGACACTGGGCCTATTCACACTTGGCTTTATTCTGGACTATATCCTGGAATAGGGCCCTGCTGTCCACATGCTAGTGCAGATAGGTGAGGCCTACCACAGTCTGCATTAGCATATGGACTACACACCCCTATCCTGAGATATACTCCAGAAAAAGGCCAAGTGCAAACAGTTCCCATGTCTTGAGGACACCTCACCTCACCCCTTGTTCAAACTGAGGTTGGCTATAAATATCTGTGTGCACAAAGCAATAGATATATGCAGCCCAGCCTGCTATTATCGTAAAGGGGAAGTCCAAAAGACAGCAAGGGTGCACGTAGATTTGTGGTTGTGCCATTTGAACACAAAAATCAAAATGGCTGCCTTTATGGTTTTTAGTGTCCTGTGTAGACTCCTTTGAACCATGGTGCTGGAGAAGGCTTCTCAGGGTACAGTGGGCAGTTAGAAAGACCAATCTGCTTCTTGTTTTTCTACATAGCCACAGGCAGGTAATTCTAAGGTTGGGCATGTCTCTAAAATCACTTTCCCTTGTTTCTCAGTTCAAGCTTCCATTAACTTACGAGCATCCTGCAAAACTAAGAACATGCAATCAGTGCTATACAAAAATGTGCTTATAAAAAGTTCCCAGCGATCGCACCAAAAGCAGGAGATCCCTGCCTCAGAGCACTTAGGGATATATGAGCCTGGTACAGGGCCATGCCAGGCTTCCAATTATGGAAATCTCAGTAGCCAGCCACCAGTGATAACCCACGAGGGAAGGGGGTGGCCCAACACAGGGTGTAAAAGCAGGTTGCTGAATCAGCATCGAAATGAATGGTTCCCAGGGAGTTGCACATTGCCAAATGTTTTGCTCAGCGGGTTTTTCTCTTTCTGGAGTAATTCATTTCGATTGTACAAAACCGCTGGACCTCACACAGCTTATTTGCTGGAGTTTTTATAGTGTGGTTTCCTAACCACCCAAGAAATCAATCATGAATCTCCTTGGAGAAATTTGTAGGGGGAAACCTGTCATGAAGAAGAAGAAGAAGAAAGCAACAAACACACCCTGCCAATATGGCAAAATCAGATGAGAAAACACACATTACTTGAACATTTTTTCCGTCAATTATTTTTTTGCTCTTTGGTTGACCATTTTCTAGTCATAAAAGGCACTTTAGGAATGAAGATTAACCTCAGCTCTGGTTCTTAAATTCAAATTATTCTCTAAGGCTCAGAAGTATTCACCTGGACCCCAGTGATGCCACGGCCCAAGGCGGTTCGTCAATCCTATTACCAGCACCCTCTTTCATCTTCAGCTTTATTTAATAACAGTAATCTTATTAGCACTCTCTAAAGGTGCCAACAGGATTTTCTGGGTCCAAGATGTTCCTTGTGGGCATAAATTTGCATCAAATTTGAGGTTAGAAGGGATTGTCAGGTGAATCCGTGGCCTTTTTGGCAAGAAAAACAGAGGGATCAAAAATAAATCAGGGGTCTGAAGCAGGCGGTAAAGCATCTTTGACAGATGATCAATAGGTAACTTTTCTCACATTCTATTTCCATATTCGAAAGGTCTTAAACTACCTCCAGATGGCATCAAGGAAGGAAACCTCACATTAATCTTCACCAGGACCCACCAGACATGCATAAAAGAGCAGAAAGGTATAAAATGAGTCCTGCTGGATGAGGCCACAGCCCACTGCAGGCTCTTAATTCTTCACCTACTTCCCCCCACCTCTCCTTCAGTCAGGGCAATCTCCTTAGCACATAATGGCAGACAGCCCGGGAAGAGGGGGCTCGGGCAATGGGAATCACAGCTTCTCATTGGGTCAAGGGAAACTGAGAACGCTCCTATAGCATGGTTCCCTCCCCCAAAAAAACACTTGAATTCATACTTGCTTACTTGCTTACTTGCTTACTTGCTTACTTGCTTACTTACTTACTTACTTACTTGTCAGGCAGGGCTAGCTGTCTGCCATAATATTTGAATATAAGATCTCTGCCACCTATGTGATTCTATACATATGTTTATAGTAGCTGCCTGTTGTTTTGGAAGTGACAGTTGATTCCCCCCTCCCTGCTGAGGTCAAGTGATACATTTTGGCTCCAAGTTTAAACTGGGTTTTGAAAAATAGTTATTGTTCATAGGTTGAAGGCCAAACCCCGCCCAGCTATGAAACATATAAATATGCTGGGCTTTCTGTTCCAAGTTGCTCCCAACAAGAAATGTCCTAATGCTGAGCTGAAATAAATCACTGTTCATCTTTTTAAAGAAAAAGTCTCGTGGTCTCTCTTTGCCAGCCTGACACTCACTCACTCACTCACTCACTCACTCACTCACTCACTCACTCACTCACTCACTTATAGTTCTATCCCACCCTATACTCAAAGGTCTTGGGGCAGGTTAATAAGTCAAGTTAACAACCCTTAAAATTGAGAATATTAAAACAAAACAATATATATTAAAACAGTAATGTCTGCAACAACCTTTAAAATCCAGCATGTTAAAACAGAACAAATATATATTAAAAACAGTACAACCTAAAAGTGTGTGGTGGGGAGGATGTAACCACATTGCTAAATAGCATGGAGTATTTCTAAATCCAGCAGCGAGACCTCTCTTTATCTGAATATAGATAATCCACGGTTCAGGACCTTTAATCCCCAGAAACTGCAGATTCTTTTAAAATTTGGGAATGGTGAGTGCTCAGAACTTCTTAAATCTTGAATGGGAATGCAGCCTGGCATTAGCTTCTTTGGAAATTCTGGGAGCTTGCTTTCTTTTATTAATTTGGGGTTTGTTTGTTTGTTTGTGTCAGATTTTTGTGAGCTCTAGACCAGTTGCAAACCAAGCTGCCTGGGGTGCAGCAGTGAGCATCTGTTAGCGTGGGATCATGACTGGAGAAGTCAAATTACCAAAGTTCTGATGCAGCCGCAGCCTGAAAACGTGTCTTCCCCACCCACCCTTTAGGCCAGTGGTTCTCAACCTTCCTAATGCCGCGACCCCTTAATGGAGTTCCTCATGTTGTGGAGACCCCCAACCACAGGGGTAGAGCAGCTGGGAAGTGGGAGGGAAGGGCAGTGGGAAACTTGTCGCGACCCCCTGAAAGGGTAGTTTGACCCCCAAAGGGGTCCCGACCCCCAGGTTGAGAACCAGTGCTTTAGGCGATAATCTCCAAGCAGAAACTCAGATATTACAGACATCTGAATAGACCGTGAACCATAGAATTGATTGTCTTTGGCAAGGGTGAAACAAGCAGATTAAAGGGAGGCAATTGACAAACAGGATGGATGGGATCACGGAAGGTGCTAGGACACCACTGAAAGAGCTCCAAGACCTCACATAAAGGAGGTTGTGATGACACGTGTTATCCCTAGAGTGACCGTGAGCCCCTGGTAACAATAAAACAAAACTGCATTCACACATGCAAGGGATTGTTCTTTCAGCTCAGAAGGCAGAGTGTGGCTGATGGCCGTCTATTTCATAGCGTGCAAGTTGCGTTTATTTAAAAACCCAATTGATTTTCTTACATTATGGCCTCCCCCATTCTTCAATCTCCTTGACAATGCAAATTATTGCCAATCTATCTCATGAATGGTAATGAACCTCTACCGTTGCTTACACACACACACACACACACACACACACACACACACACACACACACCACAGAATTTCCCATCTTTAAAAAATGATGAGAAGGTCGACAGACAAAAGCAGAGATCCGCTTTGTTGCAAAGCATAAAAGTAAAGGAAGGGTGTCCTAAAGTCCTTTGTCTATCTATATCAGCCTGTCTTTAGGTTCTATATATAGATCAATGTATCTCCCTGCTAATCTCTTTACAATCATAAGGCTATTAAATTAATTAACACAAATGAAAGTGGCAGTGTGGGGTAGTCCCCGAAGGGTGTGCAATCATTTTACATTTATTTATGCTGGAAAGTTTTTTCCCTTCCCTCTCCTTCTTCTCTCGAAGAATATGCTGGTGTAAGCAATTGTGAGAGTTAATTCTTATTCCAAAGGCCACTACTTTTTGACAGGTTTCCTAGTTGAGCTATTTTGCTCAGACCTTCACCTGATTCTTCCAACTCCTGACTAGGACAGAAAGATTGAGGACCGGGGGGGGGGGGGATCCGGTGCATACAGGAAGGTCAAGGAATCTTCTGGACAGCTCCATCACCGGCTTTGGACTGGGAAGTTCTGTCATACCAGAGGGATGAAGTTTCTGCATCAGCAATTGGGTGGAGGAAAGCAGAGCTTACCTGGGGGGAGGAAGCCAGCATCTGGAAACAGAACTTGCCTCGTGCAGATGCAACGCAGGAAACAAGAAGAAGAAGAAGAAGAGTTGGCTTTTCTACCTGGCTTTTCTCACCCATTTAAAGGGGCTGACTCAAAGCAGCTGACAAACTTTCTGTTCTTCTCCCCACAACAGAACACCCTGTGAGGTAGGTGGGGCTGTGAGAGCTCAGAAGACAGCTGTGACTAGCCCAAGGTCACCCAGTTGGCTTCATGGGGGAGGGCAGAATCAAACCTGGCATTCCCAGATAAGAGTCCAGCTCCCTAACCACTAGACCAAACTGGTTCACAACTTGCTTTGCTCTGTTTCCCATCACTTTTCTGTCTATCCCTGAATAAGCCAGTTTGGTCTTGTGGTTAGGATGCCAGACTTTTGGGGGGGGGGAATCACCGAGTTTGATTCCCACTCCTCCACAAAGCCAGCTGGGTGGTCTTGGGCTAGTAACAGGTCTCTTTCTGAGCTCTCACAGGGTTACTGTTGTGGAAAGAAAACAGAAGATTTGTCAGCAGCGCTGGGTCCCCTTGAATGGGTGAGAAAAGTTGGTATAAAAAACAACTCTTCTTCTTCTTCTTCTTCTTCTTCTTCTTCTTCTTCTTCTTCACTCAGTTCCACTTGCTTCTTCATGAGGAGGAAGGGCTGAGATAGAGTGACCTTCCAACCAGATGAAGTTGGAGGGTGTGGGGTGCTAACTCAGAGGTACTTTGCCTGTTGAAGGCTCCATGATCTGGTCCCCACCATTTTTTAGGTAGGATTGGGAGAGATTCCTATCTGAGACACTTTCTGTCCAGTTTTAAAAATATTGACCTAGGACTTTAGTATCCAACTGAAATTAAGTTCAGGAGCCATGGCTGGCATTCACACCAAGAGTGTTGGCGCTGTCTCCAACTTACCTACCAGGGCTGCTGCAGTGTGGATGCTCCATCTTGGACAGTCTAAATGACCACAGCAATGGCTTCAGCCATTGCTGTAATTATTCCAATTCAGTGTGCACTTGCACAACTGCAGCCGCACTGCACCCATGCAGCATTCACACCTGGTGTCCATGCTGCACCTGAGAGCTCGCCAGGAACCTACTAGACGCTACTGGTAAAGCTGTGAAGCAGTTTGCACTGCTCCACAATATTGGGTGCTCTTGGTTGGATGCCCCAAGATGGAGACAGTGGCTTGGCTCGCAAACAGAGCATCTCAGAGTGCCCCGATCCATGCCTTACAGGTTAAGTGCAAAAAGGGCCCTAGATTACCTCCCCCTCTGGGCAGGTCCATGCCTTGCTGTGATTAAGGTAAGGTAAGAACATCCTTCTGTCTCAAAACAGCTATATGGTTACAAAGTAGGGATATTCATGAATATTTGTAACATTCAAAATTCGGCCAAATTCAGCCATTCAAATTCAAATGAATATTGGCACACTCAGTGATTGACATTCAAATTTGAATCAAATGTTTTGATACAATTGTCAGTGAAGCTTCATATGGGATTTGTATGGGATTCGTATGCTATTTGTATGCATTCATATACATTCGTGTGGGATTCACATGGAACCGAATGTTCATATCGAATACAAATTCTTACACATCCAAAGGTGATCTATTCGAGCAAATACTCATTTTCTTGCATTCAATTCAATACGAATCAAATTTTAAAAATAATCATGCACATTCCTAGTTACAAGTGTAGAACAAGACTTTAGAACGCCTACATGGTCCCAAGATAGGGGAGATTGTTTTACAGAAGAGGTCAACAACCAGTATCATCAGATGTAGCTCATCATATGAGCAAATTGGCAAGTACTAATGGGGGGTGGGAGTCTAATAGCAGGAAGTATCCAACTCATTCTCTTCCCTGGAGGTAAAAACCAGAAAGCTGCACAGAATAATCTATCCGAGGGGTGACTCACACCCATGGTGATGCACATTTCAAACTGCCTTCTGTGCCAAACCCTCCACTAAGATTTCACAAAGTTTTGGGGCACCTTTCTATCTATCTATCTTCGAAATTCTTAAAATGCCTCACCAAGCATAAACTTCCCAAATTACCTTGAATTTCACTGTAGCAAATATTCACTGACTGTTCTAGCTTGAAGCCAGTGGGGTTCCTTCATCTCTTCACCATTTTCCTCCAGCAGCAGATGGCCACAGACATCAAGAAAGGGACCACCTTTGGTCTCGGTAATGCACAATTTTCTTCATGGTTCTTCTCAAGATGAGAGATGACTTTCTTGCTGTTAAATGGACCTGTCTAAGAGAAATGCAAGGTTTTTCTCCAGACTTTTTTTCCTTCATCCCCCTCCCCAATTCAAATCCCATCTTAGCGGGACAGCAGAAGCTATTTTTGATGAGGGCCTACTCATAACAGAGATGTACAGGTGCCTTTGGTTGGGATATTAAGTCTAAAGAGCTGATTAAGTGCAATGGAAAACTGTGTCAGTTTCTTGTCACTGAAGAAGATGTGCCAGAGTTGAGGATTAAGCCTTGACTGACAGGTTGGGATTGCAGCCCAACAACCGATCAATCACCACGGGTGACAGGAGAGAGGGAAAGCTTCCCTTATCGCAGCCCAACATTGCTAGGGAGAGAAGGTGTACGGGCAGACAGAGGGCAAGGAAGAAACAGCTCTAGCTGATAAAATATGGCATGCAGAACGAAGTGGGCCCTGGGTTCGTAGGCAGGAGAGTTGGAGAAGAGGCCACCTCAAGAAATGAGCTCTCTCTACATGCAAAAAAATAGCCCAATTGGCTTTTCAGCTGTGTATGGGCGATGGAATGCCGATGGATTATCCAAGTACTCTCTGGCATGGCTGCAACTTTTTCCTAGGCAGGCCTTTTCGGTGGTCTTACTTAGCCCCATGCAGTTAGCTTTCAGCATAAACAGTGCAAATGGAATCTCATATAAACAAACAAGGTATGGATACGAAGTGGGTTATAATAATACAAGCTGTCAGGAAAAGCACTCAACATCTTCCCTCATTCAAGGTAACCCATCAAAAAATCCATGCTAACCGGCTTATCTCATAAACATCCAGATGATTCAAGAGAGGCAGATGGTCTGAGAAATATTCTGAATTTTCACTAAAGAAAGGGTTATTCTCTATTCAGAATCAATCTGGTTATATTTTAATGGACTATTGATTGGACCTGAATTGTAGACTTTGGGTTATGTGCTAATGCTTTATTCAGCTGAAGTTTAATAGCCTGTTCTCACAGCCAATTCTGATGCAGCAAAGATAATCCAGTTTTGGACGGGGTCCAGGGTGAATGGAGATGGGCTACAAGGCCAGTCAGGAGCAGCTGGATTGGAGAAAGCCCAGCTTCTCTGAGCTTCCTATTTGGTAAATCTGTCTTGCGATCCAATATCAAGGTTTGGTACTTGCACGCGTACTTCTTGCTAATGACCACAACTGGGCCAATGGTCCATCTAGTCCAGTAGCTTTTTCTCACATAAGCCAACAGGTTATCCATGAACACCCACAAACAGAACAGCAGCTCAGCAATGGGTCTTGCTCTGAGCCTCTTATCAGATGACCTTTAGAGACATAAGGCCTATTTACATGAGGGCCTCCTGTTGCATGATTAAGCCAACCCTGGGAAAGAGCATTCGCTCTGCTGGGAGGGTGGTTCTGTCCGGAACTGCCCCAGTGTGTCCTAGAGCAGCCTAATCATGGCCAGAGTGTAGAGCACAAAATCGTGTTCTACACTGGCCCAAGCCATCACCAGCCATCCCAGAGCTGTCCGGCAGGGAGAGCATTCGCACTCTCCCTGCCAGACAGCTCTGGGCCCAGCCCCTTTTGGAGGAGGGGCAAGACCAGCCCAACCTAGCCTCAGGTCCTGCAGGCTTTAGCCAACCCAATCAGGTCGGCTGCAGTGCACAGGGACTCCCTGGCCCCCTCAAGGCTGTTCGCCTCCCCCCTATACCTGCATGCATGTCTTACCTTTTTGGGGTCCCAGTCCGAACTGGCAATCCCTGGGTAGCAAGTCCAAACTAGCAAGCCCAGCCCTACCTAAGCATCCATTCTAGTAGACATTGATGCACCTGTTCTCCATGAATTGTTAAATAAGAACATAAGAGAATCCCTGCGGGATCAGGCCCCAGCCCAGCATCCTGTCTCCCACAGTGGCCCACCAATTACTTCTGGGCATCTCAAGCAGAAGACAGAGACAAAACCTGCACCTGCTCTTGAATCCCTGAAAATGGCATTGATAAGCATTAAGCCTCTCTCTCTAACCTTGGTACCCATTCTAAGAGCCATGGATACACCTGCCCTCCTTTCCCAAAACTGTCCAGGCTGGTTGCTGTCACCACCTCTTCTGGTAATAAAGTCCATTGACCAATGACCCTCTTGTCAGTCCTAACTCTCATGCCCATCAGCTTTACAGAGTGCCCTCTGGTTCTGGTGTCCGACTTTAGGGAAAATATTTTTTCTCTGCCCACATTTTCTATAATCACAGATCAGTTCATTGGCTTTTTCAAGGACTACCTATTCCACCACACAAAGGCCCTGGTCACACCTTTAGTTTAAGATGACTTCAGGTCTTCTTCTGGTCGCATTTCTCACATTATTTATATTCAATTCATTTTCCAAGCTGGGGAAGGGGCAAAGGAGGCTGAACTGTGCTGTGGTGGGTGGGTCCAGTCTTTTCTTTCATACAATGCGTAGGGAAGGGCAGCATTTGCAGAGTTCGTGAGTCTCCTCCCCCTCTCCTCAGTTTATGTGTATGATTCATCTATCTAGCATTTTCCTGCAAATGTATTATTATTTTTTTAAAAAATTAATCGCACAGAAAAGAAAAAAATTAAAAAGGGAGGGGGGTGGAGCAGGCTTAGAAAAGATCCACAAACACACACCCTCACCTCCCTTGAGTGACACAGTGTCATCCACTAAGAAAGGAGGTAGCTTTGAGGCAGCAAGAACCAAGAGTTCTGGTCGATGCTCAGGTCGATTGTGGAGAACGGTCTGAGCGATGCAGTCCAAGGCAGAGACGGACTGAGGACAACATGTGAACAGAGCTGGTACAACCTCAGTTCAAATTATGAATAGGACACCCTGTCTCATATAGGTGTGACCAGGGCCAAAGAGTTTATTTTTAAAAAGGAAGGAAGGAAGGAAGGAAGGAAGGAAGGAAGGAAGGAAGGAAGGAAGGAAGGAAGGAAGGAAGGAAGGAAGGAAGCAAGGAAGGAAGGAAGGAAGGAAGGAGTTTCAGTAGTAGTCAGGGTTATCCAGAAGAGAAAAGTGAATCACAAAAATGGTTCAGGACTGAGGGAGAAGAAGGGAAAGGTCTTCATGCAATGTAGTCCAGAGAAGAGTGCAGGTTATGGCTCCGTTTGAGAATAGCCAATAGGTCAATGGTAGAGTCATGGTCTACAAATTGTAGGGTTCCTAGATCAGTTTCTGGTGTCACCTGGTGAACAGATATGCCCAAATGCCCACCAGTTTGACAGTCCTAAACAGCAAAACAGTCACTGTCTTGGGAGGCAGCCAACCAACGGCCAAGTTCTCCAAAGCTACAGAAGACTCCTCTGACAACCATCAGCCTGGGCTGATGGAAAATAGACCAGACCGCATCTCTCCTTGTTTTATTTAGCTCAGTGAGTTGAGGCTGCCGACAGAATGTCTTGGCCTTTAGCCTGTGAATTTTGTTAAGAGTTAAAATGGGATGAGTGAAATCGAATCAGGAGGGGAAAGAGGCATCTGAGGAAGGAATCAAATTGTTTCTCAGCATGATGACAAAACAAACAGTGGGACTCCATTTGGCATGAGCTGTGAGCAGCAACTTTAGTTGCCTCTGGAATACAGTCGGGAGAGATTCTCCCGGGCAACAGAACATAAAATCATTGCATGGCTCCTCTTGATGACCTCCTAGAACAACGGCTCCCAAACACATCCACCAGATGTTCTTGAGCAACCCCTCCTAGCATTCAACTTCCAGCATCCCATGCAGTTATGAACAACTTCCAGCATTCTATTCCCAGCATGCCTTGCCAGTCCTGAAAGAGATGACGCCCAGCATTCCACTCCCAGAGGACCATTGCTCCAGAAGCTGGCATTATGCTTTGACAAAACAGGTTCCCTTCATATATGCCCAGGATAAGATGAAGCCATTACTCCCAGCTGATAACCCCATAATTCACACTGATCACTCCTGGGGAATTGTGCTTACTGGAGACCCTTAACCCTAACCCTAACTTACTTGATCCAAGTGCAAACTTTGGGACTGGGGAACCTAAGTTTCCAGCTTTAAAGTTTCCAGCTGGGACCCTAATGATAAGGGCCAGAGGTAGGTTGTTCCAACAGCTGTGGCCACAGGAGCAGACCAGGGCCATACTCCTTTTTGTAAAGCAACTTTTGGCACTCCCCAAAAGAGGCCTTCTGTAGAGCAGATTTTGGGACAATTTCACATTTCCCTTTCCCGTCCACTGGACAGGAAAGGAGCACAATCACCCGCCATTGAGTAGCACTCACACTTGTGAGCACTAGTCCCTTACACCCCACACCATTGGTCACGCACCTGTGACTGATCCCAGGACTGGTCCTCTTCTGGGCACCACCATTTTGTTTGAGGCACGCTCTGCGATAGTGCGTGTATCAGTGCCACCGCTATGACAATGCTGACCTCTGCGCATGCGCAGTCGTGTCTGTGGTCATCCTAGGTGTCAATGCGCTTGTGAATGGCCGCTGCCTGTACACACCAGGTAAGCTTTCAGTTAAGGTTGGTAAAGGTGTGGAATACAATTTCGTGTTCCACACCTAGTGTATGATTAGGGAACTTCTGGGAAGGCAGGGGGGGGGCACTTGGAGGCTTATGATAACCACCTCCTCAAGGTGTGGATGCTTTTTCCCAGAAGTTCCCTAATCATGCACTATGGGCTGTAGTGCAAAAAGGCCTTTGATCTCACTGCTGGATGGGTGCATCGATGTGCATTTGTTGCTATGTGAGTGCTCTTTTGGCTCAACCCAATGTGGCCGTACAGAATAGCTCATGTTATTTGCTATGTTGTGAACTTCTGGATGAGTCTCAAGATCCTAGGTACCCACATCTACTAGGGAAGGCACCACCTGCCAACGCTTCTCCATTCATGGTGGCAACAGAACCGTGCTGTCCATTTTACCAGTGAGATCACCATCAGAGGTGCCTCATCTTCAGGGTGCAATTCCACACCCTGTCTGATGGCACCACCACGATCAGCCATTAGAAATGGCGCCTCCTTGCCTTGAAATGAAGGTGCAGGCATCATAAGCCCCAGCCGCTGCTTCATTATGTTAGGAACCGAACTGCATTATTTTTACTCGTGTAGATAACAATTTGGGGTGTGGGGTTTTTTTGCATTTGCATTTGAGTCAAATCAAATGTCAAAACATTCAATTCAATGCGAATCTATGTGTTTGAATGTTAGATTTGAATCTGAAGATACGAACGTCGACAACATTCTTATTTGAAGATACAAATGTCAACAACACTTGTGTGTGTTATATGTATCTGTACGCATTTCGTATGCTTCCCGTTTTATCCCATATGCATCCTGTTTTTGTCCCATATTATAGGAACCAATGTGTACAGATATATATGAAATTCGTACAGATATGTATGCAATACATATGTATCTGTACATTAAAATCATATCATTCGAACAAATGTTTTGGAACATTCAAAATTCGTTCAAATGTTTAAATTCGAATGTGTAGACTTCCTATTCAAATTCAAGTGTCCACATTCGATTGAATTCAATCAAATTTTGAATGTTTAGAACATTCATGCATGTCCCTAATTACAATTTTAAAAAATTTAAAAGCCAAAAATTGAGGCAGGTATCCAGGAAGCACATCTAGGCATTTCAGCTGAGCTGCTCGCTCAGAACCTCTATGTGCCCCCAAATGGATCTGGAAGAAATGGGAGCGTAAGACTTGAGTAATTTCAGTAAGTTTTCCATCATCTGAAATCAACAATTAGATTTTATCTTCTGTGTAAGGCAGACGATCTCAGCCTGTAAAAGATTTCTGCAACAGACAAGTCATTAAACATGAAGGAGAATTTGATGAGGCGTTCGAGTAATCCACTTTATCAAAAGCTGATACGAGCTGACAAAAATTATACTCCCCCTCCTCCAGTTGTATACAAAGGAAATAAATCATATTGCAGTTGGGGGAAGGGAAGGAAAAAACAGAGTTCATCCCAGAGGGAAAGTGACGCACTGAATTACTGCATTGCCTCTCTGGCATAACGTGGCTAAAGCAGAATTACCTGGTAATCTATAAGGTTGTGCCAAAAACAGAGATCTGTGTGAATTTTAGTTGGCTGCTCAATTCAAATGAATCTGAACACCAAACATCCCTTTGTTCGGTTCAAATTCAAACTTTTTTCTTCAGAATTGAACAGCAGGGTGTTCAGTTCAATTCATTACCTTCAGATGTCCAAACACCCATTGTTCCATTCAAATTTGGACTGTTTGCTTCAAACTCAAACCAGTTTGGTCTAGTGGTTAGGGAGCTGGTCTCTTACCTGGGAATACCAGGTTTCATTCTGCACTCCCTCACAAAGCCAGTTTGGTGACCTTGGGCTAGTCACAGCTCTCTTCTGGGCTCTCCACAGCCCACCTACTTCACAGGGTGTTCTTTTGTGGGGAGAAGAACAGAAGCTTTGTCAGCTGCTTTGAGTCCCCTGAAATGGATAAGAAAAGCCGGTAGAAAAGCCAACTTCTTTTACTTCTTCTTCTAGGTGTTTTCGGTGGACCCAAGCACTGTAAAAGGGTTCCCTCACACTAGGGATGCGCCCAAATATTCGTAACATTAGAAATTTGGCCAAATTCAGCCAAATTTGGCCATTCAAATTTGAATAGAATATTGCCACATTCCAACATTGACATTCAATTTGAATCCAATGTTTGTGATACATTCATATGAAGCTTCGTATGGGATTCATATGGGATCCGTACACTATGCATGTTCCTTCATATGGGACTGAACATTCGTATCAAAGATGAATCCTACCACATTCAAAGGGGATCTATGTGAATAAATACAAATCAAATACAAAAGCATTATTCGCGCACTTTGCCACCCCCAAACCATCTTTAGTACATGGAATGGGATGAACATAATCACCACAACCTGCATCCATGGACATGGCCTTAAAGCCAGAGCTCCCTGGACGGTTTCGCCCCTTTTTCCACCCAGTTACACTAGGCTCTGCTCTGCAAACCGTTGCTTAGGTTCGGCATGGAAAGGGATGCAAGTGGATTCTACCCCTTTCCAGCCATTGCCAAAGCCAAGGAGGGGGCATGGAGAACATGTCTTCCTCCTTGCTCACGACTCCTTTCTCTACTTGCAACAGGCCCCCGAGACGTCTTGCAATGATGAGGCGTTACAAATAAGCGAACAAGCCTGCATTTTGTTCTGACACAAAACAATTGGCTCATCCTTCCCTCCCCCCACCCCCAGCCCCAAGCACCAACTTCCCCAGAGGTCCCTCCCCAATCCTGGAGGCGGGCAGAGTCTATTTTAAAGAGAGGTGTGCCTGTAATCCCTCGTTCTATGCAGCATCCTCAAATTATAGCTCTATACTCAGCCAGAGGTCCAGAAGCCCCACTTGACAAGCATCTGTGCTCCAAAAGCTCCTAATTATCTCCAGACACCGCAGTTCCACCACGTAAGGGTGACAGTGCCTGGCAAACCCTAATTAGAACGGCACCGTTCCCGTGACAGGGTTAAATTAACTCATCTTAGGCATCACCTCATTCCGGAGAGATGCGGAAAGGAGCTGGTCTACCTCTCACACGGGGACAGTTTATCATGCGACACACCCAAGGTCTTCTTTCTTTCTTCCATCGCAGTTTGAACAACAGAAGTTTCACCCTTCCCAGCTCTGTGCTGATGGCATCTTGTTGCACCGTGATCTTCATTTCGTTTTGTTTCGTTTTGTTAATGTCTGTTTCTTCCTTTCTTCCACACAGCTTGCAAGATTGCCAAAGCTTTTCCTCTGTTTGTGCACTAATAATGTACAGAAGGGATGGACTTTGGGCAGCCCACACCGCAGAATTGCCCAGGTTTTGGTTTCATTCCCAAAGGGACAGCAAATGAAAAAGCTTTTTTTCTTTTTTTCCTTCTCAAAGGATCTATAGTTTAAGGCCCCCTATTGGCTTCTCTTAGCTTTCACAAATAAATAAATAAATACTTACCCCATTAAAAGCCTAACTTCAGCAGTTTAGCAAAGAAAATGTCTAAGGTTGGGAGAACAAGGAAAGGGGTTACTGGTTAAGCAGAGAAGCAAAGTTTTCTTTCAAAATTGAGAGAGAAAACAAATACCAAGGAAAATGCACTCAGGTTTTCTGCTCAGATTTTCTATATTCTGGGGTGCCCTCAGAAGCATCCTATATCCCTGACAGTCGCAATATAAAACCAGGATACCACAAAATAGTGACATGACAGGCAATCCAGCAATGACCCCTGATTTCTTGGGTTGCTTGCTTCTGTTTCCTGTTACCTCACCTGCCCTCTAAGGTGTGTGGCCTAAGGGGGTGGCACCTCCCTTGGACCACCCCAGCATGCCAAAGAGGGTTAAAAACTTGGGTTTTTAAAAACGAAACAAAATTAAACTGGATGCAAATGCGCATTCGGCCCATTCCCATTTTTTTTCATGTTAAATCACAGTCAATCCTGATTCTGCTGTCCCCACAGAAAACGCTTCAAAAATGCATTGGGAAAAGCAAATCTTTTCCTCCCCACGCTTTGCCAGCTGGGGTGCCCACCCCTCTCTCCCAATTGGGTTTGATCCCACGATGACATGGCCGAGGGTGGGGAATCCCAGCTCCCCCTCCCCTCCTGCTTTTGCTGCTGCTGCTTGCTTCCCTACAGCAAAGCCAAACCTTCAGCAAGCAAACCACGGGGATCACTTACGATGTTGAGCAAAATCACCTCCCTAAGCCCTCTTGCCCACGTCTTCCCCTCACTTTCTCCTTTATCGCACCTTTCTCCCACCCACCCACGCGGGAAGGAGCCAGCCAAGCCATCTTTCTCCAGCGGGAAAAGGAGAAAGTGGGCAGGAAATGAAACTTGTTATCAGTGTGAAGTGGGTGAAAATGAAACTTTTTATCCATTGTGAAGTGGCTGTGAAGGGGTGGAGGCTTGGACACTTTAAACTCCTCTTCAAAGGAGGGATGGCAAGTCAGGGGCTGTCCTACCGGGTGAAACCCCACCCGTTTCATGACGCATCTGCCCCCAATACTGTGGTACCATTCCCAAAGGAATAAAGATAAAGGAATAAAGATAAAGAAATAAGTGAGAGCTGTTTTTTCGGGGGGGGGGTATTACGGTTTTTAGCTATTTACTCCTCGGAAAACATAGGAACCCAATCTGTACTGGGGCCAAAGAAAATTCAAATCATTTTCAAATTGCAATAAAATCCAGGTGGAAACCACCCCAGAAAGGTACCTAATCTCCTTGCTGATCCTGGATACTGGCCAGTGCAGATTCACCTTACTAAGATCTGCTGGGGAGGCCCTCCTGATTGTACCACCACCCTCGGTGTTGAGGACCTGGGATAGAGCCTTTTCAGTGATGGCTCCCAGACTGTGGAATAGTCTCCCTCCAGGGGTGCATCAGGAGCCTTCACTTTATGTGTTCAGATGAGCTGTGAAGGTGCACCTCTTTGCCCTGGCCTTTGGCTAGGTAAGGAAACAGCTTTTCCTCTCCACATCCAGGCATGGCTATGGTTTTAATATTTAATATATTATGATTTTAACGTGTTCATTTTATACGTTGTAACTCACCCTGGCTGAGATCTCTGGGTATAGGGAAGGACAAAATAAATAAATAAATAAATAAATAAATAAATAAATAAATAAATAAATAAATAAATAAATAAATAAATAAATAAATAAATAAATAAATAAATAAATAAATAAATACTAGTCTTATGTTTCCATCTTTCAAAGGTCACACTAGTAGCACTTGGGAAAACCACAGCAAAACCTTCCCCGCTCTCTTTAAAAGTTTAGGGCAAAGACACGAAATGTGAAATAAAAGGGTTGCATTTTTTCATAAAGACAAGATAATAAGTGCCTAATGCCACGCAAGCTTCGAGAAGAGAAAACAAACAAAGAGCTATCCTTTTTATTATTGTTGTTTGGGAGGAAAAGAGCCTACACCCAGCTGGTTTGCAGGGCCATAAAATTAGATGGGCATAAAATATAAGTAACAGTAACTCTCCCTTTGTTATTTTCACAGCTTTCCACAGCAGAAATTAAATCAAGGCGCGTCCCAGACCTTCAGCTGAGGCTCCTGTACTTGTGGCCACCTTTCCAGAGAAGATATTGTTTTGTTTTTCTTTGGGCGCATTCCCAAAGGCACTAAAAGCCGGACTCAGTGGGAACTCGGCATCCAGAATTCCTGTGACACTGGCAAGTAATCCGAATTCAGCAAGCCCCGTTCCCATTCCACTTCTTATCCCCGGATTTTCTGAGCACTATCCTGCAGAAATCCGGGTTTGGGGGGGGGGGGGACCCTGTTGAAACAGGACTTTTCTTATGGTTTCCTAGCCAAGCCCACTTTTTCCCCTCTACATGGGAACGCTCCCGGGCTTTTTGACGTGAAGCTGCAGCCTCCTGCCCAATGCCAGCCACATGTGGGCAGAGTCTCACAGCTCCCCATGTCTGTCATGCTCACTATATTGAAGAAAAGGCAAAAGCCGAACGTTTAAAGCCGAATGAGTCAAGCCGTTACCCCTCCCCAATCTACTAAAATGTTAAGAATCTCTGTTCTATAGTTATTATGTTGCTGAAAGTACCACCTTCTAAACCTCATGTGAATCTGTGTGCTCTAGAATCCCCCGATCTGCCAAACGGGTCAACCTGTCCACCCCGATGTGCTTCTGCGCACATGGCAGGCTCGCCGTTCCTCCACCGATTTGCTTCAATATTAAGAATTTCTATTCTACAGTTATGATGTTGCTGAAAGCACCAACCTATAAGCCTCATGTGAATCTGTGTACTCTAGAATCATCCGATCTGCTTTTGCTCGCTGCCATGAGCCGCAGTTTGGCCAAGTAGAGGAGGGGGGGGACAGACCCAGGCAACATTGAGCCCAGCGGCGGCAGCGGCAGCGCCTTCCTCCACCTCTCTCCCATTTCCCTACCCAGAAGTGGAAATCTGCTTTTTCCTGACGATTCCCTCTCTTCCCAGCGATGTCTCCTGTCCTCTCCTTTGAGAAAAACTTCCATGCCGTGCCATTTTAAAGCCGCTGCTGTGCCCAAAATGTGCGCTCGGTTCTGTTCCCGGCCAGCTCAAAAGTCAAGGGGATGGTTGGATCTCATGCCATCGCTCCAGTCAGTGGCCAGAGGTCCAGCAGCAATTTCATGTCTCCAGGAAGCATTCCTTAGCGTGGTTCCCAGGGATTGTGAAAGGCTGACCTGGTGCCAGGTTTTTTTTACATCCACCCACAGCAATCTCACTACCAGGACCCCGGTCACACCTATATGAGAGAGGATGCCCTATTAATAATTTGGAGGTCATACCAGCTCTGTTCTTACCTAGATCATTTTAGGTCATCCTCAGACCGTCCTTGCTTTGGGCTGCATCTCTCACACCTTTCTGCACGATCAACCTGAGCCTCCTCCATGGAACTCTTGGCCTCCACCCCTCTTGCTGCGTCAAATCGACCTCCTTGCTTATTGGATGCCGTTGTGTCACTCAAGGGAGGCGAGGGGGTGTGTTTGCTGCTTTTTTTAAGCCTGCTCCCCCACCTCCATGCCCCCTTCCTTTTTTATGTGCTTTTCTTCTCCATGCAATTAATTTTGCACACCGGTTAGAACGGTCTAACGGGGGTTGGCCAGCTTGGAAAACAAACTGAATAAAAATAATGTGAATAATGCCAACCTGAGGATGACCTAAAGTTGTCCTCAACTAAAAGTGTGCAGAAAGGGGCTGTGGCAGATCTTGGAACGACTAGGATGCCTGCCCCCCCCCCCAGGTTCCTCAAAATGATCATCCTGTTACATGAGGATCAGTGTGGCCAAGTTTAGCATGGCAACGCACTCTCAGAGTCCTTTCCAATAGTCAATGGTGTAAAACAAGGTTGTGTGCTTGGGTTGTGTTCTCTTCACAATCTTTTTCCGTATGATGCTTCAAAGGGCCACGACGGACCTCAACAAAGAAAACGGTATGTGCATCCGATATCGCACCGACGGGAGCCTATTCAACCTAAGGCGACCAAAAGCCCACTCCAAGACTCTAAACCATCTTGTCCGTGAGCTGCTCTTTGCGGACGATGCCGCCCTTGTCAGCCACACCAAAGCAGCCCTGCAGTGTATAACATCCTGCTTTGCAGAAGCAGCAGGGCATTTGGGGCTGGAAGTCAGTTTGAAGAAGACAGAAGTCCGTTATCAGCCTGCACCACTGGAAGAATACCATCCTCCCCTTATTACGATAAGAGAATCAGAGCTCAAGACAGCCCAACAGTTCAGCTACCTGGGGTGCATCATCTCCTCAGATGCTGAGATGGACAAAGAAATAGACAACAGACTAGCAGAGGCATACAGTGCATTTGGAAGACTACGTAAAAGAGTCTGGAGTAACAAACACTTGAAGAAAAGCACAAAGATCAGTGTCTACAGAGCCACTGTACTGTCTATTCTCTTATACGGGTCTGAATCATGGGTCATCTCCTTGAACATTTCCATCAGCGCTGCGCCCGCACAATCCTAAACATCCACTGGTCTGACTATGTGACAAAGGGCCTTTCCGCATACGCCGCCGAAAACAGATCTAAGAGATCCATTTTCTGGCGAAACGTTTTCCAACGGAAAACCGTTCTGAGTAAAAACGGTTTCTCGTTGACCCCGCGCGTACGCACACACGCGGGGCAGCGGCGGCAGGGCCAGATTTGGAAACGGTTTGGGGGTGGGTGCTGTGCGAGTGCACCAGCACACATCCCAAACCGGCCCTGCTGGCGCCTGCCTAGCTGTCAGAGAGGCAGAGCACATGCTCTGCCACTCTGACAGGTGGGTGGGTCCGGCAGCCGGCTTCCCTGTCTTCCCTTTGCCAGAGAACGGATGATCCTTGGTTCTCTGGCAAGGGTAAGGCACCCCCTATACCCACTCTCACCCCCAACTCCCCCAGAAAGACCCTACGACTTACCCGATTGGCTGCACCTCAATTCTGAGCCTGGCAGCGCCAGCGCCAATCGCGCATGCGCGCGCCGCGGCCTTGCCAGTCCCAGCACCCCAGGGATGCTGGGAAATGTAGTCCTGGCCTGCTGGGACCGTCAGCGATTGGCGCCAGCGCTGCCAGGCTCAGCATTGACCTGCACACGATCAGGGACGTCGGAGGGATTCTCGGTGGGGTGGCAAGGGTAAGGCACCCCCTACTTTCACCCCCACACCACCGAGAATCCCTCCGACGTCCCTGATCGTCTGCCGGTCCCAGCACCCCAGGGATGCTGGGAAATGTAGTCTCAGCATTGACCTGCAGACGATCCGGCTTTTCCCCCTTCGGTGCGGAAACGTTCGTTTCCAAACCGTTTTCAGGGTTTTTTTCAGGTCTTACATCTGGGTAGGATTTCGGCGGCAAAAACAGTTTAAACAACTGTTTTTGCCTGCCAATATGCAGATGGGGCTTCACCAAAGGGGTCCTAATTCTGGCCCCTATGCGGAAGCCACGTCTAAATGCGTTCCACATCTGGCTCTAAATCCGTTTTTAGAGCCAGTGCGGAAAGGCCCAAACATTGTTGTCCTTGAACTAGCAGAGGCCACCAGTACCAAGGCCATGCTGCTGAGGACACAGCAGTGCTGGGCAGGGCAGGGCAGGGCAGAGCAGGACAGGACAGGACGGGACAGGGCATGTCTCTAGGATGCAGGATCATCACCTCACGAAGGTGGTGCTCTATGGTGAACTCACCACTGGCTACCAAAACAGAGGAGCCCCAAGGAGGAGATACAAGGACTCCCTGAACCAATCCCTCAGCCTTGGCCATATTGATCACAATCAATGTCCCACTCTTGTGTCAAACCAAGAGGCATGGAGACGCACCATCCATAACGCTGCTGCCTCCTTCGAGAATGCATGCAGAACCAGTCTTGAGGAGAAAAGACAAGACAGGAGGAACCATGCCATTACAGTATCACCCAAGGAGACTTTTCCCTGCAGCTTCTGCAACCAGACCTGCCTTTCCCGCATGCAGCAAGCATGGGTCAAGCCCTCTGTAATCTTCATTCACAAAGCCAAACCATGATGACCAGGGCCTCAAGCCTTCCCATTAATGGTTTTGGCTACCAAAGCAGCCAAGGAATCTAAGGGTGTTTTTCCATTGCCAGAAAGTATCCATTTTTGCACCCATTAAGGACCCATTTGGGTGTGAGCTGGATGATCCAATTTCCACCACGGCACCCATTTGGGACCCGATTGTTTCCACTGCCGCTGGGGAAATCTGCATCAAATGGGTACTTTCTGGCCTTTAATCTGGATTTTCTTTAGACCCCACTAATGGGGTCTACAATGGGGTCTTCTGTCAGAAAATCCAGTTTAAAAGGAGCCTGTTTACACTAGAAACAGGCAATGGGGTCTAGAGGAGGCTAGGGGGAGGGGGCACCCATGGAGGGGAGCCCCAAAACCTAGGCTTCAAAGTCTTTTGAAGTCATTTAAAAGCCATTTTGAAGTTATTTCAAAGTTGCCTTTGGAGATTAGCAAAGGATCATGGGAGAACAAAGCAGATTGTTACCTTCAGGCATGAAAAGAGGTTCATATTAATGAGGCTTAGAGCTAATTAATATGCACGCTCTCTCAAGTGGTTTGTCTTTGGAGCCTTTGCTAATCTCCGAAGTTGCCTTCGGAGGGACTTCGGAGCCTTTGCCTTCAGAGGGACTTTGGAGATTGCACCCCCTGTCCCCCGAAACACCTGGGGTGACAGGCAGACCCCTTGTGGGTAGATCCCAATTTGCAAATGGGTGCTCCGGTATTTCCACAGCAGGGAGGCTAGCACCCATTGCTATTGGGTGCTAGACCACCCATGGAAACACATTGGGTACTTCCCTTAATCCGGATCTACCCATTCCTTAATCCGTATCGTCTTAGATCCGGATTAAAGAAGCGCGGTGGAAAAACACCCTAAGCTGGTTTCCACCCAAGAAGATGAATCTCAACCAGATGTCTCCACCCTGGATCCCTCTCTAAATCCCTTGATGTTGGTCACCCATACAGATCAAACTGATGTGAAGCAAAAAGTAAAACGTCTGGAGGGCCCAGACTGACAATCTAGAAACCAGTTCCTCAAATGACCAATGAAAAAGGTCTCAGCACTGCAGGGATGAATCTAGCAAGATCCCGGTAAAATTCAAATTGACATATACAGTAAGAACCCTGAATTAATGGAGACAATTCCAGCTACAGAAGAGATTCTCTACAGGGATTCCTGGAACAAACTGGATACAAGAGCATCTTCTGCCTGTAGCAAACCCTTCAGAAACGCAGCACATCTAATTGTTGGGCTTCTTTGATCCAAAATGTGCCGCAAATCCTTCTTTGATCTGACATGCTTGTGGGTTGGATCAAAGGAGGGACTTGCAGCGTGTTTGAGACTTCAAAGAAGGCTTCTAACTCCAGTTGCTTCTGGGGGCAGCCCTGGCAGGCTGGCTTCTAGGGAATGCACCACTTTCACTGTAGTCTGATAGCCTTATAAGAGATGACCCCCAAGGTGAACATTTATTCAGGCTCCACAGCAGACAATATATGCCCCCCTGAAATGCCATCAAAACAGTAGTTAGCAAAGAGGTGGAAACCTTGGAGCCAGTAGATGGTGCCAGCACTTTAACTCCTAGTCTTTCCAGATGCAGTGGTCTCCTGGTCATCCTTAAGGTTTAATCCAGCTTCAGTCCACTTTCAGAGTGATTGAATACCTCAGCAAAGTGACAAGCTTTTTTTTTTCTTTCAGTGTTAAATAACTTGGGAAATTCACTTTTGGGACAGATAATGTGGAAAGAAAATTGCTGTTTGCTTTGCTAAGGTGTTCTCTCACTCTGAAGGTGGACTGGAGCTGGATTAAACCTCAGGTGTGACCACAGCAATTTTGATGATACATGTTACCATTGCTCTCTGCTCATTATTCAGCTCTCTCTGCTCAATGTCTAATGCATAAAAAAGGTGCTAAAGTGAAATCTGCTTAGAAACAAGATTTTCTAAAATACTAATCTCTTTTTAATCCCAGATTTGTTAACATTTGCTGTGATGGCTCCTTTGCACATCACAATGTGAAGTATGAAGTCCATTATTCACGGTTAGTGATCTTCACCCCACCCCATTCCAACCCCCAAAAACGTTCACCAGCTTTTTCTGAGCACTGCCCTGCCAGGGAGGGAAGAAGGGCTATAGTTTAAATATGTTTTAGGAATATTCTATATATTTTCTTTTTTTTAATGTTGTGACTCATCCTGGGACCTTTTGGTGAAGGGTATGATCAGGTATACTTAATGAGATGCCCTCTGGGTGAATTTGAGGCAGTAAGCACAGACATAAAATGCCTACAAGTGCCTTATTCTGTCCTGAAGCCTGTGGATGGCTGCCCCTTCCTCATACCAAAGATAGTAACACTGAGAACAACTCTTTCAGTCACATGGGGTGGGGAGCTTCATAAGCACAGAGACGGGAAGTCTGTCCAATCACAGCACGGAAATAAATGCAGCCAATGGGCAAACGATCAGTGCCCCAGAACGCTAGGTAGGTAACTGGCTAGTCAGTGGCAATTACTTGTTGTCAGGATGACATTGCCTGACTTTGAGGCAAAGGAAGAACAACATATGGAAACACGAGGCACGTTTATTTGCTTATTTGTTCATATATATACTGATCAAATGCCAGGTCTTCCGTGCACTTACAGGGGAGATATGTTTTCTAAAAGTTGCAACTAAAAAAGTATTGGCTGATTACAGCCATATTTTTTAAAATAAATAAATAAATCACAACAGGTTTCAAAGGTGAGACCTAAGTGTGATCAGCAAGGATGTGCACAAATATTCAAAAATTCAAAAATCTGATTCGAATCTGACAAATGTTGACATTCAAATTCGAATCAGATTTAATAACGTTAGAATTTAGACATTCAAACGGATTTTGGATGTTCCGAAACATTCATTCATATTATTTGAACGATTCGAATGTACAGATACATATGTATTACATACATATCTGTACGAATATTATATGTATTTGGGCTTATAATACAGGATGAAAACGGGATGCATATGGGATAAAACAGGACGCATACGAAATGCGAACAGATATGAATGTGTCGACATTCATATCTTTAAATACAAATCTAACATTTGAACAAATAGAGTCTAATTGGATTCAAATCAGATTTTTTTTAACATTCAGATTTTAAACATTCAAATCTGAATGTTTGACTTGAATATGAATGCAAACTTGAATTTGAATGCAAAAAGAAATCATGCACACCCATAGGGTGTTTTTCCACTAGCACTAGAGTCCTTAATGGGTCCTTAATAGGTACTCTAGTGCTAAGTGGAAAAACACACCTAGTGGTCAGAATCGGTTCCAGGAGTGAACTTCAGCAGCACACCTACTAAAACTGGAAAGATGCAGAGAAGATTAGGGGTGTTTTTCCACTGTCGCTAAAAGTACCCATTAAGTACCCATTAATGGGTACAAAAATGCCATTACGTACTTATTTATGGGTACTTAATGGGTAGTTTTAGTGACAGTGGAAAAACACCCTAGCACAGCCCCTGCACAAGGTGATACGCCAATCTATGCTAAAGGGAAATTTAGCATTGAATGCAAGAATTGAATGCAAGAACATTTGTATTCATTTGAATAGATCCCCTCTGAATATGATAGGATTCATATTCGATACAAATGTTTAATCCCATACGAATCCCATACGAATGCATACATATCCCATAATAATCCCATAC
The DNA here is from genome assembly GCA_023333525.1 of Aspidoscelis tigris stejnegeri. Classification (NCBI taxonomy): domain Eukaryota; kingdom Metazoa; phylum Chordata; class Lepidosauria; order Squamata; family Teiidae; genus Aspidoscelis; species Aspidoscelis tigris. The sequence goes on from JALMGA010000023.1 coordinate 4,238,118, forward strand.
GAACCCCATACGAAGCTTCATATGACTGTATCGAAACATTTGATTTAATTCAGATGTCAGTCTTTGAATGCACCAACGTTCAATTCAAATACAAATGTCCGCATTCAGCCAAATTCGTGCGAATTTCAAATGTCGTGAAGATTCATGCACATTCCTAAATAGCTTTGCAATCTTATTGCAGGCTGATTCCTCTGCAAAGGAATGTAACTGTTGAATCTGTGGATGCACAAAAAAATGTTGTCTCAGTCAGAAGGTCAAGACTCCTGTCCTTTATTCCGTTCCAGAGAATATCTCTAAGAGTTTTTTGTGTGTCTCTCCCCCATACAGAACCTGCTCTGAATTTACCCAGAAATTCTTTAATGGTGAGCTCTGCGTCCTCTGGAGCTCTGGGCCTTGTGTCAGAAATGTCACTCTTTCAACTTGTTTGATGAGTCCAAGACCTCGGCATGAATGAGCGCTTGCTGGCAAAGACAGTGAGGAGATAGGGAAAAAAGAACAACTTGCAATCAAAGCCACAGTTACAGCTTCCATCCTTCACAGCGGCAGTAATTTTAGGCAGAACAAATAGAGGGATCACTTTTACCTGATAGGAAAACAGGAAGGGGAGAAGGAAGGCGGGAGGGAGGGTGATAGGAAAGAAAGGAGGAGGGAGGGATTTGCAAGCATGTGTGAAAATTAGGCATGGGCGTGAAAATTCGTAACATTTGAAACTCGTACGAATTTGGCTAAATTCCGACATTTGTATTTAAATTGAATGTTGGCGCATTCAGAGATCGACATTCAAATTCAAATTGAATGTTCATATGCATTTGTAGGGGATTAGTGGTGGAAACGTATGGGATTCGTATGGATTCATATGGGATTCATATGGGATTGAACATTCGGATCAAATTTGAATCCCACTACATCTGGAGCAATCTATTTCAGTGTTTCCCAAACTTTTGACCTATGTGTACCCCTTCTATAATTTTCGTAACGCTGAGTACCCCTCATAAAAAAACATTAGGGATAAAAATCTTTTTTTATAAAAATAATCAAAATCAGTGGAACTTACTAAAGCACGATAACAGGTGCCCGGAACTAACTATTAAAGAAGTAAGTTGTCTCCGTAATGAAGTGCAGTATATTCACGCCGTGTCACGCCTCACAAGACCGTGAGATAACACTGCAATTCTCCGGCGTTTAAACAGCTCCACGGCTCCACGTCAACTGTTAATGTTCACACAGTTTAAAAATGGCCGAACCTGAGCTGCGCGAAGGATGCGCAGAAGTTCCCGCCATAATGAGTTGCGATACGATGTACGACGGCCCCAGTTCCCATGTAAAAACTGCAATACGCGCCTATTTCTTTCCTTGTTCTGTGGGCGCAGCTAAGCACAGTGCAGTGGATATTCCCACGTGATCCCCACCAAACTCCAGTGCAACATGTACCCCCACCAAACTCTTCCCGTACCCCTGGGGGTACACGTACCACACTTTGGGAAACACTGATCTATTTGAACAAATACAGGTTTTCTTGCATTCGATTCAATACAAATTGAATACAAAAAAAATCATGCACCCCCCAAGTGAAAAGAGATGCCAATCTAGACCTCTTTAAGAAGGAATGGAGAATTCTGGATAATATACAGGCACCGAGTCTGTATTTGCTGCCAGGAGTTCCCAGATCTGCCAGCTAATTACAGCAATAACTCATCCTCTAATCATGAACCAATGCGTGAACAGAGGATCTGAAGCATCAGAAGCAGAAGAACGCCATCTCCTATTAACAAGGCATCTGTCCGACTCCCTGAAAAAGGATCATGATGCATTGCTGACAGAAGAACCAGATCCAGGGGGGGCACTGTCCAGTAAATGGCTGAGAGGACCAGGCAATGGAGGGGGAGCCCTGGAAGATGAGGAGAAAACATTGGATCAAAGCAATGCTGATAAGAAATGCAGAAGAAGACTAATCCACTAGGGATATGCACAGATATTTTTTTTCCTGTTCACTTCACGTCAAAGCAAATGAGACAGAACTTGACGTTCGTGCAAAGAGAGCCACTTCAAATGTGATGCACTTCAAATTCAAATTCGCTTAGAACTCCTGCTGTCGCCAGTCTCTGAACCTGTTCCAAATCTACTCTGAACCTGCTCTGAAGCTTCTCCAAAGCTTTGGATGAAGGCACAAAGGTTTTTGTTTCATACCCGAAGGTCAGTTTTCAAGTATAGCAAAAATATCCAATTCAAATGCAGAATTTTGAGCCTGCGCAATTCATACGAACTGTAAAGGTGGCGAACTGTTTTTTGCCCAACTCCAAAATCCACACAGCGAAGGCCACTGACGCTTCAATGGTTGCTCCAAGATGCAATTGCTGCAGCAATGCTCTAGGCATGTGCACAAATATTCATAACATTCGTTACTTATACAAATTCAGATGGATTTCGTCGTTTGTATATGAATCGAATGTTACAACATTCAGAACATTCATACTAAGTCTAGGAAGATTCATGAAACTGGGGAAGTCGGAAAGCTGCCATGCGACTCACGTCTGCAACAGATCCAGAGAGCGTTCAGCACGGTTGTGGCTGCTTCTGACCGGGGTGAGAGAAGAAACAACCAAGTTTTTTTTGTGTGTGTTCCAGTTGAAGATGGAGGAACGGAGGGGCACCTGGGTTGTTTGTTGTAGCTTTGCTGCAATTTTAGTTCAGTTTCTCCTTTGACAGGTTTGAGTTGTCTTGCGTTAATTGGTCTTTTGGTTTATTTTTTATTTGATACTGTGTATTGTAGTTTTTTAGATTGCATAGCTTATTATTAGAATTTTGTACATTGCTTATGATATATATTTGATGTTTTAGTTATTGAAATTGATTTCCTTACTTGCTGTATTTCTCTGATGCGATCATTGTATTTGCATTGTATTTTTTTCTGTTTGTTCTAAACCGCCTTGGACAAATTGGACAAGTTTTTTCTTTTGGAAAGGCGGTATACAAATAAAAATGGAATGGAATGGTTTCAAAATTGGATGCAGGGTGGATTATATGTTTCAGAGCGGATATGTTATGGGATACCTATTGGATATGTACGGGATATGTATGCATTTGTATCGGATATTCGTGTGAATTCGTAGAAATAAATTCCTATCAGAATCCCACCACATTCGAAGGGGATCTATTCGAATGAACACAAATTTTCTTACATTCTATTTGATACGAACTGAATGGAAAACAGCCCATTTGGGCACACCCTACAATGATCCCCTGAGCTATCGGGGACTCACATCGTTTCTTCTGCCATCACAAAGGCACCTATTTCCTAGTATGGCAAACTGCAGCCAACCTCGCTACAGAAACCAAGGTGAGGTGGTGTGGGGGGGGGGGTTGTCAGTCATGCTCCTTCTCCACCCCCACATCACTGTGCCTCCATTTTTAATGGCCTTGCATTTTGAGCATGACAACCTGCAAAAGTGTTTTAACAGGAAGTCATTTATAAATCCCACAAGATTCCTGGCACACAATTGCCTTAAAAAAAAAAAAAGTAGGGAAATGAGGAAAAACAGGAGAGTATGACTCATAAATATTCATTACCCTGAGTTTTCTTTTACTCCCATTTCCCCTCCCCATTTCCAGCAAATCTATTATTGTTTTTAACAACAGGAGACCATGGCTAGCATTTAAAAGTGCATAATTTATGGCTAAAACGGTAATTTATAATGTGTGCAACAGGAAGGTAATAGCTGTAATGAAAACCTGGGATTGGGTGATGGATGGCAGAAAGGAGGAGGTGTATTCAAAGTGGGTCTTGTTTATAAATTTGGAAGTCAGCAACCAAAAAAGGGGAAACAATGCCTTGACTAGAATTGCATCCGGATTCTCAATTGCTTTTTTTTTTTTTTTAGTTTACACATTTCTCATGGGATTCCCAATAGCATTTTAGAAATGAAATGGGTAAGAGTAACCTACCCTCTTTTTCTAGACTTGGGGAAAATGTTAGGGCCATCTTCAAGGGGGTGTGCCCATCTAGTGGTTAGGGAGCCGGACTGTTATCTGGGAATGCCTGGTTCAATTCCGCCCTCCCCCATGAAGCCAGCTGGGTGACCTTGGGCTAGTCACAGCTCTCTTCTGAGCTCCCACAGCCCCACCTGCCTCACAGGACGTTCTGTTGTGGGGAGAAGAATAGAAAAGCTTTGTCAGCCCCTTTGAGCCCCCTTAAATGGGTGAGAAAAGCAGGGTGGAAAAGCCAACTCTTCTTCTTCTTCTCTGTAAGAATGGTTCGGCTAACGGCAGGGTTATGTTTGAAGGTTCTGAGGAGTCCAGGTTTGCCACTGTGACTTTTGTGAGGAAGGTTCAGAACTAAAACAGCAGCAAACCCTCCAAAATTTACCTTCAAAATGTATCTGCTTCCAGTGAGCAGCTGGCTGACCATTATGATAGCAAAAGGCAGCTAAGGAGTCATTGGCTCGATGGAGAAAAGATTCTGTGTGAGTCTGTGTCCTGCTTACCAATCAGGAAGAAAAGGTGCAAACAGCCATGAGATATTCATATCAACGTCACACTCTGTCCTTCTCCACCTGCCAATCGCCGAGGAATAATAGCTGATACTTATTTTGATTTATAGCTAAACACTAAATGTAGTATGAGGTCTAAGAGAAGAGAGATAATTGGTAGCAGAAAGTGCAGAAGGATGGAAGCTGAACATTCCTTTATCTTTACACTATTCAACACACAGTAGTTTGTTAAAAACACATCAGATTTTAAACTTAACAAAGTGTTGTCGTCATCATGATTTTGGCTCACACATATCACTGCTTAGGATGCTCTCGAAGTAGCATTTCTGGGGCAACAGCATGATTTGTTTATTTATTATTTGTATTTCTTCAGCCCTGCACCTGAAGATCCCAGGACAGGTAACAACTTTTAAAACAACAACGTATATATTAAAACAATAACAGTGGGAAGAGACAGTATATTCCCATTTAACCAAAGGCCAGAGCAAAGAGGTGTGTCTTCACTACCTTTCTAAACATATATAATGAAGGGGCCCAATGCACCTCAAGGGGGAGACTATTCCATAGCCTTGGGGCCATCGCTGAGAAGGGTGGTGGGAAAACTGGGAGGGCCTCCCCTCCAGATCTCAAAGCACAGGCAGTTTGATATGGAAGAAGACATTCCTTTAGATATTTGGGGCCCAAGTTATTTAGGGCCTTTTAATTTAAAATTGAAGTTGGGCTTGATAGATAATTGGCAGCCAATGCAATTATTTTAAGACTGTCTCGATGTGCATCCGGCCACCTGTTCCAGTCAGCAGTCTAGGAGCTGCATTCTGCATTAGCTGCAACTTCTGAACAGTCTTCAAGGGCAGCCCCATGTAGAGAGCATTTTCCTCCTTGTGCAAGATTTCCCCTTCAGTCCACCTTCAGCAATGTGACCGGTAATTTTCTTTGCACATTATTTCACCGAATGGTCAATTTTCTGAGTTATTTAGCACAGAAAGATAACACCTTGGCCCTTTCCACACAGGCTCTAAAAATGGATTTAGAGCCTGTTTGGAGAGGGATTAAGACTTGGCTTCTGCAAAGGGAATGGAATTAGGGTCCCTTTGAGGACACCAAGTCCCCATGTTGGTGTGCAAAACTGGTTTCTTAAACAGAAATCCTACCCAGATGTAAGACCTGAAAAAATAGGTCTTACATCTGGCTTTTCCCCTGAAACCGCTTCGGAAGCAAACGCTTCTGCAGCGGCAGGGGGAAGAGCCGAATTGCCGGCGCATGCCCAGCTGTCAGAGAGAGAGCGCGCATGCTTTCCCTGTTTGACAGCTGGCCCTGCCCACCGGCCTTCGCCATTGGCTCCTTCGGAGCCGGCATGGTGAGGCTGGCAGCCAGCTTCCCCGGGTTCCCCTTCGCCCGAGAAGGCGCAATGGCACCTTCTCGAGCGAGAGGGAAGCCACAGCCGCCACCTCCCACACTGCCCAGCGTCACGCACTCACGATCTGGTCCTTACCTGGTCGCGGCGTGGCGGCTACTGGCAGCCGGGGCCCAGCGTCCACTGTGCATGCATCTTTCCAATGTCACTTTGCTGATGTATTCTCTCACTCTGAAAGTGGACTGAAGATGGATTAAACCTTGGGTGTGACCACAGACCTGGTGTGAATCTGAAACCAGGAACTCCAGTTTTCATGAACCTCTTGACTGTAATGGGCATTTTTTGTAAATAATTCGGTTTCTAACTCACGGTAGTTTTGTCCAACTGCTGAGAGCTGACAAATGAATATGAATCATGCACATCCCTGTAAATGACAAAGGAGCTACAGGACTTTACATTCAAACAATCCTAACCTGAAAAATGGAAGGGGATAAATGTGAACCTTCCTGTCTCTCCAGCACGTGGAATGAGAACTCACCTTCTTGGTATGACATTCACAGTCTAGTGCAAACCGTGTAGTACTTGAAACACGCTGTTTTTGCCATGGTTGTTTTTTTAAAGGAAATTAACGGAGAGAAACATCTTGTAGAAGAAACTCAAGTGCTGTTTGGGAGTTTTCACGCAGTTGCCACGATGCTAAGAAATGCTTGCTAAAGCATTCTGTTCCTTAGGCCATATGGCAATTTGCTTGCTATTACCTATCATTCTCCGTGATTGCCTGTAACTCGAGAGAATATTCCGCTCAGCGGGTCTCAGGAAAGCAAAGTGGGGCTTGCATTCCATTCCTGGAAATGGTGCTAGAAGGGACATCTTGGCTGCTTATGTGACAGTCTACCTCTACAGTCTTTAGCAATTGCCACAACAGCTTTCCATACTTTCATACATGGGTGACGAGTCCTCATGTGCAGAAAAACAGCACCGATCCCCCACGATTAGGGATGGGAGCAAATATTCATAACATTCAACATCTGTACAAATTTGGCTGCATCTGGACATTCAAAGGGGGTCTATTCAAAGCAATACATTTTTTTTGCATTTGCATTTGCATTTGATTCAATAAGAACCAAATACAAAGAAAAAAAACCCAAGCATTTGTGTACACCCCTACTCACAAGCTTTTCTTTGGATGATTTACTGTGACCCTTTGGATGAAGTGAGGACTTTAAGTACATTTGCATTATTTCAGGTGTTAAAGTCAATACTGCTTTAAGGAACTGGAGATGAGGCGTTTGAAGCGATGGGAAAAGCAAATGTTTCAGCTGGAATCCTCCCTTGACTTCTCCAAGCCACATTTTGATCTTTAGGAGATCAAAGCATGGATCAGAGAGATCCAAGAGAGGATCCCAATCACTGCATCACTTCCTCTCTATGTCCTTTGCTGCCCAATCTGCAGACCACTGCTGATTATCCTTGCACCTACTGCTTGGAGACCCGTCATTCTATGGTACAAAAGCCAACCTGAGCCGTCCTTCATTGCCACAGGATGTCGTGGTGACCTCTAGGTCAATAAAGAATTTGACAAATGCATAGACAAAGGCTATCAATGGATATTAGGCACAGTTACAAATGTCATCAGACTGTGAACACCAGTTACTGGTGACTGTGACCAAGTGAATGGTTTTACACTTATAGTCTGGTGGTGACCTTTTCTGTAGACATCTGCATGGGCATTATGACTGCAAGCTGGTAGATTAAATGGCCCGTAGGTCTAAGCCAGAATAGGGCTTGGATTCACAGAAGTTAAATATTCAATGTTTACAAAATTCAGGCTAATTTGGGGCCATTTCATAACTCAAAAGGACCCTTTGTATGTTCTTATGCTTACCTCCACATGAGTGATCCTCAGCCCCTATTCTCACCATGGTCCACAACTCTTTGACAACAAAGCATCTTTCAAAGATGTATCCCCTAAACATTTTATGATTCGCAAAAACTACAACAAAGTCGAATTCCTGACTGCTGGCCCAGAAATTGTAGATAGACAACTACTTGTCGACAGCCAAGTACACCTGGGGCCTATTCGCACTACAGCTGGTAGTGCATGATTAGTGAACTTCTGGGAAGGGCATCTGCATTTGGAGGAGGCTGCTACAGCCTCCAAGTGTGCCCTGCCTTCCCAGAAGTTCACTCATTGTTGATTCCATGCTCCCAACCTTACCACCGTTGACCAAAAGCTTACCTGGAACATCTGGGCAGTGGCCATTCGCACCTCTTCTGGTGCTCCAGGGCTGTCTGAGGGGCCCCGCAAGTGGGCTGGCACCTCAGATGACCATAGGTAGAACTGCACATGCGCAGAGTATCAGCATCATCATGGTGACAATGCTGATCCTCACACAGGGCACCATGGCCAAAATGGTGGTGCCTAGAAGAGGACCAGCCCTTGGATTAGTCTCTGGTGAGTGACTGATCATGCATGGATTAGGCTGTCATTACCTAACACTAGGTAACCTAGTGCTAGTTAACACTGAGTGATTGTGTTGCTTTCCCGTCCAGCGAATGGGAAGGGAAGTGCAAAAAAGTCCCTAATTTTAGTAACTAGGAGGACAAAATGGCAAATGGAAACAATCCTTTGGAGATTTGCAAAGTAACAACAATGAATGTCCCTTTTCTATTGCGGACCCAAAGCGCATACCTGTTGGCCAGTATCTAAAAGACAATTGTCTGTTTGGAATGTAAAATTACTTGTGAATCAATCAGGACAGAGTCTTTATCTTGTGCTAAAATTCCAGGTGATTCTAAAATCCAGATAACTTTCCTAACTTTTAAGTTTTCCCTCATCTTCGGCTCCCAGCAAACGTCTCACACTTCGACCTATCACAGCCCTGTGGTGAGAGGTCCAGAGGACCTGCTTAGGGGTCTTTCTTTTCCCTCAGACCATTTGATCTCAGTTCCCATCATGTATTTGGGGCCCTTTGGCAGCTGTACTCAGGCCAAGAAAGGAAAACTCACACATATACACACACTGGCAACGCTGACTAGATTTTCAGTATTCAATGAGAGTTTTGCTTGTCTTTGATATATTGTAATTCAAGCAGAGATGAACCAGTCAAAAATTTGAGTTTCCAGGTACCGGAGCAGAGAATACACATATTTATAGGCAGAAAAGAGGGCTTGAAAATGAGAGCTGTCACCTAGCTGACAGCTTCAAAGGACCATGCCTGAAAGAGTGGGGAGGAAAGGGGGAGGGAGGACGGAGGGAAAAAACCAGCCTGTGGAGGCTGATAGGGATATACCATGACAGGCCTCCCTTTCATGGGATTCGGCAGTGATGTTTGAGGCTGTAGAGCATCACCGGAGTAGATGGACGTGCATTTCACACATCATCCCTTGCTATCTTATAAAGAGGTACACAGAGGAAACCTTTCAGCAAACTTTTGACTTCCCACTTCTCATTATCTGGCAGCGCTCAATGGAAAAGATGTGTCTGTGCCCCGTCGGCGTGGCCACAAAATTCTACCTATCTCCTCTTGCAATCTTGTGTCTTGCTTGCTACTCAATGCTATTCCAGCAAAGAAAAGAGAAAAAAAAAAACCCACACATTTCAAAAATCATGCTCTCTGATCATGTTCTTCAAGGGACGCTCTAAGGCTCTGAAACTGCCATGTCCAGAGCAGGCGGTCACAGTGAAGCATTCGCACACACTTGCGCCCAATTCAGTTTCCAGAGTTCTTGGGGATACGGAGTCAGGTGGAGTCAAACAGGCCAAGAATTGGGGTTCCAGAGAGTCGTCATAAGTTCGGGAAGTCAGTCAGGAGTCAAGAATTGGGGTTCACTCGAGTCTGGGGTCACCAAGGAGACTCTTTGTTTGCAACTGTGGGTGCAGAGTTGGGCGCTTCTTAGGTAGGACTCAGAGAGTCATGCCCACGGCAGCACAGCTGTTTCACATGGAGACAAGACAAGCGGTGCTGCTGTTGTTGTTCTCTCCAGAGAGAACTTGGGTGTTTTTCCACTAGCACTAAGTACCCACTGAAGGACCCATTAAGGACCCATTAGGCTTAGAGCAGGATGATGCCATTTCCACTACAGACCCCATTAGAGACACATCTGTCTCCACCACAGCTAGGGAAATCCAGATCATATAGGTCCTTCAGGACTTTTATCCAGATTTCCTGTAGACCCCTACAATGGGGTCTTCAGGCATCAAATCTGGATTATAGGGAGCCTGTTTCCACTACAATTGGGCAATGGGGTCTAGAGGAGGCTTGGGGGCACCCATGGGGTGGGGGTTGCCCCAGACTCTGAAGTCCCTCCGAAGTTGCCTCCGGAGATTAGCACAGGCTGTGAAGAGAACCCCTTGCGAGAGCAATGCTGCTGTCAAAGGCTCCGGAGGATCTTCAAAGTTAGCGGCAGATTGCTCCAGAGATTCTACAGAGCTGCTCCAGAGGATCTTCAAAGATTCTCCAGAGCATCTATGGAGGTTGCACCTCATGTCCCCCAAAATACCTAGAGTGATGGGCGGACCCCTCATGGGTAGATCTGGATTTGCACATGGGTGTTCCAGTGTTTCCACAGCAGGCAGGCTAGCACCCATTGCCATTGGGTGCTAGACCACCCATGGAAACACATTGGGTACTTCCCTTGATCCGGATCTACTAGATCTGGATTAAGGGAAGTACCCATTCCTTAGATCCGGATCTTCTTAGATCTGGATTGAAGGAGCACAGTGTCTGGGGGGACAGAAGCAGTTTCCAAGAATATGAGGAGAGTCCCAGAGGCAGATGAGATAACAGAATCATTGTTGTAGAAGGGAACGTTTGGGACACAGAGTCCAACTCTCCTGCTCCACCCAAATCAAATTCTTCTGGACACTTTCAGAGAGAGAGAGTCCATCACTGCTCTGGGTAATAATACCTGATTCAGAACTGAGGACAGCTCCCTGGGATGCAAAGTTTACTCAGCAAGTTCCCAATGTTCAGGCAAGATCTAACATACCCAAAGAGAGCTTGGAAGCTGTTAGAAGGAGCAGACAAGATGCTTTGTTAGCAGTGATAAACGGTGAGGTGCCATCTTTGCTCACGGGCAAACCTTTGTCTCATGTCAACACAAGAGACATACACAAATGTCTTTGGTGTTTGATTCAAATGGAGCCAAACAGGGTCTGGTTTGGTTTGAACCGCTTTTCTTTGAACAGCAGGATGTTCAGTTTGATTTGAACAGCTCCCAGCACCTTCAAAGCTTGATCAAATAAGGTTCATCCATTTGGTTCATTAGAACACCCGTGTGTTTTGTTTGAATTTCCACTTTGGTTTTGAACAGACAGGATGTTCAGTTTGAACTCAAACTTTTCAAACACCCCTGTTCTATTTCAACCAGTTTCGAACCCAAAGCAGCTAGACAGATCTCTGGCCAACACTGGTCAGGAGATTATGACTTCCATTGCATCCAAAGCTGTAAGACAGTTTGAGGAAGAGATAACAGGCTGAGTAACATATGCAAATGTACATATTGTGTACAATTCTGGTCACCACACCTCAAAAAGGATATTGTGGAACTGGAAAAGGTGCAGAAAAGGGCAACCAAAATGATTAAGGGGCTGGAACACCACCTTTACGAAACCAGGCTGCAACGTCTAGGCCTCTTCAGTCTGGAATGATGGCATTTAAGAGGGGACCTGATTGAAGTAGATAAAATCATGCATGGTATAGAAAAGGTGGACAGAGAAAATGTCTTTTCTCTATCACACGATACTAGAACCAGGGTGCATCTATGAAGCTGATGGGTAGGAGAGTCAGATCCTACAAGGCGAAGTATTTCTTCATCCAGAGGGTCATAGGTTTAAGGAATTTGCTGCCAAAAGAGGTGGTAACAGCTACCAATGGCAACTAGAATGAATGCTTAGGTACATCTTTCAGGTTGAGGAGGAAAGGAGGTTGCTTCTAAGGCCATTTGCTGGGATTTGAGTGCAGGCAAAGGTTCGTCCTTGTCTCTGCTTGAGATGCCTAAGAGCATTTGGTAAGCCACTGTGTGCAATGGGATGTTGGACTAGATGGGCTGTGGCCTGATAAAGCAGGGCTTCTCTTATGTTCTCTTATGTTCTTAACTCCACCATCCTTCTGTAGCCTCCAACACAGGAGATTCTCAATCAATTCCCCAGTTATTCCTTTGCCCTCCATAAGAGTCTGAAAAAAATTCTCTTTCCCCCTGTTTTTGACTACATTATTCATTCTCCACAGCCATGAATCCTGTGATGAAAGATCATGGTAAGTGAAGATCAGAAGAAGAAGAAGAAGAGTTTGCTTTTATAGCCCACTTTCCTTACCCTTAAGGGGACTCAAAGCTGCTGACAAACCTTCTGTTGTTCTCCCCACAACAGACACCCTGTGAGGTAAGTAAGCCTGTGAGAACTCAGAAGGGAGCTGTGACTAGCCCAAGATCACCCAGCTGGCTTCATGGAGGAGTGCAGAATCAAACCCGGTGATTCCCAGGTAAACGTCCAGCACCCTAACCACAAGACAAAACTACAAATAACTGTTATCTATTTTTAACTAGTCACTTTCCAAGCTTCTATTGTTTATGGACTTAAACATTTCCCTTCATTTAAAATGCCAGACTGGTCTCACACCACAATCTATTAGAATAATGAAATGCAAGAGGAATATTGATGCGTGTGGCTTCAGTATTTCCATGTTTTCCTCATTTGCAAATGGGTAGCTGATGCCCTTGCATAATACAAGTGAGTTAGGATCTCTGTTACGTAGAGGCACGTATGAGTGAAAATTGAATGTTCAGTTCACTGTCAAACCAATGCCTGTTTGTTCTGCTCAATGGTGAATCACTTAATTGAACAAAAATTTGTTCGCATTCAGTTCCAAACTTGTTCGAAAACAAGAAAAAAAAACCAGCCAATTTCCCATTAAAAAACCCTTTTCAAGGGCAAAAACACAGAGAACATGAACTGTTTCGTTAAACGGTTTGTGTTCTCATGTGGGGGACCAGTTCAGTTTGATCAAATTTCCTCATATCCAAACAACCACATGCTCAGTTCAATGCAGACAACTTCAAACACAAACTGTTCTATTAAATTTTCTAACACAAACTGAACTTGCGCACCCTTACCGCTATGTTACTATTTGGGGGTACACTGCATATTTATTTGTCCAGTGGTTTGTGAGTGGATCCACTTAGGACTCATCCCCATGCGCTCCATTTACTTTGAGTTAGAATCAGGTCATTTCCAATGTGGATTGTAGTTCAAATTAACCCGTCCCCATGCGGTTGAGGAGAGTGCAGGTTCAAGTCGAATGTACCTGTCCGCATGGAAATCGCGGTAAACCCCTGCATTAGGTAACCGCATCTTTTTCTCTCCACCCCCTCTCCCCTGATAGGAAGCCGGTTTGATGTCACCATTCCCTGCCTGCCCACTTCAGCAATGACAGGGAAACACGTCCAGGTTGCACCTCCACAAACACAACACACAAAAAGATAAACAATGATAATAAGGGGCATAATGATGAAAAGCAGCTGACGGCTTGAAGCCGCCACAGTTTAGCGGAAGTGCGCACCTTTGCATGACAGTGGGCGCACTTCCACTCGCAACAGGTTCGAGGGATTCTGGGCTTCATCTTCCCATGCTGCATCTGGTGCAGGGAAGCCAAGGGCACATCACCCATTAAGGCGAAGCAGCGCTCGTGTGCAAAATCAAGCCATTACCCATGGGCAACGTGCTGATCTGGTGATCAGGTAAGAGGGGGGTGCAATAATTGTAGCTGGAAAGACACTCCTAGGGCAAATGAGAGCCAGCATCATTTCTCTTTTATATAATATATTTAAAGAAATGCCCAAACAGTTGCAATCACAGCACGCAGGACGGGAACAGCGAGCACAGACGAAACCCCACACACTAATGATGCGAGTGGCAATCTCCTCCCCCAATAATCTGGGAGCATCCCCATGCCTCCAATATAACCTGTGCCTGCCTCCTAATCCACAGCGAAAACAGTTTGCAAGGATTTTTTTTTTTAACCACAGATTTGAGCGATTTGTTCTGCATTTAGTCCAGATTAGAGCCTTTACATGGGGACACTCCGAGTCGAATTCAGGTTTGCTTCAGAGTATATAGTGCATGAGAACAAGCCTTTAGTTTCTCCATTAATCATTTCCGACAATCATGGGAGTACCACGAAAACTAACCCTGAGGGCCTCACCTACTTCGCATTGTAAATGGAAGCCACAATTATAAACGCAAATAGTGATGCGCTCAGTGGCCAGAAAATGCCTCCATCTGAACCAGATGCCCAAAACACATCACAAAAAACTTTTTTTTTCCCCCACAAGGGGAGCAGCAGAGCAGAAAAGGCTACACGGAAACTTCACTGTTAGCACAGCAAGACGTTCTGTTTACCTATGGAAGTCTGTTGGATTTGGTGGGGGGAAAATAATGATGAAAAGACTTTGCAATAGGCCATCTGAGTTAAAAAATAGTGATGCTGCTAGCTTGTGCAGCTGGGAAAGGAAATAACTACACGTGAGAGGTCAAGGGTCACTTCCTGTCCCTCTCCATTGCCAGGCAGTAACCTCCCAAACAAAGCTAGACCTGGTCCTCGATTAAGCGTGGCTGCCCGCCTTTTCTGCCTTCCCTTTGTGCTCTAATTACTTGCCTCTCCGCTTAAGCGGAGCTCACTGGCTCCAGCAAAAGCTGCTAGAGGCACCATTGATCAGCTTGTCAAAGGTTTTCGTTTTCACTTGCTTAAGGAAAACCGCTTCCTCCTCCTCCCTTGCCTTTTCTGGCATAGCAGGGCTGAGAGTGGAAAGAGGACCGCTGCAGAAGACAGCAAGATATAATTACTCCTTCTAAACAATGCCAAGATTCCCAGGGTCAAGGAATGATTAATTATAGACACAATGTACAGCGTAAAGAGAAACACAAGCCAATGGTGGGGAAGCCTTTCTTTTTCCTGCCCGGGTTGCATTCCTGCTGAATCTCTGCAAGAAACAGCAAGCAGTTGATGGAGAATGGGCAGATCCCATTAGATACAACAGGAGAGTGGGTGGGGTGGGGTGGGCCTCAGAAAACTCACAGGGACCCTCATATCCAGGAGGGTTTGTTCATGCATGAATTTGCATGAAGGCAGCAGAACCAGAGAGTGCAGCTATGGGCAAGGGAAAATCCCCTTGTGCCTCCTTTGCTTTGGTAGTCAACCTTTTTAATAAAGGAGTTTGCTTGCTTTTTGTTTTTCAGTGAAGAAGAGGGTTTTTTCGTCTTTTTTAAAGGCCTTGCTCCTGTTGAAATAGTAGTTCTATATTGTTCTGGACTCCTAACTAGCAATAAGAAAGCCAGTTTGGTCTAGTGGTTAGGGAGCCGGACTGTTATCTGGGAATACCGGGTTCGATTCTGCCCTCCCCATGAAGCCAGCTGGGTGACCTTGGGCTAGTCACAGCTCTCTTCTGAGCTCTCACAGCCCCACCTACTTCACAGGGTGTTCTGTGGTGGGGAGAAGAAGAGAAGGTTTGTCAGCCACTTTGAGTCCCCTTAAATGGGTAAGAAAAGCAGGGTAGAAAAGCCAACTCTTCTTCTTTTTCTTCTTAAAGACAAATTCATGAAGGGCAAGCATATCAATAGAATATACTATAGGCCTATTTGGAATGCGTCCCTCACCAAGCAAAATAAACGGTCTTTCCATCCCCGTGTGCCTCAGGCTTAGTGCACTACAGCCGTCTGGCTGTAGTGTGAAAAGGCCTCTGAAAAGGCCTAGACGCTGCCTCCAGGTTAAAGAGCGAGGCAGGCTGCCTCTAAAGGCCATTTGAAGGGAACTGAGAGCAGGTGAAGATTTGTCTTTCTCTTTGGCTTGAAATGCCCAGAAGCAATTGGTGGAAGATCGTGTGAGACAGGATGCTGTACAAGATGGGGCTTCTGCATTTGATCCATATTGAATCAAATGTAAGAAAATTTGTATTCGTTTGAATAGATCCCCTTCAAATGTGGTAGGAGAATGTATTTGTACAAATTCATACCAATATCCAATACAAATGCATATGTATTCCATATGTATCCCTTAGCGTATTTCTCTGAACATGTCGAATCTGACCTGAATCCACTTTGAATCTGCTCTCCATCCGTGCTGAATGCATTCTGGATCCGTTGCATTTGTGACTGGCACAGACA
The DNA here is from genome assembly GCA_023333525.1 of Aspidoscelis tigris stejnegeri. Classification (NCBI taxonomy): domain Eukaryota; kingdom Metazoa; phylum Chordata; class Lepidosauria; order Squamata; family Teiidae; genus Aspidoscelis; species Aspidoscelis tigris. The sequence goes on from JALMGA010000023.1 coordinate 4,254,121, forward strand.
CTTTCCCACCTCCTCAGGTTCATGAATGTTCCAAAACATTCATACGAATACGAATGTCAATGTATGGATGTTGTAACATCTGATCCGTATACCAAGGTCTGAATTCATCCAAATCTGTATGAATATTGAATGTTACAAATATTCCCACACATCCCTATCGTGGCCTGATCCAGCAGGCCTGATCCACTGCATTTCAATTTTTTGCCCCTTTGATGGTCTTAATCCTTTTTTAAAAAATTAAATCTTACCTTTAAATGTTTCAATTCTCCGCAAAGCATCCTTAGGATCATGAAGTGACAGGATAGGGCGCAGAAATAAGCAAAGAAGTGGATCGCCACCTCCAGCCCTTGCATCTGTGCCGGAGTGGTTGCAAGTTGATCGGAATGTGGAAATATTCAGCTCCAGCCAAATACTACGCCCCTGGATGTGGTGGTATTCAGATCCAGGCATGGCTATTCTATCAAATATTATTTATTTATTATTATTTTATTTGTATTTCTATCCCGCCGTATACCCGAAGGTCTCAGGGTGGGTTACAATACTATATTAATCTTAGACAGGTCCCGGAACAAATAAACCCTCCCCCCACAACCCATTCCCACCCCTCCCCCACTTACCTGAACACCTCGCCACCGCCACCCCTTCTTCTGGTATGTGGGCCCACTTACCTGGGGGGGTGCACTCCAGTGGCAGTGTGGGCCTCTTCCAGGGCTCTCTGGAACCGCAAAAGGGTTTCTGAGAGCTAAATATTTAGACCCCTATCCAATCCGTCCACAAATCTCGGAATCCAGATGTATTCATCCGGATTCCGAATGCACGAGTAATTTCTGCATGTCCCTAATTGGAATGTTAAACACCGTCATCAGGGAAACAAACCAAAGACTACTTCTGTGTTTACATTTGCACCGTAACTTAGAATTTAAAACATGCTGTAACCAACTTGGGAGAAGACAGCCTATTGAACTGGTTCCATCTGTGGCACAGTCAACCTAGCTACATTTTTCTTATTTAAAAATCCGAGGTGAAAGTTTAAAAATCAATTGTGAGGTTCAGGAGAAGTAATTTAAAGATTTAATGTGAAGCTGCAATTTGGGGTAATTAAAGTTCCTTATTTATTGATCACTAATATGCCAGCACCTTGCAATGGGTGAAAAATTCATTTTCTTAGCCTTTGACTTAATAAAACTGTCCAGATCAGGGGGTTGAAAGCATAGCCGCAAAATTGCAGTGGGTGGATAGAGAAGCATTTTCAAGCAGATGACCAAGGCAAAACCATCACCTGCTCTCAGATCCCTGCAAATGGTCTTTAGAAGCATCCTGCCTGTCTCTCAAACCTTGACGCAGTACCTAGGCATTGATGCACCTGTCCTCCGTGAATTAAGAGGAGCCCTGCTAGATTGGGTCATGGTCCATCATCCCGTGTCACACAGTGGCCCACCAATTGCTTCTGGCATCTCAAACAGAAGGTAAAGGTAAAACCTTCATCTGTTCTCAATTCCCTCCAAATGACCTGATCTTCTTGAATTTGTCCTTTTTTAAAGCCATCCAGATGGGTTGCTCTCACCACCTCTTCCGGTAACAATTTCACGGCTTTCAGCATCCTTTGCCAGAGCTTGCCAACAGGGCACCGCAGAGGGCAGATTTTGCATCCTGGTTGCTGCCTGCAGGTTTAAGTTGGGCTGAGATTAGGAATGTGCAAAATATTCGTTACATTCAAAATTTGTCCAGATTTGTAAAGATGTGAATGTCTGGATTCGAATTAGGGATGTACACTACAGGGTTTTTTTGTATCTGATTCATATCAAATCGAACACAAGGACATTTATATTTGTTCAAATAGGTCAAATGTGGTAGGATTCATATTCAATATGAATATTCAATCCCATAAGAATGCCATATGAATGCATATGAGTAGCATATAGATCCTACATATGAATGTATATGAATAGCATGTGGATCCCGAACAAATGCATATAAACAGCATACAAATCCCATAAGAAGCTTCATACGAATGTATCAAGACAATTATTTGAATTTGAATGTTTGAATTTGGCCAAAATTGGCCACATTTTAAATGTTATGAATATCCGTGCCCATCCCTAATTTGAATCGAGGGTTGGCACATTCAAATTTGAATTGGATTTTTCAATATATTCGTATAAAGTTTCGTATGGGATTCGTATGCATTCATATGGCATTCTTATGGGATTGGACGTTCATATCAAATACGAATCCTACCACAATCAAAGGGGATTTATTCAAACAAATATAAATTTCCTTGCATTTGATTTGATATGAATTGAATTAAACATTTGTGCACGTCCTAGATGGGGTGTGTGGTCACCGATCCCTTGCAATTCCTACCAGATGCACATTTTCTGACACCTGAGCCGCATCCCCATTATAAGCTTAATCCAGTTTCCCTAAACAGAAATAATAGAACCGAATGCAAACGCAAATTTGCCTGTTCCCATTACTTTCAGCTTAATCATGCTTAATCCGGATTCTGAGGATCGTACGTGGCGTACGTGACTCAAGTGGCTACTTTCTAAAAGCCACTTTTCAGGGCTGCCCTGCCCTCTTCCTCCTGGCGTGAACGCGCCACCCATAACGGACCCCTTCACAGAGCCTGGCTGGGTGGCTGCCGCTTGCCTGGATGGAGGAAAACCGGCAGCGGGCAGCCAGCGATTCTTTCCCCTCCTCGCCCCATTGCCCAGGGCACACAGCAGCAGCAGAAACTCAAGCAAGGGGGCTTTAAACATTCACACATCTCCCAGAACCTGCAGCTGCTTTCCTTTCCCCTTTAAAGGTTAGAACTCCAAAGAGCTAGAATTGTGCAAAATTGCAACATTGTTATCAGGTGCGAAGTGTAGATTGCTACAGTGTAGTGGCTGCTGTAAAGTGTGGATTTTTACACTGAAATCACTGTCTTTGGAAGCAAGCTATTGGGGGAGAGAAACCCTAAACACAGATTCTCATCCCTTAACACAGAACGGTCCCCACAGTAAAAAATGTAACACGTATCAAGCGCACGAACCGGACTGAGACCTGTTGAAATGAGGATTAACATTTACAACTCTTTGGGGCGATTTAACACGCGTAAAGTGTGTTAAGCCAAACTGACGTGGGGTCTGCGAGGATTGAAGACGGTTTGAAACCCAAATAAGCTTGTAATGGGGATGCGGCCCTGGATGCAGGTTGCCTGAATCTTTCTTTTGCACCACTGTGTTAAGTGTACAAACAAGCCTCCTCCTCCTCCTCCTCCTCCTTCTTCACAAAACTGAATAAACATTCCCTGCTTTCAGCCCTGACAGAACAAAATGCTGCAAACAGCTTCAAAACAGTAACTAGGATGATCTCCAACATCAGTGGAATGTCAAATGCAAAATGGTGCAACATCTCACAGGCAGTAAGTGAAGCACATTAGAAAAAAGCTTTATTCTAGCACAACGAAAGGATTATTATACTTAAATCATTATCCCTAACAGCTTTGCCTATTTTCAGGTAACTTTTGCTAGTTTATTCCCATTAGTTCTGCTCAAGATTAACTCCAGCATATTTCAGTTTGGTCCCTCTGTGTTATTAGTTCTTCCTTTTATTTTTGAGACATTAATCCATCTATAGTCTGTCTGTCTGTCTGTCTGTCTGTCTGTCTCTCTCTCTCTCTCTCTCTCTGGCTTTTTCTGCACTTCCTGGTAGTCCCAAAACAGTGACCCCCCATCTAAGGTGTCCAGTTTGGTCTTGTGGTTAAGGTGCTGGACTCTTATCTTGGAATCACTGTGTTTTTGATACCACACTCCTCCACAAAACCAGCTGGGCATCCTTGGGGAAGTCACAACTCCCTTCCGGAGCTCTCACAGCCCCGCCTGCCTTATTGGGTGTCGGTTGTGGGGAGAAGAACAGGTTTGTCAGCCGCTTTGAGTGCGGTAGAAAATCCAACTCTCCTCCTCCTCCTATACTGGGACACCAGTACACTTGTTCTTTTCCACTGTCTTTGCGTGGAATAAATGCTGGCAACTTGCCAGCTGTTTGGAGAAAAAAGAAGTGAGTTGGATTTGCAACGAACTCTCAGGAGCAGGCAAAGCTGAAGGACTTCTTGAGATAGCCAGTAAAGCAAAAACATGCCAGAAGAACGCTATGTGTTTCTGGTTAGTCATTACAAAGATCAAAGTCAGCTTCCAATTTCTATCTGGGTTTTCCATCACTACGCATCCATCCTGCTTACATGACCTTAGTGGAAATACATCCGTCTGCATTTGTATATAAATTGAAAATGCATGCAAAGTGAGATTTTCCACAGGTCAAATCCAGTCAATGCAGTTCTCAAAAATCCGGTCCCAATGGAACAGGCACTGAATATAACTCTAAACTTCTATCAACTGTCTGTGCTATCAGATTCAACACTGGTGATACCCTGCTCTATTTTTCTTCTCTCTATCTATCTGCCCTTTCTAATATTTTCCATTGTCTTATTGGTGTTTCATTCAGATCCGTATCTTCAACTCAATATCCAGAACACAGAATTTATTATCTATTCCTTTGTTTTCCCCCTACAAAACAAAAACCTGACTCACCTTCTTAGTCCCTCTCAATTAGCAGCATAATTCTTCAGTCTTCAGAGGAAGTTAAGAGCTTGAGGTTTATCTCTGATCTTTCTCATCTTGCATTACTGTTCAGGTCCATCAGTTTGCTTATAGTACTTGTGGAGAGGGCCCGTCTTATCTATGTATTCTGCTAAAACCCTTATTTAAACTCACACGCTTCTATCCTGTGTTGATTATTAACAATGCTTTGCTTATCTGTCTTCCAGTTATTCAGCCCAAACCTATAATCTCTTCTGACTTTTACCTGCCTGGTCACTTAGTTCTGAGCGATAGTTTACTGCATGGAGATTTGCCATATTCTGTTGCGATGTACCAAATAAGGATGTGAATGGATATTCGTAGCATTTGTGATTCATATGAATTTGTACAAGTTCTGACATTCGTATTTGAACGGAATGTTACGATATTCGTATATTAACATTCGCATGAATAGTTCGGACATTAGTTAAACTGGGGAGGTGGGAAGGCGGCTGCACCAGTCACATCGGCAACGGATCTGGAGTGCATTCAACATGGATTGAGAGCAGATTGAAAGTGGATTCAGGTCAGATTTGACATTTTCAGAGCGGATTTGTTACAGGATGCATTACTCGGATATGTAACAAATACATATCTGATATGTATTTGTTCATATCCAATACATATTCATTTGTATTGGATATTCTTACGATTTCATACATTTATATTCCTATCGAATAGAATTTTACCACATTCGGAAGGGTCTATTCATAAGTATACATGTTTTCTAACTTTTGACTTGTTAGAAACTTGACTCCAACTGCCATCATAAGGCTGCGAACCATCTTGCATGGGAGAAGTGGAGAAGAGGCAGCAGGCTACTCTCTGCCAGCTTGCTCCAAGCACTGCCCCTCCCTCCTCCAACTGCCATCACAAGGTTAGGAACCATCTTGCCTGAGAGGAGTGGAGAAGAGGCAGCAGGCTGGGCTCTGCCATCTTGCCCCCAGCAGTGCCCCTCCCTCCTCCAGCTACCATCACAAAGCTGAGAATCATCTTGCCCGAGAGGAGAGGAGAAGAGGCACCAGGCTGGGCTCTGCCATCTTGCTCCCAGCAGTGCCCCTCCCTCCTCCAGCTACCATCACAAGACTACAAACCATCTTGCCCAAGAGGAGTGGAGAAGAGGCAGCAGGCTGGGCTCTGCCATCTTGCTCCCAGCAGTGCCCCTCCCTCCTCCAGCTACCATCACAAAGCTGAGAATCATCTTGCCCGAGAGGAGAGGAGAAGAGGCACCAGGCTGGGCTCTGCCATCTTGCTCCCAGCAGTGCCCCTCCCTCCTCCAACTGCTTCCTTCACAAGATGGCAAAGAGACTATGGCAGCCAATCCACCAGTTGAAAAATGCCTGGCCCTGAGGCTGAGCAGGGCGGGGCTGAGTAGATGCCGGCTGACCATCTCTACCATCATCCTGTTTGTCATCAATGAAGAGAAAATTCAAAGTAAAGAGAATAGGAAAATTCCAGCAATAAGAAACAGACAGAAGAATTAGAACTGAAGACCTCAAGTGCTGCTTTTTGCTCTTCCCTGTTCCCTCCCACACCATTTTCCTTTTGTTTCTCGTCTCTTTAGATTGTAAGCCTGAGGGCAGGGTCCTGTCTAAGATTCATATAATATTGTAACCCGCACTGAGACCTTCGGGTATAGGGCGGGATAGAAATACAAATAAATAAATAAATAATGTCAAAAAAGACATCCGTGTACATTCCTAAGACCAACCACCCATTACATACAAAATAACCCACCCACCCCGCTTGAAAATTAGCATGACAATGAAGAGGGTTCTAGACTACTATCGACTCTCAAAATGGATTCTGGGATGGCAACATTGTCCCGGCCTACTGAGAACACAGGTAGCATTAAGCACTAGTTGCCCAGCATCCCATTGCGGCAGGTGGAGAACAAGCCAAAGGAACTAATGTTTAAGTGAAACCTTGGCAGGATCCACAAAATGATAGCTCCTGTCACTTTTAGGAGGAGGAGGAGGAGGAGAGTTGGCTTTTCTACTGCGCTTTTGTCAACCATTTAAGGAGACTCAAAGCTTCTGACAAACCTTCTGTTCTTCTCCCCACAACAGAACACCCTGTGAGGTAGGTGGGGCTGTGAGAGCTCAGAAGAGAGCTGTGACTAGCCCAAGGTCACCCAGCTGGCTTTGTGGAGGAGGGTGGAATCAAACCCGCGGTTTCCCAGACAAGAGTCCAGCACCCTAACCACAAGACCATACTGGCTCACATTCTGCTTTTCATATAAGTTGCTCTACCACTGAGATACAACCCTCCAGTCTCCGTGGGCCTCTCTATGCAGGTTTCTTGGCAGAGATACAGAAGTGGTTTGCCATTGCCATATTCTGAATGGATGCTGAGGATTGAACCCGAGACCCTCTGCTTTCGAGGCAATGTACTGAGCTGCAATCCCTCCTGAGCTCCATGGGCATCTCCATGCAGTTTTCTTGGCAGAGATACAGAAGCAGTTTGCCATTGCCTACTTCCAAGGAGAAATGGGACTGAACTGCCATCTAGTCCATGTGTTCTACTGCTCAGCCACAGCTAACTACAGATACCAAACTCAGCGCTGTGTAGCCCTGTGGATCAAAGACTGTGCTGTATTTTTATTTAAATTAGAGTCATTCTTTTTTTAAATTCACGTATGCAGATTTTGGGAGGCTACCTGTACTCTCATGTCCCAGGTTTTGTGGACCTATTTGGTCTTTTGTACTTGGGGGGGGGGGGGGAGGTCATAATAGCTTCCTGGCAGCAGCAAGCCAGAGACTTGGATGATCCACCTTTGATCAAAGGAAACTTCCTGTCTGGCTCACTGCATCCAGTTCTCTATGTAGAGCACATGATTATTCAGACATACTTTGTGTGTTCCTTTAAAACACCACCTTGTGTCAATCATTTTGATTTTCTTTGAAGGGGGAAAAAAATCTACTGCTTTTTTTCCTGGGTGCTGCCACTGGAAATGTGCTGCCTTCTTTCCAAAGCTCCCCAAGTTCTGTTCCCAGACTGAGGACTTGCGAAGAAGCATCGTCTTCAGAGGACAACATGTGCGCGCGGAGTTAAAAACAGCAATGATTAAAATCTAACACTTTTAAAATATGTATATTTTAGTTGACGCAGGGCACAGAAGCGGCCCATTAACAAGAAGGGGCCTTTGGTTTCCTCGTTTGGATGCTGCTGAAAATAAATATTTCAGTCTTGAAGGCGATGTGCCACATTCTCTGTCTTTTTAGAAGGGATTTCAACAATGTCAGTAATGTTTCTCTGTTTTTCTTGGGTGGTGGGCATTTTTTGTTGCTGTTCAAATGTTTTTAGCTTTCTTGTTTCTCACTCTTGAGATTTTAAGCGAGAGGGCGTGCAATCTTTTTTTAAAATTAATTTAAAAAATACATCGATGCCATTTGGAATTCTGCCCGTATGCATGCACCCACACTTGGCTTTACTGACATTCTTCCTGGGAAATTTAAATTGCAAAATACAAAATTCATGCATAGAAGTACGAAGGAACCCGTGGAAAGCTTGCAGGCCAGAGTTTGAAGGTGCTTCCTCACTTACCTAAATAAATCCGGATCTATCTCATCCAGATTTAGGGTAGATCCGGATTTACAGTAGTAGATCCATATCTAATAGATACGGATCGACTCCCCCCCCCCCATCCTTCCACACACGTGGCAGAAGGACGACTTAGATATGGATTTGAGGTGGGTGCTGTGTGGGTGTACAGCACCCGCCTCACATCCGTGCTCCGGGGTCCCTCCCCCGGCCCATCATGATTGGCTCCTTGGAGCTAAGCATGGCGAGCCAGGGGACGCCTACTTCGCGGCTCGCCCTCGCCCCGGCCGATCAGGAGGCGCGCAGCCTCCTGGGTCCCCGCGACCAGAATCAGGGCAACGCCGAAGAGGTAAGCAGGGGGTTTCGCGCATTCTCCCCAAAGTGGGCTAGTGAGGGGTTTGGGGAAGCGTCCCCTGGCTCCAGAAGTGGGGATCCACCGCTTCTGGGGCGAGGTAGGAGTCCCCTGGCTCGCCATGCTTGGCTCCAAGGAGCCAATCATGGTGGGCCGGGGGAGGGCCCTGGGTAGGCACAGTTGCACTGTTCGGACGCATCCTAAAAGGATGTGTTTTCACAGCAAAACACCCTTTAAGGGCACATTATATGTGGGTTTTTTTAACACCCATTAAGCACACATTAGAGACAGATAGGTGCGGACGCGAATGCCCCTATCTGTCTCTAATGGGTACCGTTGTGCAGACGCGGTCCACCCATTCCGTTCTTAATGGGTGCCGCTGTGCGGACGCGGTTTCCCACATGTGTGCTTAATGGGTGTTACTGTGCGGGCGCTCTGTGCTAATAGCGGCTTAAAAAGCTGCCGCTGTGCAGATGCATGCTTCCACGTGTGTCTTTAATGGGTGTTTAAGGGCATGTGCAGAAGCACCTTGAGGGAGAAATTAGGGGCACATACCAATGTTTTTTTTAAAAAAAATTGATTCGTATTGAATCAAATGCAAGAAAATTTGTATTTGTTTGAATAGATCCCCTTCAAATGTAGTGGGATCTGAATTTGATACGAATGTTCATTCCCATAAGAATCCCATACACATGCATATGAATGCATACGGATCCTATAGGCTTCCCATACAGATCCCATAGGAAGCTTCATATGAATATATCAGAACATTTGACTCAGATTTGAATGTCAATCTTCAAATGTACCAACGCTCGATTTAAATTTGAATGCCTGAATTCAGTCAAATTTGTACAAATTTTGAATGCAACGAATATTCATGTGCATCCCTAGGAGAAACGTTACTCTTATGACTTCCAGCTCCCATGATCTTTAGCTAACTGCATGGAGGAGGAAGAGGAGAAGTTTTTGAACTTTTCTGTGAATGGAGAGGAATTTGGCTGAACCTCAGCGCGTGTTGAAAATTGTAAGTTTTGCAGAAAGGCCCAAATTTTGCAACTAGACCAGACTGAGGCCCTTTTTGCACTGGGTCTTACTCCTGAATATACTCTGGAGTAAGGGGGCTGGCTGTCCACATGCACTGCACTCTATGGCAGGCCCAGGTGTGACCTGCCATGGCCTCTACCAGCACGTAGGCAGCAGACCCCTATTTTGAGATGAGTTGCAGAGTAAATTCAATGCAACAAGGGACTGAGATACACTAACAGGGCCATTCTCACCATGTGGGGATTTCTAGCCACCTCTCCCATTTCTTAGTCAAACACTTTAACCACTATGCTCTTTGGATTCTCAGGGAAGTAGGTGCAATTCGGCACTGGATCAGCAAGCCTAGTAAGAGCCTCCCTCTGGTAGACTAGTGAGGTCTAAGCAAGGCTCTCCCCCCTAGATCCCAACCCCTTAGACCGCCCCTCCCTTAGACCTCTGATTAAAGATGGCGAACGGAGTAGCAGCATAATTCCAGAGCTCCGCTTGAGATCTCAAAAAACCCCCGCTACTGAAATAATACCACTCTATTTACACAACTTGACAAGTTGAAGGACTTCCACAGTAAGTAACCAAGACTTTCCTGATGTTTTTATTGCCGTAATTGCCATAAATCACCATAAATGGGAAAGAGAAAGAAACAAGAGAAGTCCCCTCCCGAACAAGAAAACAAGAAAAGGGTCAGTAGGAAACAAACAAGAGAAAACGATATCTCATTGACAGAGGCAATAAATTCACTTGCAGAACTTGCCTCACCAAATAAGTTTTCAGTTTTAATGGAAGGAGAAGTTTTAGAGGAAGGAAGATTGGAAGGAAAAGAAGCAGGCAGTATGCAAATGCCAAATGACTCGGCAGAAAGTGTCTTCGAGCTCTACAGTAAATTAGCACTGCTAACCCAAGATACTATAATTGCACTTGTAAAACAACTAAAGTGCATTGAAAGGGATGTGCAAGAAACAAAAGGACTCTTAATAAAACTAACAACCAGTCAGAACGTTCACTCTCAAGAGGAAACTGGGGGGCAGCCGGCATTAACAAACAAAGACTTTTCTTGTGGCAAAAATGCCATCAAAACAACTCCCCTATTATCTTTGGGACAACTGAAGCCTGGTATGGCCATAGAAAAACGTACCTTACAGTTAGTACCTTCTCAGATAGTACTAAATATCGGAAAGAAGGAAACTAACTACGGAAGATGGAATTCAAAGAAAAGAGTTGTGGCCTCTTTAAAGCAGTTGCTCCGGAGAACAGATAAGATTAATTTGGACTTTTTCTACTGGCTTCCGAGTGCGGGTTTCTATAAGAGACTGGTTTTCTCCTTTAACAACTCAGAGATACCACATACCCTTCTAAAATGGAAAACGTACCTGAAACAAAATTATGATATCCTTCCTCAAAGAGTCTTTAAAGAGACAGGCACATTCCCCACTGGGGTAAACACAGTTTATATGGAAGCGAATACAGCCAAGACTACTAGGCAACAGAAGGCAGAAGCATCACCCTCAAAAGCAAAAGCATCCTCCATCCAGCAGAGGACAAAAATAGAGTGGGATTCTGAAGAATTAGCCCTGTTTGACAACTTTGGAAACTTAAGAAAGGGGGACAAAATGGAAATAATAGATAGATTGGAACAATTTTTAAATATACTGAAACAAAAAGAACCAAGTTACCTACCAGTGGAAACAAATACAAATAGAAAAAATCTACCCCCTGCCAAGGAGATGGAGGAAAATAATAAACTAAATTCATCTAAACAGGGCCCAGCAGATCTTAGTCCACTCTGGAAAGAAAATCATCTAGAAATAGACATGCCAGTACCTCCCAATTTTGGATACAAGAACTGGTCCAAGAAAGAATTCCTGGATTTTCTGTATTTGCATCCAGAGGAATTGGGCACAAACAACACTACAGTTCCTCAACACTCAGGATGTACTTGTCCTTTAAACCCTTCCATTTTAAACAGAAACGGTTGTATAGTCAGAGATAAATGTGATGAGATAGTTTCTCAAGAGTGACTAGCAGGGTCCAACAAACAGAAGGTCCACTTTCTTAACCCCATCACCTTACCTGAGGCCGGGAATGAGACAGGGGCAGCTATTGGAGTTGCGTTGGGGAAAGGGAGGTATGGTGGCAACAGAGGGAACAGATGTTACAAAAGAAGACGGGATCGCTGTCTGAAAGCTATCCCGCCTCCAGTTCCCCCTGTTTCCCAGAATGGCTTGGAGAGCGGACCAACCATTCCACAGACCCTCACCTTGCTTCTTTGCAATGCCAGGTCGGTGAAAAATAAGACCCATATCATCCAGGATCTTCTCCTGGATGAGGATGCTGACCTGGCTTGCTTCACAGAGACCTGGCTGGGGGAGGACAGTACTGCTATATGGGCGCAGGCCCTCCCAGCCGGGTACTCTGTCAGTGAGCAGGTGAGGGGAAGTGGGCAGGGGGGTGGAGTGGCTCTGGTTCATAAGAACACCTTGACCTTGGCTAGGATACCTGTTCGGAATACATTCCAGTTTGAGTGTATGTACCTTAGCCTGAAGACCAGGGATAGATTGGGAATTTTGCTAGTCTACCGGCCACCCCGTTGTCTAGCAGACTCCCTGACCGAGCTGACACAGCTGGTCTCTGAGCTGATCTTGGAGACCCCCAGACTTTTAGTTTTGGGGGACTTCAACATCCCGCTCGAGACCAACTTAACAGGTGCGGCTCGGGAGTTCATGGATACCATGACAAACATGGGCCTATCCCAGCTGGTCAACGGGCCTACACATTGTGCGGGTCATACTCTCGATGCGGTGTTTTGTACCGAACAGGCATATCCGTGGGCGGAGGTGGTAAGCACCTCCGCATTGTCATGGACGGATCATTTCCTGGTCAAGACAGAACTGAGAGCCAATTCCTGCTCCTCTGGGGGTGGCGGGCCCATTCGAATGGTCCGCCCTCGAAGGCTGATGGATCCAATTGGATTCCAGAAAGCCTTAGAGGGTTTAATGGTTGGGAATGCCAGTGATCCTGTCGATGCTCTGGTTAGTACCTGGAACACCGATCTCACCAGGGCTATCGACATGATCGCTCCCAAGCGCCCTTGCCATCCCGCTCCTAATCGGAGGCCTTGGTTTACACCAGGGTTGAGGAGGATGAAGCGGTTTGGACAACGGCTAGAGCGCAGGTGGCGGAAGACTCGTCTCTTATCTGACAGAACTCGCCATAGGAACTTTCTTTGTTGCTATCGGGAGGCAATACGTGCAGCTAAGAGAGCTTTCTCTTCTGCACGGATTGCGTCTGCAGAGTCTCGTCCAGCAGAGCTGTTTAAGGTGGTGAGGGAGATGACGCAGGTGCCCCCTGCGCCAAATCCCTTACTTAACCCGACTACGGCCTGCTGTGACGCATTCAATAATTTCTTTGCAGACAAAATCTCTCAGATAAGAGCCGACTTAGATGCCACCATTGAAACAGAGTCGATAGATGAGGCGTCCAGTGATCCCGCCGATGTAATTATACTAGATCAGTGGCAATCTGTGAGTACCGAGGACGTGGACAAGCTGCTTGGCAAGATGAGGAAGACGACTTGCCCTCTCGACCCTTGCCCATCATGGCTGGCCGTCCAGGGGGGGGATGCATTGATGAGATTCCTTACGGATATCATTGGTGCATCCTTCAGGGAAGGACACGTTCCATCTTGTTTAAAGGAAGCGGCTGTTAGGCCGCTTCTGAAAAAACCTTCCCTGGACCCCCTGGATATGAGAAATTATAGGCCTGTGTCACTCCTGCCATTTCTGAGCAAGGTGGTTGAGAGGGCGGTCGCTCTTCAGCTCCAAGCTGTCTTGGATGAAGCCGATTATCTAGACCCATTTCAAACCGGCTTTAGGACAGGCTTTGGGGTTGAGACTGCCATGGTTGCCTTGACCGACGATTTGCGTCTGAGCATCGACAGGGGTAGTGTGACCCTGTTGGTGCTTTTAGACCTCTCAGCGGCTTTCGATACTATAGATCACGGCATCCTCTTGGACCGCCTGAGGGGGTTAGGTATCGGGGGCACTGCTTTGCAGTGGTTCCGGTCCTTCCTCTCGGGTCGGTCCCAGAGGGTGCTGCTCGGGGACTGTAGCTCCAGTAAGAGGAACCTCACTTGTGGGGTTCCTCAGGGGGCTATTCTGTCCCCGATGTTATTTAACATCTATATGAAGCCGCTGGGTGAGATAATACGGAGTTATGGTGCTGGGTGCTATCAGTACGCTGATGACACCCAAATCTATTTCTCCATGTCTCGCTCGTCGGCCTCGAATTCCAATGGCATCTCTTCGCTCAATGAATGTCTTCAAGCGGTAATGAGCTGGATGAGGAAAAACAGATTGAAACTGAATCCAGACAAGACGGAGGTGCTCACAGTAGCGGCCCCGAAACCAAGAATTGGGTTGCAACTTCCAGTCCTGGATGGGGTCATGCTCTCCTCCAGTGACTGTGTTCGCAGTCTGGGGGTACTCCTTGACTCGTCGCTCCTGATGATAAATCAGGTAAATGCGACGGTCAGGAGCGCCTGCTATCAGCTTCGGCTGATACGCCAACTGCGCCCTTTCCTGGAAGTAAAGGACCTCGAAACTGTTGTGCACGCACTGGTAACCTCACGCCTGGACTTCTGTAATGCGCTCTACCTGGGGCTACCCCTGTACTTGGTTCGGAAGCTTCAGCTGGTACAAAATATGGCAGCCAGGCTTGTTTCTGGTACATCTAGGAGGGACCACATTACTCCGGTTCTTAGGTCCTTACACTGGCTGCCTATTAGCTTCCGGTCCCGGTACAAGGTGTTGGTTATTACCTTTAAAGCCCTAAATGGCTTGGGTCCAAGCTATCTCAGGGACCGCCTTCTCCCATACAATCCTCCCCGCGCTCTCCGCTCCTCTGGGAGGAATTTACTGCAGCCTGTAAAATCCAGGCTTGCGGCGACCTCCCAGAGGGCATTCTCTGCTGTCGCCCCCAAACTCTGGAACGACCTGCCGGATGAGATCCGTCAGTTGACATCACTTGACAGCTTTAAAAAAGCTGTCAAGACGGCTCTCTTCCGGCAGGCCTTTCCAGATTAATTTTCCCTAGATAAACCATCCCAGCTCGGGCTTCCTGACCCCCTCATTCCCCTCGTGGACCCATAATAAATGTTGGTTGAGGAGCTCCGGAGGGATATTAGGGCTGTTGGCCCATTTAATTATGTTTTATATTTTGTCTTATATTTTTGATACTGTATTTTAATTTGTCATATTGTTTAATACTTTTTAAGGGGGGGGAGGGACCATAATGTTTTATTCTTATATGATGTTTTTATATTTATTGTTGTCAACCGCCCGGATTGGTTCGCCACAGGGCGGTATACAAATAAATATTATTATTATTATTATTATTACCTCCTCAGCAGGCAGAAGGGAGGGCTCTTCCTTCTGATTTGCTGTTCTGGCCAGTTCAGAATAGTCTTAGAAAAGAGTCTGTGCACCTTAGAGAACTCAATGTCAAAAGAGGAATGTATTAGCATACTCTCCAGCATCACAGATGCCCGTATGGGTGAGCATCTGCCTATGTGTGTCAGCTTGTGTGAGTAATTTCTCTCTCTCTCATACAGAGACAAGCACACAATAGGGAGATGAAATATGAAGAGGGGAGTTTGCACTGCTACACCCATGCCCCAGATCGGAATGTCAGCATAGCTCCTTTCGAATGCCATTTAGCACCATTTAGCACCATTAACTACTCTTGGGATGACCTTTCATGCCATTTAGCTGCATTGATGCTAGCAAAAAGCACTTGGCCAGCACCTTTGTTTCAGAACCTCCGATGCCTTCTTGCTAGTGAAAGGCTCTCACCACCACTAAACTGGGGCAAACTGGGAGGAGGATTCAGCTTGGCATTTAACCGCCCCTGGACAGCCCTACAGAGGAAAGCAGAAACTCCTGTAACGTCCACAATTGCGCAAAAGATTTGCCAAACCAGATTAAATAGGGCTTCTGTGTTCATATTGGCCAAGAGATGTTGGCTGCTGCACTTGAAGAACATCAAGTTCTTGTAGGGGCACAAGGTGGGATTCATGTGGCATTATTGCCCGGGTCCGCTTAATAGCACTCACCAGTATGAAGGGGTGGGTGTGGGTGTAAGTGCATGTATTTATTTAAAACATTGACATGCCAGCTGATGACGTTAGAAGCATCTTCATGCTTGTGACTTTCCTTTGAAGTCTGTAATGTGCAATAAATCTCTCTGAGCTTCAACCCAGAAGTAAGTCCTGCCACGCAAGATCAAGGAGGAAATCCCTGATGCATTATGGACTTCAAAGGTGAGCAAGTTGAATTCTGCTCTTCTCCTGCAGCCCCAGGCACCAGCCACAACCACTGTGTCCTTATCTGCTTGATTCTGCCCAAACGTCTGGTATACCCATCAGCACTTTTGTTGCCTGCTTCAAGCTATAGGCATTATCTGAGCTAGAAGGTAGTAGGAGAAGAGTGAGGCTGCAGCTGAAAGTATGCTTCTGGTCTCCCGGAACTGCACTTTGACGTACCAGGTCTGCCCGACCCCAGGGACCCTTACAAAAGGGCCACAAGGATTTGAGAGTAGGTGAAGGTTTTGCCTCCGGCTTCTGCTTGAGATGCCCAGAATCAATTGGTGGGCCACTGTGTGGGACAGGATGCTGGACTAGATGGACTGTGACCTGATACAGTAGGACTCTTCTTATATTCGTACATGAATAGTATCACTTCTGTGGTGGAGAGACAGGCAGAATGCCTCTGAAGGTCATTTGCAGGGAGTCAACAGCAGGTGAAGGTTTTGCCTTTGTCTTCTGCCTGAGATGCCCAGGAGCAATTGGTGGGCCACTGGGTGAGACGGGACGCTGAACTAGATGGGCTGTGGCCTGATCCAGCCGCGCTCCTCTTATGTTCCTATGTTCTTATGCCTCCCCCTGCAGTGCCCCCGTGCCAAGAAGGAGCTCAGGCCACAATGCCATTGCTCTACCAAACTGCCCAGTTGGCACACCCAATGAACCCCTCGGCCTCCAGGTTGCCTGGCAAACTCTGCCTGGCTCCATTAAGCCTATTGCTATGAATATCTAATGAATCCCTAATGACAAGGTCGTTAAATCAAAGTGTTAGCTCATCTTCCTTTTTTAAGAAGTTTTATTAGGTTGTTTACGTTGCTAAATGAGATTAATTCTTGATTCCAAAGCTCTGGAGGACGGGATGTTCCATCAGCCGGTGATGGAGGGGTAGGTCAGGGGTTGAGTGAAGGGGATTTCTTTGATCTTGATTTGAAAGTGGTTGGGGGGTGCTGACTCCCAAGAATCCCTTGGAGTCCCTGAACACATTTTTTAAAAAAATTAAAAATAAATAAATAAAAGAGCAGAGCTAAAGTGGCTCCAAAGGAAAAAAAAATCACCCACCCACTAGAATGCTAACCCAGCCACACTGACTGGCTGTCATTAAAACTAATGCATAAAGGCATAAAATTAAACGTGCAGCAACATCCGGCAAACGTTAAAGCCATCCATCACATTTTGAAAGGTCTGCATTGGACTCATTCTCAGAGCTCATTGGGGAGCCCGAAGCAAAGAAAATGCCTCTTTCTTCTCTCATTTTCCTCTGCAGATCAGGACCTTCTGTGCCAAGGGGGCCTTCCCTAATCAAATTCTAAACAGCCAATCCTTCTCCTTTTCTTTCTGTTTCCTCTTCCCTGTAAAGAATTGTTTGTGATGATCCTATTCTCAGTCATGGGCCACATCCCCATTACAAGCTTATTTTGGTTTCAAAATGTTTTCAATCCTCACAGACCCCACATCAGTTTGGCTTAACACGCTTTCCACGTGTTAAATCGCCCCAAAGCATTGTAAATGTTAACCCTCATTTCAACAGGTCTCACTCTGGATCGTGCGCTTGATACATGTTACATTTTTTACTGTGGGGACCCTACCATTTTAAGGGATGAGAATCCATGTTTAGGGTTTCCCTCTCCGAACAGCTTGCTTCCAAAGACAGTGATTTCAGTGTAAAAATCCAACCTTCACAGCAGCCACTACACTGTAGCGATTGAACCACTTCACAGCTGATAACAATGTTGCAATTTTGCGCAATTCTAGCTCTTTGGAGTTCTGACCTTTAAAGGGGAAAGGAAAGCAGCTGCAGGTTCTGGGAGATGTGTGAATGTTTAAAGCAAGGGGGCTTGAGTTGCCACTGCTGCTGTGTGCCCTGGGCAATGGGGAGAATCACTGGCTGCCCGCTGCCAGTTTTCCTCCATCCAGGCAAGTGGCAGCCACTCAGCCAGGCTTGGTGAAGGGGTCCGTTATGGGTGGCGTGTTCACGCCAGGAGGAAGAGGGCAGGGCAGCCCCGAAAAGCAGCTTTTAAAAAGTAGCCACTTGAGTCATGTACGCCATGTACAATCCTCAGAATCCGGATCGAACGTGATTAAGTTTAAAGTAATGGGAACAGGCAAATTCGCGTTTGCATCCGGTTCTATTATTTCGGTTTAGAGAAACCGAATTAAGCTTATAATGGGGATGCGGCCATGGAGTCCTTGGGCTGAGGGTCCTCATGGCCTTTCAGAAGGTCTCTGA
Source organism: Aspidoscelis tigris stejnegeri (assembly GCA_023333525.1). Lineage (NCBI taxonomy): Eukaryota > Metazoa > Chordata > Lepidosauria > Squamata > Teiidae > Aspidoscelis > Aspidoscelis tigris. Next base: position 4,272,258 of record JALMGA010000023.1, read on the forward strand.
AAAGTGTAGGAGTTCACATCATAAGGACATAAGAGGAACCCTGCTGGATTGGGCCACAGCCTGTCCGGTCTAGGGATGTGCACGAATTATTCATGGACGGATCAAATAGGGTCTTATTCATAGGGCCCTATCTGTCCACAAATCTGATAATCCAGTACCCGTAGAAGCTTCAGAAGATTCTTCTAAGGATACTGGATCTCCTGGGGCCTCCATTCCTGGGCCTCCCTAACCCAAACCTCCACCCCCACTGCCTCTCTGGGGTCCCCTTACCTGCTTCAGTGGTGCCCCAGGCCTCCTCCCAGGCCATTCAGAAAGCCTGTTTGGCATTCTGGCGGGCCTGGGAAGAGGCCTGAGCCACCACCGGAGCAGTCCTGCCCGCCCCCCCAGCACCACCTTACCTTTGGGGGTGTTCTGGTGGTGCCCCAGTTTTCAGTAACTGGCTTAGTGATCACACTCAAAGGGTGGCAATAAATGGCTTCATATCCAATTGGAGGAATGTTTCAAGTGGAATTCCACAGGGGTCTATCCTGGGTCCAGAGCTATTCAACATCTTTATAAATGATCTAGATGAGGGAATCAAAGGGATGCTGATCAAATTTGCAGATGACAAAAAGCTAGGAGGGGTTGCTAACACTAGGGAGGAGAAGGAGAGGAGTCAAAAAGATCTAGATAAGCTTGAACAGCAGGCTGTAACTAACAGGATGATATTTAATAGGGACAAATGCTCTACATCTTGGTAAGAAAAATGGTAAAAATGAATACAGAATGGGGGGAATTAGGCTGAGTAATAGCACAAAAGGCTCTGGGTGGACTGGTTGATCACAGGATGAACATGAGTCAACAATGTGATGCAGCCGCGAAAAAGGCAAACACCATCCTAGGATGCATTAAGAGGAGGAGTGAGTCTAGATCACAAGAAGTAATTATTCCTCTTTACTCTACCTTAGTTCTGGGCATTTCATTTTAAAAAAGACATTGACAAACTAGAATAAGTCCAAAGGAGAGCTAGCAAAATGGTTAGTAGTCTGGAAAGCATGTCCTATGAGGAAAGGTTGAAGGATCTAGGAATGTTTAGTCTGCAGAAGAGAAGACTGAGAGGAGACATGATCACAGTCTTCAAGTATCTGAAAGGCTGTCACAGTGCAGTGGGATCGTCCCTATTCTCACTTGCACAAGATGGCAGGACTAGAAACAATGGGATGAAACTTCAAGGGAGTCGATACAGATTAGATATTAGGGAAAAGCTCCTGACAGTGAGGCCAAATCAGCCAATGGAAAAGGTTGCCACGGGAGGTAGTAAGTTCTCCTTTCCTGGAGGTCTTCAAGCAGAGGCTGGACCTATATCTGTCTAGGATGGTTTAGGAAATCCTGCATTGAGCAGGCGGTTGGACTCAATGACCCTAGATGTCATGTCGCAGGCCAGTTGGGCAATAGGCAGACACTTGCATGGCTACTCAGTCCCAAGGATCTCAGGCGTTCTCGAAGTCAGTACCAGTCCAGGGTCTAGGAGTTCGGAAGTCAGCAAGAATCAGGTAGTCCAAGAAGTCAGCAGGTCCCAAGGAGTCCAGGATTTCAGCTCGGGTAACAAGAGGCTGTTCAGACGTTGTCTGCAACAACTGGAGGCAGGGTGAGCTTGTTCTTATATAGGAGAGTCAGAGCCACGTCCACGGTGCAGCTGGGCTAATCGCTCTGACCTCCTTTTCACCTGCTTCTGCTGCCTAAGCAGGCTATGAGAGAGCCTTTGATTAGGCTCCCTACAGGTGGACTCGTCACCAGAACTGTCTGACTGCTCCTCTGGACCCAGCCTTGGCTTTTCCATGCCTGCAGTGCTCTGTTGTGGCTGCTCCTCAGCCTGTGGTTGCCTTGCAGGCATTGCAGGCATATCCTCTTCCAACGAGGCTGAGCAGGGCATGACACTAGAGGTCCCTTCCAACTCAATGATTCTATGAAGAATATGGAAATCTCAGCCTGCTCTCAACTCCTTGCCTGTCTCTTCAGCATCTCACCTACCATTATGGGCAGCTTCTTCAAGTGGCTATGCCGACACATTTCTGCACAAAAGGCCCCATGAGGAGTGCACTCCTCCAGCAAAGGGCATGATGACCATCAGAGCCACCTCTGTATGCTTTCCAAAGGAGAACTTCAATCGCTGACCTATCAGACACCTTTGTGCTTTCAGATGGAACACACATCGTCTTGCAGTCCAAGATGGTACAGGCAGCAGTAAGGGGACTGTGTGGATTACTGAACCATTTCTTACCCAGCAAAGTTCCAAACTTTCATCCTGTGCCCAAAAGAGTGGACACAGCTAGAAAAGAAGAAGTTGGCTTTTCTACCCCACTCTTCTCACCCATTTAAGGGGACTCAAAGCAGTTGACAAACCTTCTGTTCTTCTCCTCACAACAGACACCCTATGAGGTAGGTGGGCTGTGAGAACTCAGAAAGAGAGCTGTGACTAGCCCAAGGTCACTCAGCTGGCTTCATGGGGGAGGGCAGAATCGAACCCGGCATTCCCAGATAGGAATCCGACTCCCCAACCACTAGACCAAGTGTGATGTACTGTCTGCTTCTAACTTTAATTTTGATTTCAAAACCAAGTTATGGGGATCACGTATTCTGATGTCATTCATGTACTAATGTGATGTGGTATTTATGTACCCTATTTGCATTTTTCAGTTCTGTACACAGTCATTAAATATGAAAAGTTGCTGTTTCCCTAGCTTGCCACCCATGGATAAACATACATGGGTGCAGTATTCTTGCTGCCTGGTTTTCTCGCCATGAATGATTGCAGCAACGGCCAATTCAAAATGCAGGGGCAAACAGATGAACAGGCTGAGCGCACATATGCACCCTTCCCTACATAAAATGAAGAGAAAGTCCATTAAGGCACATATCCGAGTGTCACTAGTGCCACTTAACTGAAATTTATGTCTGAACACAGATTTTGTCCTTAGAGAAGGGTAGAAGTGAGGAAAATGGCTCAAAGTCAGGCTTCTCTTAAATTTCTAGACCATCTGCAGAGCAACATGGTTAGGTATTCTGTTATTATTCTCGTAAGATGCCATCAAGTTGGAGCCAACTCGAGGTGAACGGATCCATGCAGTCTTCTCAGCAGCTTGAGAAGGGACTTGGCCTGGCTTCCTTCTCAGGTAAAACCAGAGGCCTATTCAGACTACAGCCCATAGTGCATGATTAGGGGAAGGGCATCCACACTTTGAGGAGGCTGTTACAGACTCCAGGCGCCCCCTGCCTTCCCAGAAGTTCCCTAATCATGCACCAGGTGTGGAGCATGAAATCGTGGTCCACACCTTTACCAACCTTACCCAATTACTTACCTGGTGCATCCAGGCAGTGGCCATTTGTGCCTCTTCCGGTGCTCCGGGGCCATCTGAGGTGCCATGCAAGTGGCTTGCACCTTAGACATGACTGTGTATGCACAGACCATCATGGCCATCATGGTGATGACACTGACAAATGTGCAGTCTCTCAGGGCACTGCAGCCAAAATGGCGGTGCCCTGAAGAGGACCAGCCCCACAATCAAATCAGGGTAAGTATTCGATCTTGGGGGCTGAGGATGGGTAACGTTGACAAGTGCTCCAAGTGTGAGCGCTGGTCAACATTGGTTTATTGTGCTCCTTTCCCGTCCAGTGGATGGGAAGGGAAGAGCAAAATCTCCCCAGAACTTGCAGACCTTTGCTTTCCAAGAAGGGGTTCTGGTAGATGGACATTCCTAGCCAAGTGTTGTTGTTGTTGTTCATGCTGGGTGCCACCTGAAGTATGGCTGAGCCCTGATTGACCACATGGGCAAAAGCATGGTTTTCAAAAGGAGCTTGGTCCTCAACTGCCCATCATTTGTGAACAAAGCCCCACCAAGTTATATGCTTTCATGAATTCAAGACTTTTGGAAACATGTTGCCAAAAGCAAAGTGAGAAACATATCACAGCTTTTCAAAATGCCAAGAAACATGGTCACTTGGTTGCAGATGCTCATGATTTGGAAAAGGAATAAAGCCTTCAAAAATCAAGTCAACCCCTAAAAGTGATGGAATAAATTATCACACTTGCATAAGCAAGGCATAAATTATCTGATTGGCATAAGCTCAGCATGGATTTATTTATATAGCTAAACTGCCAGTCAATATGCAAAAATACTGAGAAATCTCTAGGATAATTCCTACTGGGACGTCCAACATGTGGTCTTCTAGATGTTTCAGACTACACCACCCCATCACCCCTTGCCACTGATTATACTGGATGTTCAACAACAGATGGACGGTCATGGGAAGTTTTCCCATTAAGTTCTGCAATTACTCCATGATGAAGCCTACACTGAGCTCTCAATTTAGGCTTCTGCAAGCTCAGCCTGAAGTATCTTGGCAGCTTGCTGATTCATGTGTCCACCCATTCGCTTCCTTTGGAAATTCTATGCCGATTTTGAAAGCAGGCAAGGAACCAGGTAAGCAGGTAAGCATCCAGGAGAGCCAGCAAGCAGGTAAGTGGGCAAGAGACTTCATTACAGAGCATATGCACCTCAGAAGGGAATCCTACAGAAGAGGAAGGAGGACTATCCGCTTCCTAGGCAGCACCAAGGTGAGAGCACGCGTTGCTGTCTGTCTGCAGCCAATAGGACATAATTTATTTTTCATTTGCAAACAGCTGCATGTTTGTTTTGATGCAAATACAAACTACTTGATCAAATTTCCAGATGCAAACTGAGTCTTGCACATCTCTAGGAGAAACAGAATTTGCCTCAGGATTTGCACTGAAGGGCCAAGCCTACCAACCTGGGTCTGCATAGGTACGTTTTTCAATACATCTCACTGTAGGAAAGCAGCCTTCCTGTCTGCCCAGGGAACACAGAACCTAAGACCATAAGAAGTGCTGTAGCTGACCAAGCACAGCAGTTCTCGCAGAGAAGCCAGCCAGCTGCACGTGGAACCCCCTACTGGGGCACAAGGAGGACTCCTTGCTCTGCTTGTGATCTCACACCAGCTGGCCTCTGGAGGGAGATCACTTCCTACTGCTCTCAGGCCTATTGATAGTCCTGGCTTCCGTGAATATAAGAACGTAAGAAATTCCCCCAATGGATTGGACCCATGGCCAATGTAGACTAGCAGTCTGGTTTCATAGGGTCCAGCCAGTTGCCCAAGAAAGCTCACCAGCAGGACCTGAGCACACAACTTGCTCTGCTTGCAGGCTCCCATCATATGGGCTTTGAAAGCAAATCACATCTTAATTTCCATCAGGAGTTAGAGCCACTGGTAGCCCTGACTTAAAAAAAAAAAATTATCCAAGCCTCTTTTGGAGACAGTCAGATCCCTAATTATTCCTCTGTGGTGAAATTAGAGAGCAAATCCCTGCTGCAATGAAAGGAAAACACCTAAGAAACATGGCCGTGAGTATATTGATTTTATGTTTGCGAGAAGAGTGGTAACCTTTCTCTTACTAGAAGGGGAAGAAGAAGAGTTGGCTTTTCTACCCCACTTTTCTCAACCATTTAAGGGGACTCAAAGTGCCTGACAAACCTTCTGTTCTTCTCCCCACAACAGACACCCTGTGAGGTAGATGGAGCTGTGAGAGCTCAGAAGAGAGCTGTGACTAGCCCAAGGTCACTCAGCTGGCTTCATGGAGGAAGGAGGAATCAAACCCGGTATCCCCAGATAAGAATCCAGCTCCCTAAACGCTAGACCAAACTACTAGGTGGGTTCATGTATAGATAGTAGACCCAAGACTGCCATCTTTTGGTGGTTTTCATACGTTTTTCAACGTTAAATCATTCATAGCCCACTTGTCTCCCAAGGCATTCATAATTATTCTCTACATTTTAACCTCACCAAAATCCCATGAGGCAGCTAAAACTGCAGCAGGAGGGTGGCGGGTGCCTCACAGTCCATAGATGACCATGGGGCAGGGGGCAGAGGTGAAGTGGTCATCTGCAGCCAGCTTTTGATTGGCTGTGTTAAAGGCCATTAGTTGACATCAAAGCCTATCCATGCATTGCCTCCTTGTTCCTCTGTGTCCCTGAAACTGCCCAGCTTGAAAGGGGGTTCAAATCCTGAACTTCCAAGTCCTAGCAGAACATCAGGTACTATTACTAATAGTATTAGGTACTATTACAGTGCTCACTGAATTATGGTATACCTCATCTGTAGAACGGGGATTGGCTCCAAGAGAACTGGCATTTTTGAGGGTCTGAAAGGTCTTCTTGATGTTCTCGGTGGTCTACCTTATTGAAGGAGGTTGGGGTGAAAACCTCAAACCACACCCAGCCTAAGAGGCCACCATTCGAAGTGTCCTGCTGCCTCTTTCATTTCTACTCTTTAAAGGGCTGCAGAAGTGAGATTTCTCAGCTCCCTTAGGGGTTTGGCTTTTTCTATGTCACCTGAAAATAGAGCAGTCCTTGGGCGGTAGTGAGTCATTGCCATGATGTGGCTAGGATAGAGCCATCCACATTTTCAGGCCCCTGATCTGGTCCTTTGATGTTGGAATGAATGACACGGAGGCGAGGATGGAAGATTGATGTCTGTCTTTACTAGGCTACACAGTTGCTCATATCTCTTGGCTGAGCTGGCTCGTGGTGTCCCCGTGAACCACTTGCGTAAACCATGTCCTTCAGCATGGTGCATGTTTGTGCCCTAGTAAGATTAGAAGGGTCAGCATGCTCCGAGCGCTTCCTTATGCTGAGGTTTGCCATCCAAGCACGGAAGTCAACCCCAAACTTTGAGGCCAGAAGGTCACCTGGAACTCCAGCTCTGCCGGTGTAATTTCAACCACCTTAAGAAAATGCTTGGACGCTCAGGCTGTGGTCACACCTAAGGCTTAATCCATCTTCAGTCCACTTTCAGAGCGAGAGAATGCACAACCAAAGTGAGAAGCTGTTTTCTCTCAATGTTAAACGACTCAGAAAATTCCCCTCTGGGATAGATAATGTGGAAAGAAAATTCCTGGTGAATTTGCTGATGTGTTCTCTGGCTCTGAAGGTGGACCGAAGCTGGATTAAACTTTAGGTCTGACCACAGCCTAGGGAAGTGCATGATTTTTTAAAATTCGTATTTGTTCGAATAGATCCCCTTCAAATGTGGTAGGATTCATAGTTGATACAAATGTTCAGTTCCATATGAATGCCTACGAATCCCATACAAAGTTTCATATGAATGTATCAAAACATCCAATTCAAATTCAAATGTCAATCTTCGAATGTGCCAGCATTCAGTTCAAAATTTGGGCAAATTCATACGAATTTTGAATGCTATGAATATTCATGCCTATCACCACCACAGCGTCATTCACTTTCCACAAACGATTTCTGGATTAGAGGAAATTCAGCAGCAGCATATCAGAAGGTCCTGGCTAAAAGTCCTTCCCCAATTTCAGCCTCCCGCCTCCTTTTTGCCCCTTGTTTGCTCCTTTGGTGCAAATGAGTATCTCAGAGCTCCGACGGAGCCTCTCTTTGGTGCCTTTTTAACCCTTAATATTTTTTCCCATTTGTGATGCTTTCCATAATGAACGGCCCCGCGATCGTGCGGCCCTGTGTTGTCCTGGAAGAGGGACGTAATTAAAAAGGGAAACGAGGACGACATTGTAAAATGTTCAATTAAGTTTATCTCATTACAGCAAACATTAGAGCGGAGCTAGGCCTTTTCATATTTTATACCACATTTTCCCTTTCAGATCACATTTAAAGAGCAGGGGTTTAATTGCAACCTGCTCCTCTAGAGGAGGGGGGGAGGAAGGAGGGAGAAATATTTTGTTAAACACGCCGCTTATTAATGTTCCTGGCTGCTCATTTGACTAACGGGAAATTCCAGTCCTGTTAGCACAGCGTGGTTCCCTTCTGAAGGCTTTAATGATACAAGAAGAACAATAACACTGAATATAGCCCTCCATTTTTCCCTGCCCAGCTTGTCCAGCTCACCTGCAGCTGAATACAGAGGTGGGAAGGAGTGGAGTGGACTTTGAGGGGGGGAGAATAAAGTGCAGAAACTTTTAAAATCCTATCTTCTGTCCTCAGCTGCATTATTCACACCTACATTGTAGTCCACTTTCAGAGCAAGAACATCAGCAAAATGACGAGCTGTTTCCATTCAATGTTATTAAACTCAGAAAATCCACATCGAGGTAAGATAATATGGAAGGAACACGGCTGGTCACTTGCTGACGGGATGGGCTCTCTTGTTCTCAAGTTGGACGACTGAACCTTTTGGTCAGCAACTGGTGGGCTAAAGCCCACTTCTGGATCATGGCCCTTTCTACACTGGGTATTATTCCAGATTGTATTCCAGAATAGGAGGTCGTCATCTGGAAATTATTGCAGACTCTGTGCAGAATATGGACAGGTCCCATTCTGAAATATAATCTAGAATAAGGCCCAGCGCAGAAAGCAGAAGAGTTGACTTTGATACCCCACTTTTCTCATGCTTAACGGGGCTCAAAGCGGCTGGCAAACTTTCTGTTCTTCTACCCATAACCGACACACAGCAAGGCAGGTGGGACTGTGAGAGCTCAGAAAGACAGAGCTGTGATTAGCCCAGGGTCACCTAGCTGGCTTCATGGAGGACTGCAGAATCAAACCCAGTGACTATGAGTTATGAGTCCAGCACTTTAACCACAAGACAAAACTGAAGCAGTTGGGGCAGAATCATTATCTATCTGAGCATCAGAAGAATACCATTACTTGCTTCTCTGGGCATATGCAGCACCAAAAATGCCTCATAGCTGGGATATGAACACACCAACATCATCTTCTCCCACGTTCCCACACTATGGCTGCATCCCCAAAAGACCTGTTTGCCTCTCTAGTCTCCCTCTACTGTCACTCTATTCAAGCGGACTTTAAAAGTGCCCTGCACTTCCAGAATAAGTGTCCGCATGAGGCTCAGCAAAACGCGCGTTTAAAATGTATTTTCTGTCCCCACGGAAGCGTGTTTTCTTTCCCTGCATCTTTTTCTCCCCACCCCCTCTCTTGTTCAAAGGAAAAATAGCCATCGGTTCTCTGTTCGCCTCCCAGATCTCCATTCCCCGAAATGGCTTTCCATGCCTGCTGTAGCCATTGGCCAGGTGATCGTTTGCTCATTCACTCTTAGCATTTTCACAGAACACTGTCTAACGGTGACTAGCAATATACGCATTTCACGCCTGATAACAATGTTGCCATCCATCCACTTCACGCCTGATAACACTGTTGCAATTCTCTGCAATGTTGCAATTCTCTGCAATTCTGGCTCTTTGAAAGTTCTGTGCTTTAGAAAGGGAAGGGAAGCTGCAGCATTTCTGGGAGATGTGTGAATGCTTTATGGCTGTGTGTGCAGGCAGCAATCCCTACCCCTTTTGCCACGGAGCGTCCCCAAGGTAAACGCTGCGAGGAAAACCCGTGACTTCCAGAAAGAGCGCTGAAACTCTTCTTTAAAGGGCATGTATTTTGTTGCGGGTTTTCCTGCTTTTGTAGCACTGGAAGCTCATTCAAAACCCTGGCATGAGGGCACTCAGAGGCAAAAGATTTTTAGCAAACTTTAAATTGCTTGGGGACACACCCTATTTGGTATTTATAGATAAAGTGGAGATAATGCAATTCCCAGCCCCTGTTGGTAGTGATAGCCCTGCCTATCTGTGGTTGTTGGAAAAACCTCAAGACAGTGGCATCATTTGCCAGGTTTTTGGACAGGAAGTTCCTTCCATAGCGGGCAGGCGGGCGGGCTCATTTGTTCGTTCATTCATGGGGAGAAAAAGCTATAGCCCCATTGAGCCAAAGGTCAGGGCAAAGAGATGTGTCTTCACTGCCTTCCTTAAAACGTATTGTGAATGTGCCTGGTGCACCTCAAGGGAGAGACTATTCCATAGCCTAGGGTCCATCACTGAGAAGGCCCTCTCCAGGTGCCCACCCCTTACTACAGAAGGTGGTGGAGCCTGTTCCAGGAGCAGCCGCAGGCCATGGAAGCCTTCCTGTGAGGTTTCCAGCCCACTCTGTGCCATGGGAACATCAGATAGGGGCTTCCAGCTGGAGCTGCCCCTGTCTCCATACAACCTACTTTGCAAGCTGCCATCATGCTTGTCCACTTGCCAGCTGCTGACTGAAATTTGCCTAAACGTCTAAACTTTTCCATTGGAGAGAGAATAAACTCACAAGCTTAAGTACTTAATACCATAATTTGTCTCCTCTGTGATTATTAGCAGGGCAAGAAAGCCAAATTGGATTAAGGCCACCCCATAGAGGTAACTTTTCCCACAGCACAGCCAGATCAAGACGCTCCAGCCAGTGGTGTTCTTTGTAAAAGGAACATAGGAAAACATATGGGACATGATAAATGTAGCAGCTCAGTCATGGCCAGCAGCTGGGGCAGAATCATTATCTATCCCAAAGGTGGATTTTCTTAGTTATTTAACACTGCAAGAAAACCGCTTGTCACTTTGCTGAAATGGGGCCTATTTGCCCTACAGCCCAGAGTGCATGATTACAGAACTTCTGGGGAAGAGCATCCGCACTTCGAGGAGGCTGCTACAGCCTCCAGGTGCCCCCAGCCTTCCCAGAAGTTCCCTAATCATGCACTAGGTGGGCTCCACACCTTTGCTAACGTTAATTACTTACCAGAGGCCTTTTCGCACTGGAGCTCCATTTGGAAGCCTAACGGCTGTAGTGCAATAAAGCTAGGGCACGCAGGGACGGATGCCTCGTTCACACCTAGGCAAGTAAGGGATGTGTTCCCACGTCTCCCTTACCTGCCTATGTGCAAATGGGGAATCGGCCCCCACATGCCCTAGCCCGAAAGGCTGGCACGGGGCAGGATGCCCCTCCCAGATCTGCTGCCATTGGGCTGTGTTGGCCAACCGGCTGGCAGGCTGGTCCTGGCCCGTCCTGGGGTCCTGCCAGATGTAGCCAAACTGTGTGCCTCACATGTGATTTACCTGGTCACCTCCAGAGACCAGACTGGAAAGCCTGGGGGTGGGGCTTGCTAGTTCGGTGTGCAGTGTTCTGGCCTGTGATTGGTTTGAATGCCAGCTGCCAGGGACCCCCTAAGTGCTCACCAGCACCCAGGGGAGTCACGTCCTCCCCTCAGCCAGGTGATCACTTACCTTTTCAGACCCTCTGGACCAGTGTGGTGGCATGAACCCCTGGGTGAGGGCTACTGCAGTCTGATAGGGATTGCAACAGCAGGCATGGCAATGGGACAGGCCGGGTCGATGTTGCCCCACCCCTGACAGGGCCTGCCAGCTGTTGAGCCAAAATTGGGCCAATGGCGGCAGCCGAGGGCGGGGCCCACAGCTGTCCGGCAGGGAAAGTGTGAATTTCTCTCCCTGCCGGACAGCTGTGGGACGGCCTGGGACGGGTGTAAAGCATGATTTCGTGCCTTACCCCTGGAACGCAATTAGGATGCCTGTGAGGGCTGGGACAGTTCCGGACGGAACCGCTGGCCCAGTAGAGCGAATGCTCTGTCCCAGGGCTTGCTCCATTGCGTCCCACTGGCCGTAGTGTGAATAGGCCTCTGGAGCATCCAGGCATCAGCCATTCGCACCTCTTCCGGTGCTCCGGGGTCATCTGAGGTGCCACACAAGAGGACCTCATGAAGAAGACCAGCTCCAGGATTGGTCACAGGTGAGTGACCGATCAGACAGGGCGTGGGGTGTAAGTGGGTGATCGCACTCCTTTCCCATCCAGCAGATGGGAAGGGAAGTGTGAAACCACCCATATTCTCTCACTCTGAAAGTGGACTGAAGCTAGATTAAACCTTACAGGTGACCACAGCCTTATTACTTGCTCAGGTAAAGAGAGGCATTTTCATCAACTGCCTGGATTTATAAAGGAAAGGTGGTTAAGGCACTTCAGAAAGGAGGCTTTTCCACATCTTGGGTGCCATCACAGAGAAGGCCCTCTCATGGATGACCTGTAATGTATCCTGCTCCCCAGAATCCTTAGAGTGTAGAAAATTTCCTTTTGTCTGTCTGCCTGCCTCTGTCTGTGTGTCTCTCTCACTGCAGCAAAGGCCATTGCACATACATAAAAAGACTGGTCCTAAAGGTGCAGGAAACGAACTGATAAAATAAATGAACCTCAGTCAAAGGTTGTGGCAGTAAAAAAGAGTGGTTAGTGCTACCCATTGTGTTGATGGAGAACGTTTGATATCTCGCTTATATTCAGAATGTACTTCTTAATATTTTGATTGAATATGCTTGTTATTATTTTACAATGTATTTTCCAAAGCTGTTTCCTTCAACTGCCTATTAGATATCAAGTATTGCATTAAAGATGATCTAATTTGAAAACCCTCAAACCATAGAGGATTGTAGACATTACATTTATTATTTTATCACTGCATATGATACCACTTTGTCTTGTACTGAAATATCTTGACAGCAGCAGCTCTTTTCTTCACAAAACTGAAATCTTAAAATGGAGACGGTGATTTAAACAGCCTTAAATAAAATTTATATGCCCCATATTCTAAGCAGATTTGCAAATATGAAAGTTCTGTTTTATGCATTTTGACCTCAAGTTGGTATTTCCCCACAGACTTATCTGGAAGTGGAATGTTCCTAATTTCTTTTGCAAAGAGTGAAAAATGAAACCCAGGTTCCTTTATCTAATCTGCTATTCAGTTCATAAGCTACATAATATAATCTAAAACTAGGGAAAGAAAATCCTCCTTTTTCTTACCATCATGCAATGTCACACTTTGAATTCAGCATGCTTTTTTTCCCATATAAAATGTAATAAAAGTTTGTGCTGGTTGAAAGCTGTTTGGGGTTACAATTTAATAAATAAGTACTTCTTTTAACAAAAGAAAATCTGTAGCTTGTAAGCTGCAGGCAAATTGGAAGGTAATTAAGGCTGCGTTCAGACATGACAAAAGGTTTGGCCCTCGTCTTCCCAAAGCTTTTCCATGCTACCTTTTTAACCACAGAGAGGGGTGTGTGAGCAATCCCATCTCAAAGCCTTTCCAGGCTGTAATCAGACAGAGCAAAAGCGGTGCCCCAACGCCCCTCCAAGAGATAGTGTTTGGCCCTCATGTTCCCAACACTTGTCTATTTGAACAATCCTAGCACAGAATGTTTAGGGAAGCGGGGGACAGGGAGACTGGCCTGCTGTGTGAACAATCCCAACTCAAAGCCTTCTCTGAACTGCCTCTTTTCTTTTGCTATTCCTTTGGGTCTGATCACAGCCTTTACTTCCCACTCAAAGGCGAGACCTGAAATGGAACATGGGGGCCCCCAGCTAAGTCAGGAAACATGGATTTCTTGTCCCCAGCACCAAAACAGTCCCAGTATGCCATGTGCAAACTGCAGAGCTTGGGAAGGAGTCAGTATGGGTTTTCCCAGTTCAGTATTGCCCAATTCAGCACTATATGTGTGGGAGCACAGAGGGACCTCAGAGAGACAGTGGGCGTGTCCCCATGCACCTTTTGGTCCGAATCGAAATCAGTTTTTAAGCAAGGGTCATCCCCATGCACTTTTGATTTTGTCTGATTTCCAAATCGCCCAAACCTGTACCAAACCCACGCCAAATGTGGTACCCGAAAAAAGTCTCACCACGGTTTGGTGTCCCGACACGCATTGCTTTGCCAGCCGAGACTGCACGTGGGGATGACCCTGGGCTATTTGGGGAGGAAATTGGCGCTCACATCAGCGGGAGGTGGGGTTTCATGTCCTGTGCCTGCCGTTCCTGCCCTCTGCGTTGGAGATCACAACCGCTGATATTTTTTGGGAATAAATGGTGTTAAAGCCGAAACGATGAGGCGTCAAACGGCCTTTGCTGCCCCATAATTTTTATACAAGTATTCCAACCCCCTTCCCTGATCGCCAAGGCAGGTAGGATAACGGCTTGATTTTCCACTTGCTGCGTGTTCTCGCAGTTCCTGGGAAGAGTGGAGGTGCGCAAAAGTGCTCAACCACCACCAAACCTCATAGTAGCTTTGGTTTTTAAAAATTATTTTCCCCATTTGGTCCCGCTAATGGGGGGGGTGCGGCATTTGTAGCAGGCGGCACAGGGGTGGAGCGACATCAATCCAGCTTCCAATGAGAGGAGAAGAGGCAGAGAGGAGGGGGCGCTGCTCCCCTGTGCCAGAGTTTGGCGCAGTTTGCATGAGGATGGCTGAATCCACACCCAGCCCAAACCCAGCCCACATTGCCAGAATGGCATGGGGATGGGCAACATCTGTTCTTGGACCAGTGCCCAGTCCAATGCGTGCCCAATCAGACCCAAACAGCTTGCATGGGGATGCGGCCAGTGTGTCCGCATGTCCCCATCCCCAACCCTTCTTTGATTCATCTTTTCTAGCACATAATGCTTAGGAGGGGAGGAGGAGCAGGCATGTGTGAACAATCCCACCTCAGAGCCTTCCATAAACCACCTCAGAGGTGCTTTCCGCCCCCCTTTTGCTCTGCCAGGTTACAGCCTTTGATAAAAGCTAGAACCATCACGTGTCCATGATGAGCACAAAATCAACTGACTAGCCAGCCACCACAGCTACAGCAACAGCAACAGTTGGTTGAGCAAATGACACAAAATCCTTTGTGAGAAAACAGTTTTTTTTCTCTCTTACTACAGATTTTCCCTTCCCTGAGTACTATTATAAATTAGAGCCGCTGTGAAGAAAACAACAGATGTTTTCTTCTCCTCAGAAATAAAACTAGTATGGGAGAAAAGGGGCAAAGCCCTCTCAGTGAAGCTAATTTTTCCACATTTCTCTAGGTCTACAGACATCATCTTCCCACTCCTGTGGCCTCATCTTCCTTGCTCACTCTTCCTTGTTCTCTGCCAGTCTCCCTCAGCTTCATGCTGGTTTAGGGGAGCAAGCTGACAAGAAACAAAGGAAGCTTCCATTTTTTGGCAATGCTCCCACATCACCTCTTATTATCAGCATCGCTAAAGAGCCCCCAAAGTGACTGTACTTTTTTATCCCTTGCAAAATGTGGGATATAAAATCTAAATACCATTTAAAACTGGAGACTTTACTGTCAGGATAAAAAATTATGAGGAGCCACAGTCGTAAAGTGTGATGTTCGTTCCATGGCCGCGCACACTCACTCGGCGGCTTCCTCCTTGGCCTCTCTTAGTTATTAATTATCTTCTTATCCACCCACAAACTTGTCATTTTAGTCAGACTAATTGCTCTAGAAGGTTGCCAGTCACACAGAAAAGGTCAGGTTGGAATGGTTTTACCTCAGAGCTAGTGGCTGCTTTTTCTTTCCAAAAAGACGAAAACTGGAAGTGTCATTTGTGGGGAGTCAATCCAAGTTCAAGCATTTATCCCCAAGATTGTGGAGCAGTTATCAAGAATTCAGATATTTGACAAATTTTAATATGAAAGTGAATGTCGGTACTTGATCCAGGATTCTGTGATTTGATCCAATGTCATTTGGCCATCGGGTAGCAGAAAGAATAAAAGTAAGAGATCTCTTCATTTCATGGCCCTAGAGCTATATGTTTGACAGACACACATAGCCTTCCATCAAGACCACCAATTTGTTTAATCTTTCACAGAAAAATAGCTCTAGGAATCAGAAAGGACGGCTGTTTTCCTCATGTGCTGGTTGCCAATGGGTGGTTGTGGGAGATTTCTGCTCAATGCCCTGGGAACTCACCTGTGATCTACCGTATCTCCCAGGTTCTTTAATATCTATATGAAGCCACTTAGAGAGGTCATCACGAGTTCTGGCACCCAGCTGGACAGAGTCCAATAAACTGGAAGGTGGAGGTGCTGTGTGTCACAGGGTCTTGTGTCCATACCTTGGCCCTGGATGAGACAAACCCCCTGCATGATTTGGGGGTGCTCTTAGACTCAGCACTAACACTTGAAGCTCAGATGGAAGCAATCTTGATGAAAGTCTACTTCCAACTATGTATGGTTCATCAGGTCTTCCTGGACAGAGGCAATCTGACTACAATGATCCACACTCTGCCAACTTCCAGACTGAGCTACTGGACATGGTTCAAGTTACTAGCATTAACCCATAAGGCCCTAAATGGCTTGAGCATCAGGATGGGCACAAATACTTGAAATATTCATTATTCATACAAATTCGTTTGAACTCGGACACTTGTATACAAATCGAATGTCCAGCCATCCGCATTTTAGTATTCATATGAATATTTTGAGTTGTCCATATGAATAATTCGGACATTCATATGTGTTCAGATAGATATGCATCGCATACTCCATGAAGTCATTCACAGCCTTGCCCAAAGCAGAGGTTCTGGTTTTCTGCAGCCAGAAAGTGTAGTGGGGTTTGCACCTCATTTTGGACCAGAGAAAGTTCCCCTTTCACCTGTGAGGGCTGCCTCCATAGGCACAAAGCCCCCAGCATCAGACCTTGGGCTGTCAGGATGAAATGGGGCTACAGAGTGTCATTCCGGAGCCATCAGAAGCCTTACAGGCGACCCTGGCCTTGCGTGCTCATCATATCCGTGCTGTAGATGCCTGATGAATGAGGCCTCTGTTAGTGACTGGCTGCTGGGAAATGGGTGACAGATAGACCTGTCAGTGCTGAGGTGTCACTCGCTTATTGTGAGGGATATACGTGGTTGCCGGGCTACAAAAACAAGGCGCCCTCCCTGCATCCTACAGAGAGCAAAGCACAGAGGCAAGGGTCGCTGAAAGGCAGTTGAAAATTAAATGTGAATAGAAGGAAGGAGGGAAGGAGGGAAGGGGGAAGGAGAAAGAAAGAACGAATATTGTGCTGCCAGAGAAGTGACAAATCCATCAGGGAATGGGACCAGACCCACATGCCACAAGGCACATCAAGCAATGAAATCTCAACAAATTATGCAGCATTTTGCGAGTGGCATTTTGCCAAAGAAGCGCTTTCCAATCACTTTGGCAGTAGAATAACCTGTGGCATGTGTTGTTGACACCTTTCTTTCCCCCTGCAGACTGCCTTTTTATCACCCAAAGCCCCCTTCCTGCAATGCCATCTAATCACCCCACCCTTATCTTCCAGTGGGCCTCTGATGCCAGTTGGTTTCCTGTCAAAACACCTCACTTGCGTCACCACGCACGCACACACGCACATGGATCTTTTTTTACTACACTTCTGGAAGCATGAAAACGAAAGGCCCCTGGCAAGTAAAAGATGCATTCCAAACACATCCTTTACCTGCCTACGTGAGAATGGGGAAATGTTCTCAGCCCGTTCGGGCCAAAGACCCTCCACTGGGCTGCTCCGATTGGCCAGGGGCAGGCAGCCCAGGGGCCTCTTTTCCCTCAGCTCCCGCTGTCTCCAGGAGCCGAGATCGTGCCTTCTAGGGATTGCAGGACACACATCCTACACCCCCCAACCCACCCCAGGGACGCACGCACACAAATGGAGCTTACCTGTTCGGCGCCGTGCAGCAACTGAGACAATTGGGCCAGGAGCGCTCTGCGCATGTGTGCAGGGCACTTCCTGATTGGTCAGGCACCCGTGCATGCACCCCCTTCTTTTCTTATGTGTTTCTCTTCTCTGTGCAATTAATTTTAAAAATAATAATAATAATAAATTTGCAGAAAAATGCTAGATAGAGGAATCATGCACATAAACTGAGGAGAAAAGGGGAGGTGCCTCATGAACTCTGTGTATGCCAGCCTCGCCTAGACATTAGCCAAAAAACTGGACCCACCCACCACAGCACGGTTCAGCCTCCTTTAGCCCACCCCCCACCCCTCGCTCACACTGAGGAAGAGAAGACAGCCTGCATGCCTGAATGGGCTGAGTCCTCTGGAAAAGAGGGCTCCGTTTAGAACAGTCTAACTGGGGTAGGTGGGCTTGGAAAATGAACTGAATAAAAATGATGTGAGTAATGCAACCAGAAGATGACCTGAAGTCATCTTAAACTAAAGGTGTGACCAGGGCTGGTACCATTAAAACAACAACAACAAAGGTTTCGACAAATTCAGAGGAAGTCAGGGTTATTAACGCTATTACTCAAGCTAGCAGTAGGAAGTAGTTTGCCGCCAACCCCAGCTGCTGGGAGATTGGAACCAGAGGAAGCTGGGTGCTCCAGTGTTCCTGGTGGGCATCCATATGAACCTGGTTGACCCCTGAAAGAAAAGACTGCTGGACTCGATGGACAATGGGTCCAAGCCAACGGGACATTTCTTATGTTCTTATGCGTCTGGTTGGCTTCCCTGTTCAGTTGATCGACTCCTGGATTAGACGTCCCTTTGGGGCATATTCAATGCAATATACCTCTACTTAAGCTTCACTGAAGTCTACACCAGAGCTACCAAGGTTTTCAGATCCAGCGCATCTCTATATCTGACCCATTGAGATCCATAGGCAGGACATCTCTGATTAATTCCCATTGGATCTCTACAAGTGCCAGTGTAATTTGGAAGGGCCTTGTCTGCTGTGGCACCCAGCTAAAGGAATGCTCCTTTGAGATATGACAGGGACCAGTGCTGTTGAATTTTCAGGGCCTGCTAAAAACAGACTTGTCCACTCTGGGTTATGATGTTTACTGTAATAGATTCCACAACTCACTACCACAACCCCTGGTTCACACTGAAGGTTGGGGGATTGGAACTCTGGAATAGTCTCTATACAATGTTGAGTCTTTTCCATGAGCTCCAAGATCAGCCCCTGTTGGGAAATTTGCTCAGCCTGTGAATTATATGTTGGAGGTCCAAAGTAAATGAACCAGTGAGGTGCCTTTGAAATACTTGCTCCTGGAACCTTGTCTGTTCCTGTTCAGAGTATAACTAGTCTTGTGTTTAGAGTGTCGGATTCTTCTCTGGTAGTCTCCCAAGCTGACTTCACACTTCTTCAGCCCTAGGTGACCTTGGGCTAGTCACAGCTCTCTTCTGAGCTCTCAGCCCCATACCTACCTCACAGGGTCCCTGTTGTGGGGAGAAGAATAGAAAGGTTGTCAGCCACTTTGAGCCCCCTTAAGGATGAGAAAAGTGGGATATGAAGACCAATTCTTCTTCTTCTTCTTCTTCTTCTTCTTCTTCTTCAGCTGGATGCCCTTGGGCTAGTAATAGCTCTCTTTCTGAGCTCTCACAGCCCTACCTACTTCACAGGGTGTCTGTTGTGGGGAGATGAATGGAAGCTTTGTCAGCCGCTTTGAGTACCCTTCAAATAGTGAGGAAAGCAGAGTATAAAAGCCAACTCTTCTTCTTGATTTTCGCAAAGGTTAGGATCGGCCAAAATGGTACAGAATTCCAAAATTCACAAAGGCTGCATCCCCAAAAGACTTATTTGCCTCTCTAGTCTCCCTCTACTGTCACACTATTCAAGCAGACTTTAAAGTGCCCTGCACTTCCGGAATAAGCATCCGATGAGGCCCAGCAAAACGCGGGTTTAAAACACACCTTCTGTCCCCATGGAAATGTGTTTTCTTTCCTTGCATCTTTTTCTCCCCGCCCCCTCTCTTGTTCAAAGGAAAAATAGCCATCGGTTCTCTGTTTGTCTCCCAGATCTCCATCCCCCAAAGTGGCTTCCTGTGCCGGCTGCAGCCATCAGCCGGGCAATCATTTGCTCATTCACTCTTAGCACTTTCACAGAACACTGTCTAAATCTACCCGGTAGAGCAGTGGTGACTTTAAATACACCCACTTCACCCCTGATAACAATGTTGCAATTCTCTGCAATTCTGGCTCTTTGAAAGTTCTGTGCTTTAGAAAGGGAAGGAAGGGAAGCTGTAACATTTCTGGGAGATGTGTGAATGCTTTATGGCTGTGTGTGCAGGCAGCAATCCCCGGCCCTTTTGCCACGGAGCGTCCCCAAGGTAAATGCTGCGAGGAAAACCCTTGACTTCCAAAAAGAGCGATGAAACTCTTCTTTAAAGGGCACGTATTTTGTCCCGGGTTTTCCTGCTTTCGTAGCGCTGGAAGCTCATTCGAAACCCTGGCATGGGGGCGCTCAGAAGCAAAAGAAGATTTTTAGCACACTTTAAATTGCTTGGGGATGCACCCAAAATCAAGGGAAGTGCCAAACAGTTGATTTTACATCTCCTTCCCTATTTTGGCCCTTTGGCATCTCCAATTAGCTGTCTAGCATTGGCAAACTGGTGAAATGTATTGGATGCCTTTTTTCCCATCACAAGGAAGTATCATAAACCTTCCTGAATGAATACGCAAAATCAGACTGATGACTGTGTATATAGAATGATGCCTCTGCGTGCCTGATGTGAATGACAATGCCTATTTCACCTGCTGCTAAATTATAATCAGGTACGCCTGTTGTGACTTACCGAATTGGGATGAATCTATGACAGCTACCAATAATATTGCTTGGACGGCCGTAGATCATTGTTTTTAATGGAAAGTCTAAGCTGTTTTGATTGTACACTTTAACAGAGATGTTTTAGCATTGCTATTAACCACCCTGAGATTTTCAAATAAGAGACAGCACAGAAATGTTTTAAATAAATACCGGAATATAATATGTCAGTGCACAAAATGTGAATAATACACTGTAATACAATTGGCGTTCAGCAGTATTGGTGGTGTATCTCCCTCGGTTTTGTGATAATATTGGTGAAGGATGGGAGTGGCTATAGCTCAGTTTTGGAAAGCAGGGGGCTGCAGGTTCAATACCCAGGCTCTTCCCAGGAATAGGCAATGGCAAACCACTCCTGCATCTCCACCAAGAAAACTGCATAGAGGGTCCCATGGAGTCTGGAAGCAGCTGTGCCTTAGTGGTAGGGCAAGCTGTCTAGAAAGCAAGGGATAGTCAGTTTGATCCCCAGCCTCTTCCAGGGAATGGGCAATGACAAATCACTCCTGTGTCTCTGCCAAGAAAGCTGCACAGAGTTGCCCATGAAGTCAACCAGGATTTGGTCATGACTTGGTGGCACCCCAAAACAACAACAAATAGGTAAAAGAACTGAAGTCCACACAAGATGGCGTATCTGGGTTCTTTGGTAAAGAGGTAGCCGAGCACTTTGTGCATTTAACCTGCCAGGTTGCCTTAACACAAGGCTAAAACTGAGGAGTTCCTGAGTTCGAATTCCCAGTCCGCCGTGGAAGCTCTCTGGATGGTATCAGGTGTGTCACAGTCTCTCCGTCCTGCACCACTGGGTTGTTGTGTGGATAAAACAATAAGTGGTGTGATCACCTTGGTCTTTGGAGAAAAGGCCATAAGCAGAGAAACATGGAAATCACATCTGTATCAACTGTGAAAAGGCAAATACATATATTGCACGTTAGACTTTTTTTTTACTTGATGTTTGTTTCTACGCAAAATGTGTATTCATTGTCAGGACTGGTTATTAATGTCCTTGGAAAAAATTAATGGGGGAAGAGAGAGCAAGCCACAGAAAGAATGCTGTGTACATATAAGGGGGAAATGGCCTGGCTAATCCATCTATCAGTAACTGCCCACAGATTGGGACTACAACAGCACTGGGGTAGAAAGCTTCACTTAGGCTTACTAAGGGTGTGTTCACACCTAAGTTTTAATCCAGTCTCAGTCCACTTTCAGGCCATGGTCACACCTTTAATTTAAGGCAACTTCAGATCACATTACTCACATTATTTTTATTAAATTCATTTTCCAAGCCGGCTTATCCCAGTTGGATCCTTCTAACCAGAGTCCTGTTTTTCAGAGGACTTAGTCTCTTCCTCAGTATAAGGGGGGGGGGCTACTGAAGGAGGCTGAATTGTGCTGTGGTGGGTGGGTCCAGTCTTTTCTTTAGGCCAATGTGCACGCGCAGAGTTCATGAGGCACCTACCCTTCTCTCAGATTATGCATATGATTCCTCTTTCTATCTAGCATCTCTCTACAAATTTATTTTTTTTAAAAAAAAATTAATCACATGGCAAAGAAAAGTGCATAAAAAAGGAGGGTGCGTGTGGAGGTGTGGCTCAGGCTTTAAAAAGAACCACAAAGACACACCCTTGCCTCCCTTGAGTGACACAACGGCATCCAATAAGAGGTAGATTGGACACAGCAAAAGGGGTGGAGAGCCAAGAGTTCTATGCAGGAGGCTCAGGTCAATCGTGGAGAAAGGTGTGAGCAGTGCAGCCCAGAGCGAGGACGGCCTGAGGACGACCTATAACAATCTAAGTGTGAACAGAGCTGGTACGACCTCAGTTTGAACTATGAATGAGGACGTCCTGTCTCATATAGGTGTGACCAGGGCCTCAGAGTCAGAGAACACATCGGCAAAATGACTAGCAATTTTCTTTCTACGTTATCCCAAAGGTGAATTTTCTGAATTATTTAACACTGAAAGAAAACAGCTTGATGCTTCGCTGATGCATTCTCTCTCTGAAAGTGGACTGAAACTGGATTAAAACTTAGGTGTGAACGAAGCCTTATAGATGTTTTGGGCTGCATCCACACACATTTTTTAAAATATGGCTCACCACCCCTGCAGACATGATTCACACACACTGAGCGACCTTTCACTTCTAATGCTAAAAGAGATTATTACTTGCACACGTTTCATGTTTAAATGCAGGAGGAAGGAACAGGAGCAATTACATTGGGAATACTGATGAAAACGTTCTTGTTATTTTACTGCCTTGTTCCCTCTGATGTTTACCTCTTGAAAGGAAACATATTTACAAGGCAGTAATTGCTTTACAGTTACACCTAAAGCAATCCTGATAATATCCTTATCACCTTCTTGGTAATAGATCGCAGGGTCCCTTATAAAATCAAAGAGCATCTGTTTGCCAGAAAAAGCTGAAGAGTTTGTTTTTAAAAAAGGTTAGCATTCAAAATACAAAACTATAAGAAAGGAATGCCTGTTTTTCGTAAAAATTTCTTTATCGCGTATCTGGCTTACATGATGAATGTGAGGGCTCTGGGAAATGGGGAGCAGCAGCTGATTGCTGCTGCCCCGGAATGCTGGCTGTTACAAAAGTTTTTCCAATTATCTGACCAGCCCAGATAACTGGGGATCTGGCCCATGTATCTTGCCTGACCCTGAGTAGCTAGAAAATGGGGGAGAGAAGAGATGAAGCAGGAGGAAGGGATTGGCTGGAAAAGAGGAAGTTTATTTCTCTGCAGAGTTTTAAATAGGGTGCCACAGGAGGGGGCGTGGAGGAAGTGATGTAAAGGCACAATCCAGGGGGATGATAGTTGGAGCCATGTCAGGTGAGCAGGTCAGAAGTTCTTCTGATGTCACATCCTGTGGCAGGAGGCGGGGAGAATCCTCAAACAGGAAAAGAAAGGTTGTTGTCCTTGGAGGCCATGTGGTTGCCGACGCCATTATGCCCAGAGGCTACCACCTGGATTGGAAAGAGCCCTGCCCCCTAGTGTTGCTGAGTGTACACCACAAGCCCATGGGACAGGAAAACAGCCGCATCTATTATTCTCTGAGGCTTGAGAAATGGAAGGTTGAAGCCAGGGGAAAACCTGTGAAGCCTTTGCGGTTATCCCATTTCTTTTTTCTGGTTTTCTGCCTCATGAACAGGCAAAATCCATGTGTGCATTAATTAGGGGATCCTAATGGCAAAGACCCTTGTAAAAGCAAAAGGTAGCCAGAGAGTATACTTTGTCATTGAAAAAATATGGGCAGATAAGGTAGGAAGTAAGAGAGAGAGAGTTGATGGAGATATGCACAAATGTTTCTTTATATTCAATTCGTATAGAATCAATTGCAAGAAAATTCTTATTCATTTGAATAGATCCCCTTTGAATGTGGTAGGATTCAAGTTCAATCTGAATGTTCAATCCGAATCTGGTTCAAATCCTCACTAAGAATCCCATATGAATCTGTAACGAACCTTCATACGAACATACCAAAACTTTCAATTTAAACTCAAATGCCGATATTTAATTCAAATTCGAGCATCCAAATTCAGCCAAATTCATGCAAATTTTGAATGTTACGAATTTTGGTGCACATCCCTTAGATGAGAGAGAGATAGGACAGACAGGCAGGCAGACAGGCAGGCAGACAGACAGACAGACATGGAGAGGTATCTTGGCAGGGGGGGGAGAGAGAGAGAATTATCTGATTCCAATAGAATCTCTTGAGTGATACCAATATATTCACAGAAAGAAAAAGGCCTTAGAGGCACCCAAAATGAAGTTGCAGTCTTCATCCTAAGAAACATGTGTTTCAAGCCAAGGATTGGCAATCCATGGTGCTTCCCAGATGCTGCTGAACTCAAATGCCTGTGATCCCAGCCCATTTTGGCTAATGCAAAGAAAGATGGTAATTTAGCAGCAGCTGGAGGGCTAGAGGCTCTGGATCAGATCCAGAGATATTTATGCATTTGAGAAACTCTTAAACTCCCCCCCCCCCCCGTTCTTCCCGTTAATATTTGTCAAATCTACTTCATCCATAATCCAGACCAGAGTTTATGCAAATTAGGGATGCGCATGAATATTTGAAAATTCAAAAATGCAATTCGAATTCGATGAATATCAACATTCGAATTTGAATCGGATTTTCAAAAATCCGAATTTCCAAATTCGGTCGAATTTTGAATACCCAAAAATCCAATTACGGATTTCAAATAACTCAACTGAATAGATCCGTTTATACCGCATCCAAATATCGGGTCTATTTGCGCTTATAACATGGGATGCAAACGGAACGAAAACGGAATGTGCGCGAATTCGAAAATTGGATACCAATGCTGCTGACATTCATATCATTCAAGTCAGATTTTCAAAAATACAGATTCGGATAATCCGGATTTGAACCGGATTTTTGAAATTTTGGATTTGTGACTTTTGAATCAAATCAAATATTCAAATCAACTCGAATTTGAATGCAAAAAAATGCATTCATGTACATCCCTAATGCAAATGTGTCATCCTTGGTCCTGTGCTTTCCAAATCACCTGTATGTGTCTGTGTGTCTATGTCTGTCTGTCTCTGTGTGTGTTTTCAATATGAGTCTCCCCTTAACACAAGAAACCCAGGAGGAATAGTCCGTATCTCACTGATATCCATCTGGACGTGCCATTAATCTTTCCTTTCCTGTGCTGAATAAGAAAACGTGTCTAATGGGCCCGTTATGTCTCTTCTCCCCATAATGCATGTTCATGAGACAAAAAGGGGCTGGTGCTGGCCTCTATATTTCCATGCAGCCAGAAGACATAGAGAAATGCCCTTTCATTGAGGCTTCAAGACCCGTGAGTCTCAGTTTCCCACTGGTCACAGCAACCAAGCCTCGAAATGGGAAGGTTTTCCAAACTCTGCACGCAGCTACAAATCCGAAGTAAACTTTTGAACACACTTGTGGGATTATCGGCTGGTTCTAATTGAGTTTCTGGCGCTGCTGAATCTCTTCATTAATATCTCTGGTGGTTTTGTGCCTGGCTCTGGGATCCTTGAAAGCAGAAGCTCAATTCTCTTTAAACTCGGGACTAATTTTATTTAGGAGCTGACAGCTCCATTCCGAAAATCTGCAGTCTTAATTTGGGGCTTTAATTAAAAAGTAATTTGACTTGCCTGCTGCTGTAGGGGGAACCCCCTGAAAGAGTTTTCACTCCCTGAGGCAGAATGGAAGACAGGAAGAAGAAGAAGAAGAAGAAGAAGAAGAAGAAGAAGAAGAAGAAGAAGAAGAAGAAGAAGAAGAAGAAGAAGAAGAAGAAGAAGAAGAAGAAGAAGAAGAAGAAGAAGAAGAAGAAGAGTTAGCTTTTTCTACCCCACTTTTCTCACCCAATTAAGGGGACTCAGAGTGACTGACAAGCTTTCTATTCTTCTCTGCACAACAGAATACCCTGTGAGGTGGGCGGAGGGTGTGAGAGCTCTCAAGAGAGCTGTGACTAGCCCAAGGTCAACCGACTGGCATCATGGAGGAGTGCGGAATCAAACCTGGTATTCCTAGATAACATTCCCTAACCACTAGACCAAACTGGCTCACGCCTCCTGGAACAACCTGAACCAAGGCTGTCCACACTTGCACAGCCTAACCTGAGACAGGCCTTGCACCTCTCCAAAGCTCATTTTCACCTAGGAGCCCCTGGGGGGGCAGTTCAGTGATGCAAATTTGGCATGATATCAAAAAGGGCCCCCCTGATAAGCCTGAACAGGGAAGTGTGTGTTTTTCCATAGGTCTCTCTTTTCCATTCCAGAGGCTCCTAGACTGGTCTACTAGTATCTCAGTCTAGACTGCCATTTGAGGCACCTAGGCCAGGCCAAGCTTCCTCCAGTGTGGACAAAGAAGCCTAGCAGGGGGAGGGCCTCTTCTGTTCCACTCCAGAACATGGAACTCCAGAAGGGGTCTAGACCTACAGGCAAAGTATCCCTGAACAAAGCATTTCTGAGCTCTGACAGGGACTGAACCACTCCCATTTCCTCCATTTTTCCCCATTGGAGGCTACTTCAGTTCAATCAAATTCAGTTCAAAGTGAATGTTGTGAACTTGCTGATTCTCTGCAACCTGCAAACCAGCTGAACCAGTTTGGCACACCAGATGGTTGCCTTGGAGTCCCCAAACAGAGACAAGCCATGAGACAGCAGTAGTAATGTGCACAAATATTCATAACAGAAATTCTTATCAATTTGGCCAAATTCGGACATTCGGGATTAAAGCAAATACTGGCACATTTGAAGATTGACATTCAAATTTGAATCAAATATTTTGATTAGGGATGTGAATGGTTATCCATAACATTCCAAATTCGTGCGAATTTTGCTGAATTCAGACATTCAGATTAGAATAAAATGTTGGCACATTTGAAGACTGATATTCAAATTAGAATTGATTGTTTTGACACATTCATACGGAATTCATATGCTATTCGTATGCATTTGTGTGGGACCTGCATGGGATTCGTATGAGATTCATATGGGACTGAACATTCATATCAAATACGAATCCCACCACATTCAAAGGGGATTTATTTGAAAGAATACTAATTTTCTTGCATTCGATACAAATCCCTAGTTTTGATACATTTGTACAAATTATGGATTCATATAGGATTCATATGGAACATTCGTATCAAATTCAAATTCTACCACATTCAAAGGGGATCTATTCGAACAAATTCGAATTTCCTTGCATTCAATTCAATACAAATCAAATAGAAAAATAAATTCATGCACATCACTAGACCGCAGGGAAAAGAGCCTGTGAGGTTGAGTAATTCATATACCAGCCCTTCCCTCCCCCCACCGCATGAAACACTGCTGGCTGTCAGAGGTAGAAGTTGTCAGCAACTCACGCTTCTGGGATTGCGAACGACCTCATATTAACTGCTCCAACGACTACCTCATAGGCCTGTTTTGGAGATGTGTATTGCAACAGAGTCATTTGCGCTCTGAAAAGTGAGATGGGATGACTTAACGGCTGTCCCTTTGACCCTGGTAAGCTACAGTTGGCGCACTGATCTAAAACAGATGGCACAATGTGTCTTTTCTTAAATGGGTCTAGATAGCACTTGCATTTCTTGTGCCTTTTCAGCAGGTAGATGCAGTCTGCGTGCAGCCCGTTTTGGCTTCTACTCCATTGGCGGCAGTTTGCACAAATTGTGCACAAACAGCCATGTTAACGCCATGCGCTTTTCACAAATGTCACAGCGCCAGAATTTCAGTGTGGGACTGAACTGTGCGGTTTTCTGTTTTGGGTGAAAAGCATAAACAGATGCTTCAGTCACATGTAGCAACCTTGGAATTAGCCTAGGGAGTTCTCCCTGCACCCCTCAGCAGATATGAAGACCAGTGACATGCCCTGTGGCTGCCAAGCATCACTGCAAGTGGGTGGATGCACCCAGGGGTGCTGGGTTTCTTTCCTGTGGGTGAAGGACCTTTCTGGAAGGGATAGCCGTCCCTCCCTTGTCTATTATCACTATGCCCCTGTTCAGCGTTGACCACTATTAGGAATATGCATGAATTTTTTGTGTGTATTTGGTTTGTATGGAACATTCATACAGACTTGAATGCAAGAAAATGTGTATTCATTCAAATATATCCCCTTTGAATGTGGAGGGATTCATATTCAAGGCAAATGTTCTATCCCATACAAATTCCATATGAATCCCATATGAAGCTCCAAAGCTTCATAACAACGTATCAAAACATTTGATTTGAATTCAAATGTCAATCTCTGAATGTGCCGACATTCAGTTTGAGTTCGAATGTCTGAACTTGGCCAAATGCAAACAAATTTCTAATATTACAAATCCCTGCCCACTATGTTCTCTTACACCAATATGGGACCATCTAATGGTCTTGGACTTCAGCTCCCATCAGCCATCTCTAGGCTTGTTAATAGACACAGTGGGGGGGGGGGAAGGCTTCACCCAGATGCCTCAATTCAAGAAGTTCCCTCTTTTGATATCACTTTTTTAAAAAAGAGTTGTATTTGGCTGTGTTTGGTTCACTTTACTTTTTTTTTTCCTTTTAAAACTGTTGAATTTTATGTGTCCGTGGTCCTTTCCGCTAGCAGGTTCGTCTCCATTGACTCCTTCTACAAAGTTCTGTGCTTTTCTTAAGATTAAGGTTAATTCTGCACATTGCCTTTATGGTACATTGAATGCACAATGAAGGTACAGCTTTTATGCTTTATATTTTATTTCCCTCTGACATTCATTGTTCATTATTGTTTTATCTGTTCGTTGTTCACTACCTTCAGAATAAAGATGGGCGAAACATATTCATCAGCTTTGAATATTGTGCAGACTTTGAAGCTTTGAACGTTTACATTCAGAATGATAGTGGTTGAATTAAAGATTGACATTTACATTCGAAGTGAAAGCTTTTATGTGTTCGTTTGAAGCTTCATTATATTCGTCACATGCAAGAAAATTCATATTTGTCCAAATAGATCCCCTTTGAATGTGATAGGATTTGAATTCAATACGAATTTTCAATATGAATTGGACATGAATCCCCTATGAATCCTGTGTATCTGATACATATCCCCTATATGGGTGTTTTTCCACCACGCTCCTTTAATCCAGATCTAAGGAATGGGTACATTCCTTAATCCGGATCTAGTAGATCCGGATTAAGGGAAGTACCCAATGTGTTTCCATGGGTAGTCTAGCACCCAAAAGCAATGGATGCTAGCCTCCCTGCCGTGGAAACACTGGAGCACCCATTGGGAAATCCAGATCTACCCATGAGGGGTCTGCTTGTCACCCCAGGTGTTTGGGGGGACAGGGGGTGCAATCTCCGAAGTGGCTTCGAAGGCATTTCAAAGTCATTTCGAAGTCTGTGCAAAACAGCTCCATTGAAGTCTCTGCTGATCTTTGGAGTGAACTTCAAAGTGACTTCAAAGTGACTTTAAAGTGACTTCGGAGTCACTTTGAAGTCACTTCGAAGTTCACTCTGAAGATCAGCACAGACTTCAAAGACACTCCGGAGCTATTTTGCACAGACTTTGAAGTGACTTTGAAGCTTAGGTTTTGGGGCTCCCCCCCCATGGGTGCCCCCTCCCCTTACCCTCCTCTAGACCCCATTGCCACACACGCATGGAAACAGGCTCTCTTTAATCCGGATTTTCTGGCTGAAGACCCCATTGTGGAGCCCATTAATGGGGTCTACAGAAAATCCAGATTAAAGGCCAGAAAGTACCCATTTGATCCAGATTTCCCCAGCGGCAGTCGAAACAATCAGGTCCTAATGGGTGCCGTGGTGGAAATGGGATCATCCGGCTCACACCCAAATGGGTCCTTAATGGGTACAAAAATGTGTACTTTCTGACAGTGGAAAAATACCCTATATATCTGCTCTGAACGGATCAGATCTGCCCTGAAACCCCTTTGAATTCAGTCTCAATCCACTTTGAATCCACTCTGGATCCATTGCAGAAAGGGCATGGCCACTTTCCTATCTCCCCAGGTTCATGAATATAATGAAGCTTTGTACAAATGTTCTGAAGCATTTGATTCGAATTTGAATGTGGATCTTCGGATGCGCCAACTATTGATTCAGATCTGAATCTCCGAATTTGGATGAATTCAAACGAATTTTGAATGTTATGAATATTTGTGCACATACCTAATGCAGAGGTTTGACTGGTAGGGATATGCACAATTTTTTTTAAAAAAAATTCAATTTGTATTGAACTGAATGCAAGAAAATTCATATTCATCTGAATGGATCCCCTTCGAATGTGGCAGGATTCATATTCCATACAAATGTTCAATCCCATACGAATTCCATATGAATCTGTATGAATCCCATACAAATCCCACATGAAGCTTCATACAAATGCACCAAAACATTTGATTCGAATTCAAATGTCCAAATTCATAGGAATTCGTACAAATGTTTAGTTGTTACGAATATTCATGCACAGCCCTAACGACTGGTGGCAGAGATTCTAAGAGAATTTGAAGAGAATTCCAATCCTAGCACATTAGAAGTGGCTCCATTTGCACAAATGTGAATTTCCTTTGCATTTGCTTCAATGTGAAGTGAAACAGGGGGGAGGGAAAGTGGTGTGAGGCATTACTAAAATCAGTTATTACAATACAAATGCAACGTCCAAAACAGCTGTTGGCAAAATGCCCAGTTCTTGCTGCCCGTGTGAACAGTTTCTACTTGAAATGGTTGGCCAGACATTTTGTGCATCTGCTTATTTCCCTCTTTCCCTTCCCCCTTTTTTCTTCTTCTCCGGGATCTGAATTGGCTTTATTATGTTAGACTGCAGGAACCAAAGCAAAATGCAGGCTTTGTATCTGCCTTACAGCTCTCAGTCAGCAATGTGGGCAAGAGATATTTGCAACCTCAGCTGCCGCCCCGAGTGCTGATAAGCCTGTGAATTCCATCTGAAGGCAGTGACACATTTCACGGGGATGGCACACGTCCAGTTTTCTGATTTGTTTGGGAAAAGGTCACAGGAGGGGTAGTGGCATTTTGCAATATTTGCATTTATGTGCAAATAGGTAAGCAGAGGGTAGGGTTCTCAGAGAATCCAATACAAGCGGCTTAGATGGGGAATTATGTGTGATGAGAGGGCATAAATGTGTCAGCAAATCATACGTACAGTGACAGCTGCTGCGCACCAGGTACTGATTTTGCTTTTTTATTTTGAGCGCGCCTATGATACGCACACAGCACAGCAACGCACATGCAGTCTGAGGCTTGAAATATGTGTCTTGCACAACAAAGCACATGTTGCGTAACGATGCTCTGATGCAGAATTCTTTGCCTCGGAGAAGGAAAGAGGCTTAGATTAGGAGCAGGAAAAAACAAAGGAAAAGGACGAGTCACCTAGAACTTCACCTCTGTTAGGAGACTGTGCACTTACCTAGATTTCAGAATACATCATTCTTACAAGCCTTCCTGCCTACTGTGAGCCAGTTTGGTCTAGTGGTTAGGGAGCCAGACTCTTATCTGGGAATACCGGGTTTGATTCCGCCCTCCCCCATGAAGCCAGCTAGGTGACCTTGGGCTAGTCGCAGTTCTCTTCTGAGCTCTCACAGCCCCACCTACCTCACTGGGTGTTCTGTTGTGGGAAGAAGAATAGAAAAGCTTTGTCAGCCACTTTGAGTTCCCTTAAATGCGTGAGAAAGGCGGGATAGAAAAAGCTAACTCTTCTTCTTCTTTTCCACCCATCTGGAGCTCTCCAAATGTTATCCACAACAGCTGCTCAAGAGGCCTCACCACCCCAGAACCACCAGCGACTACCTCCCAAATGTGGATGAAGCAAAACGAAGCATTTCTGCCCATCCACAGTGGAGTATAAGCCGAAACCTTCCAGCATTAGCAGTCTAATGGATTCAGAAGAAAAGGGGGAGAGAATCTTATTCCCTGTAGACGGTTAGAGAGCTAATGACTCACCTCAATCTCAGCCTGGCAGAAGTTGGTACTCTCATCTAGATCCTACAGAGACCAAATTAAGGCATTCCAATGGGAACGGGGAGAAAAATCTAAACCCCTTTTCAGAAAGTCTATGATGGAGATAGCAGCCTCTCTCCGAATTTTCATAAAGGCAGGGAATCTGCCAGGTTTGAAATATCCAACAGAATTGGTACTAAAACTCTTCCTGTGACCAGAATTGCACATCTGGGGTCCATGGAGAGGAATCCAATAGGGACAATGCAGAGGAAACTCTGCGTCCTCACAATAAATCCTGTTCCCCAATGTTCTGCATTCTCCTCCAAAATTTCCTAGGTGAACACTTGACGCAGCTGTAATTATAAATAAACAATGATTCTCTCTCCTGTTGGCTTCCTGATGCAGGTTGGGTTTCAAGATGGTGAAAGAACTCGCGGTTCCAAATCATTTCTATACGGATTCCTCTCCTCCATCTCCCTAGAATAAAGCACCCCCTCCCCTGCGCTTTGAGCTGCAAGTTGCGCTACCCTGCCAATCTCTACCTGCCTTGAATGTGTTTACTTTCCGAAAGTCCATCCATAATTCAACGCCTTCATTAATTCTCTCTCCAAGACCCAGCACTTCTGGCTTTCATAAAGACGCTCTCATTCCATTAATCGCCTCCTATCCCAACTCCCTTTGTGAAGAGCAAGAACTTAAACAAGGCTTATGCCATCATGCTCGGGCCACACGGGTAATACATAAAGAACAAATCGGGCCAGGCGCATGTCGACACAGATGCAACCCTCGCATTATCAGCTCATCAGAAGCTCATTGATGAAGAGGAGATTTCCAGTGCATGGAGAGCAAGAAGAAATGAAGTTGTGCCTCATCCACCTGGCAGAAAACTGTCAGCCCATTGGACACCAAGGCCTTTCAGCTTAAAGAACGGAGTGACGTCTGTGTTTTAGGTACAGCGGGGCAAAAAAGTATTTAGTCAGCCACCAATTGTGCAAGTTTTCCCACTTAAAAAGATAAGAGAGGCCTGCAATTTTCATCATATGTACACTTCAACTTGGAGAGACAGAATGGGTGGAAAGCATACAGGAAATACAGAATACAGCCTATCTAATCCACCATCCTGCCTCATTTAATGGCTCACCAATTGCTTCTGGGCATCTCAAGTGGAAGACAAAGGCAAAACCTTCACCTGCTCTCCATTCCCTGCCAATGGCCTTTAGGGGTATCCTAAGAACGGAAGAGGATCCCTGCTGGATCAGGTCACAGCCCATCTAGTCCAGCATCTCGTCTCATAGGCCCTGGTCACACCTTTAGGTTAGGACAATTTTAGGTCTGCCTCAGGTCGCGTTACTCACATTATTTTTATTTAATTCTTTTTCCATGCTGGCCTTCCTGCATTAGACTGTTTTAAGCGGAGTCTTCTTTTCCAGAGGACTCAGCCTGTCCTGGCATCCCAGGCCATCTTCACTTGCTGAGTGGGAGTGGGAGGATGGGCTAAAGGAGGCTGAACTGTGCTGTGGTAGGTGGGTCCAGTCCTTTCTTTTGTCCAATGCCTTGGGGAGGGTGACACACACGGAGATGCAGCAAAAGGGGTGGAGAGCCAAGAGTTCCATGGAGGAGGCTCAGGTCATTTGTGGAGAAAGGTGTGAGCAATGCAGCCCAGAGCGAGGACGGCCTGAGGACGACCTAGGTGGGAACAGAGCTGGTATGACCTCAGTTTGAATTATGAATGAGGATGTCCTGTCTCACATAGGTGTGGCCAGTGCCACACAATGGCCACCAGTTGCTTCTGGGTATCTCAAGCAGAAGACAAAGTCAAAACTTTCACCTGCTCTCGAATCCCTGCAAATGGCCTTCAGAGGCCTCCTGCCTGTCATGGCAGTCACGGGAATTGCAGACAGGTTAAAGAAGAGGAAAATGAAAAAATGAAAAAGAAGAAACTGTTTTTAGGAATGCTCCCCCCCAAAAAAAAAAAACCCATCTCTGATTAATTTCAGGAATATTTTCAGGGATATCTTGAGCAGTTTTCCATTAGAATTGATTCTTCTTTTCCCACAGAATACTGACTGTACAGATCTTCCCTGAACTAGTACATAAACTGCACACCTGGCTAACATGCAGGGAGATTGGGCACAGACTAGCAAAAATGCACCCATTCACGTTTTATGAATTGTAGTCAAACTGGGAAGTGAAAATGCATGTGAAAAGAATCACGGCTGCAAATGGAGTGGAAACGGCTGAAACGTTCAGGAAGCGAAGTCGGCTCCTTCGCTTCCTTCCTGTTTTTGACTGGTAAAGGAGGTAATCATCTGAGAGCCGAGTCAGCGCTTTCCTTGGTGTCTCTCCCTTGCTCATTTCAAAACTTGGCCTCATTAAAAACCAAACTGTCTGTTTCATTTTGATGCTACTGAGAGGCATCTTTTGACTGTCACTGGTAATAGGAGGCCGTACTGTACGTCTCAGAAGGCCAGCAGAGAGATCACAAAGCAGGTTGTGTGCTCGTGGCCTACTGGTGTAGGGACATGCACGGATGTATATTTGACATTTGAACCCGAGTATATTCGAATGTCAAAAACTCTGATTCGATTCGGATATTTAAGATTCAAATGTCACAAAATCCAATTCGAATTCATAACATTTGAATCCGTATGCTTGAATGTTAGATTCGTATTTAAAGATACGAATGTCGACCACAACATTCGTATCCATTATACGTATCTGTGCGCATTCCATAAAAATCCGTAGGCATCCCGTATGATCCCATTTTAATCCTGTATTTTAAGCGCAAGATACGTATCATTTTCGTGCAGATTCGTATACGACAGATACGAATCTACACATTCAAGTCATTCGAAAATCTGTATCAGATTACGAGTTCAAATGCCAAAATTTGGATTTTTGGAAATCCAATTCGAGCAGGGAATGTCGACATTCGTCAGATTCGGATCGAATATTCGGATTTTCAAATATTGGTGTGCATCCCTACCGGTCAGCCACTGTGAGGACAGGCTGCTGGGCTAGGTGAGCCACAGGTCCAATCCAGCAGTGTCTATCATACATATCTGTATGTATTGTCTTGTGGTTAGAGTGCTGGGCTCTTATCTGGAGGTCTCCCGGTTCAATCTGCACTCCCCCTGAAGCCAACAGGGTGGCCTTGGGTTTGTCAGCAGCTTTGAGTCCTTTTAAGGGTGAGAAAAGCAGGGTATAAAAGCCAACTCTTCTCCTTTGCCTAGTCACAGTTCTCTTTCTGAGCTCCCACAGCCCCACCTGCCTCATTGGGTGTCTGTTGGGGGGAGAAGAACAGAAAGTTTGTCAGCAGCTTCAAGTCCCCCAAACTGGTTTGGGTTCAAACCATGTTTAAATTGAACAGGTGTGCTCGAAAGATCTGCATTTTAACCAAGTATCCTGTCCGTTCCAAGATGGAGCTCAAAGGCAGAGCAAGCAAAGGGGTGGTCTAACAAACCTGGCAAATACAGTGTTCAAACCAAAGTTGGACCAAACTGCAATTTGTTTGTTCCTTTTAGTTTAAGCGCATGCCTGTACCTATTTGCCCTAGTCCTCTCAGGTCACTGGACTAGATCGGGTCCTCCCCTTCAATTCAAGCCAAGACCCCAAAATCCCCAAAACACAGGTCAGGAGTAAACAAAGGCCACGCTTCAGTGCTAACCAAAGGCCCTTCCTATACTTTCTGAGCTCCTGTCAAAATGCTGATGTCCCTGCTGAGCAGAAAAGGTGTAGGGGAAAGAGGCAGGGGGTGGGGGGAGAGAAAGGAAGGCAAGGGGAGCTGTGGTCACACCTTCACTGTAAACCTTCTTCAGTCCCTTGTCTCTGACCGCTCACACCTTTTCATTTCTATCCATTTTACTGGTGGATTCTTCCATTTAGGAAGGTCCAAATGGAGAGTGGAGAGTCTACCAGTTAGGGATGTGCACGAATGGTTTTTTTTTTGTATTTGATTTGTATCATTCATTCATTCATTCATTCATTCATTCATTCATTCATTCATTCATTCATTCATTCATTCATTTACATTTATATCCTGCCCTATACCCTAGGGTCTCAGGGCAGGTAACAGCATATTTAAAAGACAAAAATAAAACCATATACCTCGACATACGAGTGCCCTGACATACAAGTGTTTTGAGATACAAGCCGCTGAGCGAGTGATATTTTGCTTTGAGATGAGAGCAAGATTTGAGATACGAGTATATAAATACAGTACAGTACATAACAAAAACAACTGAGGTGGTGTTTTGGGAGCTGGAATGGATTAATGGGAAAATTGCTTTGAGATACGAGCGATTTGACATAAGAGCAAGGTTACGGAACGAATTAAACTCGTATGTCAAGGTACCACTGTATATAAAACAGTATATATAAAACAGTATTGAATCAGATGTAAGAAAATTT
Source organism: Aspidoscelis tigris stejnegeri (assembly GCA_023333525.1). NCBI lineage: Eukaryota > Metazoa > Chordata > Lepidosauria > Squamata > Teiidae > Aspidoscelis > Aspidoscelis tigris. The sequence goes on from JALMGA010000023.1 coordinate 4,308,286, forward strand.
GTATTTGTTTGAACAGACCCCCTTTGAATGTGGTAGGATTCAATTCAGTACAAATGTATTGGTACAAATTTGTACAAATATCCGATATGAATGTACACATATCCAATAACAAGCCGATAATGTATCCCATAACATATCTGATCTGAAAGCGTCGAATCCGCCCTGAATCCACTTTGAATCTGCTCTCAAACCATGTCAAATGCACTCTGGATCCGCTGCAGATATGACTGGTGCAGCAGCTTTCCCGCCACCCTGTTTCACAAATGTTCCGAAGCTTCATACGAATGTTCCAAAGCATTTCGTATGCGTTCTGTTTTATCCCGTATGCATCCTGTTTTCATTCCGTATTATAAGTGCAAATCATTCGAACAGATGTTTTGGAACATTTGAAATTTGTTTGAATGTCTAAATTCAAATGTGAAGACATTCGATTGGACTTCAAATGTCCGCATTCAAACGAATTTGATCAGATTTCAAATGTTTAGAACGGTGATGGCAAACCTTTTGAGCTCAGTGTGTCAAAATTTGCAAGAAAACCTAGCTTAACTCGGGTGCTGTGTCACATCTAGAAATATCCATAATTTTGTGATATTTGTAGCTCTAGTAAAAAAAGTTAAATTTTTGATATATGTATTTTTTAAAAGCAAAAACAAACAATTATTTACATTAGTGACTTTTGTTGCTGAATTTCGTTTGCTAAATCTTCAATTGAAAGTTGGTATTTCGCACACTTCAAGAACAAGCAAGCACTACACAACCAGGTACCAGGGTGACATGTGTCATAGGTTGGCCATCACCGGTTTAGAATATTTGTGCCCAACCCTAGTAAGCAGCCAAGCCTGAAGATGGACTGAAGAAGGTTTTGAGCGAAGGTGTGACCACGGCCAGAGGAAGGGCTTCCAAGCTCCCAATGATGGGGGATTCGGACCTGTGTGTTTCCTTCCCTATCCTAGGGTAGCATTCCTGGTGCAACATTTCGATGCAATGTGCAGAACAAAGGGGCGTGCCGCAACACTTCTGAAGATGCAACCATGGCTTGGACCCCCCCCCCCTTGCCTTCCTTGTTCACCCATGAGAGAGCCTAGCCACACCTGTGCGTGCGCAGGGAGAAAGAGGGAGATTCAGACTGCACTCAACCCAACGGTTCTTCCCCTGGCTAACAGAGCAGGTGGATGGCACCTATTTAAACATTTCACTGAAATTGTTTTCTAGCTCTGTTTAGCTTGAACAATGACTTCCCTCCTCTTCCCTCCTCCCCCGTTTCTCTCCTCTCCTCTCCTGGCGTTTAATCGCAAGACCTGCTCGCTCATCAGGGATTAATGATTCTGCTTATCGGACTCCGAGAGAGATTTGCTTAAAATATCACCTTGCCAAGACACTTCCAGAGCCAGGAGCGAGCCAGCTATTATGGCTTCGGTCTCCGAAAAATGAGACAGCGAGGGGAGGGACCTGACACGCTCTGAAGGCGACAAAACTCTAATTTCCCATAAATTACTCTGGGTTTCTTTGAATTACTTTAAACAGCCATTCCTTTCTCTCAGGGGCTCCCGGTGGATGGAAGCAGATAATCTCAGCTGAAGAGACATGTAGGAACAAGAGCTTTCATCTCCATCCAGTGGGCAGAGGTGAGGAAAGAAGAAGACTCACATTCCTAAGTGGAAAATGATCTCTAGCAACCACGCGGCAGGCTCAACAGGGATACTGGAGTCCAAGGAAATAACGCAACTTCTCAAAACTCCACAGGGCTGATGTCAGCAATTCAGGCTGGAGTGCACGGCACAGAAATCAAGACTAGCTAAATCGGAGGCATTTCCGCACTGAATCGCGTTCCAGACGGAACGCGTTCAGGCGGAAAGCTTAAGCCAGCTTCGGGCGCTTTCCCCGTTCACACACAGACGCGCCAGAACGCGTGTAAACGCGTTCCGGAGCGTCTGGGTGCGAATGGTCAAAGCGCCCGAAGCTGCCTTAGCCGGCAAATGCCGGCAAGCGGCGCGCCGGCAGCCGCGGAGGCAGATCGACAATCAGCTGTTTGAGAAACAGCTGATTGTCAAAGCCGCGCGGCGTCGGAGGCGCGCCGGCAGCCGTTCGGGAGACAGAAGCGGCGCGAACGCTTCTTCTCCCGAACGGCTGAGGGCGGCTCGTCCGCGTTGGAACGCGTGTAGAGCACTTCGAAGTGCTCTACATTTCGAACGCGGAAAAGACAGCTGCGGACACGTCGGAACGCAAGCCGCGCGCGGCCAATGCGTATGACGTGTCCTCAGCTGTCTTTTCCGCGTTCCGATCAGCCCCGTGCGAAAACGTCTCAGGTGTCTTTGTTGCAACTGGCAGGCAGAGGCACCTGAGGGTCCCATTTCTGTTGTGTTGTAGTGCCATCATTAAAGCGAGCTAGAGAGAGGTACTGCATTTAAGGAACATAAGAACATAAGAGGAGCCCTGCCGGATGGAGCCACAGCCCATCCAGTTCAACGCCAGGGGCAATTTTGCACTGCCCTTCCCGTCCACTGGATGGGAAAGGAGCGCAATCACCCAGTGTTGACGAGCGCTCGCACTTGTGAGCCCTAGTCACTTACAGCCTAAGTCCCATGCGACTGGTCACTCACCTGTGACCAGTCCTGGGGTTGGTCCTCTTCAGGGCACCGCCATCTTGAGTGCAGTGCCCTTCACAACTGTGCATGCGTCAGCACCAACGCTGATGCTCTTCACAGTCCCAGTTGCATCAGGAGGGAAGCAGAGCTGCCAGCGCGCTTGCGCAACAGGTCTGTTGACCTCCTCATCCAGCAGAAGAGCAAATGCCCCGTGGCTGGAAGCATCAGCTAAGCTTTGGGGGAAGTTTGTGGAGGTTGCGGAGGATGATTTCAACAATTAGGAATCTTCTGGGAAGGCAAGATGTAAGAGCCTCCTCTAAGTGCAGATGCTCTTGCCCAGATGTTGCCTAATTGTTGACTATAGGCCGAAGTGTGAATCAGCACCAGGCCTTGCACAGGGGCTCGTCAGTTGCTTCAAGCAGAAAGACAAAACTTTCACCTCTCCCAAGTGCCTGCAGATGGTCTTTAGAAGCGTTCTGCTTGTCTCTCCAACCCAGAGGTGGTATTACCAGAGGCATCCATTCTAGTAGCCATTCTAGTTCTCCACGAATTTGCCACAGAAACATAAGAGGAGCCCTACTGGATCAGGACATGGCTCAAGCACTTTTTTAAAAGTGCTTTTAATATTCATTCTGTTTTTAATCTGTTGCTCTAACGGTTGTTACCTGCCCAGAGACCTTCAGGTATGGGGCAGAATAGAAATGTGACTAAATAAATAAATAAATCTAGACCAGCATCCTGTCTCAACCCAGCGGCTCACCAATTGCATCTGAGTATCTCAAGCAGAAGAGAAAGATGAAACCTTCACCTGCTCTCAACTCCCTACATCTTCTCTATCTCTCCAACCTGGAGACACTACCTAGAAATCCATTCTAGTAGCCATTGTTACACCTGTAGCCAATGTCTAACCCAGAAGGGATATGTTTCTCCAAAGCCACCAACTGTCCTAGCTGGTGTTTCCCGTGGACAACCTAAACAGCTTGCTCACTGGATGAAACATGTGCTTGGCTTATGGTGACTAATCCTAACAGCTTGAGCATCAATGGAACAATTTTCATCAGCCTTAACCAATGTGGGAACAGACTGCTGAACTAGGAGGCCCACGGGCCTGATCCAGAGAGACATTTTTCATATCCTGTGGACAGTCAGCCCTAACAGGCATGGGACTGTGAACGACATATGCATAAGCTTCCCAGTATATACACGTAATGTCTCCAAAGGAGCACAGCAATGGGTTCCAATTACCACTGTTGTGACTATTTGCACTAAAAATGCAACATTCATCAATCTGGTGTGTCTGCTAGGTTTTCAGACTACATTTCCCACCTACCCAAATCAGTATGGCTTTGATCACCAAGAAGAAGAAGAAGAAGAAGAAGAGTTGTCTTTTCTACTTGGCTTTTCTCACCCATTTAAAGCGGCTGACACAAAGCAGCTGACAAACGTTCTGTTCTTCTGCCCACAACAGAACACCCTGTGAGGAAGGTAGGGCTGTGAGAGCTCGGAAGAGAGCTGTGACTAGCCCAAGGTCACCCAGCTGGTTTTGTGGAGGAGTGTGGAATCAAACCCAGTATCCCCAGATAAGAGTCCGGCTGTTTAACCACTAGACCATACTGGCTCACAAGGGACCACCTCCAAACCAGAAATGTTAAGGAACCATTTTAAAATCAAGTGCGCCCCTTAATAATTTTTATATACTGTAGTTCGTAAACTAGTTACAGAGAAAATGTAAGCAGTGCCACCAATGGTAGAAAATACAGATCGAAACTACCATTTTGCTCTCCAAGATGTGTTTCGTAACATCCACCACCAGAAGTGCCCATGTTCCTCTGCCTCTCCACAGCACCATTCCTGAATTTCCTTTTACGTTTACACATGTAAGATACGTTAAAAACCCAAATGAAATGTCACTGGCATAACAGGCCATGTCCTGAGGCCTGGTCCTGTTGGCATGGAAACGATGCTTGCCTCCCAAACAATTTCCATTTTCAGGCTCATTGGAGCGAGGAATTCAGGATCCTTACGGCTCAACAGAGAAATGCAGATAAGTCAGCAAGGTTCCCTTCCCTGGAGGGCAAGCTGCAAATCGATCTTCCTTTCTCTGGGCAACCTGGAATGGCTTTTGAAGACAAGCAAGGTGATTCATACAGCGCACAACTGGAATCCAGAGGCTTATTCGCGCAAGGGCCTGTGGACTACGTGTAGGACGCTCTGGGACATTGGATTTTGTGACATTTGGAACTGCCCCAGCCTGTTCCAGGGAGCCCACACGGGTTCCAGGTGTAGAGCATGAAATCACGCTCTGCACCCGGCCCAGGGTGTTCCCGGTCATCCTGGGCCATCCCACAGCTGTTCAGGAGGGAGAGCATTCACTCTCTCCCTCCAGAACAGCTGTGTGCCACTCCCTCAGCTGCCACTACTGGTAGACAGGGCCCAAGCTGTCAGCACTTCGGAACGGAGGCATTGACAGCATTTGGGGCTGGTGTACCGCACAGAGCGGCACATCACCATGGCCGGCCATGCGACCACCACAACAAGGTAAGTGATCGCGTGGCTGGGGGGGGGGGGGAGGGTGCCACCCCCCCTTGGTGTCGGTGGGCACCTAGGAGGGCCTGGCAGCTGAGGCAGCCTGACCTGGGCTGCCCCAGCTGCCAGCACACCGGGAAGGATCTTCAGCCTCCACGGGTTCTAGGTCAGGTCACCTACAGCCCACAGGGGGAAAAAACCCGGGCACCACCCCTGGGCTGGAGCCTAGCGGGAACATGCGCACACACAGCTTACCTCGTCGCTACTGGGTTCGAAGTGGAGAGCACAGCCAGAGTCGTTGTGCATCTGCTTGTGCCGCTGGCCAATCAGAGTTGGCGGCGCATGCAGACACACGACGACACCAGCTGGGCTCGCCACTTTAGACCTGGTGATAATGAAGTTGCATTTATGCATGTCCCCGGGTAGGCTCGTGCCTGGGGGTTGCCTGGGGGTGCCTGCAGGTTGTAGGGCCTGCAGGAACCAGGGAAGGGATGGGACCGGCCTGCCCTCCCCTTGCTCAAATTCAACCCAATGGTGTCAGGCCTGGGAGGAGGATCTCACCCCCACACCAGCCTTTTTGGGCTATGCCACATGGGGACGGATTCCCCTTTCTCGCCTAGGCAGGTAGGAACGCGTGCCCACTTCACAAGTGTTTTGCATGCAAAATAAGGGGCTAACACATATTGTTCTGGTGCCATGCGGACACTCCCGGAGAGGATGAATGGGAAAATAACCTCGCTCACTCACTCGCTCTGCCTGTAACGTTATCTACATTTACATTGCTGTGAAGGCAACAAGTTTGCGCTGAAGCAGATGAACTGTCAAGCAAATGTGTGTATTTGCTTGACAGTTCATCTGCTTCAGCGCAAACTCGTTGCCTTCCCAGCAACGTAAATGTAGGTAACATTACCGGCAGAGCAAGCGAGCGAGCGAGCGAGGTTATTTTCCCATTCATCCCCTCCTTGTCCATGGCCGGCAGGGGAGGAGGGGATGAATGGGAAAATAACCTCGCTCGCTCGCCCGCTCTGCTGGCGGGTGGGCGGATGAGGGGATACCGCAATGCTCCTCTCGCCACCACTGCCGCTGCCACTGCCACCACCGTTCCTGCCATTCCACGGGGACAGGCAGTTACGGTTTGGATCCGCGTCACCCCAAACCACATGGGAACGCTTTATTCCATGCTACAACTTGGATTTTTACCACACGTGTCCACATCGAATCAGCTGGCTTGCATGCGGACGCGCCCTTCCTTTAGGAAATTCCCTCAGGTGGCCATTTTTTTTCTAACTCACTTGTGACTTGCAGCCCCCAATCGGGCCCTTTCTTCACCTGGCCTTATTCCAGATTATATATCCCAGAATAGTGGGATCCTGCAGCATCTTCCCCTCTTTGGCACTTTCCTTCTAGGCAAGATACAAGCGGGACCTTGGTGCCCTTCAACTCCTGATGCCCTTCAGCACTTGGCCTGGTCTCCTGCTCCCAGCTGTTCATCTCTGAGCTGACTTAACCAATATCGGGCCCGTTGGTCTCTTGTCAGGGAAATTCACTGAGGAAACGGCCGAGATTTTCAGGCCCCATTAACTTCATATTTATGGCCTTTTCTCCTTTCTGCAATTCAGGTCAGAGTCAGTCTCCCGTCAGTTTGTCATATTACCCTCTGATGGAGGGTTTCTCTCCTCACCAGCGCGGCCCGGCAAGTCTCTAAAGGCCTTGGAGCCAGACTGGCATTTCTTAACAGGGCTGCGCAAAAATCCATCTATCTGAGACATTCAGCAAGCGATGTCCAGGGAGACCTGGAGCCACTGTAAATGGAATGGAAATTATTCCCTCTTAATGGTCATTAATAAATATGAGTCTTGTCTTGGCCTAGCTGCAGAGAGTGCAAGTCAGCATCTTCTCACACTGAGGCTTTACCCAAATAACTTTTTTTTTGGGGGGGGGAGGGATTATCAAAACTGTACATTCCCTAGTTTCCCTCTTTTAAACCATGAGGACCAGTGACATCTCTGTTTTGTATTAGCAGGCAACCCCCCGAACTACCAAACATACAGTTTCCTTCCAAGGAAGAAGCCAGTTGCTGTTTCCATCTTTATAAAGCTATTTGCTGTGCTCATGGAGGTTGAAAGACTGTCAAATCCTTTGATAACTTACAACAAGAAGCAACCAGTTACTCTGAATTCTCCACCTGAAGGGCTCAAACTGCTATTTAAGGCTGTTTCTGCTCTTGTTCAGTAGATCGGACCAAGCAACTGCCTAGTACACTTTATCCAACATTGGAACAGAGCTATTTTGCTCCAGCATTGTCCCAAAAGATCCCTAATCTGGATTAGACATAGACACGTTTGAAGAGGTCTATGGGGCCCTTGCTACATTGGACCTTATTCTGGATTATATCCCAGAATAGCAGTCTGCCATGGAGGACTATGTCCATGTGTATCTGACAATTTATCCATCCACTGGGCACCACCATGTTTGTCCACACCAGAAAAACTAGGTTAGAAGAGTACCCACATTTACATGTTCAATCTGTCCATCCATCAAGGAAGCTACACCTCACCTTAACTCTTAGCACTATATATATATAAGTACTGAACCAATGGAAATAGCCACAGCTCAGTGGCGATTATATGCACCTCAGAAATAGCAGAAAGTTGACATGTTTGATTCCCAGGATCTACATGGGCAGCGGAGGAGGAGGAGTTGGCTTTTGTATCCCACTTTTCTCACCCCTAAGGGAACTCAAGGCGGCTGATAAACCTTCTGTTCTTCTCCCCACAACTGAACACCCTGTGAGGTAGATGGGGGTGGGAGAGTTCAAAAAGAGTGCTGTGACTAGCCCAAGGCCACCCAACTGGCTTTGTGGAGGAGTGTGGAATCGAGAAACTGGCAGCTCCCTTGTGTATGCAGTGACTGTAGCTCTATGGTAGAAACCTAGAAAGCAGGTTTTTTAACCACAGCATCTCCCCAGAATATCTCAAGAAAAGGGGAAATTGTCCATGAAGTCACTAGACGTGCCTTCAGCTACTCTAACTAGTACTGGATCAACAAACTGAAGCCCATACAAATGTCAATCCATAAGAATAGATCAGGAGTTATTGAAAAGTGTGTGTGTGTGTGTGTGTGTGTGTGTATACATATTTTAAACTATTTTTAAAAAACACAACTGTTCATCCCTAGATATAGTGGACATCCCCATTATCTTTTAAAGCTTTCCTCTGATACATTGTTCATATTTTCTGTCTGGTGCTGTATAGGACAAAAAAAAAACCCTGTGTGTTCTCTGGCTCGTAATTCTGCAGTCTGTAATATACAGCTAAAATTGCTGTTGTTGTTTGGTGCCATTAAGTCAGGGTCAAATCTGGGTGACTCTGGCGGACACCTCTCTGCAGTTTTCTTGGCAAATGCAGAAAAAGGCTTAGTGACTGACCCTAGAGGGAAAATGCATCTTCAAGATTAAAGGCTGCTGGTTGTGAGGAAGAAACCAAGGGAAAACAAAACCAGAATTCTATTACCTTTGTTGTTGGCGCCTGGTAGAGAGAAGGCAAGAAGACGAAACATTGGAAGTCAGATATTTATGAAGGCGGCTGAACCTGGAATGAGGCAGGCAAACGGTAGCAAGAGAGGCTGATTCGAATGTCAGGAGAAGTGAAAAACCTTTATCTCTTTGCTGCTTGAACAAGGGAAATAGTTCGGCCTGGGCTCGGTCTGTGATAGTCCATGGATTGGGTCCACGGGATAGTGAGGCTGAGACAAAGCTTAACTGGACACCTCACTCTGTGTAACTTCCCAAACTACATTTGATCCACAGCTCAGGCTGTGTTCACGCCCACGTTTTAATCCAGCTTCAGTCCGCCTTCAGAACACATCAGCAAAGTGAACAGTCATTTTCTTTCTGCATTATCTAACTCTAAGGTGGATTTTCTGGGTTAGATAATGCTGAGATAAATCAGCTTGTCACCTTGCTGGTGTGTTCTCTCATTCTGAAAGTGGACTGATGCTGGATTAAAATTTAGGTGTGAATGTGGCCTTGAGGATATCAAAGGGGGCATCCAAATTGAGCCTCACATGCTTTCATTACTTGGTGCCATCAAGTCAGGTTCTCGGATGCCACGGACACCACTTTGCAGCTTTCTTGGCTGCTTCAGGAACAGGTTTTTCCATTACCTCCCTGGAGGGAGAAGTTGAAGATTGAACCTATGACCTTCTGTTTTCTGGGATGACATTGTTCTACCACTGGGCTATAGTCACTGCCTTACAGCTGAAATTAGCAAAGTCAGCTCTTCACAACACATATTGAACCTGCCTACTCCTAAGTAGGTCAGGAATTGCTAGATTTGGGTGGCAGGTAGGATGCTGGAAGTCATATCACCTTTCCACAGAAGAAGATGGAGGTCCAAGCGATTCTTTGGTCGCATCCCCACACACTCTTTTTAGTGCGGATTGGACTATTTTTAGTCTGGATGCAGGGCTGAATTCAAATTGAGCAGTCCCCATGCGTTTGCTGATAACACAGGCTCAATTCAAATGCAGGTGTCCCCATGCAAACTAGACTAAACCCCTGCATGGGGGAACAGCATCTTTTTCTCTCCGCCCCCTCTCTTCTGATAGGAAGCCAGACTGATGTCTCCAACCTCTGTGCTACCTACTATAGTGATGGCAGGGAGAATAATATGATAATAATAAAAATATTAAAAAGCCAGATTGTTCTGCAAAGCCACTACAGGGTTTGGTGGCAGTTTACCAGAGGTGTGCACCTCCACTCCACCTAGCACTCATGTGCAATTTAGATTAAATTATCACGCCTGGTTTGGCAATTGGGAAGGGGTGGTGGAATAATGGTCACAGAAAGAGACTCGTGGGACGGCGATTGCATTTTTTGCTGTAAAACTGGAGCTCTCCGTTATTGTATGCACATTTCAGAAGCTCCTCTTTGTCTTGCACATTCACCTTACCTGGGGGTGGAATAATGGTTGCGGAAAGAGACTCATTTCTGTTCAGTCACCATTTATTGCCAAAAATGCCCAAACAGTTGTGATCTCCAATGCACAGGACAGGAACGGCAAGCACAAGACGTGAAACCCGCCCGTTAATGATGCGTGAAACCTGTCGATCTCCTCCCCAAACAGCCCAGGAGGGTCCCCTTGCATGGACTCAGCCTCCAAAATAATGCAGACTTCACTCTCAAACCGTAGTGAGAACAGCTTTTTAGAGGGCTACATTTAGCGCGGATTTGGGTGATTTGGTCTGCATGTAGCCCGGTTAGGGGACTTTGCATGGGGATGCTCCTTACCGAATTCGGATTCAATTCGGACTTTATAGTGCATGGGGATGCGGCCTTCCTCACCCAAAGTTATTTGTCTTCCCTTTGACTTTGCTTTCTTTCCAGCAGAATAATAAATAGTGCAACATCAGGTGCTTTCTAGGCCTAAGAGCTTTGTACAGATCTGTGCCTATCGCACACTGGCCAAAACACACATCCCCCAGCCTCTCTGTCCTGCAAAACAATATTTTTCCCTCATACCATCCGTGATGATTCAGAAAACACTTTCGGGCATTCAGCCCTGAAAACCAAATTTGGAAGTGCAGCAACAGCTGAGACCATTCGTGAGATCCTAGAGCCCTTCCCAGCAAGCACCGAGAGCTGCCGAGAGTCCTTGGGGACACTTCAAGGCTGCCCTTTGCCAGAATGTCATTTTTCACTTCCTAACAATGCACAGTAAAATGGCTGCAGAGTTTACAGGTTTTAAAACAAGAGCAGGGAGGGGGAGAGATGTGGGAAGGGTCGTGTAAAACGCCCATTAATCCAGAGCAACGCGTTAGCGAGCGCATGAAAGTGACAGCTTAAGAGCACCGAAGCTCGCCTGGTCAGAGCAGACGGAGCCGTCAGCTGTGGCGTCCCCATCTGCGTGAGTTGCAAAGAAAAGACATGATGGGGAATTCTGGCCTTACTTCAGTCTTTTCCCCACTCCTGTATTGTCAGCTGGATCTACTGCCCCAGACTGTGGAAATCTGGAGAGAATAATCTGATTAACAGGATCCACTTCTGCACCTTAGCTGGGCCCAGGATGATTCCACACAGTAGGAGCCATCCTCCTCCATGCTAGTGCGGTCTAAGCAAGGCCTCACCTTAGAGCATACCATATGGTCTAGCATACGGGTGTTTGTGGGGATTCGAGAGCAAGTTAAAGTTTAGCCTTTGCCTTCTGCATGAGATGCCCATAAACAATTGGTGGACTATTGTGTGGGATGGGATGCTGGACTAGATGGGCTCTGGCCTGATCCTGCAGGGCTCCTCTTAGGTTCTTAGGTTCTAGACATTCTTTTTTAATCTGATTTTTAAATTTCTACGGTGGCCAGCCCTGAGACCTTGAGGTACAGAGTCGAATGGATGGATGGACGGACGGGTGGGTGGGTGGACAGACAGAAAGACAGATGGACAGATGGATGGCAATCAAAGAAATAGCTTTTGGCAGGGGTGCTGAGAGTGAATTGTGTTATGCCACCCAAATACACCCAATACTAGAAGGGGTTGGAGGGGGTCTCTGTGGTTCACCCCAAGGTTTGGATGAAAGAGGTCAAGAAGTGGCCCATGACTTGGAATAACAATGAGTCTGGAAATGGGGAAAGAAAAGGATTTAGGAAAGACATGGATTGAATGGGCATTTGTCATGAACTGAACCCACCACACAAATTTTTAGGTGGTTGCTGGTGGACATTCAAGCCTTCATTTAGATGGTCCCAGAGTTATATATTTGAAAACAAGGCATTCCATTCCTGCTACACAAGGTCAGCCTACACAAATTTCATGGCTGGGACTCGTGGAGATACAATCTTGTCCTTCATTCCAGTCAGCGAAAGGTCTTGGTCATATCTCCCTGGGATTTCATATCAGAGGCTGCCAGACATACAGCCTGGAAGCCACCACTGATTTATGAATCTACAATCATAGGATTACGAAGAATCGTCCAGGTAGCCGAGTACATTTTCCACCATAGATTCAGCTGCCTTCCCTAGTGAAGACTGAACCACAGAAACCAAAGTAATAGGATTTTAAAATGTGCCTCAAGATGGTGAGTGCATTCCAATTCTCTTTGCCTTTCTTGGCCTCCAGCTCCCAGGATTTATTCCCATGAAAGAGGGGGGCCAGAGGAAGAGATAAATTAGAATTATTTTTAATAAAATGGAGATCATTTTTAATCAAGTTTAACTTGTTTTTCTTTAGCCAGCTTGTGTGGTGTAGATGTCCCTGAAAAATGTGGGACTTTCATCTCTTGCAGCCTAGAAATTAATTCCGAACTGTCAGCTGTGGTGTTTAATGTAGATAATAACTATTAGTCCTAAGCCAGACAGCCTGCTCTGGTCCTCACCCCCCCCCCTTCCCTCTTTTTCCCCCTGCTGCTGTCACTGGATAATACTAAATCTTCACTGAGCACTAAAGTTCATCAGAGATGGAGGAAATTTGGGGTGGGAGCTACTGCTGTATGCTTTGAATGCAACAGATGCTCAGTTGCTAACATGAAACAATAAAGGGTCTTCAGCAGACTTCATCAGAACCTTTAACACCCTGTAGATATTATCAGATACCACTGGATATGGTGCACATTTCATTCGGCATCCAAAGGTTTAATTGAACGATCATGTCTGTGGATGTTGCAATCAGACTGAACAGGCAGAAATTTGATCGAACCAAACCAGTCTCCTGCTCAGGAGCATGGATGATTTGATCAAACAGTTTGTGTTTGATGGAAAATAATGGTGTGTGTTTCAAACAAGCTCAGAATCAGCTGCAAACAACTGGTTGTTCATAAAAACATAAGAGAAGCCCTGCCGGATCAGGCCACAGCCCATCTAGTCCAGCATCCGATCGCACACAGTGGCCCATCAAATGCTCATGGGCATCTCAAGAAGAGACAAGGACAAACCTTCTGCTCTTGAATCCCAGCAAATGGCCTTAGAAGCATCCCACTTCCCCCTCCCCCCAGCCCGAAAGATGCACCTAGGCATCCATTCTAGTAGCCGTTGATACATCTGTCATCCTTGAATTTGTCTAAGCCTACCTTAAAGCCATCTAGACTGGTAGCTGTCACCACCTCTTCTGGCAGCACATTCCATAAATCGATGACCCTTTGGGTGAAGAAATCCTTCCCCTTGTCGGATCCAACTCTCCTACCCATCAGCTTCATAGATGCCCCCTGGTTCTAGTGTTGTGCGATGGAGAAAAGAAATATTCTCTATCCACCTTTTCTCTACCATGAATGATTTTATATACTTCAATCAGGTCCCCTCTTAAACACCATCTCTCCAGACTGAAGAGGCCTAGACGTTGCAGCCTGATTTCGTAAGGGAGGTGTTCCAGACCCTTAATCATTCTGGTTGCCCTTTTCTGCACCTTTTCCAGTTCCACAATATCCTTTTTAAGGTATGGTGACCAGAATTGTACACAATATTCCAAATGTGGCCTCACCGTAGATTTATAAAGAGGCAAAATGACACTTGCTGACTTATTTTCTATTCCCTTCCTAATTATTTCCAGCACTGAATTCGCTTTTTTCGCCGCTGCTGCGCACTGGGTTGGCACCTTCACTGAACTGTCCACCAAAACCCCGAGACCCCTTTCCTGGTGTGTTGCAGAAAGCTCAGACCCCATCAGTTTATAGACATAATTTGGATTTTTGGCCCTGATGTGCATTATTTTGCACTTGTTAAGATTAAAGCACAATTGCCACTTGGTTGCCCAGTCACCCATTGCTAAGAGATCCCTCTGGAGCTCTTGGCAATCTCTTTCGTTTTTTACTACTCTGAATAATTTAGTATCATCAGCAAACTTTGCTATTTTACTATGTACCCCTTCAATTAAATGGCTTGCCATCAGACTAAACAAACGGGTCTGTCATTCATATACATGCCTGGATCCGACTGGCTGGGTTGAGTCACTGATTGCTTCTACACTAGGGATCTTAATTTTCCATGTTGCAGGAATAGTTATGGGTCACGTTGTGTGGGTTAGGGGAAATGCTTTGTTTTGGTTTAGCTGAGAATATCTGTAGCTTAGGGTTAGAGTATTCAGTCACAGTTTCTGCAGACATAAGAAGAGCCCTCTTGGATCAGGCCACAACCCATCTACTGCAGCATTCTGATGCCCTCAATGGCCCACCAGTTGCTTCCGGGCATCTCAAGCAGAAGACAAAAGCAAAACCTTCAACTGCTCTCAAATCTCTGCAAATAGCTTTTTGAGGCATCCTGGCTGACTCTCCGGCCAGGAGGAACTACCTGAGCATCAGTTCTACTAGCCATTGATAAACCTATCATCTATGAATTTGTCTAACCATTTGTTAAAGCTATCCAAGCTAGGTAGCATCTTGTTGGAATCACCACCCAAAGTGCAGGGATGCTCATAGCAAGTTCCTCCATTTATTATGATAGCAGGAAAGAAGGACTCAGGTTAAGAGGGGATATATCATTCAGGTTCTCAGCAGCACTTTTTCATGGCCCCCACCACCTTCAGAGATCCTATACCATAACTGAGATAACAGTTCACACAGTCATGCTATCTAGTGCTGAACTATTGTTGGAACTAAAGGAAACTCTGGAACCAAAAGAAGAAGGGGGTTTGGCTTTTAGACCCCATTTTTCTCACTCATTCAAGGGGCACTGTGGACATGACATCACCTAACGCTCACCGGGTGGCACTGGAGGAGGAGAGTTGGCTATTATATTCCACTTTTCTCACCCTTTTAAGGGGACCCAAAGCAGCTGATAAACCTTCTCTTCTCCCCACAACGGACACCCTGTAAGGCAGTGGGGTTGTGAAAGCTCAACAGAGATCTGTGACTAGCCCAAGGCCACCCAGATGGCTTCACGGAGAAGTGCGAAATCAAACCCAGTGATCCCCAGATGAGAGTCTGTGCCATAACCACAAGGCCAAAAGGAATGGAAGCAAGATTTAGCAAGATTACAAGATGCTATGTATCCTGATGGCAGAGGTATACATGATTGCAATTTTCAATATTTGATTTGAATAGAATATTTGAATATCCGAATTTGTACGAACAAAAGCGAATGTCTGGACATTCAAACTGATATGAATACATTCATATCTATTTGCATGAATATTCGATACGTATCCAGTGATACGAATCTCATACGCATCCAAACGCATCCCGTTTTTATCCCATACGCATCCCATTTTCATCCTGTACATCTTTATGGATACGGATGTGATGCGTACATATTTGTACACAAAAAACAATGCCTGAATTATTCATACAAATAACTCAAACTATTTATATCCGTACGAATACTAAAAAACGAAAGTCTGGACATTCAATTCATTTACAGATGTCCGAATTCATTCAGATAACAAATATTTCAAATATCCATGTGCATCCCTATCTGGTGGTGAAAGGGCTGGAGACATCTGAATTGGTTACAGTGCAACATTGCTTTGCTTTCGCCTCTGCAGATTTCGTTTTGGGGTGCCACGACCCAGAATGCTGCATAGGAAAATGAAAAGAGGGCTTCTAGCCAGGGTCTCAAGCCCTATCTCCTTCTCCACAGGCCAGTCTTAAAGTTGCAAAGATCATTTATGGTTTATTCAGGGTAATTTTTACAAAAAGCCTTTCACTCTGGAGGGCAGATGTTCCCCAGTAATCTGCTTCTATGGCCAAGCTGCATCTGTGTTTATTATGAAAAGTGTCCCGTTCAGTAAAGCCTCTCTGAAACTTTAATTAGAAATTTCAGAGTTCAATAATGGAAGAAGGGATTAAGGAAATTATAAAACCATCAAATGAACAAATATACTGGCTTTTTATTGCAAAATAACACTATTCCCCAAACAGGCTCAGTGTGAGAAACAAAGAGGAGAAAAAGTCCACCAGGATAAGCAACCAGGATGAATAAGGAGGAGTGAGGTGGGGCTTAGAAGTAGGAGCCTTTTTGCGCTTACCTGATCAGGCTGCCATATACTAGGGCTGGTAAACCTCTGGTAAAGGGGGACCATTTGCATTTGTCACAGGGAAAGTTTCCGGAAAGTGTCTATTATCTGCCAGAAGTGCAAGTGGTCCTGCCATTGCCCAGCCCATACCACTGCATCCAAAACTGGAAGTTCAACCTCCTCACTGCTGCGACTGGCCGCCATGGTAGATGAGTTTGTTCAAGCAGGGGCGTATTGCAGCCGATCGCGTCAGCGACCAGGGCGTGACCTAAGATGGCTGTGATCAAATGTGCAGCGCCCACTACTCCATTACTGATTGAACATCCTTCTCACGGTCACAGGGATCAGAGGTCCGGTCGTGTCAAAGGTCAGTGATCAAACATGGCTGCCACAGCCACCACGCCTGCATGGAAACCAGGTGCCCGCTGCCCGCTGACTGCAGGGAACCAGAAATAGAGGGAATGGTCAGATCACTGGACACACCAGGTAAGCTTTTAGTTAAAGTTGGTAAAGGCGTGAAGCATGATTTAGAGCTCCACACCTAATCAACAATTAGGCAACTTCTGGGGAGGCCAGGCATGCTTGGAGGTACAGATGCTCTTCCCTAGATGTTGCCTAATTGTTGGCTACAGGCCAAAGTGCGAATTGGCCTCTGACCAGGAAGGGTGTTTCCGCATTGGACCCTTAACACACATTAAGTACCCATTAAGGACGGATTTCTAAAACCCCGTCCGCACCACAACACACTTTAGAGACACTTGCGTCCACATTGGCTCTCGCGCGATGTGTCTCTAATGTGTGTTAAGTGACCCTTAAACCGGTTTCCCAGAAGACTACTTTGAAGGTAGTCTTAATGAGTACTTGGTGTGTACTTCCGCAGTGCGGACACATCCATTCCAGATGTGTCCGCACTGCAAAAGTGTCCCTAAGTGGGCCCTCCCCCTGCCTGCCATGATTGGCTCCTCCGGAGCAAGCATGGTGAGCCGGAGGTCTCCTATCTTGGGTCTCCCCCTCACCCCGGAGGCTTTTGGAGCCAGAGGGGGCTTCACCTACACCCCCCTATCCACCCCATCCCCTCCTTACCTTCAAGCAGCCAGGCCGATTCTGGCTGCTGGGTCCCAGCGCGCTTTGTGCGTGCGTGCAACATGCCTCCCGATTGGCCAGGGCCACGCTTGGCTTCAGGAGGCGCTCTGGCCAATCGGGAGGCATGCAGCCCTGGTACATTCTCTTTTGGCATGTGCAGTAAAGACAAAGTAAGAACAGTTCAAGCATAGTTCATACTTGCCGGCACAGACTGGTTTCTCCTTTGAAGCTGTAAAATCTGTAGACAAACACACTGGCCTCCCTAATTCCTTACAGAATACAACAGGGAGGCACACTGAAGGGTGCCCACCTCTCTGTCCTGGATTAACAGGGGACTTAGTTCAGAGGTGCACCAAATTGCACCCAAAATGAGTCCTACTGGGCTCTGAGGCTAGGTTCCTAGCCATCAGAGAACCTGGAAGCTGGCCATGACCTTTGAAGCCAGCATGGGGTACGTTCCAGAAGATCCTTTCAAGTGCAGAAGGTTTGTTCCAGGCCAGAACCACTCCAGCCTGGCCTGTTCCTACTGAACCCCCCAGCCAGATTAGCGTGGCAACAGCCTCAGGTGTATTTCTGCCTCCTTGTAACTGAGCAACAGGCTTCCAGTTCTCACATAAGATGTATGTTCTGAGACTGCAGGTCAGCAACAGAAGTGGACCAGGTGGAAGACAACCATAAAGAGGCATGAGGTTTCTGCAGAGAAAGAAGAGAAAAGCTATGAGCCAGTTTGGTCTCATGGACAGGGAGGTGGACTCTTATCTGGGAATACCGGGTTTGATTCCGCCCTCCCCCATGAAGCCAGCTGGGTGATCTTGGGCTAGTCACAGCTCTCTTCTGAGCTCTCACAGCTCCAGCCACCTCACAGGGTGTTTGCTGTGGGGAGAAGAAGGCCCAGAGGCCTCCTCTGAGTCCCCTTAAATGGGTGAGAAACATAGGGTAGAAAAGCCAACTCTTGTTTTCTTCTTCTTCTATGGCTACGATGCCTTCCTTCTGCAATGGAGAGAAAAGGTCATCTGCGGGCCAAACCCATCAGCTCATCAAGTGGATTCTGTGCCTGGAGCGCAATTTAAAGATGTGACAAGGCAGCTGCCATGACTCATAAATCCCACTGACAACCACCCCTTCTTGTTCATTCATGTCAGGATGAAGGACGCTGACAGTGGCAGCTCTGTCCACATCACACCAGGCTTTGGATGTGAGAAGGAAGGTCAAGAACCTAACCCCCCAGGTACTGCAGCACTCCTTCCAGTGCTCAGAGGAAGGGCGATGCAGAATGATGCGTGTGAGTCAGGGCAGAGATGAAAACAGGAGTTATGTAGTTCCTGGGATCATATTCTAAGCTTCCCGGACGGTGAGTGACGAGCTGTGGTTTACAAGGACCAGAAAGACAGCGTCTGGTGGAAGCCTGATGGACTTCATCGGGGCAACTTTAAACTGAATCCTGGAAGAGGCACTGCGATCAATACCCAGGGCGATTAATATAGATAAGGACTGGACATCTTGCAGAAGTTACTGGGGGAGCAGCTGAAATGAGATGTGTTAAAAGCATTTAACAGTAACGTAGGGAGGATGTATAAAAATGAAAGTCATGACTATAAACTATACAGATTCGAGGAAAGGGCAAAGACGGTGAATCAGGAGGCTGGGAGTCAAATCCTGTGAAGGAAGCTGAGAGATATGAGTCTATTTAGACTTGAGGAGGAAGAGGAGGGGCATGCGATAAAACACTCTAAAATCTTGAGGAGAAGTCACAGAGAAGAGGGATGCTATCAGAGGCCAATTTGCACTATAACCTATAGTGCATGATCAGGGAGCGTCTGTTACAGCCTCCAGGTGCCCCCTGCTTTCCCAGAAGTTTCCTAATCATGAGCTAGGCGTGGAGCGTGAGATCGTGCTCCACACCTTTACCAACCTTAACCGAAAGCTTACATGACGGATCCAGGAGGCGGCCATTTGCACCTCTTCTGGTGCTCCAGGGTTGTCTGAGTTGCGGCGCAGGGACCTCAGACACCCATAGACGTGACTGTCCGTGTGCAGAGCACCAGCATCGTCATGGCGACAGCGCTGAAGCATGCAGAGTTGCGCAGGGTGCCTCAGCCAAAATGACCGTGCGGGCGGGGAGGTGGAGGATCGGGTAACGTTGACTAGCGCTCCAAGTGTGAGCACTAGCCAATGTTAGTTCACCATGCTCCTTGCTGGTGGACAAGAAGGTAAGTACAAATAATGACCTTAAATTACAGAAAGGTTGGTTCTAATTCAGCAGTGTTGTTGGGTTTCACCGAGTTGTGGCTGACTCCTGGGCTGTGGTCACACCTTGCTGAAATAGCGCATCTTGTTAAGAGACAGAATTCAAAATGGCCGAACTCTGGTCACACCCAATACTCGATCGTGCTTCCTAAGCCCATCCTCAGTTTGGGTCGCGCCTTACTGAGATTCGTTAACAAGACTTTTTTTAGATCTCCACACCTCTCCACCATCACACCTCGGGTGGAAGGGAAGGCAAATCCATGCAGGATCCACCCACGATAGTCCAGTTCAATCCCTTTTGTCTTCCTCCCCAATCACACCCAAAGAATGAAAACGGATTAACGCTCCATGACGGCCAGAGACCTGTAAAAATCAGAGGCCTTTTCGCACTGCAGCTGGAGGACTGAAGCGCACTAAGACTGGTACACGTGGGGGACAGATCCACCATTCACACTGGCCGGTAAGGGACACGTTCTCAATGCATCCCTTTCCGGCCAATGTGCAAATGGTGGCCCATCCCTGCATGTACCAGCCCAAAAAGGCTAACTTCAACACTCTAACTTCAAGACCAAGACTAAATTCTTTCCAGCCCACCGAAACCTTTGGCTCAGACAGTTCTTCTATGTGGTTTTTTTTCACCCATAAAAGAGTGATGATGACAGAGAATGTATTTTAAAATACAGCAGGGGGTGGACGCCCTGCCCCAGGCTGCTGCTATTGGGCCATATTAGCCCACTGGCTGGCAGCCCCTTTTGAGGGTGGGGCGAGACCGGGCCAGGGCTGTCATGGGGTCCCACAGGCTGCCATTCAGGTCAGTGTGGGATCGATCTGCTGCTGCATATACCTGCACAGAGAGCAGATCGATCCTGGCAAGCCCTGGGAGCTATCCAGACCAAGTCAGGGGTCTTGAAAGGTAAGTGGGATGGGGGGGCGGAGGGGCATAGGGGGGGGCACCCAGGAGGTCCCTGCTGGCTGCTGTCAGCTTGATCAGGGTGGCAGCAGCCTGCAGAACACCAGGACAGCCCCAGCCTGGTCTTGCCCAACCCTGGTCTTGCCCCACTCCCAAAAGGGGCTGTCCATCTGCAGGCCGATAGGGCCCAATGGTGGCAGCACAGGGCAGAACTCCAGAGCTGTCCAGCAGGGACATTGTGAATGCTCTCCCTGCTGGACAGCTCTGGAAGGGCTTGGGCCGGGTGTGGAGCATGATTTCATGTTCCACACCCTAGCCACAGTTAGGCCAGCTCTGGGACAGGCCGGGACGGTTCCAGACAGAACCACATGATCCAGAGAGCAAATGCTCTGTCCCAGGGCTGTCCTAATTGTATACCAGAGGTCTAAGTGTGAATAGGACTTGGGTCTTTGTAAGAAAGGTAGGACATCAATGGGAGAGATAAAGCAAATAGGTCTGTATAATTCATTTGACTGCTTTCAGTGGCAACCGGGGGCATGACATGGATTTGCCAGGTTTATGTGAAGTCGAGAAGGTGCTGGAAAACTCTCCTTGAGCTTTCTGGGTCAGACCGAAGAAGGATTAGGAGCTTCTCACGTTTGTCCATTTTGGCCCAAGAGTTTGAAGCCATGAGAACTGGAGAGGAGCACTTGTTTAAATAATTTATACCACCCTCTTTTATTTATTAATATTAAATATAGTGGCCCAACTTTAAACACATTAATCTATTTGCATTCATGCACTGGCTTTTCTTTGATGACTCTCCACCTGCTTTGAGCCAAATCAGGAAATTGCTGCTGTTTTCTTTTGCATCAGGCTTTAGGGAAAGGTCTCCTTCAAGAGCATTCAAGCCGATGGTCTGATCTCTGGGCTGAAATCAAACTGCTTGAGCTATAAACAACTCAGACGGGCATGTGTATTAGATATGCATGCCAGAGACACAAATTGATACACTCAACTGAAAAAAACAATGGCTATTTCTATTCTGTGTCAATAATATGTTGGCAACACATCAGTATCAAAAAGAAAGTGATCTCAAGCAAGCTAAAACTGCATCGTTCTCTCTCTCCGTCTCTCTTAAAACAATACATTAAAAAACGTTGAATTTTTCCCTCACCAGCTGGAAGGCAGAAATGGTCCAACTATGTAGATACAGGTTCCTCTTTGTTTTTGTCTGTTATTTGATTCTAGAATATACTATTGTTGGTTTGAGAAAGAAGCCATGGAACTATTTAAGAGGAAAGGGCTATTTACATAATTGAGTCCAATTTCCTGCTTAATGGAGGGATGCAAAGCCAGATCTTCACAGATGTGGTTACTGTTGGTTCAGTCAGCCAGGGCCTTGGTCACACTTTCACTTTATTCCTTCCTCACTCCATCTTTGGGCCCCATTGCTCACACCTTTTTAGCCCAATCCATTTTAACTGTGGACTTTTGTGCCCTCAATTGTACTTTCCCGAGTCCAGAGACCTATTCACACTTAGGCCTCTGGGATGCAATTAGGACAGCTCTGGCACAGGCCATTTGCATTTGCAAGGAGGCTGTTACCACCCAGAAGCATCCCAGCCTGGACCACAGCTGTCCTCATTGCAGTGGAGGCCTGGAGCAAGAAATCGTGCTCCACACCTGTCCCAACCTTAACCCCAGGCTTACCTGAACCATCTGCTAGGGAGACAATTCACAATATCCCTCCCAGGCTGCTCAGGAGTCCCACTCCCGGCTGCCATATTGGCTGCTGCCGGCCACATCACATGCTCTGTGACCTGCCGGCTAGCAATCGTATCCCAGGGGCAGAATGGAACTGGGCCAGTGTTGTGTTGGGGTGCTGCGTCCCCCCACCACCTAGTTGGGCCCACAGCAGCCAGCAGGGACCTGCCTCGTGTCCGCCACCACCCAGGAGGGCGTGCGGCCTCCTTCCGCCCTGGCACCACACTCACCTGTCCGGACTGCCAGTCTGGTCTGGATCAGTCCCCCACGCTGTCTACGTTCAGAGTTGGGATTGGGAGCTGTACGTGGCAGGGGTGACCCATCCAGATTGAACTGGCGGCACTGGGGGATGGGAGGTCACACATACCCCTGGGTGATGGCAGGCACTGGGCAGGTATCGCTGGCTGCCACAGGCCCAACCCAGGAGGTGTGGGAGTGCGGCACCTCAACACGACACCGGTCTGGCTCAATTCCACCCCCAGGATAGAACTGTCAGCCGGAGTGATCGGTCGCAGCCAATGGCAGCAGCCCAATGGTGGGACTTCTAGGTCCCACGGCAGAGGTTCAGGCTGGCACACACTGGGGACACATCGACCAGTCGCACATTGGCCGGTAAGGGATGCTTTGAGTATGCTTCTCTCACTGGCCAATGCAAATGGTCAACCTGTCCCCAACATGTACCAGGCTTGGAGGCTCCAGCCTTCCATAAGACATTCAGGTGGGGCGGGGGGGGGTGTCTGTTGATGCGTGCATTTGTGCAATGAGTGGCAGATAGATCCTGGGGCCTATCCAGACTGAGCCAGCGATCCAGAAAGGTAAGTGGGAAGTGGGGGACTGGGGGGTGGCACGCACCCCTGCCTGGGGGTGGGCACCCTGGAGGCCCCCACTGACTGCTGCCAGCCTGATCAGGGCAGCGGCAGCCTGCAGAACCCCAGGACAGCCCCGGCCCTGAAAGGGGCTGCCAGCTGGTGGGCCAGGCAACTCTGGGACAGCCAGGGATGGCTTGGGTCAGGTGTGGAGCATGATTTTGTGATCAACACCCTAGCTGCAATTAGGCCTGCTCTGGGACAGGCCGGGATGTTTCTGGATGGAACCACCTGGCCCAGAGAGTAAATGCTCTGTCTCAGGGTTGTCCTAATTGCTTACCAAAGGCCTAAATCCAAATAGGCCTCTGGTTATAACCCTCATGTTTCCTCCTGCTTCTCCACAATGCCCACCCCAAAAGACGCATCCATCCCAAAGAAAAAACACCCAGGAGCAAAACACTTTCCCTCCTCTGTACTCAGTGCTGTGAAGGCGCCCTCAGAGCTCTTCTGCCCACTTTGTCAAAAGGGCACTTTCTCAGATCCATAGGACAGATCTGGGGCATGCTGCATGAGACCCAAGTATGTGATTAATAATATGCTCAGTGGTTGCCTTTGTGCCAATCCATTGCCAAGGCTACTGTACCCTGTCTTGCAGGCTTGAGAAGCAAAAAAATTAAAAAAAAAACTGGCAGTCACTTAGGAGAAATATAAATAAAAAGAATAGCTGGCTTCTCCTGGGTTTGGAAAGCAGCATATGGCGAGGATCGTGCCCTTTTCCCAACCCAGGTTGGTTGACATCAATGGCAGCGTCAATAGGCAGATGAAGACGAAGCTCTTTGTGACTCCTGTTAAGAGGCATCTTCCTGAAAGAGAAAAAGCTGTTGCCTTGGAAATGTCTCTTTGTACAGCCCACAGACCTTGGAAATGTTCCACATAACCCAATATGAATTGTATATCCTGGATTTTATATTACGAGCTGCCTTATCTGTGCCCAAGAAGAAGCACAGTTCTATTAACTGGGTTAAGATCCTTTCTGCACTGGGCCTTATTCCAGATTATATCCCAGAATAGGGACCTGCCATCCACGTGGCTGGTACAGTCAACAGCAGGAGAGTTTTCGCTGGGTGAGAAAGGAGCACAATGAACCAACGTTGACTAGCCCTCATACACGGAACACTAGTCAACTTTAGCCATCTCCCCCCACCAACCCCACAATCAAATATTTACCTTGATTCGATTGCAGGGCTGGTCCTATTCTGGGTGCCACTATGTTGTCAGCACCACCGCCATGATTACACTGATGCTCTTCACACATGCTCTTCAACCATAGATGCTCTTCAACCATAGAGCATCTATGGTTGTCTGAGTCACTTGCACGGCACCTCAGATGACCCCAGAGCACTGGACACTGCCTGGACGAGCCAGGTAAGCTTTTCGTTAACATTGGTTAAGATGGGGAGCACAATTTCATGATCCACACCTAATCAACAATTAGGGAACTTCTGGGAAGGCAGGGGGCACTTGGAGGCTGTAGCAGCCTCCTTTATGTGAAGATGCTCTTCATTAGAAGTTCCCTAATTATGCACAATAGGCTGTAGTACAAATTGGCCTCAGATCCCTTTTCTGGGGTAGAATCCAAAATAATGCCCAGTGCAGAAGAGGCCTATGAATAGAAGCCAGTTTGGTCTAGTGGTTAGGGAGCTGGACTCTTATCTGGGAATACCACGTGTGAGTCTGCTCTCCTCCATGAAGCCTGCTGGGTGACCGTGGGCTACTCACAGCTCTCTTCTGAGTTCTCACAGCCCCACCTACCTCACAGGGTGTTCTGTTGTAGGGAGAAGAATAGAAAAGCTTTATCAGCCGCTTTGAGTCCCCTTGAATGGGTGAGAAAAGTGGGGTAGAAAAGCCAACTCTTCTTCTTCCTCTCCCCATCCCAACTGTCAAAGAAAGACAGTCATTCTATCCAGTTGCATCATCTGTACAGAAGACACAGGGAAGCTCGACAAAGACAACATTTGGACTCCAACAACATCTAGAGCAGTGATGGCTAACCTTTTGAGCTTGGTGTGTCAAAATTCACAAGAAAACCTAGCTTAACTCGGGTGCTGTGTCACATCTAGAAATATCCATAATTTTGTGATATTTGTAGCTCTAGTAAGAAAGTTATATTTTTGATACATGTATTTTATTAAAAGCAAAAATGAATAATTCTTTACATTTGCTAAATCTTCAATTGAAAGTTGGTATTTTGTACACTTCAAGAACAAGCAAGCACTACATGCCCAGGTGCCAGGGTGACCAGGTGTGTCACCTAAAAGGGCTTGGCGTGTCACCTGTGACACGCGTGTCATAGGTTGGCCATCACCGATCTAGAGTGTCCACACTGAGTGTCGCTGGCTTGATTTCTGGTAACTCTGAAAAAGTCCAGTTCCTTTCCATGAACATAGAAGTGCCCAAACAAGAATGCTGAATGGAGATTATGGGAGCTGTAGTCCCACATATTGGCTTCTCCTCATTTCAACAAGTCCAAAGTAGCAATGTGCATAATCTGTGTTTGTGTGTTTGGTTCACCATCAAAGCAAACATCTGCTTTTCCAATTCAATGACAAAATGTTTAATTGAATATCTGGTTATCCACATTCAGTTTTGATTGCAAAGTGGTTTGAGAACAAGAAATACTTTTTTTTCCCTTTCTGTGGACCACTTTCTGAGCGTAGTCTCTTCTCCTTCTTTGCCATCCAGAAGAAACCATGATGGCTCAGTCATATTTCATCAAAATAACCCTGGTTTCCTAAATGGGACTGGGGCGATAGAGAATTCATTTTGATGGCCCTTTTGGAGGGCCACATTCATCCAAACAAAGAGCTTTTCCATGCTCTGTCAATGAGCCGTGATGGGATCTATTATAGAAATGTTAGTGATGTGACTATATATGGGTTGTCATAATTCTGTAGCTTGCTCAAACGACAGCAAACTAAATCTAAATGGAAAGACAGCAGACACATTCTAGTTCCCTCTAGTTCTTTTTTTTTCCCTTTCAGTCCTCAGAATGTATTTCTAGGAAAGAGATTAATCAGAAATATTTTTCATAAAATGGAATTCGGTTTTAATCATGTTAATGCACACTTGGTGTACAACTGTGGAAGAAAGCAACTCAGCTAGAGAAATAAAACATGGCAGAGATGTAAAAGAGAAACAGTAAAAACCAGTAGAGAATAACAGGCTGAAGCCACAGCCTCTCCCTGGATGTTCTAGGCAATGGCAAAACACCTGCATGTCTTTCCCAAGAAAATTTCAGAGATGTGCCCGTTGAAGTGGTCATGTTCTCAAATGCTTCCCCCTAATAAACCAGAACAGAGAGATGTGTGTCATTCTGCGCATCTTCCTTGGCCAGACTAAACACCCCTGGAATGCTGGTAGACCTGAATAAGCAGGTCTACTGGCATCCTGGCTTAAGTGGCCATGTTGGCAACCTTAGACTGGGCCACACTGCATCCAATGTGAACACAACATGCTAGCAGCAGGTGGGGCCTCTTTAGACCACCCCGGAATGCACAAAAATAAGCCTCCAAAGAGGACCTGCTGCCTTGCTTTACCAGTCTAACAGAAAGTGCAGAAAAAGCCAAAACTCAAGTGATGGTTGCTCATAAAGACAGAAATCTAAACAAAAGAGCCGATGCAGACAGAAGGCTAATTCTCCCATGCTGTAGTCACACCTTCCCTTTAATCCTTCCTGACAACATTAGGATCACATCTTTTTGGTCCAATGTGCGTTATTTGTTGACTTTCCTCCCCTCAAGTACACTGCCCAGACCCCTTATTATTACAGGTCTCAAGCCATAATGGAGTGTTAATCCATTTTCATTTTGGGGGATCTGATCGTGGGAAAGGACTAAAAGTAGCTGAACCAGACTATCGTAGGCAGATCCTGCAAAAATTTGTCTTCCCTTTTGCCCAATATGCGATTACATGCTTTTGAGTCACAGAACTCTTATCCTATCAGAGCTCAGGGGTCATTGTGATGGTGGAGAGGGGTGGGGGATCTGAAAAGGCCCAGTAAAGGAGTCCCAGGACATGAACAGAAAGGTGTAAGCAAAGTGACCCAAATTTAAGGCAAACTGAGGAAGACCGATCAGGTATTGGGTGTGGTCTGAATTAATGTGTTTCTTAATAAGACGGATTATTTCAGCAAGGTGTGACCATGACCCCAGTTACACTTCACCTTTTCTCATTTAAAGAGGTCGGCTGTGTGCAAACTGCTAGGGAAGTTGAGTATTTTCTAGGCTCTACAATGTATCAGGATCCAACCTTCCTAACAGGAATAAGATAGTGTTTGATGCCACCTCCTAAAATAATGGCTTGCCAAAAGTCTGTGATCTCCAAAATTTTACCCTTGAGAAATTTGCCTTTTCTCATGTTAATGGGGCAGGATTAAAGCAGTTCTGGAGGGTGGCAAAACTCAGCCTCATATGGCAAGAGCTCCTCATTTATGGTTGCTTTTTAAAAAAGAACTACTATTAGCTACTATTCAACCTTCAACAAAGTTAACGTATGCAGTCGGTCCCTTCTTGTATCTAAGGTGCAGTGCCCAATAGCAACCACTAGGGGTAGACACAGCATCACATCCTTTTGGCTACTTAGCAACCACCAATAGAAAAGCTCAGACTGCTGTAAGTTGGTTGTTGCCTAGCAACCACTACTTGAATGGGGGAGGAAAATCCCCAAAGCTTCAGGATGGAGATAAATTCACCTCTATCCACATAATCCTAATTACAAGGCTACCAAGTACAGAAGTCTCGGCCAACTACATTTAAATATAGACTGTTATAGATTATTTTTAGGCTGCTTGAAAATTTCACCTGAATCTTTTAGGACTGGCCCTTTGGAATCCTGCACCCCTGTTCTTTCATAGGTCTTCAGAAGGAAAAGTGAAGAAAGCAACGTGGTCTTCAGACTGTCATGGACACAACTCACTAACATGGGGGTCAGTTTGACCCCAAGAGTTTAAAGGCCACATTGACTTCTTTTCTCTTTTTGTTCATTGAGAGAGAAAAAAGAAGGAAAGGAGGAAAAGAAAATGGAAGGGAGGGAGGGAGGAAGGAAAGGGGAGGGGAGGGGAGGGGAGAGGAGAGGAGGGGGAGGAAGAGAGGAAGAGGATGGGATGGGATGGGATGGGATGGGATGGGACGGGACGGGACGGGACGGGACGGGGCAGGGCAGGGCAGGGCAGGGTGGGAGGAAGAAAGAAAGGAGGGAGGGAGGAAAGAAAGAAAGAAAGAAAGAAAGAAAGAAAGAAAGAAAGAAAGAAAGAAAGAAAGAAAGAAAGAAAGAAAGAAAGAAAGAAAGAAAGAAAGAAGGAAGGAAGGAAGGAAGGAAGGAAGGAAGGAAGGAAGGAAGGAAGGAAGGAAGGAAGGAAGGAAGGAAGGAAGGAAGGAAGGAAGGAAGGAAGGAAGGGGAGGGGAGGGGAGGGGAGGGGAGGAGGAGGAAGAGAGGAAGAGAAGGGGACGGAAGGGGAGGAAGAAAGAAAGAAAGAAGGGACGGAGGGAGGAAGGTAGGAAAGAAAGTGGGAGGGAGGGAGGAAGATAAAAAGGGAGGAAGAAAAGAATAAAAGGAAGCAAGGAAAAGCATTTTCCCCCTCCTCTTCGCTTTCTCATGCAGATGTACCACATGACTAGGGGAAGAAGCAACCTGAACAAACTGCCACCAGCAATGCCATTGAAGCACACATCACACTGTAGATCTGGAGCAGGCACAAGCGGAAAGAGAAGAGTCGTGTCCTCCAGCCAGAACAAAAAAGGCCCAGACGGGCAGCTGGAAATAAACACAGCAAATGACTTCCTCCGAGCGCGTCACATACAGCTCTCCTTCCCCACTGTACGTCTGTGATTGTAGCCCTAAGCGCCTGCACAACAGGTCATTCCATCA
Organism: Aspidoscelis tigris stejnegeri; assembly: GCA_023333525.1. Lineage (NCBI taxonomy): Eukaryota > Metazoa > Chordata > Lepidosauria > Squamata > Teiidae > Aspidoscelis > Aspidoscelis tigris. The sequence continues at coordinate 4,337,047 of JALMGA010000023.1, forward strand.
AAAACGACAGGAAAAAAGTAACTCGATAAAAAAAAAGTCCATTCTACAGTACACCACAGGAGTAACTTGGAAAAAAGCAAAATAGCAATTTACTCACCTCCCAAAGGGGGCGACTTGAAATAAAAAAGGATAAAACTTTGTGCAGGAAAAGTTTTTAAAATTAAATCATTATCTTCAAAGTTGCACAAAGGACCGTAGCTCTTCCATGCTGCCTGCTATGCAGAGAGATCCGGCTGGGTGAGCTCACTTAGCCTAGAAGTGTTGCTAAGTCGTGGGAAAGGAAAGGAAGGAGCAATGAGCCTTGACCATCACATAAGTGGAGTGGAGTGGTTAGAGCACCAACCTGGACTCTAGGAGTTCTCAGGTTAAGGATGTGCACAAACCCCAACATCTGGTTTGGTTTGGTTTGGTTTGCACCTCGAACGGGTTCAAGCCTGGTCCTTTGGAAAACACCCAGGAAGCTTTTAAAAGACCTTTAAAAGGCAAAGTATTAACAAACCTGAACCAAAATATTAACAGACTTGAACCAGTTAAATTCAAACCAGGGTGTTCAACTGATTAAGACAACTCACCTGGTTCTGTTCAAGTTCAAACCAAGCCTCTTCAAACACATCTTCTCCGGGTCCATACACGTGTCCGTATGCATCCCGTAGATATCCTGTATGCAACCCATTTTTGTCCCGTATGGATCCGTACAAATGCATACGGATGCGGGACAGATGCGGATCTTCAAGTACGCATCGTGTACGAACCTGTACACAGGCGAATGCCTGAATAATTCGAACGAATAGATCCGAAATTCAAAATTCGAGTCAAAACGTTAAATTTGAATTAAGGACATTCAATTCAAATTCGAATGTCAAATTTTGGTCAATTTGATGAAATTTTGAATGCCTTTGAATATTTGCGTACATCCCTAGGTCAAACCATCATGTTGTGCAAATGAAACATTCCATTTACTGTAACCAGCGCAGGTTTTTTTTGTTGTTTTTCTTGCTTCGTATTTAAGAAGCTGTGTTTGTCCAGCTCTGCCTGCTGTGCAATGGGAAGGAGGTGGGCAAAAAATGTCACCTGAAGTCCTGTGTTCTTAAAAACGTAGACAAAAAGATTTATACTTACTAGGGTTTCAGAGAAGCAACGTATTATTTCTTCAGATGGAAGGCAACGCGGTTTGGCCTTTGCCGGCATCCCAGATCACGTTGTTGGTGGGAGATTCCTATGCAAGGTCTAGCAAAGCAACCTAACATGAACTGCTGCCATTCACAGACGGTTCAGGGCATCTCTCTTTAAACTCTTGTTGCTGGGAAAAGCAAAATCTGACTGTAGCTGTTTCTGATAAGGTGTCACTGGCTGGAGAACAGCGATAAAAGCAGAGACAGAAAGCAGCAAGGGAGACGACAAATGAAGCAAGAGATGGTAGCTGCAGATGGAGGGGTATGCCAAGGAGATGCTCTGCTGGAGAGAATGGTTCTACTTGTGAGTAACCTGAGTGAATGAATGTTGGAGAAAAGACAGAGTGGATGGTGGACTCTAGGCCTTTTCAGGATGGTTTCTCCATTCACATCGGTTTCTCCGATGGGACTGCAGGAGCCGGGAGCGAGCCAACTCCCCTTGCACGAGGCCGTCACTCACCTTGCCCGGCCGGGGTTCCCATCAAACAGGAGCGCACACTCCCGGGAGATGGGCCCTGTGGGTCCTGTCTACCAGAGTCGGCGCACCTACGCGATGGGAACCCTAGCTGGGCAAGGTGAGTGATTACTGCATCCTCCGTCACCTGTTCGGCTGATTCTCGGCTGTCAGGGAGGGAAGAGTGTGTGAATGCTTCCATCCCTGGACAGCCGAGGATGGACTTGGAACACACAGAGACAGATGTAGAATGCACAGAGACAGATGTAGACATCTCAAATGCGTGGAGAGCACTCGGGGACGGGCTGGGATGTCTCTGCCGTCCCGGCAGTCTGTATGCTGCGTCCCCACATGTTCTCTGAGCATTCAAAAACCCTTTGTGCAAAAAGGCCTCCTGTCTCTTCCATTGGCGTTTGGGTATAAGGAGGAACCCTAAAGAACTTTCAGCCAGCTAGAGAAAAGGATTGTTGCAAACAGACCTTGGGTGGTGGTGGAGATTATCTGCAGTGTGGACTTTGGGAATATTTGTTCTTTATTTGCCTGGTTAGTGACAGAAACCTTATAAACCTCTTTAAACCTCATGTTGCTTATCCTGCATCTGACCCCAATAACCACAAAAAGTCAAAGAGGATTTAAAAAACCAGAAACTCCAGCTCCCTTCCTCATCCTTCCCTCTCTGCATTTACCAACAAATTGGTCATTTTAACTCCAAATGTAATTGTACCATTCCACCCTCTCTGCACACCATATCAGAGAACAGGGATCAGTCATAGGATGCGCACAAAATATGCAAAGGCACTCAAAAGCCTATCGAATGTGCCAAATTTCGACATTTGAACTTGAATAGAATGTCCTGAAATTTGAATGTAAACATTCAAATTGAATTTTGAATCTATTCATTCAAATTATCCAGACATTTGTATACATACAGTTTTGTACATGATGCGTACCTGAAGATACACATCTTTCCTGCATCCATACTAACTTGTACGGATCCATACCGGAGAAAAACAGGTTGCATATCGGATAACTACGGGATGCATATGGCCGTGTACAGATGTGTACAGATGTGGGTAAGATGCCTATCTGATCCAAATCAAAAATTCAAACAAATAGTTTCGAATTTGGTAAATACGAATCAAAACTTGTTAAATTTGAATTTAAAAGATTCAAATCAAATCGGATTTTCAGGTATTTGATTTGATTTGAAGAGAATGTCAAAAAAAAACTTTTGTGCGCATCTCTAATCAGGCAAGAAAGCCATATTTGTGGCAAGGGCATTCCCAGATGAAAGGCCTGTTCTGCCTTGAGTCCAACTCATGGCCCACCGTGACCCACTGCCATTCCGCAAAACCTGATCTGTAAAATCTCTGGCAACGAGCTGCAATTCATTATTTTGAGGATGCTCACCTATTGGCTTTTCCAAGCATTCCTACTAAGGACACTAAAGACTTATGAGCTTATTTTGGGTCTAACAATACACATAAGAACATAAGAACCCAAGAGGAGCCCTGTGGGATCAGGCCACAGCCCATCTATTCCAGCATCCTGTCTCACGCAGTGGTCCACCAATTGCTTCTGGGCATCTGAACCAGAGCCAAGGGCAAACCTTCTCCTGCTCTCAAATCCCAGCAAATGGCCTTAGAGGCATCCTGCTTGTCCCCCCGAGCCTGAAAGATGGACTTAGGCATCCATTCTAGTAGCCATTGATACATCTGTCATCCATAAATTTGTGTAGCCCTTCCTTAAAGCCATCTAGGCTGGTTGCTGTTTCCATCTCTTCTGGCAACAAATTCCATAGACCAATGACCCTCACCCTTTTAAGGGGACTCAGAGTGGCTGATAATAAAAACAAGATTTTTTTCCAATTTTTTTAATTTTCATTAGTACATTTCCATACATAATTATATCCCAATACAAAATTTTTCATGAATTTACATGTGACTTCCTCCGTTCTCCAGATTCTTCTGCTTCTGATCCCTTATATTGTGCTCCATACTTCTACTTGATGCTTTTTCTCCTAAAGGCCGATGCCTTCCATTGGGATACCCAACCCCCGAAGAAATTGTATAAAAAGTCCCCAATCCTCTAAAAACTTGTTCACAGTTTTATCTTTTAATAAGTTTGTTAGTTTGTCCATTTCTGCCATATCCATCAGTTTAATTATCCATTCTTCTTCTGTAGATAGTTCCTCTTGCTTCCATTTTTGTGCATATAGCAATCTGGCAGCTGTTACCATATACAAAATCAAAGTCTTTACTTCCCTTAGATTGTCATCAACCATACCCAATAAAAAAAGTTCTGGTTTGAACTCAAGATTAATATCCAAAATTTGCCTCATCCGGCACCAAATTATTTTCCAATATTTTTTTGCTTTCTCACATGTCCACCACATATGATAAAAAGTACCATCCACTTTTTTACATTTCCAACATTTTGTTGACATATATGGCGTTAAATACCATCTATACATCATCTTATAGATATTCTCCTTCAACGTTGCACAAGCAGTGAATTTAATATCTTTAACCCAGAGTTTTTCCCATTGATCCATTTGAATATTATATCCAAAGTTCCTTGCCCACAAAATCATACAGTCTTTAACCTGGTCATGTTCCATTTCTATTTGTAATAATACTTTGTACATCATACCAATGGTACCTCTTTCTGCCTTACTCAGGTTATTTTCCCACTCTTGTTTTTCCCATTCAAAGTTTAAATTCTCCTTATCTGTTCTAAAAATATCTACCAGCTGTACATATGTAAACCACTGTACATTTTTCCCTTCTAAATTTAATTGTTCTCTTGTTTTGATATCATATTCATTCACATCATCTTTTTTACATAACAAGGTGCATGTTTGAGATTTGTTAATTTGAGAGGGAGAGGGAGAAGACAACCGGTCTAAGGTCTGCATTTCTGGAGAAGGTCACCAGGAGGTTTCTGGAATATTAGATTGCTGAAGTGTAGTGGTGATTGAGAAGCTTCATGGGCCTTTGGTTCCCTCTGAGTACAAAGGCACTCTTTTGGGAAAATGATTCTGCAAAGGTCTGCTCTAGATTCATTCGGGAGGAGGAGAAGAAGAAGAAGAAGAAGAAGAAGAAGAAGAAGAAGAAGAAGAAGAAGAAGAAGAGCTGGCTTTTCTCACCCATTTAAGGGGACTCAAATCAGCTGGCAAACCTTCTGTTTTTCTCCCCACAACAGACACCCTGTGAGATCAGTGGGGCTGTGAATGCTCAGCAAGAGAGCTGTAACTAGCCCAAGGCTACCCACCTGGCTTTGTGAAGAAGTGCAGAATCAAACCAGGAGACCTCCAGTTAAGAGTCAAGATACTCAAACCACAAGACGAAACCGGCTCACTAAGATGCCCCTTCTGTGCAAACGTCTGTCTTGCTTATGGGGAAAGAATCCCAGAGCCAAAAAAAGCCAGGACTTTGGCAGCATTCATTGAGCTGCACAGAGAAGCCCAACAGACCTGCAGCGGCAAGGCTGACGTCAGTCACCTTGTCTTGGCCAAGATCCCTACGGCACGGATGAGCTCCCGGCCAAGTCAGGCCCACTGGATGAAATCAAGAAAAATAACACCACGTGATCCTGCCCTGGGTCGAAAGCACCTCAAACCCTCCCAGCCTTGCTCCTTGCTCCTTCGGCCTCGTTGGCTCACTGCTTTTTGACATCTGTTTGGTGAAACTGGAATGCAAATGGACTCTGCTGACGGGCCCCATCCGGAGCGCTTTTCTTCCACCGTTCCCCATCTGCGGCCGTCTACAATTGATAGTGCCAACAAACTGAACTGGCAATGAAAAAACAAGCCTGTCTCCCCCAATTAGTGGCGTGGGGGTGAGATTCCACTGGAGCAAACTCTAGGGGACAAGGCGATCGATAGTGACATGCTGGAGCATCTGGGTATCCACAAGAGGCTGACAGTAACTTAAATATACTCTCTCTCTCTCTCTCTCCATGTCTCCCCCACCCCCAACCATCCCTTTCTTTCTCACTTTCTCTCTCTCTTGATAGTTCTGCATTCTTGGTCCTTCTGGGTCACAGTTCTAACACAGTGAGCAGAATCTAGGCCTGAAAGCAAATGACTTGTTGCATCTGGGGATCTTCACGAATATTCGTAGCATTAGAAATTTGGACAAATTTCGGACAAAATCAAATGTTTCAATATGCTCATATGAACCTTCATATGGGATTTGTACGGGATTGAACACTCATATCAAATTCACATCCCACTACATTCAAAAGGGATCTATTTGAACAAATACTAATTTTCTTGCATTTGATTCGGTACTAATTGAATACAAAAAAAACAAACCATATTCATGCTTTTGCATCCCAATGAGGAGTTCTGCTACCATAGGGTTGGCCAGGGAGGGCAGGTGAACATCAACGTGGCAGATACCACCACCTCCTGCTCCTGTGACCACCAGGGGAGACTTCAGCTGAGAGCAGTAAAAGAAAAACCCTCTGAGGTCCTTGTGGACATCTAAAGGCTGCAACACCCCCAGGCAGATTGGAGACCTGCAGGTTTTGAGCTGTGTGAAGGTTATGACTTCCAGTCTAATAGAACATCAGCTACAACTGCATGTCTGTCTGGGATGGTGTAGGAAATCCTGCATTAAGCAGGGGGTTGTACTCGATGACCCTGGAGGTCCCTTCCAACTCTATGATTCTATGACTTAAGTTCTCCCATCTCCATGTTGGGTCCTGGGGCTGCCATCGAGCCCTGAAAAGGACATTGTTAGGATGGAGGCCTTCTCAGATCAAGATCCTCTCTGCCATGAAAACTTACAGGGGAAGCCCAGGGGCTCCAAGGCTGGAAACATTAATACCTGGCCACCAAAGCTCATGGAGGCCAGCTCTGAAGCTCACACAGGCTTTGGGATAGTCAGAAACATGCTGTGGCTATGTAGACAAGTGTTGTTCCTGTCTAAGGGCAACCTGTCCCAACTGATCCATACTTTTGGACTGGAACAATGAAGATACACGCAGAAAAGGCCTTAGAAGGTAGTGGTGTCATCCTATTGCCCTTTGGCACTATGCAAGAATTGTGTTTTCTTCTGGCATTCTACATATTTCTCGGGTTCAAAGACATCAGTGGGATCGGTTCCTCAAGGAGAAGTGGGTTTCATGAAATCCAAGCCAAACTTTTGACTAGGATGCCAGTAGGTTGAACCCAATGGCCAGAGCAGCTCTTTCTAACTCCAAGCCCTATCCAGACAGGGACTAAGACCCAGGATTATATGTCAGTCCCAGCCTAGACCCAGGATATTGGGATGATATCCCACAATAATGTTATTGCAAGAAAATCAACTCCCAACCCAGGTTTTATGTAAACAACAAAAGGGCTTTCATTTCTGGGCACTTCGTTGCATGATTTGCATCTTGGTGATGCCTACAAACACATGAACAACACCAAAACCAGTCAGTAAATAGCAGCTGCATATACAATCCCACCCTTCCAAGTCCTCTAAATACTCGGGATCATGTGAAACGCCATTTAGCACCAGACAAGGTTGCCCTACTGTCGGCAGGGGTGGTGAGAGTTAATTGCAGGACGCAAACAAGATTCCACATTTTCCCTTCCTTTGAACTTCTCAGGCACTTCTCAGGCACTTCTCAGGCACTTTGCCAACATAAAATTGGGGAAATGAATAAAACATCTGTGGTTAGAGTGCTGGATTCTTATCTGGAGGTCTCCCGGTTCGATTCCACACTCCTGCATGAAGCCAGCTAGGTGGCCTTGGGCTAGTCACAGATCTCTTTCTGAGCTCTCACAACCCCACTTGCCTCACAGGGTGTCTGTTGTGGGGAGAAGAACAGAAGGTTTGTCAGCTGCTTTGAGTGCCCTTAAGGGTGAGAAAAGCAGGGTAGCAAAGCCAACTCTTCTTCTTGTGGGGAGAAGAACAGAAGGTTTGTCAGCCACTTTGGATCCCCTTAAATGAGTGGACAAAAGCAGGATATAAAAGCCAACTCTTTTTCTTCTTCTTCTTCTTGCTTTGAACATGTTTTTCTGCATCCTTTGCATGTTTCAGATGAACAGTCTCATAAGATGGATCAGTTGTCATCCCAACATTACTACCATAGAACTAGGCACAAATGAAGCTCCAAAGCTCTGCCCGCATGAAAGATAGCAAATTTTCCCTGGCAATGTTTTACTTAGCCTAATCAAGGCATTGCTACAATATGGATTTCAGCCTCCGATTTCTGATGCCTGACCAGGAGGTGAAAGCCAGTGGTCCTGGCCTCCCTTTGTGTTGTCACCTCGCAGGGAACTATTTCACAAGCCAGACAGATGTGTCACCGAAGGATATTTGACGGCTCAGCCGGTCAATAGAAATGCAGTTTCCCTCCACCAAAGGCAAGGCCTCCCTGGAAAAGGTCATTCAGCTGGATAGCTTTGGAGTTTATTGACGCCGGCTCAAAACAGCAATATAATTGAAAGGCTTAATATATTGGATCGATACGAAGTACGAAGAGGGGGAGACACACACCAGGGACACAAAAGGATAGAGAGACAGAAATGATATGAGCACTCCTTGGGAACAGACAAGAACGTGAAAATTCCTTCAATAGCACAATGGTGTGATTCCGGTGAACCACTAGGTAGCATAGACTAGGGATGGGCATGAATATTCATCCCATCTGAAATTTGTATGAATTCGGACATTTGAATTCAATTCATACGCAAAAACTCCTCTTCTTCTTCTTTACTTGTATCCAGAATGTCAACAGGGGATGGGGTGTTGCAGCCTAGAATAAAAATGCAAAGCACTCAAACTGAGGGGTGAGCATGACATTTTTTTTTTGTATTTGAATTGTATCACATCGAATGCAAGAAAATTTGTATCCGTTTATATAAATCCTTTCAAATGCGGTAGGATTCGAATTTGATATGCATGTTAGATAATGAATCCCATACAAATCCATAGCGAAACTTCATAGAAATGTATCTAGGCATTCAATTTTAATTCCAGATGTCAATCTCTGAATGTGCCAATATTCGATTCGAATTCAAATGTTCGAATTTGGCCAAATTCATATGAATTTTGAATGTTCCAAGTGTTCGTGCACATCCCTACTCATCCTTAGTCAAAATATAACCTTCCCACCCTCTTTCCCTCCCTGCCTTCCACCCTGCAGGACCACATTAAGAGGAAATGAGGCATCAAGGAGGTATGTTTTAATCAGGTGCCAAAACCCATACAAACTTGGCACCAGGCGTACTGTAGGTGCACTGGAAGACCATTCCACAGAAAATGCACTCTTCCATACCACAACCCCTGGGACCTCTGATAATATCAGAAGTACAAGAAAGTCCTCACTTTACAATCCTAAGGCATGGGTGAAGGTGCTCCTTCAGATATCCCGATCATCACCATCTCTGGAAAACTGAGGAACTGAAGGAACGATGGAGACCCAGTCTATCAACAGAAGTCAACAGTACTACAATGCTGAGACCCACATTGCTGGTATAAGTGGCGTAGGGGGCAAATCTAGAGTCTCAAGAAGCACTTTAGAAGGGAGTCCTGTCCATCAAGGTTGCAGGGGCACTGTGGACATCAGCTAATGCTCACAGGGTAACTCAATGGCACTGAGGAAGGAGGAGAAGGAGAGTCAAGTTTTTATGCCTGACTTTTCTCACCCTAAAGGGGACTCAAAACTGTTGACAAACCTTCTGTTCTTCTCCCCACCACAGACACCCTGTGAGATAAGTGGGGGCTGTGAGGTCTCAGAAAGAGACCTGTAACTAGCCCAAGGCCACACAGCTGGCTTTGTGGAGGAATGTGTAATCAAACCAGGAGGCTACCAGATAACAGTCAGACACTCTAGCCACAAGTCCAGAAGCCAAATTCAGCTTCTGAAAGTTCCCAGAACTGTACAGAGCAGGAAACACATTTAATGTATTGCACAAAAGTGGAACTGCGTGAATGCAAGAGACGACAAAATACTTGTACTGCAAAACTCTCAGGGCGTCCCCTTCCTAAAATGGATACCAATAAAGGTTATATTGACATATGATTTTATTGTGAGCCATCCTGAGACCTTCAGACACAGGCTGATAAACAGTTGAACAAACAAACAAATGAATGAATGAATGAAGGCAGACTTCGTTTCTCACCCACACATCCGTGAAATTTCTAGTGTGTCAAAGCCAGAGCTTTTTCCTATCTACAGAGGGTGCATGGTTTTCTGATCCATTATGATTTCCTCTCTTAAACTGAGACCTATTTCTTTTTAAATCATAGCCATTATTTCTATCTTACCATTCAAAAGGATAAGCGGGCAGCTGTGCCCGATTGTTAAGAATCCCATGTTCACGGTGGAGGGCAAAGCCCTATTGGAAGAGGCAAGTTGATCTTCCCAAACAGACCACGTGAACAGATCAACTGCGCGTTTGAACCGTCTCCTGGTTGGTTTGACTTCTGGTTAACAAGGTGCTGGCACTGTCTTTGAGCAGATGTTCCATTCATTTCCCCAATTTCATGTTGGATTGTCACCAGCATGTCATCTGTCTATTTATTTTGAAATGGATGCTTGCTGGAAAACAACCCAATGTGAAAGGAAATCATATGAGCTGGCAAGAGATTGCCAACTTGAACAGAACAGAAGCCACTGGAAAATCGGTGAGAGAAAACCAAAAAATTATTTTTTAAAAAAAATTATTTTAAAAAAATAACATAACATAACAAAATATATAATACAACATAATCAAAATCAAAATTAACCTCCCCATCCCAAAAGCATTTCTTTCATCTCAGACCTATAAGAAATTTCTTTACATCATCTCTCAATTTATTATTTACATCATTCCTGGCAATGTACATATATAAATCTTTCCAACAACTTCCATAAGGATTCTTTTTAACTTCTCCCATGCACTTTGACCTCTTTTGTCTAAGAATATCAAATTTAAGCTGGTCATTTATGTAGTAATACCACATTTCCCATTTACATTTGTCCACCTCTTTCCACGAGACGGCAATGGCAGACAAAGCCGCTTGCCCTCTGTCTAACTGCATTAAAGCCAGTTCTGGGAAAGGCCTTGCGTCTATTCCCATAATTTCTTTGATCTCCTTAAAAATTTGATTCCAAAAAGGTATTATTCTAGGGCACAGCCACCACATGTGGTAATACGTCCCTTTCATTCCCCATCCTCTCCAACAGTGAGAAGTAACATTTGGAACCACATGGGCTATTTGTGCAGGTGTTTTATGCCATTTCGTCATTAATTTCAGCAATAACTCCCTTATTCTCAAATGTTTTGTTTTCATAATTTCTCCCAATCTCTTCTTAATGTCTATTCTACTTACATTAATCTCAAGCTGCCATGAACCTGGCAAAGATTCTATGTTAGATCCAACATCATCTGTTAACACTTTGTATATTTTGGCATTTGTACCTGGATGGATGGATGGATGGATGGATGGATGGATGGATGGATGGATGGATGGATGGATGGATGGATGGATGGATGGATGGAGGGATGGATGGAGGGATGGATGGATGGATGGATGGATGGATGGATGGATGGATGGATGGATGGATGGATGGATGGATCTCCCCTACTCATATTCTGCACGGTCTTCTACAAAGGTGATTTATATCTCTCAGGATTCTACCCTCATTAAGTTGGCCAGTATCAACAACCCCAAATCTGTTGATGAAGAATAAAGAAGAGATGTAAAGCAAAACCAGTTCTGGAAGGTTCTAACTCAACAGCACTAAACCCAGCTTCTGGAGGAATCCAAACCAACCAGCCACCATGTTGAGCCAACATGAAATCCCCTCATTTCCTCTTTGCCGCATTGCACTCCCCCTTCCTCCCCTGAGCTCTGCTGCTCAATAGGCAAGCCCTACAGATCACACTCAGGCATTTCTGCATTCTTGGACTACAGGTCCCAGCAAGGCCATGCTGCTTACGTGTGTAGCATTACCACATGTTTTGGTGAAGACCATCTTCAGTGGCTGCTTTGTCAATATCAATTAAAATAGACCCCAATTCTAAGGTATCTCATATTTTCACTACATTTGTTACCCAGGAAACCAGTGGATGAACTATTTACCCTGTACTTGTCTGACACGCACATTGTATTCTTTGAGATATTTGATTCGTATTCATTCAAATAGATCCCCTTCGAATGTGGTAGGATTCTATTCGATACAAGTGAATTTGTATCCTGTAACGTATCCGCTCTGAAAGCGTCAAATATACCCTGAATCCACTTTGAATCCGCTCTCAATCCATGTCAAATGCACTCTGGATCCATTGCAGAGTGCCTCCCTGTTTCGCAAACATTCTGAAGCATTCACACAAATACGAATGTCAATGTACGGATGTTGTAACATTCCGTTCATGTACGAATGTCTGAATTTGTACGACGCCATACAAATATTGAATGTGATGAAGATTCGTGAACATCCCTAGCACAGAGATCCTTCATTATCTACCGCCTTGTTTTGGTGTGAACATGGGGAAACCATCAACACACTCCTAGATCTAGAACTCTGATTTCCAGCCATGCTGTGCTTTAGCCACCAATCCACAAAATGCATTCTTTCACTGTTTCGGGGGAACTTTGGGGGCGTTTTCGCACTTGCCTTCCCATCCCAAGGATGGGAAATATGTGCAATCAACTAACACTGAATAGTGTTCACGCTTGCAATCAGTAGTCAACATTGTCCGTGCAATCGAATCACTCACCTGTGATCAATCCCTGGGACTGTCCTCTTCTGGGTGCCGCCATCTTGAGTGGGGCAACATCACTATGATGATAATGATGCTCTGTGCGGTCACAGCTATTTCAGAGGGCCGTTGGAGCTGCCAATGCGCTTGTGTGTCAGATCCAATTACCTCCCCAGCTGGTGCTTGCTGGCTGGATGCTTTCAGGTAAGTTGGGATAAGGGTTGGTGAGCTTGTGGAACATGATTTTGTGCTCTACACCTGGCATGCAATTAGGCAACTTCTGGGCAGGCAGGCGGCATTCCTAGGCTGTAGATGCCTCCAGACAGTGAAGACGCACCTACCCAGATGTTGCCTAATTGCAGACTACAGGCTCAAGTGCAAATTCAGCCCTAGAGGTAAAAAGTGTTCCAGGGCACTGAAAAGAGATTTTAGTGTCTGAATCCCTGGCCAAATTAAGTCACAATCACCTGGGGGTATTCCTACCCAAACAGGTGATTTCACACTTCCCTTCCCAGGAAGGAGCATGATGTGTCAGGGGGTAGTGGGGTGATAAATCTCCATCTGTTCATAATGCATCGCCCTTGCATTGCAGAGTTGCACTTGGTTCGTGCTGGAATCCAGAATACAATCCTCTATCTCTCTGTGTCCTCCGTCTGGCTGTCAGCCTCCTTCGGAGCTGTCCAGGTGCTGAAACTCCTGCCGTCCTGGAAAGGCTTTGTTTCTCCCTCAGCCTCGGCTTGCCCCTCCTTCTCCCCCTCTCCAGTGTAAACAAAGGGACAGAGGCAGACGTCTTCGCAGAGGCCTTTAATCGTAGCAGTTACATTCTCCTTCTCCAGTCTCCATCAGCTAGGCAAGGCAACACACAGCCGTATGTGCCTAGTTTTATACCTTCCCACTATCTGAGTTGGTGTGTCATATCCTGGCATTTCGCAATTGTTACCCAGTCTTACTCAACTCTTGCTCAATCCCTGTGTTGTAATCCTTACTTCATTCAGCCTTCAAGAGTCTCCTGACTAGATACTAAGTTGACTCCTAGTTACCTGTTCTTGCACACATCACTACATTTTCCTTCTACTGGCTTTTTAGCCTTGACATGATGAACCAACGGTGATAAGCGCCCACACTTGGAACATTACCCAATGTTGGCCATTCTAATATTCCACCTTGATTCAATTGTAGGGCCGTTCCTCTACAGAATTGATGGCACCCTGCATGACTGCATGTTGCATCAGCACCGTCACCACGACGCTGACAATGTGCACAGTCACAGTTGCATCAGGAGTGCATCAGGGCTGCCAGCACACTTGCGCAGCAACCCTGTTGACTACTTTGTCCAGCTAAGGTGCGAAGGCTCCCCGGCTGGACACAAAAGGTGATTGGGTAAGGTTGGGGAACAGGTGGAACATGAACTCACGCTCCACACCTAGTGCATGATTAAGGGACTTCTGGGAAGGCAGGGAACACTTGGGGGCTCTAGCAGCCTCCTCCAAGTGAAGAAGTCCTTCCCCAGAAGTTCCTAATCATGCACTACCATCCCAAGTGCAAAAAAGGCCTCTGCTGTCATCCAAATATTTTGGCCTACATTTCCTGCAATTCCTGGGAATTAATGCAAGTTTATGATCCAAAACATCTGAAAAGTAACAGATGGGGAAGGCTGACCTAACATTGTCTCCCAGAATTTGCCAGGACGTACACATGAGACCTTCCAATTCATCTCATCCAACGTTTGCCTGGGAATCCGCTCTGCTATAAAGCTGGCTGTGTGCACAATGAATCTAATATTGTTTTGTCGCATTTGCTTTGCAGAATATCTCTAGAAATCCATTTACAGAAGAGAGTGCAATATTAAGATGAGGAAATTCGCTCCCTCCCTCCATGCACCAGAAATGTTATTAAACCTCACACAGCTGTGTTTATCTTTTCAGCTGGCATTCTTGAAGTTTGCAAGTACCTGTGTGCTTCTGTACATAGACACACATATATATGGAAAGAGAGAGAAAGATCAAATAACTGTTCCTCGGTCATTTTATGAGTCTTAATTACACAACTTCTCTGTTCGCTGGATTAGGTTGCCATTGTGTTTAATTCCTACCGCTTGCCGCAGGTGCTGAATGCTATTATTAACTTTTTAATGTGGCACATTAACGGCTCTCCAAGTTTGTTTTCCTCACTGCTGATGGATATTTAATTTGCGTGCTGTTGGCTCCAGCGGATGGGGTTGACCTAGTGGGAATCCCTTGCAAATAGAACGACTGGGTATATCTGCCAAATTTTGCCAAATGTTTCAAGCAAACCTATCAGCGCTACTCATAGGTCTCTGCTACGCTGCCATGAAAAATCCAGATGTGTATAAATTGAGGAACATTTATTTCAAAAGCCCCAGGAAGGAGCTGCAAAGCTCAGGAGGCAGATGTCAATTTTTTCCCATGCTCATGGTTGCTTGCAGCATGTTTGCAAAGGTGGGCTGATATCTTTCCCTGGGGTCCCCAGGATTTCAAAAAATGAGATGACTATGAGGTCCTTCTCATTAGCTTCCATACGTCTCTTACGGTATTTCCTAATGTTTTCAGGCAAACCTTCCCTAACCTCAATTCTGACTGAAAAAGCCCCACATCGGCAGGCTTATTGATAAGGAGAACTTCGAGAGACGCCCATAGGATGGTTGCATAAAGAAACCTAAGTATGAGCAAAACCCTTTCCTTGTTCCACCGCCAGGGTTGGCTATGGAACCATCATGGTCACAAAGCAGGCTCTGTGGTCTGGTGGGGGAAATCTTTTCAGCTCCCTAACCACTAGACCAAACACAGAATATTTCCCCCATTGAACACTATGGCCTGGACTTTCTGAACAAATTCCAGATGGGATGAGTATTCCATGGGTACCTCTTCTGACTTGGGATGAGGGAAGATTGAGTTTTCCTTGACAACCAAGTTATTGTGACAAACATTTCCTCCAGGACACTGTTGTCAAGGTCGCGTGAAGTTCCCCAAGGGCTCAGCCATAGTGAGTCCAACCTCAATCTAACCTCTAGACTCAAAGCAGTGGAAACACTAACTGTTCAGATCCTCTTAATGCAAAAAATTCATCTGTCCCTACTTCTTTCCTCTGCATACAAATGCCCGCTTTAACTCCTCTGCCATCCAAAATAACCCACAGTCATTTTCCTGATGTCATTGACCTTCTCGGGGGAGCCATATGGAATGAAACATACCAGGCCGTTTGTTTTAATTAGACGGACCTAATTGGCTGTATTCTAAAGGGGGGAATCATTCTTGAGGATCAATACACCTCTTGTTCCTCACAACAACATTGATCCAACTCAGATAACTCATGCAGGGTTGAGGGAGGAAGATTGTTAGTGAAACTATCACAGGGGAAATGGCACACAACCTAGGAAGCAAGAAATCCATGCCTCAGGATGCGTGATGCCTCTTACAACTTCCCTTCCATATACCAGTGGTTCTTAAACTGTGGCCTTTTAAATGCTCCTGAACAACACGTGGAATCCCAGTTGCAGAATTCTAGACCGGTCCCTGAAGGTAGCACAGAACCCTAGTTCTTGTCTAAGAACATGGGGAGTTGGTATGATCTTGCAGTAGATGCATAAGAACATAGGAGGAACGCTGCTGGATCAGACCACAACCTGTCTAGTCCAGCATTCCATCTCATACAGTGACCCACCAAAGCAGAAGATGGAAGCAAAACCTTCACCTGCTATCGTCTCCCTGAAAATGGCCTTCAGAGGCATCCTGCTTGTCTCTCCAACTTGGAGGCAGTACCTAGATATACATTCTACATAAGACCTGTCCTCCGTGAATCCTGTCTCACACAGTGGTCCCTCAATTTTGGGGGGCATCTCAAGCAGAAGACAAGGGCAAAACCTTCACTTGCTCTTGAATCTGAGCAAATAGCCTTTGGAGGTATCCTGCCTGTCTCTCCAGCCTGGAAGATGCACCTAAGCATCCATTCTAGCAGCCATTGATACACCTGTCCTCCATGAATTTGTCTAACCTTTTTCTTAAAGCCATCCAGGCTATTTGCTGTCACCACCTATTGTGGTAGTAAATTACATAGTCCAATGATCTCCTGGGTGAAAAAAAATACTTTTGTTTGTCAATCCTAGCTCTCCTAGTGGGGGGAGTTTAGAAGCAGGGGGCTGAGGATGGCAATTTCATTTTACAGTACTTCATTTTAATTAGGGTTTTTATTGTAACCCATCCTGGCACCATATGGTGAAGGGTGGGGGGAAATTATCTGAAATAAATAAACAAACTCAAGCCTTAACTTTTAGCAAAGGTTAACAACAGTTAAACTACCTTCTGTCCCATCCCATGGTCCTGTCCTGAGGTGGTGACAGTTGAAATCTAAAAGTGCTAACAGTGTTAAGCTGGCAAAGCCTGGGGGTCTTGTTCAATGGTGACCATTAGCCATGGGTGCTCCAGAAATGCCAGGAATCTTCGAGTCTTGATAGATCAGTGGTTCTCAACCTGTGGGTTGTGACCCATTTGGGGGTCAAACTACCCTTTCAGAGGGTTCACAATAAGCCTCCTGCTGCCCCTCCCTCCCCCCTCCCAGCTGCCCTGCCCCCATGGTTGGGGGTCTCCACAACATGAGGAACTGCATTAAGGGGTCGTGGCATTAGGAAGGTTCAGAACCGCTGTGACAGATGATCGTCTAAGGCCACTAAACCTCATAGCGGCTTTCAGTCCTTAAAATTATTTATAAATTTATTATTATGAAGTGATGTTTATTTTAACTTCTTTTCTGTGCCTCCCAGCCCAGTCCTGGCTTTCAGTGCCGCTAAGAGAAGGGGGGATGTGGCACAGCGGTGGGCTGATGTCAATCCGGCTTCCAATGAGGAGAGAGGGGGCGGAGAGGAGGGGGCGCTACTCCGCCGTGCCAGGGTTTGGTGCAGTTTGCATGGGGACACCTCCATCCACGCCCGACCTGCACCTAGCCTGCATTGCAGGGAATGGGATGGGGACACCCAAGATTCAATCTCAGTCCCACATCCGGTCCATGTGAGCCCAATCAGCACCCAAGCAGTGCCAAATGGTTTGCATGGGGATGCGGCCTAAGCCTACAATCTTCCATCGAGTCAACAGCCAATGCCTGCAACTTCCGTTTGTTTAATATCTGCAGGATTAGAAGATTTTTGTCAGCTGAAACAATCCAGACACTGGTTCATACATTAGTTACCTCCAATCTAGATTATTGTAACTGAGCTTAATGGTGGGACTTCCTCAGTGTTCGCTACTACAGCTGACTTTAGTGCAAAATACAGCTGTCCAGGCGGTTCTTAACCAATCAAAACACGCACACATTTCTGTCCATCGTAGATCTCTCCATTGGCTCCCAATTCAAGCTAGAGCACAATATAAAATCTTAGTTGCTTTCAAGATCCTCAGACTAAATATCCCAAATTACCTGGCATCCAGGCTACCAACAGGATAGAGTTTAAATCCTTATACGCTTAAGTTCTTTTCTATGCATTTTAAATGATTATGTACTGTAATAAGGTCACTTATTACGTTTTATACTTCTGTACCTCCCTTTGATGAAAAGGGCTCTAGAAATAAACATTATTATTATATAAACAAGCACAACAGTATAACACAACAGTAAACATATCAGCTTCAATATTTCGTAATGCATTGGAATCTTCCCAAGATCTTAAGACAGTGTTATGTACCAGCAGATAGTGTGAGCAGAACCCAGCAGGGTGGCCTTTTGCAAATGACAGATGGTAACCTTATCAATGTTAAGCTGTTTTAAGTGCCATCCAAGGTCTTTTGGAATGGCACCCAGCGTGCCAATCACCACTGGGATCACCTCAACCAGTTTGTGCCAGAGCTGTTGAAGTTCAATCTTCAGATCTTCACCCCACATCATTTTCTCAATTTGCTTCTCCTACTATCTCCTGGGATGACAATGTCTACAATCCACACTTTTATCTTTTCCACAGTCATGACGTCTGGCATATTGGGTTCCAAGATTTTATCAGCCTGTATTTGGAGATGCCAAAGTAGTTTGGCGTGTTCATTTTCGGTGACTTTTCCAGGCTTTGTTCCCACCAGTTCTTGGCCGCAGGCAGGTGGTAGTTGTCGCACAAGTTCCAGTGTATCATCTGAGCAACAGCGTTGTGCCTCAGCTTCTAATCCGTTTGCATGATCTTTTTGCAGCAGCTTCATATGTGATCCGTGGTTTCATCTGCAGAGTCTGCATTTGGGATCTATAGTTGACTTTTCAATTCTGGCTTTGATAGCATTTGTTCTAATAGCTTGCTCTTGTGCTGCTAGTAGCAGACGTCCCTTTTCAGTGTCGCTTTTATTATTATATTATTATTGACATAACACAACAGTAATACACAGTAAACAATATTTATGCTGGTTTGGGTCATTGTTATCACTAGTCGGGCCCTTCCCGAGCGCCTAGGACTGAGTGATGTATTGGCAAATGATACAAGCCCATCCCAGCAAAGTGGCTTTCTGTAGCTGGCAGATAGATATTTTGTCGATGCCAATGCTTTTCGAGTGCCCACTAAGACCTTTCAGCACTGCCCCCAGTGTGCCAAGAACCACTGGGATCACCTTTGCTGGTTTATGCCAGAGTTGCTGCAGTTCTATTTTTAGGTCTTCATATCTGGTAAGTTTTTCTGTTTTTCTTCAATTCTGCTGTCGCCTGGAATAGCAATGTCAACGATAAACACTTTGTCTTTCTCCACAATTGTGATGTTTGGAGTGTTATGTTCCAGTGTTCGATCAGTCTGAAGTTGGAAGTCCCACAGTAGTTTGGCTTGTTCATTTTCAACCACTTTTTCTGGTTTGTAGTCCCACCAGATGGTAGTTCTGGCATAAGTTCCAGTGTATCATTTGCACCACTGCATTGTGCCTCTGTTTATAGTCCATCTGTGCAATCTTTTTGCAGCTTTTGATACAACTGCTGAGAATCTTTTCTGTTCATAAAAGCCAGGGCAATGCAACAGAATCAATCCAGTATTGCTGCCTGGACTTGGGACAGTATTCTGGTCTGGACATACATCATGGGGAGCTATTCCAGATGCCAATTTCCCTGATGTTTGGGCCATTTTCTGGAGCTGAGGAAGCAGGCAGGAAGGTGAGAGGAGTTCCTTGCACTAGCAAACAGTCCACTACCCTATGACCTAGCAGATCAATGTTTGGGGGAGGGGAGGATGGGGAAAAGTTATCAAACTGGAGAGGGAAGAAAAAGCACCTTGGGCTTGATCCAGTAAGTGATTATCAAAGTTCACGAAGGGCAGGGGCCTGCCCTCCTATGCAAGACGGGGGAATCCATCAGCCACCTTAGGCTTAATGAAGCAGTTCTCTTCATCCATCTTGAGAGGGGTCGATAAGCCCACGATTTCTCATTTATCTCCAACGCATGTCAGCCTTCAAATACTCACTGGAAAAGGAAGAAAAAAACTTGAAAGCACGGAGAAGCAGAAGTGTCAGGGCTCGTTTGTCCCAACTGCTAAGTTAGGCCAGCTTCTTATGAGCCTCAAACCAGGAGGGGTGAACCCTTGCAGCTGAAGGGTGAGGGACACGGAAGAGGAGAAAACAGGAGATAGCTTGTGTGAGGTTGAGGAAATTCCTCAACCTTTACCTAGTGGTCCAACCTTTACCTAGCCTTGCTAGGTGAAGATCCACATTGCAAAAGGAAAGGATGTTGCCTCTTCTAATAGCTGATGACAACAATCCTTGCCAGAGATCTGGAATTCTCTGTGGTTCCCCAACACCAGCCAATGGGCCAGGTCTTCAAATTCTCTACCAACTTTGCATGGGATGTCTAGAGGTGGCCAAAGGGAATACTCTAGCGTGACCGCAGCTTGATCAGAAATCACTGATGAGGCAAGGGTGGACTGAGCCTGGTTTGAGGGCCAGCTCCAATCCAATGACTACCCACAGGTGCAAGCCAGGTTGCAGACCTCTGAGTGATGTTCCCCAAAGCATCCTGGGCGAGGTCCTTTCCTGCCACCACCCTTGTTGCAGCGGACGCAGACAGACACCTGCCAATCTCCCTCTCCTCTGAAGTGTTGCGGCTCCCTGGCCATGAATATTCATATGTTTGTGTCATTTCATCAAGGCTCTAAGGGAGGTAGTCTCCAAACGGGCTCCCGGCCCATTAACTATTCATGGAATACACCAGGCTAACATGTAAATACTAATTACTTTGGCAGATCGCTGGCTTATTAAGTGGAGATTTCAAGCGTTTCTCAGACAATTACTCCCTGGCAACAAACTGCGTGGCAGGCGACACAAAACTAATCGCCACCTTCCTCCGTTCCCTCGGTCTCCAGGCGCTTCGCCTCTATTATGCCCGGGTGGGGAAGCAAATGTGTGTGGAAAAGCACAGGGCCAGGGCTTGGGCTGAACCAAGAACAGCTATGGTTTTCCCACCGGGCCTGACTTCACTGGGCGAGGTTAGCTCTTGGAGACGAAGAAGAAGAAGAAGAAGAAGAAGAAGAAGAAGAAGAAGAAGAAGAAGAAGAAGAAGAAGAAGAAGAAGAAGAAGAAGAGTTGGCTTTTCTACCCCGCTCTTCTCACCCATTTAAGGGGACTCAAAGGGGCTGACAGCTTTTCTATTCTTCTCCCCACAAGAGACACCCTGTGAGGTAGGTGGGGCTGTGTGAGCTTAGCAGAGAGCTGTGGCTAGCCCAAGGTCACTCATCTGGCTTCATGGGGGAGGGCGGAATCGAACCTGGTATTCCCAGATAAGAGCCTGGCTCCCTAACCACTAGACTAAACTGGCTAGTGAAAACTGGGGAGAAAAGGTACCTTACATCCTATGCAGAGTTCTTTTGTGTGGGGCAGTTTGGCCTTGTGGTTAGAGTGCTGGACTCCTATCTCACAGTCACGGGTTTGATTCCGCACTCCTGCACAAAGCCAACTGGGTGGCCTTGGGCTAGTCCCAGCTCTCTTTCTGAGCTCTCACAGTCCCACCTACCTCACAGGGTGTCGGTCAGCCACTCTGAGCCCCTTTAATGGATGAGAAAAGTGGGGTATAAAAGCCAACTCTTCTTCTTCTTCTTCTTTGCAATGCGAGAAAATAATTGCAATCACATTTGCACAGCAGCACCCGCACAAAGCAAAGGCAGCGCTATTTTGGGAATGAGATTTGCAGTTGTAGCTACAACATTCTGCAAGGCTGCTTTTTCTTCTCAAGTAGATAATAAAAGGAGGGAGGGACTCCATGTTGTTGGCTGCATATTTATTCATTTAGATGCATATTTCTACTTAATAGAATTCCAGAGAGTATAGAATAGATCCAATTAAACGTTATAAATGCATAATGCAAAAAAATAACTCAAAATGCAGCTTCGGTCCTCAATGCAAATCCTTACCTAGGCAAGAATCAGGAGGTTAAAATTAAAAAAAAAGAGTATCTGGTGGCAAATGAGAGGAGAGAATCTGGCAGCAACTGGAGAACTCATCCATCCACCTATCGTCTATCTATCTGTCTGTCTGTCTGTCATCATCTATCATCTATCTATCTATCATCTATCTATCACTCTTAACCAAGCATGCTGGCACCTTAGATGACCATAGGTGCCACTGGGTGTGTGCAGAGCATCATTGTGGTCATGGCAATGGTGCTGACCCACACGCCCTTGCGGAGGACATCACGACCAAAATGGCGGGACCCAGAAGAGGACCAGCCCCAGGACAGATGAGTGACTGGTTGCGCGGGGCTGTCGTTACCTAGCATCTGTCAGTGCGAACGTTAAGTCCATCACGCTACTTTCCCTTCCAGTGGATGGGGAAGTGCCAAAACGGCCCTGCTCTCAGCTCCACGCAAATAGCGGCATGTATTCTGTGTGCCCTTGGAGAAGATTGGCCTCCCGTCACAGTCCGCCTTACCTGGTCTCATCCAGAGGGCTATCATGAGGATTAATTAATGTCAGCAAAGTTTTTGGAGAGCTCCGCTTGAGCGGTTCAGGGAAAATGCAAACAAAGAATTACTGTTAAATCGGCAGAGAAGCCCCTTCAAAGAACGAGGTCTCCTGGGAGAGAAGCCGACGCAGAAAGACAGCGATTTGACAAGGTTTCGGTTTGCAAGGGGGAACTTCAGAGAAATGCCAAAAAAGAGGAGGAGGGATTGGAGAGGGAGGAGGGAAGCCAACTGTTGCATGCAAATATTTAAAGATCTTGTGGCATTTGGAGCCCTGCCACCGCTGAAGATAAAGAGGAACTTAATGCTTCTGCATTAATGTGGCACTTCCTCCAAATGCCATTGATACAACGGTTGGGAATTTTGGTCACAGGCAGCAGGCGGTGCAACAGAATCAGTTCAATGTTGCAGCCTGGACTTCTGACAATATCTTGATGTGGACACACTGTGGCGTCATTCTCTGTGCACATGCCAGAACCTTCACCCTGACGCCCCCTAGAGGGCAGAGAGAACATTGCTGTCACTCATCTGAAACCCACTTTTATTTATTTATTTATTTATTTATTTATTTATTTATTTATTTATTTATTTATTTATTTATTTATTTATTTATTTATTTATTTATTTATTTATATTTACTTTTATATCCCACCCTATACTCTAAGGTCTCTGGGCAGGTTACAGCATTTAAAAACAGACATATTTAAAATAGAACTATATATATAAAACAGTATAAAACAATAATGTCTGCGGTGGGGGAAAACTGTACCAAGGCCAGAGCGAAGAGGGGCGTCTTCACACCCTTCCTGAACATATACAGTGAAGGGGCCTGACGCACCTTGAGGGGGAGACTATTCCACAGCCTGGGGGCTATTACTGAGAAGGCCCTCTCTCAAGCGCCCACCCGTCTTACTATAGAGGGTGGTGGAACAACGAGAAGGGCCTCCCCCCCCAGATCTTAGGGCATGGGCAGGTTGGCATGGGAGAAGGCGTTCCTTCAGATATTTGGGGCCCAAGCCATTTAGGACATTATACGTTAAAGTTAACACCTCAGTAGCGAATCAGCTGCCAGTGCAGCTCTTTTAAGACTGGTGTGGTGTGCATCTGGCCAGCTGTCCTGGTCAGTAACCTCGCAGCTGCATTCTGCACTAGCTGCAGTTTCCAAACTGTCTTCAAGGGCAGCCCCATGTAGAGTGCATTGCAGTAGTCCAGTCTAGAGGTTACCACAGCGTGGATGACTGTGGCCACATCGTCTCTGTCCAAAAAAGGCTTAAGACAATGCACCAATCGATGTTCTTTGGTTATGAGAACATGCTTTCTGTTATCCTGCACCTCAGTTTGGAAAGAAAAAACATGAAAACTCTATCGCCCCAATGAAGAAAGGTGGCTTTATTGGCCCACGTGTATGGGTGCTTCCGCACAGGGTTTAATAAATCCGGATCTACCTCATCCGGATTTAGTAAAACCGGGTTCTAGTAGACCCAGTTTTACTAAATCCTGATGACCGGTAGATCTGGATTTATGGGGTAGATCCGCATCTAATAGATGCGGATCTACCCCCTCCCCGTCCCTCCGCACACGCAGCGGGAGGACGGATTAAATCAGGATTGGAGGTGGGTGCTGTGCGGACGCACAGCACCCGCCTCCCATTGCTGCTCCGAGGCCATCTCCCGACCCGCCACAAATGGCTCCTTGGACCCCACTGCCGCGGCTCGCCCTCACCCCAGAAGCGGCGGATTGCCACTTCTGGGGCCAGGGGGAGCTTCCCTAAACCCCTCTCTAGCCCACCTGGGGTGGAGCCCGCGCGATCCCCTCCTTACCTGCTCGGCATCGCCCCAATTCTGGCAGGAGGAACCCAGGATGCAGGGCACCTGCATCCTGCGTGCCTCGTGATTGGCCAGGGCTGCACCTGGCAGCTCCAGCGTTCAGGAGGCGTTCTGCGCAGGCGCGATGCCCTGGCTAGACGGCGCGCCTGCGCAGAACACCTCCTGTGAAAAGACCTAAGATAGCAAGATGTCCAGCAAGGTAGTTAGTAGCACTTGGAGACTAACAGAAGGTTGATGGTTTAGTCTCCAAGTGCTACTAACTACCTTGCTGGACTTTTCGAATTAGACTAACACAGCTATTTCTCTGATATAAAATAGCGAGAGATTGTGTCTGAAATCCATCCCTTGTGGATATACAGATTTTCTAAATATAATCATATATAAATGGAACAGAGTCTGTTCTGGAATGGAGCATCACCGTTGGAAGGAAAGGTATTGGGCAGGGAGGGGAGGGAAGTGGGAATAAATGTCATGTGAAGAATATTGGAATAATAATAAAACCATTTCTTAAAAATTGACATCTGGATTTCGTGAGCATCCAGTGTGTCGGTTTCAAGGACCCACTGGAGGGAAATTAAGGAGCCACCATTGTTGGGAGAGACGACAGACGAATAAGGAGGCACCCATTGGCATTCTGTGTGTTCAGATGAAACTGGAAACTGGAAGCCCATGCAAAGTAAAATGGAAATTGCTGCAAGATATATGCAAAGAGAAAGTGAGACGGATTTCCTTCTCTTCTTCTTTTTCTTCCATTTTGAAAGGACTATCCCTAGTCTTCGTTCCAGATTTTTAGTATGTGTAGGGCCCTTTCTGCCCTGACCACAATTAATCTGTATTAACTAGCTCTGTATTAGTTAGTTCTGTATTAACTAGATCCAGATTAACCACAGGCAGAGGCATCCGCGCTGAAGAAGACTTGGCTTTTCTACCCCACTTTTATCACCCATTCAAGGGAACTCAAAGCTGCTGACAAACCTTCTGTTCTTCTCCCCACAACAGAACATCCTGTGAAGTAGGTGCAGCCGTGAGAGCTCAGAAGAGAGCTGTGACTAGCCCAGGGTCACCCAGCAGGCTTCATGGAGGAGTGCGGAATTGAACGCGGAAAGGGTCCTTGCCACCATGAGACAAAGGTTGCATTAATCTCATGTTCAGTGTAGTCACTGGTAGGAAACAAAGAATATTTAAAATAATGGCTTTGCCTTTGTCCATCTGTAAAAAAAATATGCAGCCAATGCTTGCAGAAACTGGAGTATACAGGGAAAGCTCCCCCCCGCCACCCTTTTTCACAAGATACTTGGTCTCTTTTAACGCTGGATATCCTCTCCACAGGCTACAAAAGAGAAAACCACCTCTGGCTCACCTGTGGTGATTTCAAGAAACATCCTGGCTTACCCAAATAGCCATTTTGGTATCAGCCACCACAGCAAAGGTATTCAGATGCTTTTTATACTTTTCACAAGTGCGATAAGTATACATTTCAAAGCTTTTGAATTTCAAGCGGCTTAAGGCCCCTGAAATTCCATTAATGAGCAGCTATGAGATAATTAAATATCATTTAGCGAAACAGTCATTTAACGGGGCGGGGGAGAGTGAGGGTAAAAGGAAACTATCAGCTGTGTCTCCTCTCTCTCCCTCCCAGAACCCCATTACACACCGTGCAAATCCCAAAAACCCTAGGAAAGATTATTTACACACAAATTTATGAAAGAAACCAGTGATAGATAGGAAAGAGGAAATTCATGAGGGGACCTGATTGAATGGTATATCAAATCATGCCTGGTATACAAAAGGACCGCAGAAAGCAGGCATTACAGGTCTCTATTTTTGCATGTGAACCCAAGAATCATATGCTAACCGCTGTGCATTGGCCAAGTGCAAGCTCTGCCAATTGTCGTAAGTCTCAACAAAGGTGGACAGAGAAAATGTTTTTTCTCTACCACACAGCACTAGAACCAGGGGTAGAACTAATGGCTCGGAGAGTCAGATCAGACATATTTCTTCACCCAGAGGGTCATCTGTCTATGGAATTTGCTGCCAGAAGAGGTGGAAACAGCAACCAGCCTAGATGGCTTTAAGGAAGGGCTACACAAATTTATGGATGAGCGATGTATCAATGGCCACAAGAATGGATGCCTAAGTACATCTTTCAGGCTGGGGAGACAAGCAGGATGCCTCTAAGGCCATTTGCTGGGATTCGAGAGCAGGAGAAGGTTTGCCCTTGGCTCTGGTTCAGATGCCCAGAAGCAATTGGTGGACCACTTGTGTGAGGCAGGATGCTGGAATAGATGGGCTTTGGCCTGATCCAGCAGGGCTCCTCTTAGGAGTAGACTATTGGCAATGAAAGAGTTCTGTATGCTTCTTGGGAGAAATTATTTCTATCTATCTATCTATCTATCTATCTATCTATCTATCTATCTATCTATCTATCTATCTATCTATCTATCTATCTATCTATCTATCTATCTATCTAATCTATCTATCTATCTCTATCTGTATACATATACATATATATATATATATTACTTTATAAATGAAGCCTAACTTCATCTATCCAGCCACAGACTCACACACCCATCCATCCATCTACCCATCCATCCAATCCATCCATATTACAGTTTCCCTTGGATTTTCTTTTTAATTATTACGAGCAATGTTGAAAACTGTGTGGGTGAATTAAAACAGGCCGTTATTTGCATGTGAAAGACTGAGGGAAGAGATAGATCTTCAGTAGGCTGGCTCCAAAAAGATCTAAGTGTAGGCATTTCACAAACATCAAAGGTTGGGCACCACCAAAGAGAACCCTTGTCTAAGATTCAGTGTATCTGCCCCCAGACAATATTTGGTGACGCTATAGGTCTGGAGCAAGAGAAGCTCCCTGCTGAGTTACTTTACACCACAGTTGTTTAGGGTCTTACACGCCAAGAACAGGTAGCAAATTAACATTTACAACACTTGGACAGAAGAAGGATAGGTATGCATCAGAAACATGGTTTCAGGCCAAGTTTCACAGACTTTGACAATGTCTCCATATACAAAGAGAAGCATCACTCAAGAAGGCTTCATTTGTGTCAGTAGCAGGAACCTCATGGTGATCACGCCACACCATTCCAGGTGTGATTGTCAGTGGAGCCACCATGTTTCCAGGGTGAAATCTATGCCCTGAATGGAGGTGCTGTGATCAGGTACTAGAAATTAACATAAGAACATAAGGGGAGGCCTGCTGGATCAGGCCACAGCCAATCTAGTCCAGCATCATGTCTCACACAGTGGTCCACCAATTGCTCCTGGGGATCTCAAGCAGAAGACAAAAGGCAAAACTTTCACCTGCTCTCAACTCCCTGTAAATGGCCTTGAGAGGCATCCTGTCTGTCTCCCCAACCTGGAGGATGTACCTGGGCATCCATTCTAGTAGCCATTGATACACCTGTCCTCCATCAATTTGTCCAACCCTTTCTTAAAGCTACTCAGGCTGGTTGCTGTCACCGCCTTTCCTGGCAGCAAATTCCACAGACCCATGACCCTCCGGGAAAAGAACTACTTCCCCTTGTCTGATCTGACTCCCCATGCATGAGACATCCACACTCTAAAATGGAGACTCAGAGGCATCTTTTTCACCTCACCCATCCACAACAGAGCCACTTCGCTCCATCACTGGTGTAACGATGTGCACAAATTGATTTTCTGTATTCAGTTTGTATTGAATCAAATATATATATAAAAAATTGTATTTGTTCAAATAGATCCCCTTCGAATGCAGTGATAAAAAATGTTCAATCCCATATGAATCCCATACGAATCCCATACGAAGCTTCATAGGAATGTATTGAAACAGTTGATTCAACTTTAAATGCCAATTTTCAAATGTGCCAACATTCGATTCAAATACAAATGTCTGAATTCAGCCAAATTCTTACAAATTTGGAATGTTACAAATGGTCATGCCCATCCCTAGTGGCCTGGTTCAGAATAGGGCCCAACTGGACCAAGGCAGTCATGGCTCAAAGCCCAGGTAAGGCAGATACAGTGGTACCTTGACATACGAGTTTAATTCGTTCCGTAACCTTGCTCTTATGTCAAATCGCTCGTATCTCAAAGCAATTTTCCCATTAATCCATTCCAGCTCCCAAAACACCACCTCAGTTGTTTTTGTTATGTACTGTACTGTATTTACATACTCGTATCTCAAATCTTGCTCTCATCTCAAAGCAAAATATCACTCGCTCAGCGGCTTGTATCTCAAAACACTTGTATGTCAGGGCACTTGTATGTCGAGGTACCACTGTAAAAGTAAAATTTGCAAGCTCTGCTTTGCCAATCTGCCAGGAAGGGTAATGAGAGATGCGCTGAGGAGGGGGTCTGCAATGACCATATTTATGAGACACTGCAGGTATGAACATTTTGACAGCCTATTGTCTGGGAACAGCATTGCCAGGTATAGATCATGACAATGGGGAACAAAAAAGAGAACACCATTTGAACAAAAGAGAACAATTCTTTTTCATATATTGGATTGTATCCCAAAGAGGCAAATACACACATCATTATTAGATTTCAAATTAGAAACCAAGCGCACTGTAATGAGGGATGCTGTGATCAGATAACCCATGTGTCTGCCATCCAAGCGCTAATTACCAAGACCCTTATAATGGTGCTTAATTTCTCTTAACAATGATTCTTAATTTCACATTCAATCTAAACAAGTCCTCAGTCCATTCTCTCTCCTTCTTGGTTAACGGGGACTATTGTGACTATCACGCGACTCTCTTTTCTTCTGTTAGCTATAAGATAGGGAGGAAACAGTAACCTCTCAGCTATACAGTAGATTCACTTTGGAGCTCAGACCAAAGTCCTGTTCGCACTACAGCCCAAAGTGCACAATTAGGGAACTTCTGGGGAAGACAATCCACACCTTGAGGAGGCTGTAACACCCTCCAGGTGCCCCCTGCCTGCCCAGAAGTTCCCTAATCATACATAACCTTACCCAATCATTTACCTGGTGCATCCAGGCAGTGGCCATTCGGACCTCTTCCAGTGCTCTGCGGTCATCTGAGGGGCCGCACAAGCGCGCTGGCTCCTCAGACAGCCATAGACACGACTGCTCGTGCACAGAGCACCAGCATCGTCATGGCGATGGCACTAATGCATGTGCCGTCATGCAGGGTGCCACAGTCAAAATGGCAGCGGCCTGAAGAGGACCAGCCCCACAATTGAATGAAGATAATTTTTCAGTTGCCGGGGGGGGGGGGGGGCAGGCAAAGTTGATTCATTCTCCCCTCAGTTACAGTTATTATTAATACACTATTGAGCGCATGGCTTATATCAGAGCTTTTAACTATGTACCTTGTTTTGATTTGTATCTTGTTTTTAATATGTTTTTAGTCTGTATCTTGTTTTTTAATAGGTTTTTAGTATGTTTTTTGATCCATTGTCGCCCTCCCAGAGACCTTTGGATATGGGGCAGGATAGAAATGGAAATAAATGCATAAATAAATTGTGCTTCAAGCGTGAGCACTACTCAACGTTGGTTTATCACGCTCCTTTCCCATCCAGCGGACTGGAAGGGGGCTGCAAAATCACCCCATGGTTAAAATCTTTCCCTTTAGCTCTTTGCAACTTTAGTGCATGGTGGCAAACTGGTGTTCCACGGGACACCTGCTGAAAAAAGGGAAGAGAAAACCTCTGAAAGCAGTGGAAGCCTTTGTCTCCTGTCATCCTCCGGAGGTCTGTGCCTGCCTTTCATGTGGATGCAACCACAGAAACTCTGACATCAGCCAAGAACAAAGGGTGAAATTTGCCTGGTCGGCAAATGTGTAACATTCACACAACTAACAAGCCAGATCAGAACCCAATATCCACAGCCGTTCACAATGCTCTGAAATTTTGGGAGCAATGCTCTAACAAAATTTAGGGGGAGTTCCCATTATAAGCTTAATTCGGTTTCCCTAAACCGAAATAATAGAACCGGATGCAAACACAAATTTGCCTGATCCCATTATTTTCAACTCGATCCGGATTCTGAGGATCATAGGTGGCGTACGTGACTCAAGGGGGGACTCAAGTGGCTACTTTTTAAAAGCCGCTTTTCGGGGCTGTCCTGCCCTCTTCCTCCTGGTGTGAACGCACCAACCATAAGGGACCCCTTCACAGAGCCTAGCTGGGTGGCTGCCGCTTGCCTGGATGGAGGAAAAATGGCAATTCTTTCCCCTCCTCTCCCCATTGCCCAGGGCATGCAGCAGCAGCGGCAACTCAAGCCCCCTTCACCCGTCACCATCACAGCCTTTAAAACATTCACACATCTCCCAGAACCTGCAGCTGCTTTCCTTTCTTTTCCCTTTCTAAAAGTCAGAACTTCCATAATTGTATGAAATTGCAATATTGTTATCAGGTGTGAAGTGGGTGGATTGCTACAGTGTAGCGGCTGCTTTAAGGGGTGGATTTTTACAGCGAAATCACTATCTTTGGAAGCAAGCTATTGGGGGAGGGAAACTCTCATCCCTTAACATGGAACGGTTGCCACAGTAAAAAATGTAAAATGTTTCAAGCGCACAAACCTGAGTGAGACCTGTTGAAATGAGGATTAACATTTACAACGCTTTGGGGTGATTTAACACGCGGAAAGAGTGTTAAGCCAACCTGACGTGGGAACTGCGACAATTGAAACCGTTTTGAAACTGAAATAAGTGGCCTTAGTCTTTAGAAAGCCATGTGTAAAATATGTTCACAGAAAAATAGTATATAACAATGCATTATAACAAAAGAAAGTCTGGGGGGGGGATATAGTATTTTGCACAACTGTGGATAAAAATGCACAAAAGAGGAGAACTTTCAAAGAAATGTTGCAAATTTTTAAAGGAAAATGTTCAAGCAAGGAGAGAAACTAAATCTGAGACAAGGAAGCAGGGGAAGGAAAGGTGAGATTTGTCCATCCCCAGCACTGAGTTGTCATTCAATGTGTGCTCCAGTGACGCTGTCAATCCCAAATCTCTGCAGCTCACTTCTTTACCTGCCCATTAATCATCTGCTTCCAACAGCAAGGTCTTAAAAGGCAATCAGCACAGAAACAGCAGCCCCCATGAATGCCAAGTACACATCAAATATCTTTATTGCATGTCAATCTCCTCCCCATAAGCCTCCAACACGTGTGCCCACGTTCTCTGCTTCTTTTGGAACCCGGTTCTCTCACCTGTCAAATATCCATCAGGGAATCTGTTGGGCTTTAAGTGTTAAGCAGTTGCACAGATATTGGGCGGGAGGGGTGCTTCCTGCACTGGGCCTTCTTCTGGATTATATCCCAGAATAGAGGCCTGCCAGCATCAGTATAGCACAAGGCTACAGCAGGCTACAGGCACGGCTAGCACTACTCCATAGTAGCATGTGGACAGAAGACTCCTATACTGGGATATAGTCTGAAATAAAGCCCAGTGCAAAAAAAGCTCAGAGTTCTAGGAAGTTCCTTTTTGAGGTGGAGGGGACTATAGTTCCCATGATTCTTAACAAGAAAGAGAAGGGAGGGAGGGGGGAGAAAGGAAAGAAAGAAGGAAGGAGGGAGGAGGGAGGGAGGGAGGGAGGGAGGGAAGGAGGGAGGGAGGGAGGATAAAAGAAAGGAAGGATGGAAGGAAAAAAGGGAGGGAAGGAGGGAAGGAAAATGAAAAGAAGGATGGAAGGGAGGGAGGGAGGAAGGAAGGGGAAAAGAAAGGGAGAGGGAGAGAAGGAGGGAGGGAGGGGAAAGAAAGAAAGAAAAATAAAAAGAAAGAAAGAAATGTGGGGTTTATATTTGGAAAATGATACAAATCCTTCCACCTTTCCTCATTGCTCTAGTAAACAACACTTTTGTGGGTCTGCTCCATGAGGGTTTTTTTTTTTTTTTCTCACTCTCTTTTCTTTACTTTACTTTTTGCAGGAAATGGAAACCTCACAATTCTCCTGCCCGGTGGTTGTTTTGACTCTCCAGATTCCCATCAGAGTCGAGAGAGCTTGTATCATCAGCCACAGACTGTATCTTCCCTGCTGCCTAATTGCCCTTAAATAAAACTCAGTTCGTTCTGCACCGCTCAAAGGAAATCGATTCAATTTAATAAAAATCTTCAAGGGCTTAGGGCTGGTGAAGAGCGGAGATGGCATGGAGGGGGAGCGAACGCTATCCAGGCAGGCAGGCAGTGGAATCTCCCAGGCAGGTATTGTGGGCTTCTTCCTCCTTCTTATCAGGCCCACCAACAGGCTCGTTTCCCCCAAACGGGCCAAGGGTTGGGGTCCCTAAGAAAAAGCCACTAACCAGGACCAGAGAGGCCACATTGGCTGGAGAAACCGGCAGAGGTGGATCCCATTTACTCTGGAACATGGTGGGGAATTGCCAGCAGACTGGAACCGAAAGGACAAACTTGCTTCAAGATGACTTTCTCCAGGGACCAGTGGGCATTTCATCAGCAGGTGCCAAGTAGAAGCCCGATGACCCCTAAGGCCCCTTCTTCTCCACAACCCTGTATACATGGCTGCTTAGGAGATACAGGAAGCTGAGAACCCATGTGCATGCCTGGCCCAAGTCAGGGGGTGCTTCCACATTGACCCTTTAACACCCATTAAGCACACATTGGGAAAACCACGTCCGCACAGCAGCACCCATTACAGATCGGGAAAGCCACTTCCGCATTTATCTGTCTCTAATGGGTGCTAACTGGCGCTTAAACCGGTTTCCCAGAAGACCACATATAATGCGGACTTAATGGGTATTTTCACTGTTAGGACACAGTGAAAAGGGTCCCTAACTAGACCCTCCCCCGGCCTGCCATGATTGGCTCCTCCAGAGCCAAGCATGGCGAGCCAGGGGACTCCAATTTCAGGTTCCCCCTCACCCCAGAAGCAGCAGATCGCCGCTTCTGGAGCCAGGGGGCGCTTCAACTAAGCCCCCCCTAACCCACCCTGGGGTGACCAAACAAAAAACCCTCCTTACCTGAACGCAGCCAGCCCGATTCTGGCTGTGATGTTCCAGTAGCCTCCGCGCCTGTGTCCTGCGTGCCTCCTGACTGGCCAGGGGAGCGCCTGGCTTAAGGAGGCTCTCTGCGCAGGCGCGTGACTCTGGCCAAAGCCCCAAAATCGGGATCCCCCGGCTCGCCATGCTCGGCTCCAGAGGAACCAATCATGGTGGGCCGGGGGAGGGCCTCCATAGATCCAGATAGAGGTGGGTGTCCGGGAAAGCTGCCAGCACAGACACAAACGCACAGCTGATAAGAGACAGCGCACTTGCCAAGGCAGCTCCTTCAGCAGCACAGCCAAACGAGGTCCACAGAGAAGAAGTCAAGAAACAGTCCGAAGTCCAGGGTTTACGAGAGCAACACAACAGTCCAGTCCGAGGTCAAGATAGCCAAGCCAGGTCTAGAGGTCAGATACAGCAGCCTTCTCTAAAGGAAAACCAATAGTTTCTGACAAGAGACCTGGGCATCTGCCCAGTGTTTTATCTTACAGATTCAGTTCACAGCTATAGATTATCTGCGAGTCTCTCTGCAAGTCTCTTCGACCGTCTTAACCCTTCCTTCTCTGCTCTCCTCTGTTTAAAGCTAGGGATCTCTGGGCTCTGCTGTTCCATGTCTCCCACATCTTGCACTTCTGCTGTGGCAAGGCTGGGCTGCTGAACCCCAGGCTCCACTGGGGCTGGGGGGTCAGAACTGGGTCCTGGTACCACCACAGTTTCCTCCTGCACCTGAGGAAGTGAGTCCTCCTCATCCTCATCCTCTTCCTCCTGGCTGACCATGAAACAAATAGATACAGATCTACTGCTAGTCCTTCCATCCATTCCATTCAAATTCCATCCATTCCATTCAAACCTGAATCTAAATCCTTCCTTCCGCCATGTGTGCGGATGGAAGGACTAGCGGTAGATCCGTATCTATTAGATCCAGATCTACCTTAACACAGATTAATAGATCCGGATCTACCATTAACACAGTAGATCCAGATTTTGGAGATGCTGTGCAGAAGCACCCAGAGAGATCGGCCCTTTGTTTCAAGTTGGCTCACCCCCTATGAACTTTGCTCAGCCCCTGGTGAATTCCACACAATACCTGGACCGTGGCTTACTGTGGTCACATTTATTTATTTGTTTGTTTACATTATTATCCCACCCTGCTATATCTGAAAGTGGATGGGTTACAGCATTAAAAACCAAATATAAAATGAACATACTAAAACCAATAACAGTACCCAGAAAGGTTGTTTCCTTATTCAGCCAAAGGCCAGGGAAAGGCACGCATCTTCACTGCCTTGCTGAGCATGTGAAGTTGAAGGTGCCTGCTGCACTTTGGAGGTGGGGGGGGGAGACTGTTCCATTATCTGGGGGCCATCACTGAGCAGGCCCCTATTCCTGGTGGCCACCAGGTGACACAACCCAGAGGGCCAAGAGCCAGGGCCAAGTGTGGTTACAGACAGATGAAGACAGATGACAACATGACAAAAGAAAGACACAAAGCACAACACAAAGACACAAAGCACAACAGAGAAGGTTTACTACAGTATGGCTGCTTCCAGATGGTGTGAGGAAAATACAGGATCTCACCAACCCTCCAGCCTCCCAGTGGTGATTAGGTATGTAACATTCAGAATTCGTACAAATTCTTCCAAATTCATACATTCAAATTTGAATAGAGTGTTATGGTGCATTCGAATTCACATCAAATGCTTCTGAACTTTTGTACGAAGCTTCATTACATTTGTGAACCTCGGGAGGTGGGAAAGCAGCTGCCCATGTCACGTTTGCAAGGGGTCCAGAATGGATTTGAAGTGGATTGAGAGCAGATTCAAAGTGGATTCAGGGAAGATTTGACATGTTCAAAGTGGGTAAGTAGGGGATACGTGTCAGATATGTAGGGTATTCATGGGGGATATTTGGGGGATTCATATGGAACATTCATCTTGAATTCGAATCCTACCACATTTGAAGGGGATCTATTCCAACAAATATTAATCTTCTTGCATTCGGTTCCATACAAACTGAACCCCCAAAATACGTTTGTGCACATTCCTAGTGGTGATACCTGCTGCCCTGAAGCCTGATCTACAACCCTCGTGCCATTACCAGCCTGGCAGAGCCTCTGATGGGCTGCCTGTACCCCGTTGCCAGACTTTGCTCTATTGTGTAAGGAATGAAGTGTGGAATTAAGTTCCTCCATTGTAGCAATCTGCTAGACTTTATTACACCAGATAATAATAGAAAGGACCCTTCTCATTGCCATTCTGTCAGCTATTAAAGAGCTGAATAATGAGAAATTCAACCTTTTTTTAAAAAAAAATTATTGTCACCCTCGTATATTTGCAATAATGCCAGCTCTGGAGTTCTATCATTCTCAGAAAAGCAATTTTTTTTCAATTACTTCATCACAAAGCCATGGTATAAGAATGTAAGTTCCCCTTAAAATAACAGAAAAAGAAAGAGAGAATCCTTATTCTTTAGCCAAAGGCGCAGGGGGAATAGCTGTTTCTTCACGGTACACGGAAAGATGTAAAATGACGCCTCAAGGACACACCTCAAGGTGGAAAGCACTCCACAGCTGGGAGCCACCACTGAAAAGGCTCTCTCACGTGCCACCCCTCAGGACCTCTCACATGCTGCCATCTCCCAGTCCTGACAGCAGGGTCACCTCAGCAGAACTTACCAACCCAGACAAAACTATGTGGAGGCGAGGATTCTTTTTAAAAAGTGGGGCCCGAGGCCTTTAGGGCTTCACATTCCATCATTAACACCTTGGATTCACCTCAGCACCCAGCACAGCCCTTTCCAGACCACAGTGGGGAGCAGTGAGGCAAAGACACCCGTCTCCACGATCACAGCTGCATTCTACTGTAGCTATAACTTACAAATCATTTTCAGCGGCAACCTCTATGCAGAGAGCACAGTAATAGTGAAGTCCAGAGCTTACCTACCGGAGCATGGATCACTGCGGCCAAGCTATTCCTGTCCAAGAAGGATAAATAGTTGGCTGGCAGAATAAATGGAATGGGAAATAGGCACTTCTAGCGCTCCCCCATCACTGCCACCAGCCAGGGCCTCACGTGAGTGTGATATAAGCAATGCACTCGTTTGCCAAAAATGAGATGCTTTGCTCCTTCCTAGGCTTTGAGAGCCCCTGACACGCATCACCTCCGCCTTCTCTGAATTAATTTTCAGTTTGTTGCCCACAGCAAGAGTCCAGTCCCTGGCTTGCCTCTCCTGACTGAGGCGGCATGAACAGACAGAACTAGGGGCATTTTTGCACTTCCCTTCCTTTTCGCTGGATGCGGGGATCAGTTCTTTTATGCTGTTTGATCTTTAAAAATGGCCAGCAGTTGCGATCCCCAATGCACAGGACAGGAACGGCAAGCACAGGATGTGAAGCCCATGATGTGAGCGTCAATCTCCTCCCCTAATAACCCGGGAGCGCCCCCAAGCCTCCAAAATAATCCGGGCTTGCCTCCCGAACCGCAGCAAGAACAGTTTGTAAGGGGACTTTATTTACCGCGGATTTGGGCGATTTGTTCCACATATGGGGGTTTTGCATGGGGATGCTCCAAGTCGAATTCAGATTCGATTCAGAGTATAGAGTGCGTGGGGACGCCAATACTTGATCATCCTTCCTCAGTTCATCCTCAGTTTGGTCTCTTTGCTTGCACATTGCTGTTCCCATCATGAGACTCCTTTAGGAGACTTTTTTAGATCTCCACCCCTCTCCACCATCACAACACCCACTGTACTCTGATAGGATAAAGGTTCTGTCACTCAACAGCGGGTCATCACCCATTGGGTAAGAGGGTAGGCAAATGTATAGTACAGTTCAGCCTC
This sequence comes from Aspidoscelis tigris stejnegeri, assembly GCA_023333525.1. NCBI lineage: Eukaryota > Metazoa > Chordata > Lepidosauria > Squamata > Teiidae > Aspidoscelis > Aspidoscelis tigris. The sequence goes on from JALMGA010000023.1 coordinate 4,373,903, forward strand.
CTTTAGTCCTTTTTGCCCCCAAAATGAAGGTAGATTAAGACTCTATAACAGTTCAAGGCCTGCAAAAATCAGAACTCAGGAAAATCCAATTGAAGGGGGAAAGTCCATTAATAAAACGTATTGGACAAAAAAGTTGTGAGTGTTGGGGCCCAAAGATGGGCTGAAGAAGGGCTAAAGTGAAGGGGTGCCACAGCCAACATGAAATCAGAGTCCTGGCCTTTTGGAATGAATGTGCCCACAACCATTTGATTAATTCCTCACTGACACAAACATGCAGTCTCCCATCCTATAGAAATCACTTCCGCAGCCCTTGTAATTGAGCCCTGACCTTTTCTGCTTGGTTTTTAGTTCAGCTATACCATCTATAAGATTGGCGAAACCAGAAACCACATGCATCAGAATTTATTCCCTAAGGGATGTTAAGTATAGAGCAGATAGGATGCCTTGCTCTGGTTTGCTTCTCTCTCTCTCTTTCCCTCTCTCAGTCTATTGCACTCTGAGCAAGCCGTGCGGCAGAAAAACTGGCTAAAGAAACAGCTGTGGTTGCTATAGAGATACTGGAAGGCTGCAAAGTAGAGAAGCAGAAGCTAAAAGTTGAAAAGTGAACTAATTTAGCAGGAAAAATTAATATAGATTGGGTCCATTCAGGGCAAACGAAAACTCTTCTGTTTCCACTTGCCCTTGGGATTTGAAATGGAATGAATCTGGTATAAAGTCTTACCCCATTGCCACACTCACTATAGGTATCCTGGGACATGGCAGGATGCCTTGTCCTGGAATAGGCATCCCATCCCATGCAGGGACAGGATGCCACTGGTGCAGGATATGACCATCTGCATTGGGATGGCACATCTTGTCCCAACCCCCACCGCTGACTCCAAAGGCTGAGCCAACTTCAGAGATGTGACTGGAATCTCTGAAGGCCAGGAGTGATAGTGCTTAAGAGTTATAGGCCGCATCCCCATTATAAGCTTAATCCAGTTTCCCTATACCGAAATAATAGAACTGGATGGAAACGCAAATTTGCCTGTTCCCATTACTTTCAGCTTAATCATGTTTGATCCGGATTCTGAGGATCGTAGGTGGTGTATGTGACTCAAGAGGGGACTAAAGTGGCTACTTTCTAAAAGCTGCTTTTCGGGGCTGCCCTGCCCTCTTCCTCCTGGCATGAATGCGGCACCCATAACGGACCCCTTCACCGAGCCTGGCTGGGTGGCTGCCATTGCCTGGATGGAGGAAAACTGGCAGCAGGCAGCCAGCGATTCTCCCCATTGCCCAGGGCACACAGCAGCAGAGGCAACTCAAGCAAGGGGGCTTTAAACATTCACACATCTCCCAGAACCTGCAGCTGCTTTCCTTTCCCCTTTAAAGGTTAGAACTCCAAAGAGCTAGAATTGTGCAAAATTGCAACATTGTTATCAGGTGTGAAGTGCGTGGATTGCTACAGTGTAGTGGCTGCTGTGAAGGTTGGATTTTTACACTGAAATCACTGTCTTTGGAAGCAAGCTATTGGGAGAGGGAAACCCTAAACATGGATTCTCATCCCTTAAAACGGTAGGATCCCCACAGTAAAAAATGTAACACATACCAAGTGCACGATCAGGAGTGAGACCTGTTGAAATGAGGGTTAACATTTACAATGCTTTGGGGCGATTTGACACGCGGAAAGTGTGTTAAGCCAAACTGATGTGGGGTCTGCGAGGATTGAAAACAGTTTGAAACCAAAATAAGCTTGTAATGGGGATGCGGCCATAGAATCATAGAGTTGGAAGGGACCTCTAGGGTCATTGAGTCCAACCCCCTGCTCAATGCAGGATTTCCTAAACCATCCCAGAAAGATGTAGGTCCAGCCTCTTCCTGAAGACCTCCAGCAAAGGAGAGCTCACTACTTCTTGTGGCAACCTATTCCACTGACTGATCACCCTCACTGTCAGGAAGTTTTTCCCAGTATCTAATCTGCATTGACTCCCTTGAAGTTTCATCCCATTGTTTCTAGTCCTCCCATCTTGTGCAAGTGAGAATAGGGACGATCTCTCTGCACTGAGACAACCCTTCAGATACTTGAAGACCATGATCATGTCTCCTCTCGGTCTTCTCTTCTGTAGGCTAAACATTCCTAGATTGTTCAACCTTTCCTCATAGGACATGATTCCAGACCACTCACCATTTTGGTAGCCCTCCTTTGGACTTCCTCTAGTTTGTCAATGTCTTTTTTGAATTGGGGTGCCCAGAACTGGACACAAGACTCTAGATGAAGTCTGACCAAAGTAGAGTAAAGAGGAATAATTGCTTCTCATGATCTAGACTCTATGGACGTGTCCCCATGCAACTTTGGTATGGTTCTGAGCGTGGGATCGAAAAGATTGTCCCCATGGGTTTTGGATTTGGCCCACAAAAAGCATACCAACCCCCTCCAAAAAAAGACCATACCAGGAGGGTGCCAGATTTGATACCTGAAAAAACAAGTCTTGGCACGGTTTGGGGGACCTGCACACATTGCTCAGTGAGCCAGAAACAAACGTGGGGACGCTTGTGGGCTAACGGGGAGGAGATTTGCACCCACGTCACGGGGAGGTGTGGTGTGCTTGCTGTCCCTGCCTGTCCATTGAAGATCACAGCCACTGACTTTTTAAAATGCCAATCGCAAAGGCAGGCTGGAGAACGGCTTGGTTTTAAAATTTTCTGCCACTTCCACAGAGGTAATTCCAACCTCGTTTCAAGAATGCCAAAGCAAGCTGCATAATGGCTTGATTTTTGTTCCGTTTCCCCGATCTGCAAGGTGACCATAAATAAAGGCTTGATTTTCAGTTCCTGGTGGAGCAAAGGTGCGCAAAACTGCTCAAGCTCCTATTGCCACTAAACCTCGTAGTGGCTTTCGGTGTTTTGAAGTTTTTTTAGTTATTTTTATGAATGATGCTTTATTTTTACTTGTTTCCCCACCTCCCATCCCAGTCCTGGTTGTCAGTGCCACTAAGGGAGGGGGGAATGTGGCACAGGGGTGGGCTGACTTCAGTCCGGCTCCCAATGAGGAGAGAGGGGGCAGAGAGGAGGTGCACTGCTCCCCCATACGAGGGTTCAGCATGGTTCTCATGGGGACACCACCATCCGCGCCCAACCCCTACCTATACCTATGTCAGCCTATACTCCTCTTGATGCATCCTAGGATGGTGTTTGCCTTTTTTGCAGCTGCATCACATTGTTGACTCATGTTCATCCTGTGATCAACCAGTACACCCAGATCCTTTTCACTTGTGCTCTTGTTGTTTCTTGAATAAACGGTGATGGAACTGGCTCTGCCCAATCCTGACTACTTACTGTGTTCCATAGAGCTGGAGCTGAGAATCATTGCAATCCTGAGAAATTCTGGTGAGTTTCCAACACAAAAGATCCAGAAGCTGGCTTTGGAAAGGAAAGGAAACGATGGGTAGACAGGAGAATCCCTTGCTGTTCACCTACGGCTAGACCTAAGAATCTTTGGACCTTTCTACAGATTCCCTGACCTGGAAAACATAACCTACTCCATACTGGAGCAGGTTGCTGGTGGAGCAGGACAGGGTTGACTGCATTTCTTATGGTCCAACCCATCCCGGTCCTCAAACCTGATGCAGTGCCTTCAAAGTATCATAAGAACATCCCAGGAGTCCTGCTGAATTAGGTCACAGCCCATCTAATCCATCATCCTGCCTCATTCAATGGCACTCCAAATGCTTTTGGGCATCACAAGCTGAACACAAAGGCAAAATCCTCACCTGCTCTCAACTCCCTGCAAATGACCTTTAGAGTTATCCTGACTTTCTCTCCAACCTGAGGCCTCAAGTGCTCTAAGGCTTGTACAGGCGGGGGACAGCTTGACCATTTGCTTTGGCCCATAGGAGATGCGTTCCCAAAGTGCGACTGGTCAAGCCAACCCCTGCCTGTATCAGTCTGAAAAGGCTCCAGCAGGGGCCAGGTGTCCCACCCCGGGCTACCACCATTGGGCCACTATTAGCTTGCCGGCTGGCAGCCCCTTTCGGGGTGGGGCAAGACCAGACCTCCCGGGTGCCCACCCCCAGCCAGGGGTGTGCACCATCCACCAGCTGCCCAGGACCCACTAACCTTATCAGACCTCCATTCTGATGCAACTGGTTGCGCGGACTGCTGGAGCGATCTGCCGTTCTCTGCACAGGCGCACACGACGGGAGACCGCCCCCACGCTGACAGGTCCAGCAGGCTGTGCAACCAGTCGCGTCAGACCAGAGGTGCAATAAGGTAAGTGGGTCACAGGCAGCTGGAGGGGGGCACCAGGGAGGTCCCTGCTGGCTGCTGTCAGCCTGATCAGGGTGGCGACAGCCAGCGGAACACTAGGACATCCCCAGTCCGGTCTTGTGTGAACCCCCAAAAGGGGCTGCCCACCAGCAGACCAATGGTGGTAGCCCGGGGCGGGTCTTTAGAGGTGTCCGGCAAGGAAAGTGCAAATGCTCTCCCTGCCTGACAGCTCTGGGACAACCAAGGGCGCCTTGGGCCAGGTGGGGAGCATAGGTCCTTTCTGCACTGCACCTTTTTCTGGACTATATCTTACAACAGGGACCTGTCACTCACATGCTGATGCAAACCATGGCAGGCTCTAGGCATGATCTACCATAGCCTGTATCAGCATGCGGTTGGCAGGTTCCTATTCTGAGATATAATCTGGGATAAGGCCTGTTTCATGCTCCACACCCTGAATGGAAGTAGGGCAGCCCTGGGACAGGATGGGACGATTTTGGCCCACAGAATGAATGCTCTGTCCCAGGGCTGTCCTACTTCCATCCAGAGGCCCAAGTGCAAATAGGCCTCTGGAGGCAGTACCTGGGCCTCTATTCTAGCCATCGAGACACTTGTCCTCCACAGATGGAAGGTCCCCAGCCTGTTTCAGTGATGCAGTGACTTCCAGAACCACTTTTAGAGGCGCTTCCCAATTCACCATCAGAATGGGTCCCCCATGACATTCCATCCGATGAAGATGTGCCAGTGAAGTTCCCCCTGTTCCACGTTAGATGTAGAAAGATGGGCCTTGGGTCAGAATATGTTCCAATCCAAAGACCAGGGTAGACTATATGGGTTGGTTAGACCAAGCAACCCAGCCACCAAATCTGTGGAGAAGAAGGAAGAGAGAAGATCCTGCAGTCAGGGAAGCAGAAGAGATCTTTAAACTCTTCACAGGAAGTGGACAGAGGCCTTGGCCAACACACATGAATTCACAAATGTCTGCTGGGACAGCAGTTGCAAAGTCTGCAGTGGGTTTCTTTTCTAGAAACCCTGGAAATCAAGGTATTTTTAAAAAAAAAAACCTCAGAGCATTTGTCTGACAGACTGACTCAGCCAGGGAGTCAAGCCATGAGAGCAAATTAATCACTGAAATCCTTTCTGCAATTTTTATTCAGAGTGTTCCTGGGAGCCTGGCATGAGTGCCTGGTGCCTTTTTTTTTTTTAGCAGAAGTACTGTAATAGGAAGCATCCTTTCTTGTGGGTTTTTCTTAGAGTGGAATGGCAGAAAGGGTAGCTCCTTCACCCTCTCTCCATCTTTTTCCAGCAGTCTTGACATAGCCCATAAATTTCCAGACAATTACTCTTGCTTCTAATTTGATTTGGTGCATTCATTAGTCACAAGACAAAGGATCAGGCACTTTGGAGATTCCTTGAGCAAACACTACAGAAAGCATATTAGAGTTAAGTCCCAGAAGACAAGCATTAGTGAAAAATGAGGCATTGGTTGCAGGAGCAGGAGGAGAGAGAGACGCAGAGAGAGAGAAGGCACAGGATGGGTGGGAATGTGTGGGCAAATGGGTATGATGGGAAGAGAGAGAGAGAATAAGAACCTAAGAAATGACCACTGCATTAGGCCAGTGGCCCATCTAGACATCAGTCTGTTCTCTGCTTGCAGCCTCCCAGCAGGTGGCCTTCAGAGGCACAAGAACATAAGAAATGCCCCACTGGATCAGACTTTGGTCGGTCACTTCCTTTGCCCTCTGTCCCTGTTTTATTTCTGCTTTTAATTGTATTGAAATGGCTACATGACTGATCAAATAAAATCTATTTACATTTACATTGCATGAGAGCAGACACAGTGATTCATTCCAATAAGGAAGGCTTTTATTGTCTTCATGATTGCAGTATAGGAGCTGGCTAAATGCATAGTTGGTTGTATGAGTGGATACATAGGAAAGCAATACATGGTATACAACTTATCCACTAAGATCTACATCTTCGATCAGGAACATACAAATCAAACAGCACACATTAAAACATTGTTAGGACAACATGAACAGTTGTGAGATTGCATGAAGTCACTAAGCCCGGCCCCCACATGTACATATTTGGTTTCTCAGGAAACCAGAGGCCTAGCTGAGATAATCATGCTGTTCCCACAGGAAAACAGAAACTTAGTTGTGTCTATGTTACAGAAATAACACATCAACATCTTCTGCTGGTGGGCTTCCTTGTGAAGCTAGCTAGCCACTCTGAGACAGATTGGTGGACTAGATGGACCAAAGTCTGATCCAGTGGGGGGCTCCACACATGCACATTGGCCGAAAGGAAAGACTAAACAGCACACACACACACACACACACACACACACACACTGAGGAAGTGAAGGTGGCCTAGGATGCCAGGATGGGCTAAGTCCTCTGGAAAAGAGGACTGTGGTTAAAATGGTCTAACAGGGGGTAGGCTGGTTTGGAAAATGAATTGAATAAAAAATAATGCGAGTAATGAGACCTGAAGATGACCTGAAGTTGTCCTAACCTAAAGGTGTGATCAGGACCAAAATTTCAAAGACTAGAGGGTAAGGCCTACCTATATCCTCACTTCCAGGATCTCCATTTAGCTCTGTGAGTTTTTCAAGGAGGACAATAGAACTTCTGCTACCATCACATGAAGATGCCCTTGAGAGAGGACGACTCAGAAACCATAGGAGCACTAGGCCTCAGAAGTCAACCAAAACAAATGCACCATTTTGTCAAATTCTCAGAGATGTTTCAGCCCAAACAGTTATGTCAGGAGTGGTGGTGGTGGGGTTTGGGTTGAACACCTGGAAATACCCAAACAAAGCATGGACTGCAAGACCTAAGTGTGCATCTCCCAGCCGTCTCCTCTCTTCCTTCCCCTCACTCTGGCTAATTGCTTCGTTAGCGTTATTTGTGAGGTAATTGCAGTTTAATTATCGGCAAAAACAAACATATTTGGAAAGCAGTATTCAAGAGGAGTCATTTGGTCTGGAGAACAATACACCTGCAGGTGGGCTGAGAGATCCCTTCCTCATTACGGACCCCCTTCCCATGTCTGTGGCAATGCACAATGTGGCAAGAGGCTAGACTAGCTATGGAACCAGGCCTGAAATACACTCTTCTGCCCCCATCTACCATTTTTGAATGTATCTTTCTGTCTGCCTCCCATCTTGAGCTTTTTCTTCTCTGCTTTTTTAATTTTTCTTAATTTAATTTGGTTGCATCTCCTTTCCCTGAACATCCCCAATTGGAAGCTAGACTAAATTTCCACACACTCGACAGCTCAACATTTTCCCCTATTCATCTTCATGTTTGATTCTACACCCATGTAGATTCTTCTCCAGATCAGCCCCTTGATTTCCCTGCCCTGTTGCCATGAAAATGTTCAGAGTCTCTGTGGCTGCATCCCCATGCACTATATACTGTAGTATGAATCGAATCTGAATTCGATAAGGAGCGTCCCCATGCAAAGCCCCCTAACCGGACTATATGCGGAACAAATTGCCCAAATCCATGCTGAATTTAGACCTCTAGAAAACTGTTCTCGGCACAGTTTGAGAGCCGAGTCCGCATCATTTTGGAGGCTGAGTCTGTGCATGGGGACACTCCTGGGCTATTTGGGGAGGAGATTGACGCTTGCGTCATTAGCGGATGGGGTTTCACGTCCTGTATTCACCGTTCCTATCCTGTGCACTGGGGATCGCAACTGTTTGGGCATTTTTGGCAATGAATGGTGACTGAACAGAAACAAGTCTCTTTCCACAACCATTATTCCATCACCCTTCCCCGATTGCCAAGCCAGGTGAATGTGCAAGACAAACAGCAGCTTCTGAAACATGCATACAATAACTGAGCATCCCAGTTTTACAGCAAAAGATGCAATCTCCACATTCCTCACCCTGCTCAGCTCTGCTTCAGCCCAAGCCTAGCCAGTGTCCTAGAACGCAGCTCTGGATGATCACAAGGCCCAGTCCGTCCTTGCTTGACCGATCACCCTCTGGTCAGTTGCCTGCGAAGTCTTCCTCCAAGATCTTCCAGTCAAAAGACCCCTGGTCAACTACTGGTCCGGCTCCTTCAGGATTCAGCTCTTCTTCTCCTTTCAGCTCTTGTTCCAGCATGAAGACCCAGTCTGCAGTAATCTGTGTTCCTTTATACCTTTTTCCCTGTGGCCCTGATTGGCTGTCACCTCCTAGGGAAAATTGCTGCAAAAAAATGCTGCTGGAAACTCCTGATAGAGGTGCCTGTTCCACACGCCTGATTGGTGGGAACTCCTCCTCTAGCCCCTCCAGCTCTAAGATCCCTGGACAGCTTTTCCCTCCAAATTTCACTAGCAGCCAATCATTGCACCCGGACCCGCACGCGATTTCCCGCCCTTTTCGCAGCCCAAATCCCAGGGCTTGCAAAAGACTGTCGCACAGAAGCTGCCTAATGCAGCTTGCTAGAAGCCTGCAAAGACAGAAAGCAAAGCAGTTTGCAGCCTGTGTCCTGAAACCATCACAGTCGTCAGCTGGCGCAGCTCACAATCTTTTCCCCAATATCTGTGAAGCATCGAGAAGCAAATTCTTCATTGTTCCATATCTGGCCACATTTTTCAGAAACGGTGTTATCTTTGCCATCTGCATTGATGGGGAACGGTAAAGTCGGTCCATCCAGTAATTTCCCCTGATCCAGAGGGTGAATTTCTCTATTGCGACCAGGAACCATAAACTTTGGTCACCGGCAGCAATGATTGCTCATCCCAGAATTTCCCAGCATCTGGAAATGATGACTAATATTGATACTGTTAATTGATGGATGGATTTGGAACTGCATTTGGAACTGAAAAACAAAGCTGTCATGACAGAGAGAGGTGGGGATCTGTTTCTATTTCTGCTTTTCCCACCTCGTAATCATGCCAGCTACTGTAAGCCAGTGATTTGAGAAGCAGCCCTCCTCCCAGGGAACCATACTGTGACCCAGGGTTTTTTTGACAAAGGTCCATAGGATTGGCATTGCTCTCGCATGGGGTCCTCTTCGGAGCCTGCACTATTCTTTGGAGCTGGCTTCAGAGATTATGCACAGACTTCGAAGCTTTGGGTTTGGGGGCACACACCCACCCATGGGTGCGCCCCCCTCTGAGCCCCCCTAGACCCCATTGCCTGATTGTGGTGGAAACAGGCTCCGTATAATCTGGATTTGATGCCTGAAGACCCCATTGTAGACCCCTTTAATGGGGTCTACAGGAAATCCGGATTATAAACCAGGTGGAAACAAATGTGGCTGTAGTGGAAATGGGGTCTTCCTGCTCTGAGCCTAATGGGTCCTTAATGTGTCCCAAATGGGTACTTAATGGGTACTTAATGGTAGTGGAAAAACCGTGTGTGCGAAAAGGCCTCTGGTCTCCCTGAAGGAATCCCTCAGCCTTGGCCATATTGATCATCATCAATGGTCCACTCTGGCCTCAAACCGAGAGGCAGGGAGACTCACCATCCATAATGCTGCTGCCTCCTTTGAGAACCCATCTTGGGTAGAAAAGACAACACAGAAAGAACCATGCCATCACAGTACCACCCAAGGAGGCCTTTCTCTGTACCTTCTGCAACTGGACTTGTCTATCCCACATTGGTCTGTTTAGCCACCAACACGCATGTAGCAAGCCTGGGTCGAGCCCTCCCTAATCTTTGTTCACGAAGCCAAGCCATGATGATGATGATGATGATGATGATGATTTATCATTCTATGGGCAGTCAATGTTGCAAATCATGGAATATTGATGTGCTGTTGATCATAATTGTTTCGTTTTCCAAAATTACTGGACGTTTATTATGCTTGCTGAAGTCTTCAGTCCAGTCAGACTTAGACAGTGGTCACATGTTACCATTTTAATCTGTGTCAGGGAGGCAGCCTTATCCAAGGCATTTTTAGCCTGGAATGGCTTGGTTACACCATCCTGGTGCTCAGCTGTGAGTGGGTGTGGGAATAACTGTGTTTGATAGGGAGATGTTCCAGGGGGGTAAAGGGGGCAGCAAGCTGACAGGTGGGGCGGAAGGAGGGAGATCAGGGCATGGGCAGTGGTGATGGGGTGGGGAGAGAAAGTCAGGACAAGAGGGAGGGAGATCATTGATGGCAGCGGCAACAAGGAAAGGAGGTTAAGGCAAGGGGGAGAGGGGGAGGGAGATTGCAATGATGGGGCAGAAGAAGTACTGTCAGGGGGAAGGGAGAGGGACAAGTCCGAGCAGAGGCTTGCATGGGTATCATTTTCTGGGCAGCCAGAATGGTGGCCTCCTGGAAAGGGATTAAAACATTAATGCTGTGTTGGCCTGAATGAAGGGAAAAAAAACCCCACACAAAAATGGCTTGGCATTGAAAGATGTAACCAGATGGGTTGGAATTTGGGCTGAAGAAGAATTAAAGTAAAGGTGTAACTGCAGCTTTAGTACGGAGCAGAGACTGTGGAGCGAGGCGCAGTGGGGGTTGGGGTGAGGTTCTGCTTCCTATTAGCGGAGCACAAATGTAGTTCTAGCAATAGAACCCAAGGGAATCCTTCTCTTAAGGTTAAGTGTTTGCAAAGAAATTCATTTAAAGAGGAAAACTTCATCACAGCTGCAAGTTACGTAAGTTGGAAGTGAGAAGGGGAAAACAACTCTATGGCTTTCCAAGAAGGAAGAAGTTTGCCTCTTCCCAACCCCTTGCAGGAAGTTACCTGAGAGGTAACAACATAAGAGGAGCCCTGCTGGTTCAGGCCGCAGCCCATCTAGTCCAGCGTCCCATCTCACACGTTGGCCCAGCAATTGCTTTGGGGCATCTCAAGCAGAAGACAAAGGCAAAACCTTCACCTGCTCTCACTTCCCTGGAAATAGCCTTTAGGAGCATCCTAAGAACCTAAGAGAAGCCCTGTTGGGTCAGGCCACAGCCCATTTAGTCCAGCGTCCTATTTCACACAGTGACCCACCAATTGCTTCTAGGCTAGTTCTTACACAGGCAGAAAATGAAGGCAAAACCCTCACTGGGTCTCTACTTCCTGCAATGGTCTTTATTTTATTCATTCATTTATTTATTTATTTCCATTTCTATCCCGCCCCATACCCAAAGGTCTCTTTAGAGGGATTCTGCCAGCCTCTCCACCCTGGAGGCAGTACCTGGGCATCCATTCTGGTAGCCATTGATACACCTGTCCTCCATGAATTTGTCTAATCCTTTCTTAAAGCTATCCAGGCTGGTTGCTATCAGTCAGCATCTCTTTGGGTAATAAATTCCATAGACCGATAGAAATAGAAGTTGCAGTTATAGGGCCAAATTATAGGGAGGAATTCAGGGAACCTGATGCAAAGAAGGTGAGACCAACAGAAGGTGAGACCATGAAAAAAAAAAACCAGGCTTGAGTAGTAAAGTACTAACACTCCGCTTTGCCCCTGGAGCACATATCAGACTTCAGTTCCACCCATCCGTATTGTCTGTCAGGTTGCCCAAAAACCCTTTGCCTGGCCTGGCTGGACATGGAAGTCAAGCTGTAGAAAAATAACTCTCCTGGTCCAATTTCTCCGTTCCGGGTGTTCTTAGAAGGACACACAGGGACACCGATGGCCACAAGGTGATTACAAGAATGAGCAACCAAGCTCTCAGCACTTCCAGATGGGTTACCGAAACTGCAAGCAAAACTTGCCCACGTTTTTGTTCTGTTTGGGTTCCCTTTTTCTGCCTCCGGCTTTAACGGGTTTTAACCACAGCTTCATTTGCAACCGCCTGCAGTTTCTCATGCTGTGAGAATTGCCCTCTAGATTGGAACCACAAAAATTTGGCCCCGTTTTCCTTTTCCCCCAGGTTAACTGGCAATCCTGTAAATCCCTGCACTTGAAGTGTGATGTTGGCTTATCTATATAAATCACACGCATGCACATTCATATATATATATATATATATATATAGTTTATTTGAGCTACTTTCTGGCAGCTTGGGAGGGTGACCTTCTTGGCCTCCCTGCTAGACAGAAAGATCAGGCAATAACAGTTTGGCTCCTTCTTTCACGGCCGATGTGGCGTGTGAACAAAGCGGCAATTATAGGTCTCTTAAGCTGGCAAGGGAGTGTGTTGGAAAGGCACATTATCGATTGCCCGGCTCATAAATGGGAAGGAGAGAGCGCTGGATGGAAGGAGAGGGTCTCATTCCAGGGAAGCAAAATACAATCTGGTTATATAGCGGCATTCCTCCCAAAGACCGGATAAGCAGCCGCCTTGGATCAGCCTAGGAAAAACGCCAATGATCTCTGCCCGTTCTGCTCTTCTATATTCAGTCATCGCTTGATCTGCGAGGGTCGGTAAATTGAGCTTTATTTCATTGCAGGCAGAATGGGCCCAAGTCCTGCCAGCAGAGCTCAGGCACCCTTTGTATAACATTGGACCTTGCTTCCGTAAACCGTCACACAGGTTGACATCTGGGTTTGGGGAAAGGGGGACAGGCAGTGCTCCACTGAAAAGAGTGGGCAATCTGGAGTGGGGCTGTGCATGGAGGAAATCCATGTATTTCTTTCACCATCAAAGCAAACACACAATTGTTTTGCGTTTGAAATGTTTAATTACCAAAAAAAAAACCACAGTTGTTCAATTTTGATCGAATTTTCAGATATGCAAAAAAGCACATGTTCACTTTGATGTGAATAGCTGTGAACTGATCGAAATTTTGAGCATTAATCAAATTTTGCACATCTATACTGTGGAAAGGTGACCCAGGGAGGCAAAGGAGAGACTATGGCTGCGTTCACACCTAAGTTTTAATCCAGCTTCAGTCTACTTTCAGGGTAAGAGAAACATCAGCAAAGTGACCAGCTGGTTTCTTTAAGCAACATATCACTCCGAAAATTTACCTTTAGGTTAGTTAAAGTCAAAAGAAAATGTCTAGTCACTTTGCTGATGTGATCTCTCACTCTGAAAGTGGACTGAAACTGGATTAAATCTTGGGTGTGAACATAGCCTAAGAGCAATTCTGCCCTGGCCAGTGTAAGTGGACCAGCAAAAATACTGGGACTCCACTTTCCACATGCTGGCATGATCTATGGGAAGTTACGCCCCTGGGGGCGGTCTAAGGGGTTCGGGGCTCTCTAAAACCACATAGTCTTCTGTTGCACTTGTTGGTCTGGCATACCGGCCAGTTCAGCTTACCCTTTGTCTATGACATAGGCTGCGTTCACATCTAAGTTTGAATCCAGCTTCAGTCCAACTTAACAATGGAAGAACAGATCAGCAAAGCAAACAATCATTTTCTTTCTGCATTATCTAACTCAAAGGTGGGTTTTCTGAGTTAGAAAGAAATCAGAGACGTTTTCGCACGGGGCTGAATGGAACGCGAAAAAGACAGCTGCGGACACGTCATCCGCATTGCCCGAGCGCGGCTTGCGCTCCGACGTGTCCGCAGCTGTCTTTTCCGCGTTCGAAATGTAGAGCACTTTAAAGTGCTCTACATGCGTTCCAACGCGGACGAGCCGCCCGCAGGCGTTCGGGAGGAGAAGCGTTCGCGCCTGCTTCTCCCTCCCTAACAGCTGCGGGCTCGCCTCCGACGCCGGCGCGGCTTCGACAATCAGCTGTTTGACAATCAGCTGATTGTCGATCTGCCTCCGCGGCTGTCTCCGCGCCCCTGGCCGGCATTTGCCGGCTAAGACAGCTCCCGGCGCTTTGAGCATTCGCACACAGACGCTCCGGAACGCGTTTACACGCGTTCTGGCGCGTCTGTGTGTGAACGGGGAAAGCGCCCGGAGCTGTCTTAAGCTTTCCGCCTGAACGCGTTCCGTTTGGAACGCGTTGCAGTGCGGAAATGCCTCAGCTTGTTGCTTTATGCATCCTCTCATTCTTAAAGTGGACTGAAGCCAGATTAAAAGCTAGGTGTGGACGCAGCCACTGTGGGACCCCTTAAGGACCCAAAAGGCCAGCCTAGCACTACTCATCGAGTGATGCAGAGCGAGACACTGTCTGCGTTCCCATTCAATAAGAAGCAGCACTTCTGAAGCAGGCCTCCTGGGATCCAGTCCTCTTATCACACACACACACACGTACATACACACACCTACCTCTCTGTCCTCATCCTCGCAAGGGAGCTTCCAAGTTCACAGCTAATACTTGCACATTTGGAGAGCGCACTGCCAGCGTGAAGGCACCCCGTAGCCCCTGCCGAGTCATTAACAAAGATGATACCCTTCAATTGATTTGCTCAGGTGTGGGCAGCCAGGTCCCAGAAAGACAGGCTTTGAATCAATTACCCCTCTGGAAAAATCATGTTGCTCTGATTACAACTTCTTTCAGCCCATCCCTGAGATACAGGTGAAAGGTGGGAACAGAAGATGCAAACCTGGACTGATCTAGAAATGTGCACCAATGGTTTTCTTTTGTATTTGATTCATATCAAATTGTAAGAAATTTCCTATTTGTTCAAAAAAAAATCCCCTTTGAATGTGGTAGGATTCTATTCATTACAAATGTATTTGTACAAATTCATATGAATATCCAATACGAAGGTGCATGTATGCGATACCTATCCTGTGACATATCTATTCTGAAAGCACTTTGAATCCGCTCTCAATCCGGAGTCAAATACACTCTGGATCCATTGCAGATGTGACTGGCGCAGCTGCTTTTCCGCTTCTCCAGCTTGACGAATCGAAGCTTCGTACAAATGTTCCGAAACAAGCGTACGAATACAAATGTCAGTGTATGAATGTTGTAACGTTTGATTCGTATATGAATGTCGAATGGGACGAATATTCGTGCTCATCCCTAGACTGATCCTCTTTTTTTAAAAAAGAGGAGGGAAAAACAGCATCAGGAAAAGAGCTCGAAAATCTGTTCAACTCACAGAACCACGGCTGCACAGGTTGTCTGCACCTGTACCTACAGTACTCCACTAATTTTGTGGCTTCCTGGCTATGAGAGCTGTTCTCAGAGGGCCTGTTTGGACTTCCCTTGTAGTGAGTGCTGGTCCGTTCAGTGGTATCTGCGCGCTGCTGCTGCCACCCTGGATAGAGCTAGCCCCTCCCTGGAGGAATCCAGATGTGGTCTGCCAAAGAACTGACCAGGAGAGGCTAGATGTCTTCTACACAGCAACAGCAAGTGGTCATGACAGCAGCAGGACTGTGGCTTGCAGCATATGTTTGAACATATGCCAGATGTGGCCTCTGTCGTTGGCCTGGCAACCCAACCTGCCCTGTCCTGCTCATCTCTACTTCAAGTGCTGCTGGCCCAGTGTGGGGCTTTACCAGCGCTTGAAGTGTGAATTGCTGCCACCACGCGACTACTTTGCCAGTCTAACATGGTTTTGGTCAACCATCGTAGGCTAGTAAATGCAAAAAGACCCAGACATACAGCCAGGTCAGCTGGAATTGAAGGTTGATACACTCCAGGACTATTGAGTAGCACAAAGCTAGGGTTGTGCACAATTTTTTTAAAAAAAATCGATTTGTATTGAATCAAATGCAAGAAAATTGGTATTCGTTTGAATAGATCACCTTTGAATGTGGTACGTTTTGAATTCAGTAGGCATGTTCAGTCCCAAACAAATCCCATACAAAGCTGAGCCAGTTTGGTCTAGTGGTTAGGGAGCCAGACTATTATCTGGGAATACCATGTTCGATTCCGCCCTCCCCCATGAAGCCAGCTGGGTGACCTTGGGCTAGTCACAGCTCTCTTCTGAGCTCGCACAGCCACTTCACAGAGTATTCTGTTATGGGGAGAAGAATAGAAAGTTTTATCAGCCACTTTTAGTCCCCTTAAATGGGTGAGAAAAGTGGGGTAGAAAAGCCAACTCTTCTTTTTCTTCATTCAAATGTATTAAAATATTTCATTCAAATTCAAATGTCAGTCAAATTCATACAAATTTCGAATATTATGAATATCCATCCTCATCCCTAGAATAGGCCATCAAGAACCCATGTCAAGTGTGGTGATAATTATGGTTGATCACTGAGAGAACATGGAATCTCCACAGCACTTCCAGGTTTACAGTGTAGTCAGCTATGGCCAGAGGAACTAAAACAGAGGGCCATTCCACACTTTTGTGTGGTGTTGCAGGACAGGGGAAACCACCCTACCCTAAAGCAAGCTGCCTATCCTAAGCTGGAAGAGCAGAGCAGGGTTGTTTGCATTTGGATGCTGCCATCTAACAAGACTCTGGAATCTGGGAATGAAAGTTCCCAGCCTTTGGAGTTTCCAGCTTGGCCCATTTTGTGGTGGACTCATTTTCAGCAGGGCTTCCTAGTACCTTGCCAGAAAGAATTCCCCCTAATATACAGGACCACAGCTCTGTTACACCATCCCTGGTCCAGTTGTAACATCAGTTGCCTACCACCAAGGAAGAAAAGGCTTTTGGGAAGCTCACACCTAAGGTTCAATCCAGCTTCAGTCCACCTTCAGAGCAAGAGAACACATCAGCAAAGTGACCAGCAATTTTATTTCCACTTTATCCGTCCCAAAGGTGTGACCACAGCCAGTGACTAAGGAGTATGGGAAGTGTAGTTCTGAAAACAGACTGTATCCATTCCTACCTGCCAGGACATCTCAGGAAGGCTGCATCCCGATTACAACCTTATTTCAGTTTCAAACAGTTTTCAATCCTCGCAGACCCCACGTCAGTTTGGCTTAAGACACTTTCCGCATGTTAAATCGCCTCAAAGCGTTGTAAATGTTAATCCTCATTTCAACAGGTCTCAGTCCAGTTCGTGCGCTTGAAATGTTTTACATTTTTTACTGTGGGGACCGTACAGTGTTAAGGGATGAGAATCCGTGTTTAGGGTTTCCCTCCCCCAATAGCTTGCTTCCAAAGATAGTGATTTCACTGAAAAAATCCACCTCTCAAAACAGCCACTATAAAAATCCACTCCTTAAAGCTACACTGTAGCGATCTACCCACTTCACACCTTATAACAATGTTGCACTTTTGCACAATTCTAGCTCTTTGAAAGTTCTGACCTTTAGAAAGAGAAAAGAGAGTAAAGCAGCTGGAGGTTCTGTTTTAAAGGCTGTGGCTGTGAAGGGGGCTTGAGTTGCCGCTGCTGCTGTGTGCCCTGGGAAATGGGGAGAGGAGGGGAAAGAATCACTGGCTGCCCACTGCCGTTTTTCCTCCAGGCAAGCGGCAGCTACCCAGCTACCCAGCTAGGCTCCCTGAAGGGGTCCCTTATGGGTGGCGCATTCACGCCAGGAGAAAGAGGGCAGGGCAGCCCCAAAAAGCGGCTTTTAGAAAGTAGCCACTTGAGTCCTCCCTTGAGTCACATATGCCACGTATGATCCTCAGAATCCGGATCGAACGCGATTAAGCTGAAAGTAATGGGAACAGGCAAATTCGCGTTTGCAGCCGGTTCTATTATTTCGGTTTAAGTAAACTGGATTAAGCTTATAATGGGGATGCGCCCAAAGGCTCTGCTTTCGTTTCCGTGAAAGGAGACAAAATACCGGTCAACCTCAGAGGAGTGAAGTACGAATGCCTGCAAAGTGTTTCTCATTCTACGCTCCAGGCTTGTTAAAGGGGGAACAACAGAAAAATGTACCACCAAAGTGGAATCAGATACATTACTCAGCAAACATTTAAAAAATAATAGATCCAACCGGAGAATTCTCTTGAAATTTACCTCTGTTTAAGAAGCTTCCACTTTCCACTTTTTGAAAAGTACCTCCTTTGAAGCTGAAAAGCAAAAGAGGCCTAACAGTGCTAATGCTGGTTTTGAAGCAAGGCACTGTCCCTGCTCCAACCATTGCGCCTCGCTCCCTGTTTGAAGATAACAGTATTAAGGGATCTTTAGGGGCTGACAGCTTCCCGGGGCTTTTCTTGCCTGTTGGCTGTTTTATTGCATTATAATTGGCTTGCTTGGATGTATTTCTCCTTTTCGTTCTTCCTTTGTTCTTCCTCTTTTTTAAAAAAATACATATCTTCCCATGATCAACTAGAAGGCGGGGGTGGGGGGAGTTTTATGAAGAACCCAGGATCGAATTTCCCAACTAAAACTTGCCTGCAGATGAAGAGGCTCTTCTCAAAGGAAGGTGGTGGGTGCCAGAATTGGTGATGAGATTAGAAATTCAAGTGAATTAAGCAGAAACTCTCCTCTCGTTCTAATGAAGTATTTATGCCCTGATATCTCCCAAACCTTCAGAAACACCAGCAGTTTTGGCAGAAGGCCAGGGACAGCAAGAAAGTCCAAGTCCGACCCTCTGCCATTCAAAAATCCAAAAGAAGATCAACTGATGAACAGAGAATGGAGGACAGAAGAACCTAAGAGGAGCCCTGTTGGGTCAGGCCACAGCCCATCTAATCCAGCATCCCATCTCACACAGTAGTCCACCAACTGGTCATGGGCGTTCTCAAGCACAAGACAAAGGCAAAACCCTCACCTGCTCTCAGCTCCTGCAAATGGCCTTCAGATGTATCCTGCCTGCCTTGCCAACCTGGAGGCAGTACCTGGGCATCCATTCTAGTGCCCATCGATGCACCTGTCCTCTATGAGTTTATATAATCCTTTCTTAAAGCCAACCAGAACTGCCTTTTGCTGTGTATGCAGAGGGCATGCTGAGGGCTTAGGCAGCTTCATAAGCCAGAAGGAGCATGTACATTGATCTATTCAACGCCCTACTCCTCAGGGATTTTAGATCTCCCTCCTTCCCTCCTATTCATAATAAGCTGCTCAGCCTTTGAAGCCTGAGGGACTAAAATGAGCATTTGTTTACTGAAGTGGTTGCTTTCCTCCCAGCTAAGGCACTTTACTAAGCTTGTGGCTACTAATTCATGGTTGAACCACCATGCCACCCCAAGAGCCAACATGATGCTGGCAAGGGGCAACGTGGTCAAAGGCTGGTGTGCCAGAGGTGTCAGTTTCCTGACCTTTCTGCAGAAAGAACCCACCTTGTCTCAGTCTCCTTCAAAACGAGTCTTGACTGGGGTCTATTCGCACTACAGCCCATAGCGCATGATTAGGGAACTTCTGGGGAAGAGCACTAGGTGTGCACACCTTTCCCAAGCCTTACCCCAACTTACCTGATCACGTCCAGCCAGGGAGCATTCACTCTTCAGCTGGACAAGGAGATTAACAGAGCAGCACCGCAAGCGCGCTGGCAGCTCTGACACAAATGTGCAGAGCATCAATGTTGCCATGGCAATGGTGCTGACTCATATGCAGTTGCAGAGGGCACCACACTCAAGATGGTGGTGCCCTTAAGAGGGCCAGATCTGGAATCGGTCACAGGTGAGTGACCAATTGCACAGGGCACGGGCTGTAGTTGCCTGATGCTCACAAGTGTGAGTGCTAGTTAAC
Source organism: Aspidoscelis tigris stejnegeri (assembly GCA_023333525.1). Classification (NCBI taxonomy): domain Eukaryota; kingdom Metazoa; phylum Chordata; class Lepidosauria; order Squamata; family Teiidae; genus Aspidoscelis; species Aspidoscelis tigris. The sequence continues at coordinate 4,393,406 of JALMGA010000023.1, forward strand.
ATTGGGTGATTACAGTCCTTTCCCATCCAGCGGATGGGAAGGGAAGTGCAAAATCACCTAGCTCTGGATGGGATTTTGGGCCATGTTCACAGTCACCAGTTCTATGTCCACTCCTGCCTTTGTGTCAGGGGGTGTGGGGTGTCAGGTACCCCCGTCATTGGTACAGCAGATGCGCTTTTCCGTGCTGAAAAGCAAGCCTGTGTCTCTCGGCTTGCTGGCTGTCAGCTTCCATCGGAGCTGTCCAAAATTTCAGGAGCTCCGTTCTTCCCTCTGCTCACAGCTTAACAAAACAGTCTGAAACGGGAATTCCTTTCTCTCCGTAGAGGTTTGTTTATTTTCGTAGCGGTTGCAGTCCATACATCATTCCATCTCAGCCCCGAAGGGCAATTATCAACAATAACCAGCCGTGTACAGGCACCTTTATACCTTTTCCTTATCAGAGTTGGTGACTCGCTTCCTGTGTATTGCACAATCCTGTGCTTCCCCTGAACACTGTGTTGCACAAACTTGAGCAATTCTTACTTCATTCAGCCTTCAGTAACTTGTGTTAGTCTGGTGATTCTTGGGGCTCCTTATGTATCCCGCTGCAAGCTTAAAGATAAGCCAGCCCCATCCATCCCCATAAGGCCTCCATATGGATGAAGTCAGTGAACACCTAGGCCATATTGGTATTTGCCTTTGGTATTCCCAGCTGATTGGAATGATCTGGGTCTCAAATAAACAGACCATCCAAGCTGGGACGGATCACTTCCCAGGTGCTTCCACACTTTGCTTCCCATCTGTGGGATGGAAAAAGTGCTTCCCCACTGGAGTCCACTAGCATTTCCACCTGTGAGTGCCAGCGCATGCCAAACCAACCCCCAATACATCTGCAGACCTACCTGGGTCCATGCCACACATGCGCAGTTACCTTTGGGGTCTCTGAGCTGCCAGTTTGCTTTTATGGCACCTCAGATGACCCCTGGGACTGGCAGGGGTGTGGATGGTTGCTCCTCTGGCCAGGACAGAGAAGGTGGAAGATTAGGGATGTGGGTGAACATTCATAGCATTCAAAATTTGGCTGAATTTGGCTGAATTTGGACATTCATATTCGAATAGAATGTTGGCACACTTGAAGATCGACATTCGAATCCGAATCAAACGTTTCAGTACATTCGTATGAAACTTTGTACGGGATTTGTATGGGATTGAACATTCATATCGGATTCGAATCCTACTACATTCGAAGGGGAGCTATTCAAATGAATAAGAATTTTCTTACATCCGATTCAATACAAATTGAATACAAAAAACCCATTCATGCACATCCCTCTTGCACCACCACTAGTCGCCACTGAAGTTGCTTCTGGATTGAAAACGCCTCTGCAGGTGCAGATGGTGCTTCCCAGCGCCTACTAGCCAACCAAGTGCACATTGGCCTCTGGACTGTAACAAGGTCGTATGCACTGGGATGGACCATTCTGCGCCCAGCCCCGCATCGGCTCCAAAGTTTACATGAGTCCTAGCATCGGTCCAGGGGTCCTCTGAATGCTCCAGAGGCCAGGAAAGGCCAAGAAGGTTTGGGGGGATTTGTTTCCACTTGTAAGCCACATAGGGTGCGTCCCCAAGCAATTTAAAATGTGCTAAAAATCTTATTTTGCCTCTGAGCGCTCCCATGCCAGGGTTTTGAATGAGCTTCCAGGGCTACAAATGCAGGAAAACCCACAACAACTACGTGCCCTTTAAAGAAGAGTTTCATCGCTCTTTTTGGAAGTCGCGGGTTTTCCTCGCAACATTTACCTTGGGGATGCTCTGTGGCAAAAGGGGCAGGGATTGCTGCCTGCACACACAGCCATAAAGCATTCACACATCTCCCAGAAATGCTGCAGCTTCCCTTCCCTTCCCTTTCTAAAGCACATAACTTTCAAAGAGCCAGAATTGCGGAGAATTGCAACATTGTTATCAGATGGCTGCAGCCAGCACGGGAAGCCATTTCGGGGGACGGAGATCTGGGAGACAAACAGAGAACCGATGGCTATTTTTCCTTTGAACAAGAGAGGGGGTGGGGAGAAAAAGATGCAGGGAAAGAAAACACGCTTCCGTGGGGACGGAAGGTGCATTTTAAACACGTGTTTTGCTGAGCCTCATGCGGACGCTTATTCCGGAAGTGCAGAGCACTTTTAAAGTCCACTTGAATAGAGTGACAGTAGAGGGAGACTAGAGAGGCAAGTAAGTCTTTTGGGGATGGAGCCATAGAGTAACTTGTAAGCTATATGAACCAAACAAACAAATAAATATCCTTTGGTGCTGCTTTTTGAAGAACCTTTTTGCTTAGGTCTTTGGTCATTACGAGGCTTCTCTGCGTTCTGCTGAAAACTTTAACGTTGCTTTTATTTTTATTGATTTAAAAATTTTAAATTGATAGCCATGTTACAGTTTTAAATTGGTTTTTTTAACGTTTGCTAAGTCTCATAGATTTTTATCTCTGTTATGTTTTGCTACCCATGGTGGGGCCATTTGGTGAGCGGCAGATTATAAACGCAGTGAGTAAGTGTAAATTGCCCTGACCGCTTCAGAAGGGCAGTAATCAGGGAATATAATATTCAATCAATTCATCAATCATTACCAGGCGCGCACACACAAAATTATCTTCCACACCTCCTGCTCTCCATCAGCATCACAACATCAACAAGAACCAATTCTATGAATAAACTCTGCATTCAAAAAAAAGTTATTTTCATTATCCCGAGCTGTCTGCCATTTCTCAGGGATCATCTACATGTGCAGTATTAGAAAGGCAGAAGGTGCCCCGGGGGAACAGCATCGGGACGTCCTCTAGTGTCCGCTCCTAGAGGAGGAGGAGGAGAAAAGGAGGAGTTGGCTTTTATAACCTGCTTTTCTCACCCTTAAGCGGACTCAAAGCTGCTGACAAACCTTTTGTTCTTCTCCTCACAACAGACACACTGTGAAGCAGATGGGTCAGTGAGAGCTCAGAAGAGAGCTGCGACTAGACCAAGGTCACCCAGCTGGCTTCGTGGAGGAAGAAGAAGATTTTCTCACCTTTAAGGGGACTCAGAGTGGCTTACAAACTTTCTGTTCTTCTCTCCACAACAGACACCCTTGTGAGGTAGGCGGGGCTACGAGAGCCCAGAAAGACCTCTGATGATTTGTTAGCTTTTGAATTGTCAGGGTCTTCATCCAGCCTAATTTCCTCTGAGTTCGCCCTTGGCCCCAGTCTAGTTAAATGTATAAAATGAGTCCACTTAGACTTCTGATGGCCATCATATTCATTCATACACGACCACTTATGACTATTTCAGAGGGCGGAACCTGATGGAGGAACTTGTTCTGTTCCAAGCATCCGTATCCAGCAGTATATAACTGCATTTGAAGACATCAGACTTCCTCTGGGTGTTCAAGAGGACTGGATTTGAGACTTTAGCCAAGAACAAGAGAAGCTGTAGAGGAAAAAGTACTAGAGGTGTAATGTACACAAACTAAAAATATTGTTTTTGGTTAGAGTCAAAATGAACAAAACTTGATTTGGTTCAAATTTGAACTGTTTTCTTAGAACAAGAGGGCGCTTGGTCCAATTAGAACACCTTCAAACACCTTCAAGGTAGGATTAAGCAGGGCATGTTTGTTAGATTGTTAGAACACCTCCTTTGTTTGGTTCAAATCTGAACTCTGTTTTCAAACAGACAGTTGTTCGGTTCTTACTCAAATTCTTCAAAGTTCCCCATTCGATTCAAACAGGTTTGAACCCAAACCAGTTCAGCAGATCACATCTCTGAAAAGTTGGCTTTTATACCCCATCAAAGCAGCTGACAAATATTCTGTTCTTCTCCCCACAACAGACACTGTGTGAGGTGGGCAGGGCTGTGAGAGCTCAGAAGAGAGCTGTGACTAGCCCAAGGCCATCCAGCTGGCTTCATGTTCTTGTGTAAAAACTGTGATACGCACCTATTTCTTTCCTTGTTCTGTGGGCGCAGCTAAGCACGGTGCAGTGGATATTCCCACGTGATCCCCACCAAACTCCGGTGCAACGTGTACCCCCACCAAACTCTTCCCGTACCCCTGGGGGTACGCATACCACACTTTGGGAAACACTGGGTTAGGGCAGTATGGTCCACGGAAATCAGACCAAATCAAAAGTGCATGGGGACGACCCTTGCCAAACCTGATTTCAATTTGGACGAAAACGTGCATGGGGACGCGGCCCTTCTGTACTTTAATAAAGGCAAAGTGTTTCATGGATAAAGTCTGCCTCTCCATTATGTAAAAAAGGAACCTTAATCAGACCCCAGGGCAGCTGGTCTCAACTGAAAACAATGGAAACTGGCCTCACTTAAGGTGTCTTTGCTGTGTTACAACTGCTTAAGTGCATTGAATCCAGGGGCCTATTTGCACTATAGCCAGTAACGCATGATTAGGGAACTTCTGGGGAAGAGCATCACACCTTGAGGAGTTACAGCCTCCAGGCGCCCCCTGCCTGCGCAGAGGTTCCCTAGTCATGCACTAGGTGTGGAGCACAAAATTGTGCTCTGCACCTTTACTAACCTTAACTAATTAATTACCTGGCGCATCCAGCGGCAAGCAACCACACCTTTTCCAGTGCTCCGGGGTTGTCTGAGGTGTCATGCAAGCATGCTGGCACCTCAGACGGCCATAGACACACTTGTGCATGGCACTAGCACATGTGCAGTCACAGAAGGTGCCACAAACAAAATGGTGGTGCCCTGAAGAGGTCCGGTCCTGGGATCAATCACAGATGACGAATCCCGCAGGGCTCAGGTTGCAAGTGACCAGCACTCGTAAGTGCAAGCGATAATCAGTGAACATAAGAACATAAGAGAAGCCCTGCTGGATCAGGCCACAGCCCATCTAGTCCAGCATCCTGTCGCACACAGTGGCCCACCAAATGCTCATGGGCATCTCAAGCAGGACAAACCTTCTCCTGCTCTCGGGTCTCAGCAGATGGCCTTAGAAGCGCCCTGGTAATTGCGCTCCTTTCCTGTCCAGCTGACAGGAAGTGTGAAATTGCTACAGGTCCCATGAAAAGCAATGCATCAGGTCTGGCATGCTTTGAAGGCAGCTTACTGCAGCTGGGCAGAAGTCCAGAGTCTTCAGTGAAGCCTGGTTTCTCATGTTCACAAAGACAACCCCTGGTGCCTGCAACCCTGCAAGATGCAGTCTTCAGTCAATCAAATATGCCTGTTGTTTATTCCTTCTTTCTTTTTCCCCTCTCTTGTTATGCATAACCTACGCAATGATCAGAGAGAGTCAATACCCAGCCCCTCCTCTTGCTGTTTCCAATTCGCTTTTCAGCTCACTCTGAATTATATGTTTTGCTTCCTGTGGTCTGCTGAAAACCGCACTCTGGAATTTCAAAGGGGGGGGGGTCACAGCTGTTGCAGCCCTAACGCCACATAGTAATTATATTTTCCAATCTGTTGCTACGCAATAGAATATCATTTTCTGCCATCTGTCCATGCCCACTACTTCATAGTTAATGGCAAGGAAAATTAAGAAACTTGGCCGCTTTAAGCCCAGAAAACACAGAATTCCACCACCCTCCACCACCCCCAGCAAAGATTTAAGTTTTAACCAAAGCTCAGGTCCTATTTCACACCTCAGTCCTGGATGGATAGACCATTGCTAGTGTGAATCATTCAACTTAGCACCAATCTAGCACTTTCATGAGCATTATCTATTTAATAATCCATACAGTATATATGTTCCATCCGCCATTGGCCAGTTGCAAAGAAGCACACCACGAAAGGTAGGGGGGTTGTTGTTGTTCTCAGCCATAGTTATACCTGCAGAATTCTGTGCAAAAGATGCTGGACAGTTTGCGGTCAGGACCTCACAATACTTTGATCTGTGTTGTTTCCCCCCCCCCCCTATGGATTTTTCAGTCTTGTGCTTCCACCAATAGTTCCTTGCTGGCAAGTTAAACTTCTTACTGATGTTCTAAGGGATCATAGATGCCAATTTATCATACTTTTTTAATAACTGGTTTGTTCTGTCTTCTTGCAGCAATGGATTAGGTGTTCTGCTGTTTCCTTGGCGTCATTGTACCAATACCAATTGCTGACATTGTGCAGGTTTTTCAGTTTTTATATTTATTTATTTATATATTTATATCCCGCCCCATACCCAAAGGTCTCTGGGCAGCTCACAACAGTTAAAAATGCTTCATGGCATTGGCGGGAAAGGATTTCCCTGTAGTAATCTCCAGGCTGCACAGCTTTCCCCTAGCTTCCCCTTCTTGAAGCCCCCAACTCAATTCTCAAGCCTCAGAGTATAAGGAGCAACAATTTCCCTTTGCATAGACTTGCAGTACACACTCAGCACCACCAGGGAGCTGAATTCTTTCCACTCCATGCGGCTGCCCTTAGGTATAATGAAGTCCACAAGCACATGGCTTTAAAAGGACAATTGTTCTCTTCCTGTTTGAGGATTTTCCCCGCCACCTACCACAGGATGTGACATCAGAAGGACCTGTGCCCCGGAAAACAGCAGCTTTCTTCCAATCACCTCCCCTGATAAAGAAACAGGAGACAGCTTATAGGTGGAAAAAGAGACTGAGTTTATTCTTAAGGGACTTTATTTTTACCCTTACCCCCATTTTCTTATCTACTGAGTCCGCCATTAAGCATGTGGCAGACCTCTAGATCTCAATCCGGTTGAGAATCTAGGGTTAACTTTCGCAACACCCGGCAAGGAATTGCAGCAGCAACAGTGGCTGCCCACATCACCATAGCTACCCAGCTGTGGCCCACATCGCTACAGCCATAGAGCTGTCACCAAGATCGAAGCAGCTTCCTGGCTGTTTCTCCTCGCTTCCCAGAGCCCTTGGATTTAGATCGTAGAGCTAGACTGCAACATTTCCCCTAAGTGGCAAATGTGGAACCTGCCTGTTCCCCAATATGCCTGTTTTAAGCCACATTTTTCTGCTGTTGGCTTTCTGCTGGATGGTACTGAAATGCTGCCCATAAAGGTCACGCCTAAGGTTTAATCCAGCTTCAGTCTGCCTTCAGAGTGAGAGAACACATCAGCAAAGTGACCAGTAATTTTCTTCCCACGTTATCTATCCCAAAGGTGAATTTTCTGAGTTATTTAACAGCTTATCACTTTGCTGATGTGTTCTCTCATTCTGAAAGTGGACTGAAGCTGGGTTAAACAAGGATGACCACAGCCAAAGTGGTTTATCTTTCCAGTTAACTCTTCAGACTATCAGTTGTTCATTTCTGTAGGCCTCTTTTGCTTTACTGAGCTTTAGTTGATTTTCTTTACTAACATCTTTTAACATTCCTTCTTGACAGCTCATGATTTATTCTGCTAGGCACTTTTCTCTTCCCAACTGTCTCTTTAGCCTACAGCATTCCGTATCCACCTTCACTTTGGGAACAATATAGCTTGTTAACATCGCCACCAGGATGAAGAGTGTATCTTATAATCATTACTTCCCTCCCCTTCTGATCCAATGCCTCTAGCTCTGCTTATGTCCATTGGCAGCATACCTGAGGACAGACTGTCCAGAAATTGATGGCCTCAATGGTGTTGGACATCATTCCAATTTAAATTTATGGATCTGACTCTTCAGATGCATTCCTTGCTGAGACTAATTTTAACTTATCTTTGCCTGATGATATCTACTCAGTAGATATCTAAGTATGGGTGTTTTTCCACTGTCACTAGAAGTACCCATTAAGTACCCATTAATGGGTACAAAAATGCCATTACATACCCATTGTGGGTACTTAATGGGTACTTTTAGTGACAGGCAGACCCCTCATGGGTTGATCCTGATTTGCAAATGGGTGCTCCAGTGTTTCCATGGCAGGGAGGCTAGCACCCATTGCTATTGGGTGCTAGACCACCCATGGAAACACATTGGGTACTTCCCTTAATCTGGATCTACTAGATCCAGATTAAGGAATGTACCCATTCCTTAGATCCCGATCTTCTTAGATCTGGATTAAAGGAGTGCCGTGGAAAAAACACCCATGGACGCCTTTAGCAATGACCAGTATTCTGGATGTGGTAAGGTGATGTGGCAGGAGACACACAGCTATTGCGGAGACCCATTTAATTGTCCCAGCTAAAGTTTCTCCTGTCCTAGATATTTGCACTTTTTCTCAAACAGAAATCCATCAGTGCAGATTAACATATTTCTGTAAATTCACACACAACCTCAAATATACACATTGTGTTCATTTGTGCATGCACTGAGTGCAAATGAAACATAGAGTCCACGAATATTTGGAAACGGGTTGTTATGCATGCATGGATATATATGGAATCAGGGAACAAAAGAATTCTGGCACAATAGAATCAGACAGAGAATGGAAACTGTTATTTAAAAACCAATACACTTCTTTAAGGGCATGTCTTGTAAACTGCCTCTTATTTTTAGAACTAATCTGTTAAATCACTCTGGGAACGTTTTTCAACCAAAGTGCAAAGTTTAAAAAACCAAATAAATAGCTTTGAACACCATGACATATTTTATTAGGAGTGGAAACAAAAGTCAGGTAAAGTATTTCCTTGCTGGACACTGTCCTGGTAAGAACATCAGAGGAGGACCTGACAGAGGTGGTGTTACCTTCTGAGCTATGAGCACTGGTGGCACTCAACAGGGCCTTCTGGGTAGTGGCACCCATATAATGAGATCTCTTCCCCTTCAAAGTATATCAAGCCCCTGCTTTGAGTGCAGGAATAAAATTCATCCTTTTGACCAAGATATTTCATCACTTGGGTTTTCTTCCTTTGGCCATCTGTTCTACACTTTTTCATCCTCAGTGCTCTTTTGTGTTTTAACATTGTGATTGGTTGATTTAAATTCCACTCTAATCACTAACTGCTGCTGCTTTTTTTTTTTACAGCTTGAATCGACTTTACTCTCTTGCTCACCTTGGGACCTTAGGGTGAAGAGCAGAGCAGAACTGAAATCAAACAAATAAGAGACTTAGCCATAATTGTTTCCAGCCATTAGCATCCTAATGCATTGATGCTCCAGAACACAGAGATGCCTGCAAGGACAGACATGGTAAGCAGACATTTTAAGTATTTATTTCCAGCTACTCAGATCGCTTAGTCCCACGATGCTGTCACTCCATATACTACATTAAGCTTTGCTCAGTGTACATTAGACTTATTGGAACATCAGTCTAGTGCGCTGAGTAGCCCTGTGTAGGTCTTTCCGTAATTAACCATGGGAAAATGGATTGCACTTTGCTTAGAGGGAAGCCAGAGACAAAAGAGGAAGAAATGAACAAGTAAGTCCCCCTAATAGAGTGGGGCCCAGAGCTGGTTCACCAGCCCTCTATCACCAAGTGCCACAAAAGAGTTTCCAAATATACTGTCCCAAATCTGTAGTTTGTTGTGTTTCATAAGGATCAATGGCTAATTGAATGAAATAAATTAATTTGGGGTGGGCAAAGGGCAGGGAACTCATAGTTTTCCAAATGCACAGTTAAGAAGAAGAAGAGCTGGGTTTTTTAGCCTGCTTTTCTCACCCTTAAGGGGACTCAAACACTCAAAGGGGACTCAAAGCTGCTGTTGAACATTCTGTTCTCCCCTCAACAGATACCCTGTAAGACCCCCAAGAGACCCCCAGATAAGCATCCAAAACTGAAACCACAAGACCAAACAGGCTCTGCAGTTTCAGCTGAGTAGGAAAGGAAAGGAAAAGTCTCAGGCCTTTCTGCACTGGACCTTATTCCAGATTATATCCCAGGATAGGAGCGGGTGCAGGGATGCTAGTGCAAACCACAGTAAGAGGCACACAAGGCCTGCCATAGAGTGGTTTTCCACTGGCAGTAAGTACCCATTTTCGCATCCATTAAGGACCCACTTGGCTGAGAGCCGGATGACCCCATTTCCATTACAGACCCCATTAGAGACACTTCTATTTCCACCACAGCTAGGGAAATCTGGATCATATGGGTCCTTCAGGACCTATAATGTGGATTTCCAGTAGAACCCATTAAAGGGGTCTACAATGGGGTCCTCAGCCATCAAATCTGGATTATAGGTAGCCTGTTTCCACTAGGGGTGTTTTTCCGCTGAGCTCCTTTAATCTGGATCTAAGAAGATCCGGATCTATGGAATGGGTACTTCCCTTAATCTGGATCTAGTAGAAGTACCCAATGTGTTTCCATGGGTGGTCTAGCAACCAATAGCAATGGGTGCTAGCCTGCCTGCTGTGAAAACACCGGAGCAGCCATTTGCAAATCTGGATATACCTAATTCTAGTAGAAGCAGGCTCCCTATAATCTGGATTTGATGGCTGAAGACCCCATTGTAGACCCCTTTAATAGGGTCTACAGAAAATCCGGATTATAGGTGCTGAAGGACCCATATGATCTGGATTTCCCTAGCTGTGGTGGAAACAGATGTGTCTCTAATGGCGTCTGTAGTGGAAATGGGGTCATCTGGCCCTCAGCCGAATGGGTCCTTAATGGGTGCTTCAATGGATACTTAGTGCTAGTGAAAAAACACCCTAGAACTTGGCAATGGGGTCTAGAGGAGGCTCGGGGGGGAGGCACCCATAGGGGGGTACCCCAATCTCAAGGCTTTGAAGTCCCTCCAAAGCTGTCTCTGAACTCCCTCCGAAATTGCCTTTGGAGCCTGCAGTAATCTCCAAACACAACTTCAGAGATTGTAACCCTTGTCCCCCCAAACACCTGGGGTGACAGGCAGACCCCTTGTGGTTAGATCGAGATTTGCAAATGGGTGCTAGACCACCCATGGAAACACACTTGGTTCTTCCCTTAATCTGGATCTACTAGATCCGGATTAAGGAATGTACCCGTTCCTTAGATCCGGATTAAAGGAGTGCAACGGAAAAACACCCATAGTCTGCACCAGCATGTGGAGTGGAAGCTCTAGTGAAGAGATATAATCCAGAATCAGGGCCAATGCTTGAGAGGCATCTCTCCTCCAATGCACCTTGAGCAGGGAATGAACACCAAGGAAGGCATGGAGAGTGGGAAGAAATAAATGTCCTCTTCCACCTGCCCTGATCTTGGACCATATTCAGTTCTGCCAGGACAAGAGCAAGAAAGAGAGTGATAGAGGCCTCAACTTTTTTTTATTTCTTTGCAAACTTGTCTTGAACTCAGCTCCAGCAAGACAAAGGAAGGCAGAGAGAGAGAGAGAAAGAGAGCACTTGCTATTCGTACCTTTAAGCACACAGAAACATGAAAAATAAACGTTGCTCCAAAGAGGCAGCGGCAGCAGGTTGGAAAGCAATTAGCTGGCAGAGTAGCATAATTAGTGCTCAGAATGCGAGCAGCGGCAAAAGAAATAAAGGCACATCAGGGTCGTGCATATTACGAACTGTTAGCTGAATTGCTAATTAAGCGCAACAAGTGAAACACATCTTATTAAAGGGCCAATGCAAAGCTGATTTCACTTGCTATTCCACCAGCAAGATCTAGAGGGTGAGGCATAGCCAGGGAACGTTGGGATAATGGGCTGATCCTGGCAAAGCTCACAGGGTGGACACAAACAGAAACTCCATTTCTTCGATTCAATGCCAAAACGGGCGTCTGCATCTGATGTCAAACCGGTTTGAATAAAAATAACAATTTTTGCACTGAAAAAAAGTACTTTTCAAGAGTAAAAATACAACAGACATGAACAGACAGTTCATATCACAATCTACTCACACTGAAACAGGCATGGGATTGTTTGAATATGCAGAAATTAGGCCAGACTGAACAGGGATGTGCATGGAAAATTCGGATTCACAAATTAGATTGAATATTTCAAATTGCCAGACATTTGCACCAAATTGAAAACCCGTTTTTTGGGAATAACCAAAATTTCAATTGAAATGACTAATTCAGCCAAAGCTTTGTATTTTACTGCGGTTTGGGTCTTTTTCAATGGGAAAAAGGTCTTTTTGCTTTGCAAAAATCTTTAAAAACAAATGCAAAAATCCAGAGGTTTTTTTATTCTTGGTTTTTCAACTCAACAGCAAAACAAATGTGAAACTTTTTCCTTGTCCATATCTAAAGGTGAACCAGCCCCTTTTCTCATTCCTGGCCAGCAGCATTTGCAGTACAAACGGACAGCCATGCAAACTCTCTGTGCCATGCCAAAGACCCCATTAAATCCAGATTTTGATGGCGCTTGTGCGGACTTATGGGATTTTTGAATGAATCAACTGAATTCGACATCGTATATCGCATCCAGATATCGGGTCTATTTGCGCATATAACATGGGGTGCAAACGAGATGCAAACAGAATGCAAATGCAATAAAACCGGGATGCAAACAGATTTGAAAATCGGATATGAATGTTCCCAACATTCATATCATCCGATTCGAATTGGATTTCTGAAAATACAGATCTGGATAAACCAGATTCGAATCAGATTTTTGAATATCCGGATTTCCGGATTTCGATTTGAATCGAATATTCGACTATTCTATTCAAATCGGATTCGAATGCAAAAAATGCATTTGTGCACATTGCTACAGCGCTCTGTTCATGTTATCCGCCCTAAGCTCATGCCTGTGGGGTTAAAGTACCAGTTTTCCCTGTGATGGAAAGCAAGCAAAGAGCAGAATTTGAAGAAGTTCCAGAATTTGGACTGAAATTGCAGGCAGCCCACCAGCGTGCTGAAAAGTAACTTTCTCAAACTCTTAAAAGACAAGCTTAAATGCAGCACACAGACTTTGAAGTTTCAGCGTTAAATGAACTTACTTGGGAGTAAGCTCTGCTGAAAAACCAGGAACCTGCATGGGGCGGCCTCCGTTCGGAGCACTCCATCTTCGCGTTTGTTTCGACTGAGGAATAATTATATTTATTGATGACTCTCATTTCTGAGCACGGTGCTTCCTAGTCATTAAGTTACCTCATGACTGCAGCAATTACTCACCACATGTCAAAGGGGATCGCGAGGCTGGAGAGCCTGGAAGGTGCTTTCTCTGGAAGGCGTCCGTGGCAAGGCTCCAAAGGGTGAGCGCATAAGCCAGGTGTGGAGAAGCAACAGGATTCCCCTGACGTCTCCTTGCAGATTTATGACACAGCCACTAACATTTGGAACAACGGCTTTGAAGAATTCCCTCTGCCGCCTGATGCAGTAATATTTACAGGAGAAGCCCTGCGCCTATTTCCTTTGACCAGTCATGCTCGATGCCTGTTATAGCCGGTGGAGCAAAGGCCATAGATGTTGTACCAGAAGAGGTGCTGCTCAAGGTCAGTGAGATGCTATTAGACTGCAGTTCTAGGCAAAATCACAGGGAAACGAAGCAAGTGGATGCAATAATGTGGGTAAATTGGGTTTAGATGCATTTGATGTTCTATGCTTAAGTGCGCTTTTGATCAATAGACAAGTTGTGCGGTATTCTTATGCTAAATAAACCGCTGCTGTTATAAAATGTGTTCTGCGTCTCCACCTCCCTCTAGGGCAGGGGTCCACTGGTCCATGGACTGGCGTCAGGCCGTAGGGAGTTTTCGCTGGTGCGTGCTGCTGCCGCAACAAGCTACCCCGCCCCATCACACCCCCATCACACCCCACCCCGCCCCTCCACCCCACCACGGAAAAGGAAGTCGGTCCCTGGTGCAGAAAAGGTTGAGGACTTCTGCTCTAGGGTCACCTTTTTTTTTCCATTAATTTTTATAGTTTTAACACAAAACTTCATCTTTCCATTAATATACACATAAACATTACACCTTAGGCTGAATCCCCAATCAAGGTTTGTAACATTTAAAACCTTATCCTTTAGAGATGTGCGCAAATATTCATAGCTTCAAAGTGGTGCAAAAAAGGTTGGGGACTCCTGCTCTAGGGTCACCTTTTTCTTTGCTGATAACACGGGCTCAGCTTGACTACAGGTGTCCCCATGCAAACTGCGCTAAACCCCTACATGGGGGAACAGCATCTTTTTCTCTCCGCCCCCCACTCTCCTTGTTGGAAGCCGGGCTGATGTCGCCAACTCCTGTTCCTCCCACTACGGCGATGGCAGGGAAATGCCACCCAACACCTCCTTCCCCGATTGTGGCATATAGGCCCAAAAGGCAATAAAAATATTATATTTTTTAAAAATGAAAATGCCAGATCGTTCTGCAAAGCTGCTACGGGGTCTGGTGGCAGGTTACTGGAGGAGTGCGCCTCCACTCCACCCAGTAGAGCAGTTTACTGTTCGTGCACTAAATTAAGCCATTTAAATTAAATTTTCATGCCTGGCTTGGCGATTGGGGAGGGGGGTGGGATAATTGTCGTGGAAAGAGACTTGTGGGATGGTGATCAATCTTTCGCTTTAAAACTGGGGCACTGAAGTTTCTATTTGTCTTGCTGACTTGGCAATCGGGAAAGGGGGGTGGAATAATGGTTGCGGAAAGAGATCCGTTTCTGTTCAGTCACCATTCATAGCCAAAAGTGCCCAAACAGTTGTGATCTCCAACACACAGGACAGGAATGGCGAGCATAGGACATTGAAACCCGCCTGCTAATGACGCAAGCATTAATTTCCTCTCCTAATAATCCGGGAGCATCCCCACGCGTGGACTCAACCTCCAAAATAATGCACGTTTGGCTCCCGAACCATAGCAAGAACAGTTTTCTTTGGGACTTAATTTTACCACGGATTTGGCCAGTTTGGTCCACATGTAGCCCAGTTTGGGAGCTTTGCATGGGGACGCTCCTTGCCAAATTCGGATCCGATTCAGACTATAGAGTGCATGGGGATTTGACCTAACACTAGTATTGAATTCATATGTGACACTCGGATCAAATTCTAATCCTACCACATTCAAAGAGATGTATTCCAACAAATATAGATTTTCTTGCAGTCGATTCAATACGAATTGAATACAAAAAAAATCTGTGCACTTTCCTTGTCACCTTGTCCAAGATGCTGAGCTGCTGCTTTTTCACTTGTGGCAGCGTGAGGTGCCGTGGGAGGAAAGTGCCCCCCCAGCTGAGGTCACAAGCCCCACAATGCCTCTGACTCTGGATGATGGAAACCCTTCTGGTCAGCGCTGGGCTTTGAATTTCTCCAGAAGCCTTCATCAGGTGATCTTTGCCAAAAGTGCTGTTCTTGGCCGCATCCCCATTATAAGCTTAATTCAGTTTCCCTAAACCGAAATAATAGAACTAGATGCAAACGTGAATTTGCCTGTTACCATTACTTTAAACTTAATCGCGTTCGATCCGGATTCTGAGGATCGTACGTGGCGTAAGTGACTCAAGTGGCTACTTTTTAAAAGCCGCTTTTCGGGGCTGCCCTGCCCTCTTCCTCCTGGCATGAACACGCCACCCATAACGGACCCTTTCACGGAGCCTAGCTGGGTGGCTGCTGCTTGCCTGGATGGAGGAAAAACGGCAGTGGGCAGCCAGCAATTCTTTTCCCTTCTCTCCCCATTGCCCAGGGCACACAGCAGCAGCGGCAACTCAAGCCCCCTTGCTTTAAACATTCACACATCTCCCAGAACCTGCCCCTGCTTTCCTTTTCCCTTTAAAGGTCAGAACTCCAAAGAGCTAGAATTGCGCAAAATTGCAACATTGTTTTCAGGTGCGAAGTGTAGATTGCTACAGTGTAGTGGCTGCTGTGAAGGTTGGATTTTTACACTGAAATCACTGTCTTTGGAAGCAAGCTATTGGGAGAGGGAAACCCTAAACATGAATTCTCATCCCTTAAAATGGTAGGGTCCCCACAGTAAAAAATGTAACACGTATCAAGCGCATGAACCAGAGTGAGACCTGTTGAAATGAGGGTTAACATTTACAACGCTTTGGGGCGATTTAACACGCGGAAAGCGTGTTAAGCCAAACTGATGTGGGGTCTGCGAGGATTGAAACCGTATCGAAATCGAATTAAGCTTGTAATGGGGATGCGGCCCTTGGCACCTTTTCCCCTTTTCTATTGTATTAATCAGTTGCATTTCAATAAATCTGCCTATAAAGCAGAGTTTCTTTTTAAAATAAGTGGAATGATGAAACAACGTTTTATTTAATAAAATTACTTGGCTTATCATCAGCATTTTGCAGGCCAGGACGCCTGATATCTTTCAGCAAGGTTTAGATGTGATGCTTTCTTTGGAGCACGTGTAAAATAAAAATCCCAATAGTGACAAAAGTGTTTTAAGCTATTCTGGGAATCACAAATGCTTATTTTTTATTCAATTCATATTGAATTGAATGCAAAAAAATTATTTCGAATGGTTCAAAGGATTCGAATGTACAGATACATATGTATTACATAGGTATCTGTACACATTTGCGTTTATAATACGGAACAAAAACGGGATGCATACGGAATAAAACGGGATGCATATGAAATGCGTACAGATATGTATAACACTTGCAAGGGTTGGCACCATTCGTATCTTTATCTGACGTTCAAACAATTAGATTCAAATGTATCGGATTCGAATGTTTTGGCATTTGATTCGACGCGAATTTGAGTGCAAAATAAAAACCATTTGTGCACACCCCTAGTGCAGAATCACCCAGCCATGCTACACTAAATGGATCTGCTGCCAACACTTCTAAGTAAATTCACTAAAAGCTTCTGCTGGTTCAAGGCAAGGTTTATGTTCTGTTTTCTTCTTCAAGCCCAGCCCCATGGACTTTGCTGTGATCCAGCAAGGACAAACTTTTAAATCTTTTCCCCTTTACTGGTGTGCTGAGCTGAGCTAAAGTCACAGAGTGTCCATATTTCAGAAGATTTAACACTTTTTTTGTGTGTTCATTTTTGTTCGCATTCCTAATTTCCTACCGTTGTTTCAAGATCCTGAACTCCTGAGGGCAAAGTGCCCTCTTCTGTCTGAAAGGCCCTGTTCAGCCCTGTAAAATAATTCAGTTTCTAAAACAGGAGTGCTTGACGTAGCCTCTCTTGGAGCCCGAAGATCCCGTTCCATTGGAATTAGGAGTGTTTTAGTGAAACAGGACCTGGTTTGTTCCCAGCTTGGGAGAAGCTCAGGACATTTGGTTCCCCTCTTCAGAAATTCTTGCTTCCAACTAGGGACGCGCATGAATATCCGACAAAGTCAGAATCCGTATGAATAGGTACAAATTCCAACATTCGCGGATGAACTGAATTAAACAAATCGGATATTCAGGTATCTATTGGAGCTTTGGTCAAAGCTTCAGCAGATACCAGATCCCCACACAGCCTCCCCCCCCCCCCATGGGCCCTGTCACCCCACTTACCTGCACCTTCTTCCTGGGCCTTCTGGTACTATGTGCATGCACAGAACCGGAAGGCCTGTTTCAACCTCTGGAAAGCCTAATTTGGCTTCCCATAACCCCCTTATCTTTTGGGGGGGCTCAAGTGACATCCCCAAGCCTATTCTGGTGCTCTCTGGAGGCCAAAATACCCTTCTGAAGGCTGAACATTGCTGTGGGGTTGGTGACTTCATCCTAAGTCTAGTAGTTGTTCACTTTCATTACAACTCATCTCTTAATGGAGTCCAAGGATACCTACTTCCAGCTGTAGCTGGTTGTGCATCAGGTACAAGCAGATGGTTTGCTATACCGGGGCCAAGGAGTCTGGTGCCACTGCACCTCTGTCTGTGTTGATTTCCACAACCTGATGCTCCAAATGGACACACTTGTTGGAAGGAATACCAGAGTACTATTTCTGGTCAACGCTGTGGAGCTGTAAACCAGTTAGGCCTGGCCTATGGTTTTCTGTGTAATCACTAAGACAGATGGTTAGAAATCACCCTCTCCCAGCAGCGGCTATTCCGACGTGCATGTTTCTTAGTCTCTTTTTAGCGCTATTCAAAGTTTGCTGATTGCCATGACAAACTGCAAGATGAAAATGACTGTCAGTGACTTTGAAGCTTTTGCTCCGAAGCAGCATAAAATGTGATGAAATTAAGAAAGCACCAGGCAGTTGCGGTGGGGGGACGACTTTAAGCTTCTGGAAATAAAATGAAAACTTTTGCAAGGAATGGGGCGACACCACACATGATCCAGTAGGGCTCCTCTTGTGTTCACCTAGTAGACCAGTCAGGTATTCCAGAGGGATTCTATCTACAGTCTTTGGCAACTACTCAGAGCGAGGGGTACATCCATTTTCCTCTCCCTCTTACAGCAACCTGTCATTAGAATTCCTCCCTTGCAGATGTTTTCATGATCTCTGCAATGCGAATGAATTCTCCCAGGCCTATTTTAACGTGTGACGCTGCGTGTGTTCTGATTCTAATTTAGTATGTTACATACTATTCAGGGCCTTTCATTGTTCACCCTCTTGCTTTTCCTTTTACATCTGCCGCCGACTCCGAACGCGTTACAGATTTCTCTGAGCATTGGGTGATTGTTTTTGATTGATCTTAACTAGAAAAGCGTCCTACTGTAAACTTTAGGCACGTTTCCCTTGATGGATTATCACAGGCGCAACACTCTGCGAGCGCTCCGTAATTGCGTTACCACAAGAAAAACTGGTGCCCGGGTTTAATTATTTTTCCTTTATCTTTCCTGAATTTCTCCCGCCTTTTGTACTTCGTGCCTTAGATTATCAACCTGAGAATCAGTGGTGTTGTTGTTTTTTAAAAAATCCTTTTACAGCCCCTACATCACTTTTGGTACACTGTAGTCATTCTGGAGCACTGCTCTGCATTTCCAAGAGAGAAAACAACAGTGAGATCAGCGAAGTTACTTCGCACAGTTGCAGCAGTGTGGCTTAATGGTTAAAGCACTGGACAGGGCAGGTCTTGCAGACAGGGGAAGGGAAGCAAGGTGCCACCAAGGAGTTTCATCTTCGCCCTTGGCTACTGCCCCAGGGACGCCTTGGAAGGGCAACAGGATACATGGGTGAGATCCGGGGAGTGGACCCACCACCCTGGCAGAGACTCCCAGCCGTGGGTGGCCAATTCAGAACACAATGAACAGACCAGTCAGTAAAAGTGATGGGAGATCTGGGTTCCCTGTAGACTTCCTTGGCGGTCAGTCCTTGTGGCACCACTGGTAGGGGAATGAGGAGAACCGAAGCAAGACGCCACCAGTAAGCTGAGGACACCCAACCAGTCAGGTGCTCAGTGCTTGCCTGGAGGCGGTGGTGGGATTGGCATGGACCATTAAACTGAATCAAGCCCCCTTTTTCCACACGTAGTCAAAGATCCAGATCCTCAAGATCCAGATCTTTGAGATGGGGTCCTCCTGCAGATCTAGATCTTGAAGATGCCTGAAGACTCCACTGTGGACACCTTTAGTCTGGTCCACATGAAATCTAGATTTAAGGGCCTGAAGGATCCATTAAATCCAGATTTCCCCTGCCCTCATGGGGTCAGGACCTTGCAGATGGAGCCTTCACTGGGGTCCAGGTGGGGACAGGGCCTTCCTGACTGGTACCAATCAGGTACTAATCAGGTTCTCAATGGGGTCTTAGAAGGGTTCTAAGCCCTAGAGGGAAAAGGCCCAAGACGAGAGAGGAGGACTGAACGTTTTCCGGTCCATCTCACACAGCCATGCAACAGAGCCAGGGACAGGGAGGGAAGAGAATGTTAAAACCAAAGAGCAATAAATAAATAAAGCTAAAGATGAAACACTTCTCAAACAGGAAGCCAAAATACAGGAGGGACCTGTTGAGGAGAACATTGCTCTAGGGGAGAGGAACAGCTTGTTAGGCCTTTAAATGTGGCACGTCGGAATTTGCCAGAATATGAATAATTAATCCGGGCCCGCTGTGGGCTTTGCTCTTCATGTATTAGCAGCTAAGTGTGATCCTGCTGGGAACGGGCTCCCGTCATGCTAATCTGATTAATCACAGCAGCAGCCATGTCGCGGGGCTGCCTTTGTGGGAGCAACGTGGAAGCCGCCTGCACTCAGTGACCGGAACCCAGACTGGCGGCGTGCACCAGACAAAAGCGGCAGTACAGGCTGCCTTCAAAGGGGATTTGGGCTTTTGCGTTCCTCCATCTTGGAGCAGCAGGAGGAAAAGGAGGGTTAGCAACTGAGTCCAGCAGGAGCCTGCTGCTGCATGGGAAGGCAGAAAAGAGAAAAAGACCCATGGCAAGACATCCACTGAACTCTAGGGCCCAGACAGATGCTGGAACCTGGCATGGGAAGGTCTGTGCTCAGGCAATTACGTGCAGAGCCTTAGATGAAGGCAGGTACAGCAGCATCATAGAAACATGGGAAGGGACCTTCTAGTCCAGTCCTCTGTAGTGTTCATATAAAGAAACGAAAGCAATTTTGGGAAGAAGAAGAAAAAGAAGAAGAGTTGGCTTTTCTACCCTGCTTTTCTCACCCTTAAGGGGACTTCTGACAAACCTTCTGTTCTTCTCCACCCAACAGTCACCCTGTTAGGTGGGCGAGGCTGTGAGATCCCATGATTAGTTCAAGGTCACCCAGTTGGATTTGTGGAGGAGAGCAGAATTGAACCGTGAGACTACCAGATGAAAATCCAGCACTCCAACCAGAAGGCCAAATGGCAGCCCAATTTCTCCTTGAAAATCTCCAGGGATGGCAAACTCACAACCCCTCTAGAGAGACTCTCCCTCTGTCGTACAAGGTCATACTGTCATGGGTAAGAGGTTGCACGCTGCATCTGACCAAGGGCCCACCTACTCCTGCAATTAAGGTGGCCATTAAAACCAAAGAAATGAGGAGGACACAACTGCACAAAAAGGAACACAGCAATGACAGCCAGGTGACCTTTTTTACAGCTCAATGCAGCCCTAGTTTTAAAACTTGGAGCTGGTGGTGGCGCAAGGGGAGAGGTGCTGTGGAATAAAACTCAATAAAGAACAGTAGGGTTTATGGACAGGCACGTTTAGGATCTGCCAAGCTTGCACTTTCCTTAATGGTCTACCAATAAAGGCAAAACTGAGCAATGCACCAGAGGGCACGGTCCCTTCACTTTACCTTGGATTCATTGGCGCTATGAAATGCTTGGAGTTTGTATCTATAATGCAAAGGAGGAGCATTTATAAAAACAAAATGAAACAAGAAAGAGGAGAGGCTGAAGAGGCAGGCAGTGGGGGAGGAAAAGCACCTCCAGAAGGGGCCCAAATATCCCACGAGGCAAGGAATAGCAAGGGATAGCCATCCCCCAGCATCATCCTTTCTTTGCTAGCTAGTTTTAAGTTATGCGCCCATCCGGATGCCCAGATGTGCTCGCTGTCGCCTCTGCACGTGTGTATACTGTACACCTGTTTGGGCCTCCACCCATGCACACTGGGGCTGCGTCCAGACACATTTATACTGCGCAGTGAAACACACAGTCTCAATCGAGGCGTCATGCAGGACGTTCGATCAGTCGTCATGGCGTCGCATTATATGATCAGGACTGCGCACCTACCTTAATGGAGGATCAACAACAGTCACTGCGTGGTATAAAGAAAATCCGGAGCTCCAAGCCAGTGCAGGCAGGAGGGCAAGAAAAGCAGACGAGATGCCAGCTAAGCAGGAAGGGCAGCTCAAAATTTGATTGGCTGCCTCAACCCGCGTGACAGTGCGCCCCTCCTCAACTCTCACAGCTCTGATAAGGGTCGTCGCTGCACAGTGTGTACAGTGAGTATACTGCACTTTTCGATTCAACCGAAGATCTATTCCACTACTCTAGAGGAGCCTGCATGGAGCAAGAAGGTGAGTAAAAAGCACTACTGTTGGATAAGCTGCACTGGGTTTTCCAGCAATAGTTTTTATAGGATTTTGGGGAGTGGGAGGGGGACTACAGAGTGGTTGCCTCAGATGCGTAAGGCAACCCCACCATAGTGTCACAGGAGTGGATAGGGCTAAAGCATGAAGACCCCCTGGCTGAAATCGGAGACCCCAAAATACAAAGAGAATTGTCGTCCAAAATTTCTATAGAACATCCTATTCCAAAGATATTTTCTTGGCAGAAAATCCCAGTAACTGACTTTGTCACCTTATCTAGATAAGACTTCTTTTATCAGTTCATTGATTATTGTTGTAGTGGCTGTGGATACATTTGTGTAGTTATGCAAACACAATCTGAAGAAGCAGAAAATCCATTTGCAGGCTCTTTGCTGCCATCCAGTGGCCCACTGGATATTATGCGACCCAGATACAGTGGCCTACTGTAGACAAAAATGTTATTTTTGCCCCCGGCTGCTAGAGGGGAACCAAAATGACAGGCAAAATTGCATCCAGTGGGAATAAAGGAAGACAGGGGGGAGGGAACTCATCCCTGCTACTTATAGGATGCCGCTTTCATCAAAAGAAACGAAACATATTCCCAAAAGAGAAGACATAGACAGTGGTGATCCACAAGGAGACATTTGGGAGAATTTCTGTAATTTAAGTGAAAATGCATAATGGAGAAGACAGTCAACTTGGGCAGCTGCTACCCAGAGCACCAGTTATTGGTTGGACCTTACCTTCTCTCATCTGAGGGACATCTGATTTCTGGTGACTGCATAGACAGAGCCATGGAGTTTTCTTGGCAACAATATAGAAGTTCTCCAGGGATGTTTTCGCACTTCCCTTCCCATCCACTGGACAGGGAAGGAACGCAATTAACCAACGTTGACTAGCATTCGCACTTGGAGTGCTAGTCAGCTTTAGCCATCCCATCCCCCCTGTCCCCGGTGACTGAATATTTACCTGATTAGATTGTGGGGCCAGTTCACTTCTGGGCGCCGCCATTGACACCACTCCACAACTGCATGTGCTTCGTTGCATGTGGTTGTCCAAGGTGCCAATGTGGTTGTGCAACCCCTCAGACACCACCGGAGCACCGGAAGAGGGGCAGATGGGCCCTGCCTGGGCGCTCCAGGTAAGGTATTGGTCAAAGTTGGTTAAGGTGTGAAACGCAATTTCATGCTTCACACCTAATCAACAATTAGTGAATTTCTGATGAGGTAGGGCAAGCTTGGAGGCTGTAGCAGCCTCTTCAAAGTACAGCTGCTATTCACCAGAAGTTTGATAATCATGCACTACTGGCTATATTGCAAATAGGCCTCTGGTTAGTACTTAGCAAGTATATCATTCCAGCATATGCACAAAGCAAAGGAATTTCCTTTCCCCCTTCGTTCTCCCCATCTCTCCTTCTTGCCCACACATGAAGACAGACAGAGCATGTTCAGTTTTGCCCAGTATACTCTTCTGCTGGTTCCTGGCCCAAATGTATTGTGAGTGGACTACAAGTGAGCAACATCCATGCTGCAAAAAAATACTAGGAATACAACAGGGCATGCACAGATATGAACTCCGTAGATGGTAGCAGACGTGAACACACAGGAAACGCCCTCTAAATGCTGGGCTTCCTAGATCATTTTCTCTTTAAGCAAAACATGGACTCATAGCTGTTCTGACTAGGGGCATGCACGAATGACTTTTTTGCATTCGAATTCGAGTCGAATAGAATATCCAAAAATGTGATTCAAAAGTTAAAAATCCAAATGTCTGAAGATCCTATTTAAATCCGCATTATTCGAATCCATACGTTCGAATGTTGGATTCGTATTTAAAGACATTCGTCGACATTCGTATCTGTTATGTGAATCTGTGTGCATTGTGGTAGATAATTTTGCCAATTTCAGCTAAAGTAAGAAGCAAAAGCTGAAGATACTAGGCCAAAGGATAAATTCCTAGGCCACAGCAACTTTGCCATATCTCCCTCAAGAACATGTAAACGATGTACAGCACTCAAGGATAACCGTCCACATGCATAGTTGCCCCAGTAACAGACTTCTAGTTGGTTCCTTGGTTCACTTATCTGAGACACCATATATGGCAATTCCTGTATATTCTCTTTGTAAGCAGTATCCCTGCATTTAGGTTGTTCTTTCTGGTTTTGTCTAGTTTTCCCCTCGCTTACCATTTGTGAGCATCTTGTAATGTTTTTCCACTGTGTAACTGTCTTCTTCCATATGCATCCCGTTTTATCCTGCATGCATCCCATTTTCATCCCACATTATAAGCGCAAATACATATCATTTTTGTGCAAATTTGTATGTGATAACATACGAATCTGTACATTTGAATCATTTGAATATTTATATCGGATTTTCAGAAATCCGAAATCCGTTCGAATGTCTAGATTCAAATGTTTTTAAATCCGATTCAAATTTGAATGTTGATATTGGTCAGATTCGAATCGGATTTTTGAATATTCGTGCACATTTCTAGTTCTGACCCTCCAACAGAGAACCAAACCTTACAAAGCAGGCTAAGGTATCTTAGATTCTTCTCCGTGTATGTGACCACTTCTCTTGCAAACATCTGCCAACAATAAATCCTTTCTCCTTGGTTTTTGACCAGCAACAAATATATTTACCATTGCCCAGTTCGAGAAGGAGGCACCGTCTCTGCCAGAGGCCTCAGAGTGGAGGCAGAAGGAACGCAGCCTGGGGAAGATGAATGAAGATCAAAGAACAACCTTCATCTATTTTAATAAGTCCGAGTCCAAATAAATCAGCCGGGCTTCCGTCAAGACGGAACTTTGCAGGGGAGATCAAAGCTGCATTTGAACACCATAGGAAACGAGAGAAAGGGAAGGGAAGGAGAAGAGAGAAAAGAGCAAGAAATGAAACAGGTGAAACGGAGGCAGAAGAGTCAGCATTAACTTAAAAATTTAGTTTAGAAGCTTGACAGCTGACACTTTACAAGAAATGGGGCTGCTGTTTGGCTTCTGAGAAGAAAGGAGTAGCAAGCAACCATCAAAAGAACCTTCGGGAGCCCAACCATCAGGATCATATCCAATAAACATGTGCTTGCATATCTGATGGTAGGTGAGACACCCCTTTAAGAGCTTGCTGTTTTTCTCTCCAGGGGGAGAAAGAGCTTTCTTTTGCAAGGAAAAAAGGGTTGCTCTACAGCTCACTCATACATGAAAAAGGCCTTCTCTTATGGACGTCACAATTGAAGGCTTGCGTCATGTAGAATACTGGCAGGCAGGACATGGGGACAGTCTGTGCAGCCAGTCCTCAGAGGCCCATCACTGGCAGAAGACCATTTGAGAGCTATCTATATATATATATTCATGCGCCTGTTCTTTTAAGGGCATCACAGGCTGCTTTTCAAGACACAAGGGTGGGCCAGATCACTTTTTCTGGGTCAACGGGCCACTTTTCTGTCATTGTAGGCTCTCTGGGTAGAAGTGCAGAGGAAAGGAAAGGCACCAACAAATGAAATGAAGGCACACCTGCTCAGGAATGCCATGGGTGCAGGCCTCAATCACCCCCAAATTTCCTGCTGTCAGGGAGACTGAAGAAGGCAGGAGGATCCTTGGCCCCCTGAATGGAAAGCATGGCTTACTTAGTAGAGGCGTGCAAAGTTTGGTTCATATTCAAAGGTTTGATCGAACTGTGAGGGTTTGAGGTTGTTCAATTTGAGCTGAGCGTGAGGTGGTCCAAGTCCACCCACTTGTCACGCCGCAGGCCGGTCAGGCAACAGGCAAAAGCTCGCGCAGCTACTCAGTACCAAAGGCTCCTGCCGTACTCGTAGTCAGTTCCAGTCCAGGGTCTACGAGTCCAGAGTCAGAGAAGATAAGGTAGTCCAAGGAGTCAGCAAGTCACAAGGGGTCCAGGATTTCAGCTCAGGAAACAAGAGGCTGTTTAGACATTGTCTGCAGCAACTGGAGGCAAGGTGAGCTTGTTCTTAAATAGGAGAGTCAGAGCCACGCCCGCGGTGCAGCTGGGCTAATCGCTCTGATCTCCGCCTCACCTGCTTCTGCTGCTTAAGCAGGCGATGAGAGAGCCTTTGATTAGGCTCACTGCTGGTGGATTCATCACCTGAACTGTCTGGCTGATCACCTGGGCCCGGCCTTAGCTCTTCCATGCCTGCAATGCCCTGCTGTGGCTGCTCCTCAGCCTGTGGTCGCATTGCAGGCATAGCCTCCTCTTCCGATGAGGCTGAACAGGACATGACACCACGTTCCATCAAACCAAATCAGGATCCCGTTCAGCAAACGTGAGCACTTCAGTCGAACCATTTGCTGCCTTTTTGCAAACTTAAAGGAGGTTTTTAACCATTTAACAAACTGTAGGGCTTTTTTTTTTTTTCAAACATCCTTGGATTTTCACATCCAATACACGGTTGAACAGGACAGTTTCGCTTCTGAGCCAAAGATCAATTTTTATATTTCTGCCCATCTCTATTACCAGCTCCATTTGGGGGCCGACAAGCTCACCAGTAGAGGGTGGCCATTTGGGGTCCGACCAGAGATCTCATCAGGGCAGAAGCAAGGCAGCTGTGAGGAAAGTTCCTCTCCTGACTGTGTCCTGGATCCTGCCCTAGAAAAAGACCCATTTGGGAACTACGTCATTGACCCTGGCAGCAGGACCAGGGCTTTCTGCCCCAGACCCCAGTCCTTAAAAGGACTCTGTGGATCAAAGCATCTCTCCAGCCCTTATCTGTAACACCAGGGCTATTCTGAGTGGTACCTGTGGCCTCCTTTATCTGCTCACCCCTCACTCTGTTTATAAGGACAGTTGCTATGCAACGTAAAGGCTGTGTCCTTCTCTGGAAATCAATCTGATTTCTAAATGCAGGCAAAATATGTCAAGGTGGTCCTTCTACAACCTGACGCGCTCTCAGATTTTTTAGAATGCAGTTCCCATCGGTCCCACCAGAGTGTTGCCAAGCTGCCAACGGCTCATTGAAGACATGCATGGATGTTTATGAGCCAGGGGCACAGCAGGGGTAGAATGTCATGTCCAGAGCAGGCAGCAGCAGCAAAACACACAAGCACATGCAAGGCTAGCGGTAGCAAGGAGCCAAGTCAGCGCCAAGAGTTAGTCAAGATACAGAATCAAACGTAGACGGACAAGCCACAGGTCAGGTTACCAGAGATTCATCATCAGTCAGTCAAGGGTCAGGAGTCCAGAGGTTTACAGGAGCCGGCAGTTGCCAGGAAAATCCTTTGTTTGCAATGGAAGCTGCTGGGTGTGACTTCCTTATGACTGTCCATCCCCCTCTGGCACAGCTGTTTGGCATGGAGGCATGCAGAGCACCACAGGTATTCTCTCTCTGTCCAGAAAGAACTCGGCTCTGGGCATGGCTCAGCATCAGAGTCCACGCCATCCACATCTAGGGGGACAGAATCAGTTTCCAAGGCAGGTCCCTGAGGCACAGATCCCCCATCTTGGCTGGCAGGGGCAGAGACCTCATCACCCAAGGAGTCAGAGAGGGCACAAGGCATGACACAGAATGGCCACCTGGCAGGTAAAGCCACAGGATGCAGCCTGAGATCAAAAGCAGGCACACAGATAATAACAAACAAACAAGCTCAACAGCCAGAAAAATTGGGGCCCTTTTGCATCTACCCATTGGGAACCCTCCTGGGGCCTTTCCGCACGTGCTGCCAGAAAACGGCGGAACATGTTTAAAAAGAATCTCCCCCAAACAGGGGCAGATTCTTGGAGGCCCCGCGTGTCCACACACATGCGGGGTGGCGGTGGCAGGGCCGGATTAGAGAGGGTGCTGGTGCACCCCAATCCGGCCTCGGAAGGCCGTGCCCAGCTCTCAAATAGGGAGAAGACATGCTCACCCTGTTTGACAGCTGGGCCTGCCTACCAGCCTGCGCCATTGGCTCCTTTGGAGCCGACATGGCTTCCTCGGCTTCTCCTTCGCCCAAGAAGGTGCGATGGCGCCTTCTCGAATGAGAGGGAAGCCGCAGCCGCCACCCCCACCGGGGGTCGCCCGCACACGATCTGGTACTTACCTGGGCACTGCCAGGCCGATTCTGGCAGCAAGAGGTCTGACGTCCACTGCACATGTGTGCGCCATGGCCTCCATTGGCCAGGCGCCCTCACACGGGTGGCTGGCCCCTTCCCATGGGCCAGCCACCCTCGTGAGGGAGTCTGGGCAATGGAGGCCACGGCGCGTTCATGAACGATGGACGCTGGACCTCCTGCTGCCAGGAGCCATCCGGCAGCGACCAGGTAAGGTGGCGATCGCGATCGTGGGACCCCCAGCGGGGTGTGGGGGTTCAGCCGTGGCTTCCCTTCACAAGAGAAGGGGTGATCGCCCCTTCTCAGGTGAAGGGGAACCTGGAGAAGCCAGCTGCCAGCTGGCCATGCAGGCTCTGAAGGAGCCAATGGCGCAGGCTGGTGGGCAGGCCCAGCTGTCAAACAAGACGAGCATGCACTCTTCCTGTTTGACAGGTCTTACTTGTGGGTAGGATTTTGGTGGCAAAACCAGTTTAACAAACCGGTGTTGCTTGCCGATGTGTGGACACGGTGTCCTCAAAGGGACCCTAATTCTGTTCCCTTTGCGGAAGCCACGTCCTAATCCCTCCCCGAACAGGCCCTGGAGTGTCCCAGAGAGGCTCAGATCCTCCAAACCTATGGAGAAGTTTTTACTTCTCCACAGCTTCACCAGGAGCTTCTAGGGAGCTCCTGGTTGCAGCATTTGCACTTTCTTTCCAGTGCAGATGCTGCCTGGAAACAGGGTGATGTGGTGTGGTGGCTGCAGCTATGCACACACTGGTTCACAATCACCGGGGCACGGCAGCTGTTACCATGGTGATTCAGATGATCCAGGACAAGCTGTCTGCACTGTGAGCGCTGGTAGTAAAGTTGGAAATTGCACCAGCACTTGCACTGCCATGGTGTTCCTGTGATGGAGTGGTTTAGTTATATTATTCCATGCGGTTAAGTGGAAACAGGACCTTGGATTTATCTGGGCTGTTGGCCTACTGGAATAGATCCTGGGGCTCTGTTGGTTACTGGGCCCTTGGAAGAAGGGTAACCTTGCACAATGCAAGCTACAACCCTAGCATGGGTTCAGGAGAAGCCATTCTCACTCTTCCTTGTGGTTCAGCCTAAAGGAAATAGAGACGCGTTAGAGTTCTGACAGGCACCTGAATCTGATCATATCTCGGTCTGTTTGAACAAACTCATTTTCTACTTGAATGGGCTTTCCCGTTTAGATGGCATTTGGCAGCAAAACTTTGACTTCATTTGCATTCAGATGAATTTTCCACCCGTTTTCACAAGTTGACGTTGTGCGTAGCAACCATCACCAGCAGGCATTTCAGCAGATGGCATCTGTGGCCTTATGCTGGGATTATTGGCCCAGACTATGCCCGGTATCTAACAGCCAAAGCTCTCTTCTCCTTCATAAATCTCAGTTGAGTTTTGGCCAATGTGTAAATAATCCATCATCCCCATAGTCACAGCCCATCTAGTCCAGCATCCTGTCTCACACAGTGACCCCTGAATTGCCCATGGGCATCTCAAGCAGAGACAAGGGCAAAACTCTCACCTGCTCTCCGCTCTCTGCAAATGTCCCTTAGAGGCATCCTGCCCGCCTCTCCAACCCGGTGATGCTGCCTAGGTATCCTTTCTAGTAACCGCTGATATGCCTATCTTCCAGGAATTTGTCTAACCTTTCTTTTAAAAGCTATCCGGGCTCTGAAGATTGGTTTCCAACTGGCAGGGGAATAAGATACCGTATCTTATTCAATTTGTATGCAGAGTACATAATATGAAAAGCTGGCCTGGAAGAAGCTGAGGACTGCTTGAAGATAGGTGGGAGAGACGTTAACAGCTCTAGATTTGCTGATGATACCACCCTGATGGAAGAAAAGGGAGAAGATAGCCGAGAGTCCAAGAAGAGGAGAAACAACTGGGTCTTGTGCTGTACCCGTGAGACCGAAATCTTTGCCATGCCCTCCACCAGCTTGGACATAAAAACTGCCGCTGCTTCTGGCTGGGGTGAGAAGAGTCACACAACTGAGTCCCATGTGGCAGGTGTGAGACTGGAGCCTTTGCCACGGTTACCTCTAGGTGTAAGTTCCAGCTGAAGATGGAAGAACAGAAAATCACCTGAGTTGTTTGCTGCTGCCACTTTGCTGCCATTTCTCTTTCGTTTCTTCTTTGACATTTTGAGTTGCCTTGTATTAATTACTCCTGTTATTATTTCCTTAGTTGGTACTGTGTACTGTAATTTCTTAGTTTACATAGCTTATTATTAGAATTCTGTACATTGCTTATGATGAGTATTTGGTGTCTTATTTATTGAAACGGATTTCTTTACTTGCTGTATTCCTCTGTGATGAACATTGCAACCTGCCCTGGGACCGTTCGGTGAAGGGCAGGATGTAAGTTTTCTAAATAAATAAATAAATAAAATAAGAGAGTGAGAAGATGGGTTGAAGCCTAAATCTTAGGAGGTCAAGCATCATATCACAAGAACTAGAATCAAATGAGAAAAGGGCTCAAGTGCATTAAACCCTCAGGGGACACTGCCTGGAAGAACTCCATATCCACGTCTCACCTTGAGCTGTGTTTTGCCTTTAAATAATTCCTGGACACTAATTGAGAGGACCGCAGGTTTTAATGGACAGGAAAGGCTCCAGCTGGTTGTTTAAGAAGGCCAGCATTAACGGGTGAGCTTAGGGTTAATGGCAAGTATTTATTTGCAGAGGCTAATTTGGTTCTGGTGCATTAGGTCCTAACAAGTTGTGACTGACGGCATCAGCTCCCTGCTTTTAAAACAGAAGGTGCTACAGGCACATAGGAAAAGAGAGTTGGGTGTTTAAGGAACGAGGCCAAGGGAAGCTGAACCTCTCTCCATCTGCTGCTGTGTTTCTTCCTGCGGACACTTCTCTGCACAGAACAATCCACATTAGGGAATGAGTAAATAAAAAAGCAGAAGGGTAAATGGAGATCCCTGTAAGGAAGGGATCCACAGCTGCAGGGAAGAAGGAGAACTCCCCTCCCCTCTTACTTTTCCCTGACTGGAATTGTCAGAGATGTGCATGAATATTCATAACATTTAAAATGCGTATGAATTTGGCCGAATGTGGACATTCAAATTCAGACCGAATGTTGGCACATTCAGAGACTGACATTCGAATTCGAATCGAATGTTTTGATACATTCGTATGAAGCTTCGTATGGGATTTGTATGAGATTGAACATTCGTTTCAAATCGAATTCCACTACATTTGAAGCGGATCTATTCGAATGAATACGAATCTTCTATACGAATCAAATCCAAAAAAAATAATTCATGCACAGCCTAAGAGATGCAAGAGTCAGCATCTCTTAGTCTGTGGTCACACGTACACTTTAAACCTTCTTCAGTCCATCTTCTGATCACAAGGCTCACGTCTTTTCACTTCTGCCCATTTTGTTTGTGGACTTCCCACCCTCGATAGTCCAAAAGGAAGGTGGAAAAGCCCACAACTAAAACAGATAGAAATGAAAAGTTGTGAGTGTCGCAATCAGAAGATGGACTGAAGAAGGTTTAAAGTGAAGGTGTGACCACAGATGCTCAGTACTCTGGGAGAAGGGGGAAACTTACCTGATGGTCCAAGTTGGGAGATACAAACAGGAAAGCATGGAAGATTTAGTCACCATGTGTCATTGTGAACCAGTTTGGTCCTGAGAAGTGCATATGGGGTTTGATTCTGCACTCCTCCATGAGGCCAGCTGGGTGACCTTCGGCTAGTCACAGCTCTCTTTCTGAGCTCTCACAGTCCCCCCTGTACCTCACAGAGTGTCTGTAGTGGAAAGAGGAATAGAAGGTGAGTCCTCTTAAATGGGTGAGAAATGTGAGGTAGAAAAGCCAATTCTCCTCCTCCTCCTCCAACTAGAGGTGTGCAAAATTCAAATGCTATTCAAAGTCCTTCAGAATGGCCACACCTTTCTTACACAGGTTGGTGGAACATCTAAGGTCCTTCAGAGAGGTTCCCCCTGTGGATCTGTCATTTACCTTGGTGTGGACCCCAGGGAGAGAACTTTCTCTGTGGTGGTCCCTAGGATGTACAGCTACACAAATTCTCCAGGCAGCACCAGTGAGAGGTTTTCACTGAATTGTCAGGATGTATTTGTTTAACATGACAGTTGGCCTCCAAGGATATTTTTTTTAAAACATATATTTCAATATCCTGATTTATCCTTTTCTTTTTGCAGGGTAGCTTGAGACTGGGGCACTAGACGGGTGGGCGGGTGGACAGACAGACAGAGCAATCTACTATGGCAGCAGGCAACCTTGCCCCTCCAGCCCCCAAGAAGCCTGGAGGAGACACTAAAAGCCAGGGGAGAGGAGCTAAGTGCTGCCTCTAATGCCAGGTTTGCTAACTATTTCACCTAGCTACTTCACTCCCCATTGGAGAAGGGCACAGCCATCCTGAATCCTTCAGATAGCATCCAAAATGGCATTTTGCACATCCAACTCCCTCAGAGCTATATACTACCAGGTCCTGCAGTTTGATTTCTTAATGGGAGAAAAAGCTCTGGAAAGTGAAGAATCCAAGGAATTTAGGAACCGGGGTAAGGAAATAAACATTTTCTATCCTTGGGATCAACTCAAGTTGCATTTCTGCTGAAGCCAAGAGAGGAATGAGGTAAAAATTTGATTCAATCTCAGCTTTGAGAGGATCGTTGAAGACATGTGCTGAATAGATTTCCAAATGTAGGGATTCCCTGTCCTTTTAGATCATCTCTGGTCTCACATGGGATGCATGAAATACAAATAAGTGCATTTTAGCCAGCTTACTCATATCAGCTCTCACTGCTGGGATTATACACAGAATAGCAAAGTTGAATCCATTAACCTTTCATGGATTCTCACAGAATTGGGAAGTGAAAATCTATATGCACAGAAGTCTGCACAAAGCTGAAAAGAAATTGTTGAAAAAAGCGTAGAAGAAAATAGTGGCATGTGTGTTTATTTTCCTACTTACTCAGTCTAGGTAAAAGTATAGAAAACCATTCCATTATTCTGTTTCTTTACTGCTTCAGCTAGTGTGCCAGCCAAACAAGTACCTAGCAGGTCTTGTGGTAGATTCTGTTTGACGAATATCAACATTCGAATTGGAATTGGATTTAACAGTATTCAAATTTAGACATTCGATTGGATTTTTGGATTTCCGAAAATCAGATACAGTTATTCGAATGATTCGAATGTACAGATTCATATCTATCACATTCAAATTTGCGCAAAAATTAGACATATTTGCACTAATAATACGGGGTGAAGATGGGATGCATACGGAATAAACTGGGATGCATACGGAATACGCACAAATTTATATAACCGATGCAAATGTTGTTGACATCCGTATCTTTAAATATAGATCAGATTTTTGAATTTGCAGATTCAAACAATCCGGATTTGAATCGGATTTTCAGAAATCTGGATTCTCAACATTCGAATTGAATCAAATTTCTGAATATTCGATATGACTCTAATTCGACTGCCAAAAAAACATTCATGCACACCCCTGCACAAGAGGAACCCTGCTGGATCAGGCCACAACCCATCAGTGTCCCACCTATTGCTTCTGGTCATCTCAAGCAGAAGGCAAAAGCAAAACCTTCACCTGCTCTCAGTTTCCTTCAAAGGCCCTTGAGGAGGAAGAGGCGAGCTGACTTTTCTCACCCATTTAAGGGGACTTAGGGTGGCTGGAAAAACTTCTGTTCTTCTCCCCACAGCAGACATCCTGTGAGGCAGGTGGGACTGTGAGAGCGCAGAAGAGAGCTGTGACTAGCCCAAGGTCACCCGGCTGACTTTGTGGGGGAGTGCTGAATCAAACCCAGTATTCACAGATAAGAGTCTGGCTCCCTAACCACAAGACCAAACTAGTTCACAGTTTGGGAGACATCCTGCTGGTCTCCCCAACATGGAGGCAGTACTTAGGCTTCCATTCTTCCATGCTCCTGTCCTCCATACATGTTCTTCATACAAGGCGAACCTTCGTAGCTTGGGGCCAGGTAACCTAGCTTCACTTCCAGGGCCCAACTCTGCTTGCAAGGACTCCTGCGACCTAGAGGTGCCCTCATGCCCTTCAGGTGCCCATCTCCTGCTGCCATAGTCCTCTGACATAGTCCTTTCTCAAATCTGCAAGGAAAGGCCACCACCCTTTTGGCCTTCAAATACCGCAACATCATAGAGCATCCTGTTGAAATGAAGTCCACGATGGACATGTGGAAGCCAAAGAGATACACGTGTCCAGACAGTGAGAGGCAATGTGGGATCTAAAAAAAATATCTTGTGGTTCCTTCTTGCTACCCCACACCAGACCTAAGAAGCAGGCTCCGAATAGAATCACAATTGACTTGCATTTTTATCCTACCATATACCCAAAATTCTCTCTCACACCCCCCACACACACATGACAGACAGCTCTCCACAAGAACATAAGAGAAGCTGTGCTGGATCAGGCCACAGCCCTTCTAGTCCAGCATCCTGTCGCACACAGTGGCCCACCAAATGCTCATGGGCATCTCAAGTGGAGACAAGGACGAACCTTTGCCTGCTCTCGAATCCCAGCAAATGGCCTTAGAAGCACCCCACTTCCCCCCCCCAGCCTGAAAGATGCAGCTAGGCATTCATTCTAGTAGCCATTGGTACATGTGTCCCACCAGCCTCCTGCGAGACCCACCCTTGCCTATAGCATGGTAATTTCCAGAAGACATCCTGCCATCTTCAAAGGTGAGTCTGCTTCCTTGCTTGCCTTCCCGCCTGCCTTCCCTCCCTCCTTCCTCCTCTCTTCTCTTCTCTTCTCAGCAGGTCTATTACCACTCTGTGCAAACTCACTCCAACACAATCTCATGCTGTTCTCCTCGCAATCCCAACAAGCTATCACACACCACAAAGCAACATCATTTTAGGAAGGCAGAGCTGACAAAGGCCATGATTGCTTTCGCTTCCCTTTATTCCTCTGCAGACGGACGCCGGGTCTCGCATCCTAGTGGCCTGATAGCTACGTATTTTGTCCCTGGCTTGTTTGGAGAGCAATTTCATGCAGATATTACTGTTTTTGGGGAGGCACAGAAGGAGCGAGCTATATTCAAGATAGGAGGTGAAGGCTCTCCGTCGAGGGCCCTGTGGAAGATAAGGCAATCAAGAGCCAGTCTAAACTCATCATTTTAGCACCCATCAGTGAACAGACAGATTACAAACACAGGACTCTTTCTTCACAACAAGAAGCAATCGCCGGGTTTATTATCATCATCTCTCCTTATGATTGCGTTTGGATAAGTATCCTGTGTGGCGCTGGGCTTGCAAAGGCTCACAGTTGCCTCAGAAGACTTTGGCAAAGGTAGAAGAACCACTCTGAACCTGTCCAGATGCAGGCGGGCGCTTCGTCTTCTGACCTAGATATCTTCAGATTGCAGAAAGCAGAATAAACAAAACTCTAATGCCCAGTTCCCATTACAAGCTTATTCCAGTTTCCATAACCGGAAATAATAGAACCGGATGCTAACGCGAATATGCCTGATCCCATTATTTTCAACTTTAATTGCGTTCAATCCGGATTCTGAGGATCGTATGTGGCATACGTGACTCAAGGGGGAACTCAAGTGGCTACTTTGTAAAAGCCACCGCCCTCTTCCTCCTGGTGTGAACACGCCACCCAAAAAGGACCCCTTCACAGAGCCTAGCTGGGTGGCTGGGTGGCTGCCGCTTGCCTGGATGGAGGAAAAACGGCAGCAGGCAGCCAGTGATTCTTTCCCCTCCTCTCCCCATTGCCCAGGGCACACAGCAGCAGCGGCAACTCAAGCCTTAAACATTCAAACATCTCAGAGAACCTGCAGCTGCTTTCCTTTCCTTTCCCTTTGTAAAGGTCAGAACTTTCAAAGAGGCAGAATTGCGCAAAATTGCAACATTGTTATCAGGTGTGAAGTGTGTGGATCGCTACAGTGTAGCAGCTACTGTAAGGGGTGGATTTTTACAGGATTTTTCACTATCTTTGGAAGCAAGCTATTGGGGAAGAGAAAGCCTAAACATACATTCTCATCCCACTAACACGGACTGTTCCCACGGTAAGAAATGCAAACCGTTTCAAGCGCATGAACCGGAGTGAGACCTGTTGAAATGAGGATTAACATTTACAATGCTTTGGGGCAATTTAACACATGGAAAGCGTGTTAAGCCAACCTGACGTGGGAACTGTGAGGACTGAAAATGGTTTGAAACTGAAATAAGCTTATAATGGGAACGCGGCCTAACAGAGATGGACAGATGAGTTTAAATGTTGTTACCAGCCCTGAGACCTTCGGATATAGGGCGGGATAGAAATATAAACAATAAGTAAATAAATTTCAGAGAGACTCTGAGAATCTGTCTCGGATTGTGTTCACACCTAAGTTTTAATCCAGGTCTATTCCAGTTTCAGAGCAAGAGAACACACAAGCAAAGTGACTGGTCATTTTCTTTCCTCTTTATTTCAAAGGTATTTTTTCTGAGTTAGATAATGCCAAAAGAAAACAGCTCGATGGGGTTTTTTTTGGGGGGGGGTTGTCTCGCTCTGAAAGGGTGCATCCACACCTCAGTTTTAATCCAGTTCCAGTCCGCTTTCAGAGTGAGAGAACACATCAGCAAAGTTTCAAACTGTTTTCTTTAAGCATTATCTAACTCAGAAAATCCATCTTTCAGTTAGATAAAGTGGAAAAAAATTTCTAGTCACTCAACTTTGCTGATGTTTTCTCTCATTCTGAAAGTGGTCTGAACCTAAATTAAAAATTAGGTGTGAATGCACACAGAGTGGACTCAAATTGGATTAATTAATTAATTAATTATATTTCTATCCCGCCCCGTACCCGAAGGTCTCTGGGTGGGTTACAACCTTAAAACAACAGATTAAAACAGAATATACATTAAAACACTTTAAAAATTCAACAACTCTAAAACAATACACATTATGTTTAAAACAATGGTGTCTGTCCTGGGTGGGAAATATAATCAGCTCAGCCAAAGGCCAGGGAAAAGACGTGCATCTTCACCGCCCTCCTAAATACATATAAGGAAAGGGCCAGATGCACCTCGAGGGGGAGGCTATTCCATAGTCTAGGGGCCATCACAGAAAAGGCTCTCTCCCGGGTGCCCACCAGCCTCACTACTGAAGGTGGTGGGGCAACCAGGAGGGCCTCACCACTCGATCTTAAGGCAAGGGCAGGTTGATATGGGAGAAGGCGTTCCTTTATATATTTGGGGCCCAATTCATTTAGGGCCTTATAAGTCAGAGTCAAAACCTTGAATTGGGCTCGGTAGCGAATTGGCAGCCAGTGCAATTCTTTTAAGACTGGCGTGATGTGCATCCGGCTAGCTGTTCTGGTCAGCACTCTAGCGGCCGCGTTTTGCACTAGCTACAACTTCCGAACTGTCTTCAAGGGCAGCCCCATGATTAAAGCTTAGGTGTTCTACTAATCTAGTACCACTCAGCTGCTCGGGATCCCAGCTTCCGTCCAGGCAAGAGGTGTTGCTTTCACCAAACCTTGTGTGCTTCCCAAAAGGAAGAAAAAGAAAGAGTTGGCTTTTCTACCCCCTCTTCTCACCCATTTAAGGGCACTCAAAGCAGCTGACAAACTTTCTGTTCTTCTCCCCACAGCAGACACCCTGTGAAGCAGGAGGGCTGTGAGAGCTGAGAAGAGAGCTGTGACTAGCCCAAGTCACCCAGCTGTCTTCATGGAGGGGTGTGGAATCAAACCCGGTATTCCCAGATAAGAGTCCGGCTCCTTAACCGCTAAAAGGTAACAGGCATGCGAAAGGGATACAATGTGGCCCAGTTCTGTACAGGTCCCAGGGCTGTGTGTTCATCAGAATGTGTGGCATTGATATGAAAATCGCTGAAGAGATTAGGAAGTGCTGTATGAACCTGGCTGAGGGCGGCTGCTCCAACGCCTCAGCCAGCACCACATCCAAGCTCACCCACCGGAACTGTGGGTAAAGCCTTATGATGCTGCAGTCAAGAAGAAAAGTAAACTCTATGGGGACATGTGGAGGGAACGAAACAGCCACCACCCCTGGCAGCCATCTGAGGAAAATGGAAGGCACCTCTCCACTTCTGTCAGGAGAAGTGTGGGTGGGCAGGGCAGGTCTCCAGAGGGCCAATTCTCTGTGTCTCCTTCAGAGCTCATTTGCTTTGGCATTCATCAAACAGCCGCCTCAGAGTGGGACCGGGCGGGCAAGTTGCCCTGTCAGGTTTTGTCATTCCGGAGACTAATTAGCCAGCAGGAGTGAAAGGTCAAAGTCAAAAGGGAGGCTCCAACTTAATTCTGTCAGGCACCCTTATTAGTCAAAGTGAAGCCAACAGCTTCAGGCAGCATCTTCCTTGCCCTCTCACGTTAACAGCCTCGGTTTTTCACTTCTTTCTTTCTTTCAGAGAAAACTGGAGACCCCTTTGCCATCACAGGGCTTGGCAGCTGCCGGAAACTGTTCCCTCAGAAGCAAGATGGCCGAACTATTGCAAGCGGCTTTGGTTGCCGCTCAGGACATGCATGGATATTCATGTTATTCGGCATTCGTATGAAGTCAGCCGAATTTGAACATTTGAATGCTTCGGAACATTCGTACGAACATTTGTTACATTTGTGAACCTGGGGAGGTAGGAAAGCGGCTGCCCCAGTCACATCTGCAATGGATCCAGGGTGAATTCAAAGTGGACTGAGAGCGGATTCAGAGGGGATTCAGGGCAGATTTGACACATTCACAGCAGATATGCATGGGATTCATATAGGATATGTATGCAATTTGCATCGAATTCAAATCCTACCACATTTGAATGGAATCTGTTTGAACGAATGTGAATTTTCTTGCATTTGATTTGATATGATATGAATCAAATGCACAAAAAATCCCCATTTTTGCACATCCCTAGTTGCCACATGTGTTTATAGGGATGTCTTTTATTGTTCTGGTTTATATTGGATGTAATTATTTTCATGTCTAAGTCTGCAGGCCATCCCAAAGCCCCTGGAAAATAATAAATGCAGGTCCATATACAACACACTTACTCCATCAGGAATGCTTGTCCATAGGAAGCCATTTTCTCTGCTTCATTTACCAGAAATTGATAGGGCAGAAATGGTGGGAAAGGATAAAGCGGAGACATGAGGCCTTTTCGCACACGTGGTTTTGGAATGCGTGGAAAATACTCGAACACGGCATTCGCATTGCCAGGGCTGAGTTTGCGTCCCAGCCCGTTCCAGAGTGTTTTCCACGCGTTCGAGATGTAGAGCACTTAAAAGTGCTCTACATCCGTTCCCGTGCGTAAGAAGCATCCCCGGCCATTTGGGGAGGGAAGCATTCACACATTCTTCCCTCCCTGACAGCCGCAGACACGCCCGTCCCCCACCATCATTGGCCAAAAATCGCCCGAACAGCTGACGGGGCCCCTGCTAATTACCTACCTTGCCAGGCTGGGGTGGCGATCACGCAGCCGCGCCAACCCTGGTAGACAGCAGAGGGGACCTGCGATTTGGTGGGTCCCCTCTGGTGTCTACCAGGGACTGCGCGCCTGCTGAGTGCCACCCCAGCCCGGCAAGGTAGGTGACGGCCTCGCGCACGAGTAGGTGGTCCTTCCCGGCCCTGGCAGCCCTATTGCGGCTGCCAGAGTCGGGGAGGCACCAAGATCGGCTTCCTCTCGCCCCTTTCTGGGGTGGGAGGAGGCCGATCTCGGGCTGGCTGTGGGCGAGGGGCTGAGGGACCCCTTGGGTGACCGGAGCGCGTCGTTCCGGTCAGCCAAGGCTCCCCCCCCACCTGATCACGACCCTCTGCGGGGCGTAGGCACCTGGATCAAAGCGCCTAGGCCCCGCAGACGACCCCTGTGACGGTTTCTGGGTACAGGCTGCAAACTGTTTTGCTTTCTGTCATTGCAGGCTTCTAGCAAGCTGCAATAGCCAGCCTTTGTGCAAACAGCTTGTTGCAAACCCTGGGTTTGGGGCTGCAAAAAGGGGGGGAAATCCTGTGCGGGCCCTGCTGCAATGATTGGTTGCAGCTATTATTTGGAGGGAAAAGCTGTCCGGGGATCTGAGTGCTGGAAGGAGCTAGAGGAGGAGTTCCCACCAATCAGGCAAGGGGAACAGGCACCTCTACCAGGACTCTCCAGCAGCATTTTATTGCAGCAGCTTTCCCCAGGAGGTGACAGCCAATCAGGGCCAAGGGGAAAAAAGGTATAAAGGAACACAGAGTACAGCAGAGGGTGTCTTCATGCTGGGACAAGAGCTGAAAGGAACAGAAGAGCTGAATCCTGAAGGAGCCGGACCAGAAGTTGACCAGGGGTCTTCGTGCTGGGACAAGAGCTGAAGGGAACAGAAGAGAGCTGGACCTGAGGGAGCTGGACCAGTAGCTGACCATTGGTCTTGTGGCTGAGTGATTTCTGAAGGAGACAATCGTTGAGGATTGTGGCTCTGAGGGAGACTTCACTAGCAACTGACCAGGCTGGATGATCGGTCAAGCAAGGACGGGCCGTGCCTTGTGATCATCTAGAGCCACGTTCTGGTACACTGGCTTGGCTTGGGCCGTGGCAGAGCAAGTCAGGGGGGGAGGAACGTGGAGAGGTTTGTCTTTAAAAAAAAAGAATTATTTTCCTTTAGGGAAAGGGGTAGCTCCTAACCTTAAGAGACTTACTGAGTTAAGCTAACAAATACCTAAACCTTATTTTCCTTTCTTGTATTGCTTGTGTATAATAATAAACTTGTTTTAGTTTACTGTTCAAACCGCTTGCTACCAGTGTTTTGTGTCCACACTGTAGTATTCACTCGGCCATTGCACGAACTCAGCATCCTAACAGGGCTAAGCTACTCCTAGAGAGGGCAGGCACTTACAGGAACGCTGGGGATCGTGACAACCCCCCACCCCCACGGCCCAGGGACGCACGGCGCGCACGCAGACCTACCTGGTCGGTGTCCAGGCTCGGAATGAGCGAGGACGCTGGGAGCGCGCACCATGTGGGCGCGCCGTGGCCCCCTATTGGACAAGCAGTTCCTGCGTGCCTGCGTGTGAATGGGTGTAGCGTCCTGAAGTTACTTAGCCCTCTTCTCAAATTCACTAGCATTCTTTGCCCATTTTTTCCAGAAAAAAATTGAGAGGGAAAGGGAAAAGGGAGGATATGAGAAGAAGTAGATCCAAAGCTCGAACCCTGGCAGTTAAGAAATGCTCCAGGCTTCCATTTTAGACATTGTCTAAGACCACGAAGAAGAGTCTCCCTCCTTCCAAATCCCGAGCAAATCTAACTGAAACAGGTTCAGTTTGAATTTTAACTTCTTTTCCTTGAACTGCAAGACGTTCGGTCTGATTTGAGCACTTCTGAACACCTTCAAAGCTCAATCAAACAGAACACTCCTTTATTTACTTTGAATTTCAACTTTGAATGCCCACAGGCAGGGGGCATTCAGTTCCAATTCAAACCTTTGGTGCACCTGTGTTTGATTTGAACCAACTGAAACCCAGACCAGTTAGCCGCATCTCTAGCTGTAACTCTGTGGAACCTGAGGCAAGAAGTTCATTCAATGCCCTTTGGGCAGCAAGCGACGTTCACTTCCTGGCAGGGCCTGGGAAACTTCCTTAAGGGTTCAGATTTTCTAAGGTCCTTCCAAATCTTCCTATGCTTGTCCTAGATCAGGAAAGCACCTGTTTAAGATTCATTCCAGATGGCTTTAGAAAAACAAAAAGGAAGGGAAAAAAACCTGTTTCCTCATGTGTCAGGCTTCCTGGAGAGAAGTGTCAGCTTTCAAACGTAAAATATCCTTGCCAAACGAAAGGATCTCCCAGCGGGAGACAGAATCTTGAAGGCTATGCCATGGCATCCATGGTTCTGGGGTGAACACATGGGCAGGATTCAGACGGTGAAAAGACTGGTCTCCAGACAGCAAGGCTGGCATGAGAGGCAAACAGGTAAAAATACACTGGGGCTGAAGTCCCTGCGGAAAACACACAGATAGCTAACCTAGTTTAGGAGGTTCGGAGAAGCATCAGAAAGCTCAGGGGGACAACAGGGGATGCATAGTAGGGAAAGGTGCAACTCAACCACCGATGCAAATTTGAAGGGAATTTATCAGGGGAAGAACAATGAAGCAACTTTTGCTGTGATTATACTAATTGGAACGGAAATAGTAACACCATTAGAGTTTGCAATGAAAATAACACCCACCCAGACAAACTTCCAAGGACGCATTTGCTCATGGTAAAATCAATGTGTTAAAAAATCACACACACACACATCTTTTTTTACTCTTTCATGGCTTTGAGGGAAGGCAACAACTATAAGGGTGCGTTCCCATAGGGACTAAAATCCAGATTGGATTCGGGCTCGGCATCCAGAGTTCCCATTAAATTGCCCAGTGGTCTGAATCCAGGAAGCCCCGTTCCCATGCCAGGTCTCTTTCCCCAGATTTTCTGCAGAAACCCCTGCCTTACCTGCCTAGGTGTGAATAGGGGAAGCATCCCCACCTGGTCTAGCCTTAGTTCACTACAGCCATTTGACTATATTGCGAAAAGGTCTCTGTAGTTCAGCCCAGTGGCAGTACAGACAGCCCTTCCACAAAGGTAGGTAGGTTGGTGGATGGATGGATGGACGGACGGACGGACGGACGGATTTTATTTACAGTCACAGACCAAAATCAGCTTCCGCAAAGGCGGCAAATAAAAGGCTCAGTTGGAAGTTTCCCTCTGAGCTTTCCAAAGTGGGTCCTCAGACATTTTTGGGAGTGATCCAACAGAGACCTCTCCTGGAAGGCTTGCTCTTGTCCCTCAGCCCTCACAACCCTCAACCACCACATGTGAGAGGTCCAGCAACCCCAGGAGGGGCACCCATTCACTGCTCCTACCTTTGCCGCGCCACATTTCCCCCCACTGAGGGACATTTCCATCTATGTCTCTTGCTAAAGTCTTTGCCGCCCACC
Source organism: Aspidoscelis tigris stejnegeri (assembly GCA_023333525.1). Classification (NCBI taxonomy): domain Eukaryota; kingdom Metazoa; phylum Chordata; class Lepidosauria; order Squamata; family Teiidae; genus Aspidoscelis; species Aspidoscelis tigris. The sequence goes on from JALMGA010000023.1 coordinate 4,435,905, forward strand.
CCCACTTCTTTCCCATGTCCCAAACCTTCTAAGAGCCCCTTTTCCGTCTTCTACTGCGCAAATGTCCCTGCAGGCCCTTCTCGAAGCCTCGACTCCTCCCACTGTTTCCTCTCTCCTTCCTTTGGAGCCTGACTTCCACTTGGTCTCCTGCTCAGCCCCCACAGACTTTCCTGCTTTATTCCTGATACGTAGCAAAGAGCCAGCGTTTCTTTCCTCTTCCATCCTCCAATGATTCCTTCCTTTGATGTCGGCATACTTACCCAAATCAGAACCAGCAAAAACTATAATTACCTGCCTGCACCTCAGAGCCATCCCTGGTCCTTTTGTTTACATATCAAACCATCTATTTGAAAATAGGAGGGGGAAAACAAGAAATAAAACACAGGGCATTCAGCCTGCCCCTCCCCAAACATGCTTGTATCCATTATTGAGTTGATGGCAAACAATCGCTTGTGACTTCCCTTAACACTCCCCTAAACAAATTTATGGAGACAGCCTGCGTACGTGCATGTCTGTCTTCTTCCAGCAGAGAAATCCCTCAGACATTTCCCTTGCAGTTCTTTGACCGGGATCCGACCGTATCATTCTGGGAGCCTCCCTCAGAGAAAATGACGTGAGGAGCACTAGACATTTGCAAATTTAAGGGCAAAATTCTGCACTGCTGTAATCGCAAAAAGCCGCTCAAGTTTCCCTAAGTTTCCCTCCTGGCCTCCAAGCCTTTGTTGACCATTTCTCAAGCCTCAAGAGTAAAAAGCAACTAATTTTCTGTCCCATAGCTCACAGTACACACCCTACACCAGCAGGGTGCTGGACTCTTAGCCTTGGGGCATAATGGCTGCCCAGCCACATGGTGCGCGCAGACAACAACCCTCCTCTTCCTGCCTACCACAGGATGTGACATCAGAAGGACTTATGACCTGCTCAGCTGATGTGGCTCAACCTATCCCGTCCCTGGATTGTGACCTTACATCATTTCCGCCACGCCTCCACCCCCTCATGTATTTAAGCCCGGGAAAATTAAAATCTGTCTCTTTCCAGCTCATCTTGTCTCCCGCCTAACTTCTTTCCCCTGTGCTCTCTGTCTTTAACTCACCATAGGAGTATGCCGGTGGCTTATAAGGGATTTACTTTCGCAACACCCGGTGATCGTACCAGTAGCTACTGGTACCAAGCATCGTTGCAGCCCTTGGGTTGTAACCAAGTATCGCTATGGTTCTCAGGACTGCAGCCGAGATGGAGGTAGTCACAAGCTGCCTCCCTTAGGTTTCCCAGAGCCAAGGATTCAGGTTGCAGAGCCGGACTGCAACACTGCACTGGCCAGTAATCTGGGCCAGCAAGTATGTAAGGAGCTGCCCTTCCACTCACTGGTGTAAGGATGCGGACCAATATTCACGACGTTCGGAGTTTGTAGGACTTTGGACATTCAAATTCGAACAGAATGTTTTGGTACTTTTGTACGAAGCTTCATTACAGATTCGGATGGGATTCGTAGTGGGGATTCCAATAGAATTCGTATTGAACATTTGTATCGAGTTCAAATCCTACTACAGTTGAAGCAGATCTATTCGACTGACTAGAAATTTTCTTGTATTCAAATGCAAAAAAAGATATGCAAAAAAGGGCATGAGGTCCCAGGGGTGTGGGTGTACAGGTGGGTTCTTAGGGGGCGTGCCCTCCCTTAGACTGCATCAGCATACAGGAGGGAGTCTCCTAATATGGTAGCCAGTCCAGTTTACTGGCCAATGCAGAATCACCCTAAGACATGCCCTGTAGATTCCAAGGCCGTGGTCACACCTTCATTTTAAACTTTCCTCATCCTTCTTCAGGTCTGACTACCCACACCGTTTTATTTCTATCCATTTTATTAGTGGACTTTACACCCTCGAGTTGAACCGTCCTCAACGGAAAGTCCACCAATAAAACAGCCAGGAATGAAAAGGTGTGAGCAGTCAAAACTGAAGAGGGACTGAAGAAGGTCAAAAGTGAAGGGCTGTGTTTTCACCTAAGTTTTAATCCAGCTTCAGTCCACTTTCAGAGTGAGAGAGCACAACAGCGAAGTGGCAAGCTGATTTCTGTCTCAGAAAATTAACTTTTGGGTGAAATAAAGTGAAAGAAAATGACTGTTCACTTTGCTGAGGTGTTCTTCTGCTCTGAAAGTGGACTGAAACAGGATTAAGATTAAAGTGTGAACTCAGTCAAGGTGTGACCACAGCCCTAACTCATCTTTCATCAAGCAGTTCTAGGACAGGCAACAAGCAAAAGAGGATAAAAAACAAAAGCCACAAAACACCAGATTAATAATAATAACTGTAAAAAGAACTAGGTAAACACAAAAGCGCACATCCAATAAAATAAATGAACAAAACAAAATAACTGTAATTGATGTTATATAAGAAACTTGTGGGATCTGGGAACTGAGACTACACGTCCACAGAAGAAGAAATAGCGTTGCATTCCTAAAACATTTTAAAAACCAAAATGTACCCAACAGAGTTTAAACTGCACTTTGTCGAAATATAAATGTCTTGTATGCAAACCTGATTATGTTATTCCATCCTGATTGTAATCAAATTAAAACCCTTGCAGAATAATAAGCATGTCTCTCTCTCTCTCTCTCTCTCTCACACACACACACACACACTTAGAAATTTGTCAGATGCATTGTGACCGTAAATGTAAATGTCTTCTCCAGTGGCATTCAGTTTTAATGAAACCCTAAGGGAGTAATGTCACAATATATTCCAATTCACATTAATCTCCCTCTCAAAATTTCTTGAGAAATTTTCAGTTTATAGTTCAGAAATATATTTATTATCTTGCAAGGGTTTTTGTTGAGTTACTGTGTGTGCACAATATGCACATTTAAACCATGTTTTATATATTTTGTTTTTGACAGTTTTAAAAGACTAGACAATATCTACACCTACAGGGGATATCTATTTTAATGTAGTGTATTTACTGATTAAGACCATTATAATTCAGTGGCGCAAACTCAGCCTGACCTAAAGAAGCATTTGCTCAGCATTCCACTTAGTCCAGGGTCCCACCTTCACTTTAAACCTTCTTCTGTCCCTCTCCAGGTCTGACTGCTTGAACATTTTCATTTCTATCTGTTTTATTGGTGGATTTTCCATTCAAGGAAGTCCAAGTGGAAGGTGGAAAGTCCACCAATAAAACAGATAGAAGTGAAAAGGTGTGAGCAGTCAGATCTGAAGATGGACTGAAGACGGTTTAGAGTGAAGGTGGGATCATGGCCTTGGAGACATCTTTCCTATCCAACCCAGAATAGGTAATAAGCAGGACAGGAATCGTGGCATAAACAAGATTACAAATCTTGGATACTTCAGAGCAAACCTCCCAACAGAGCTTTTGGCCACCCTGAGTCAATGGGTTCCTTCCAAGATATAGGCTAAGGTTTAATCCAGCTCCAGACCACCTTCAGAGCAAGAGAACACATCAGCAAAGTGACCAGTAATTTTCTTTCCGCACTATCTATCCCAAGGTGAATTTTCTGAGTCATTTATCACTGAAATAAACCAGCTTGTCTCTTTGCTGATATATTGTCTCACTCTGAATGTGAACTGAAGCTGGATTAAACCGTAAGTGTGACCCCAGTCTTAGTCTGAACACACCTAATGCCCCCGGTTTGCAAAAGGTAAGCAAAACCAGGTCTGGGAGGGGCTGAAGCTCAGTGGTGATGCATATAATCTGGAAACACATGAGTTGCTCGTTCGATCCCCAGTCTCTCCCCGGAAGTAGGCAATGGCAAATCGCTTCTGTGTTTCTGCCACGAAAATGGCATAGAGGCAGTTATGGAGGTGCCTATGCAGGTCGCCAGGAGTCAGACCCAACTCAGTGCCACCCAAGAACAAGAAGAAGGCCGTGTCCCCCTGCAAGGCGATCATAAATAAAGGCTTGATTTTCAGTTTATGGCCGTTCTCGCAGTTCCTGGTGGAGCGAAGGTGCGCAAAACCGCCCAAGCACCTATTGCCACTAAACCTCGTAGTGGCTTTCGGTGTTTTAATTTTTTTCCAGTTATTTTTATGAATGAAGCTTTAGTTTTACTTGTTTCTGTGCCTCCCACCCCTGAATGCAGCACAGGGGTGGGCTGACTTCAGTCTGGCTTCCAATGAGGAGAGAGGGGGCGGAGAGGAAGTGGTGCTGCTCCCCCATACCAGGGTTTGGTGCTTCATGGGGATGCCACCATCCACACCCAATCCATACCTGTCCGGCGTTGCTGGGAATGTCATGGGAACACCCGAAATGTGTTCCTGTGCCCGGCCCATGCATACCCAAACAGCACCCAAAGTGTGCCAAACTGCTTGCATCGGGACACAGGCAAAGTTTCTGGATGGGAGACCACAAGGAAATCATCTGCCCATCTCCTTACATCCAAAGACCAAAGAAAGGCAGGAGGTAAATACCCTGAAATAAATACCATTTTTGTAGCCTGGCCATGATAAACCTGAGTTAGAGGGAAAACGCTGTTGCCTTGTTATTAGGAGGTGTGGTATTTCCTCTGGACCATCCATCTTGACACAGCAAGCAAAGAAGAGGGGGAGAATCGCCTTCTTCGTCCACTCCAAATACAAGACAAAAACCTTGAATGGAAATCCCATCCTCTCCCCTCAACGACGAACTATTTTAATTCCCCTACGACGGCTCCGTTATCAGCATTCAGCTCCTGTTTGCTTTCAGATCCCGTAATCAACGTCTGCATGTGTATTCTGGCAAAATTAATCATAATTGCTGAAAGCAAGAGACACCACACTTGTAACTTTGGTCCTTTAATTAGGATTCCGTAATTGGATACAGCACTCCCTGTAAATCCAATTACTCAAGATTAGAAAAGAAGCAGCTGGCCGGACAGAAGCTGTCGAGGGACAGCTCAGTTGTCAGGATCTGAGGGTGCCAGGAATTCCCATCGGAAAATGAAAGCCAATGCTAGACCAGGGGAAAGTAGATGAGAAGCCATTCCCAGTTTGGATGCCCGGCAGTGGGACTGGTCTGAAGGACAGGAGTCTCTTCTGGGCTCAGTTCAAAGCTGTACTTACCCAGTTTGGTCTAGTGGTTAGGGAGCCGGACTCTTACCTGCGAATACCAGGTTGGATTCCACCCTCTTCCATGAAGCCAGCTGGGTGACCTTGGGCTAGTCACAGCTCTCTTCTGAGTCTTCACAGCCCCACCTACTTTACAGGGTGTCTGTTGTGGGGAGAAGAACAGAAGGTTTGTCTGCCACTTTGAGTGCCTGTAAATGGGTCAGAAAAGCGGGGTAGAAAAGCCAACTCTTCTTCTTCTTGACATAACATTCTTGGGAGAGGACACTCTAGGGCAGTGATGGCTAACCTTTTGAGCTTGGTGTGTCAAAATTCACAAGAAAACCTAGCTTAACTCGGGTGCTGTGTCACTTCCAGAAATATCCATAATTTTGTGATATTTGTAGCTCTAGTAAGAAAGTTATATTTTTGATATATGTATTTTATTAAAAGCAAAAATGAATAATGCTTTACATTTGCTAAATCTTCAATTGAAAGTTGGTATTTCATACACTTCAACAACAAGCAAGCACTACATGCCCAGGTGCCATGGTGACCAGGTGTGTCACCTAAAAGGGTTTGGCGTGTCACCTGTGACACGCGTGTCATAGGTTGGCCATCACCGCTCTAGGGAATTACCTAACTACCTAATTCGGTAGAATCCAAATTACGTCTATAAACTGATGGGGTCTGAGCTTTCTGCAACACACCAGGAAAGGGATTTCGGGGTTTTGGTGGACAGTTCAATGAAGGTGTCAACCCAGTGCGCAGCAGCAGCGAAAAAAGCAAATTCAATGCTGGGAATAATTAGGAAGGGAATAGAAAATAAGTCAGCAGGTGTCATTTTGCCCCTTTATAAATCTAGTGAGGCCACATTTGGAATATTGTGTACAATTCTGGTCACCACACCTCAAAAAAGATATTGTGGAACTGGAAAAGGTGCAGGGAAGGGCAACCAGAATGATTAAGGGTCTGGAACACCTCCCTTACGAAACCAGGCTGCAACATCTAGGCCTCTTCAGTCTGGAGAGACGGAGTTTAAGAGGGGACCTGATTGAAGTATATAAAATTATGCATGGTATAGAAAAGGTGGATAGAGAAAATTTATTTTCTCTACCGCACAACACTAGAACCAGGGGGCATTATATAAAGCTGATGGGTAGCAGAGTCAGGTCTGACAGGGGGAAGTATTTCTTAACCCAGAGGGTCATCCGCTTATGGAATGTGCTGCCGGAAGAGGTGGTGACAGCTACCAGTCTAGATGGCTTTAAGGTAGGGTTAGACAAATTTATGGATGACAGATGTACCAATGGTTACTAGAACGAATGCCTAGGTGCATCTTTCAGGCTGGGGGTGGGGTGAGGAACTGGGGCGCTTCTAAGGCCATCTGCTGGGACTCGAGAGCAGGAGGTTTGTCCTTGTCTCTGCTTGAGATGCCCATGAGCATTGGTGGGCCACTGCGTGAGACAGGATGCTGGACTAGATGGGCTGTGGCCTGATCCAGCAAGGCTTCTCTTATGTTCTTATGTTCTTATGTAGGTATTTCCTAGTTACCTATGATAGGAGAGTTCCTATTGCAATGCATGTGCTTTCACAAGAAGAAGCATTTGCCAGTTGCACTGGCAATGACCAAAGGGCTGGATTTGCAAGTGACATCAAATCTTACCTTTTCTGGGACTTTAATCATTCTGATCTTTTTTACATGGCTGAAGGGAATGGGGATCTGTACAAACATTTTGTGAGTGTTTGGTTCAAATTGAACCAAGCAGGCTGAGTTAGTTCAATTTTGAATTTTTTTCCCCCTCAAACTGTAGTGTGTTCGGTTTGAGTCACACCTCTTCACACCCCTTTGAACCATGATCAAACTGGGTGCGTGCTCTGGGTTTGTTAGTATAACCCTTGGTTAAAACCTGATGTTTTCAAACACCCCTGTTCAACTTGAGCCAGTTTGAACCCGAACCAGTTCAGCACGAGTCTAGAAGGAACAGATTAATGCCCCCCAAAATGGTGTACATTTCTTTGACCGATGTGCCAAGAGAGACAGGTCCATTGACGGCTAGCTTCCTACACCTGATCCCTTCAAGGCTCGCTCTGCATCTGTCAGGACCTTTGTCTCTCTCATTTGAAGTGCTCCAAATACCGAATTCCATATCACACAGCAACAGTTTCTCCCTTAGGGCTACAGAAATTAAACTGTTGGTTTAACTCAGCCCTGCTCTGTTTTTTAAACTTGCATACACACACACACACACACACACACACACACGAGGAATGAACAATCTTTTTTTTTAATATCCGAAGATAAAAACGGTAATTGTTTTAAATGAGCGCAAGGTAATTTGGAGCACGTTATATGGGGTTTAGGACTATAAAGCCCTTCTCCCGCTGAAATTATCTGGCAACATGTTCCAAAGCCTAGTCTGGGGGGGAGGATGGAGAGAGCGTTTGCTTTCATTTAAGGTTACATTGGAAAGCACAAAATGCCTGCGTGGTTAATTTATAGCATCCAGAGGGTTTATTTTCTTCCTTCTAAATTACTTGCCACTAATTTAGAAAAAGAGTGAAGGGGGGGGGAGAGAAAACTGGATGTGCAAATGCCACCCTCGAAGGCAGGTGCGATGAAATTTAACTCCTCTGATGTGATGGTTTCCAGGAGGCTGTTTTCACCCCAAAATGAAATGGGGGGGGGAATGTTCTGGGTAGGGGGCACCTGGTTGTCTGACTGCCGGGATATTTGATTATTGGTGCAGCTTTCCATTCCATTCCATTCCATTAGAACAGCCAAAAAGCAACAATCACTTTTCCCCCAGAAGTCAGGGGCTGTGGTCAGACCCAGGGTTAATCCAGCTTTAGCCCACCTTCAGAGTGAGTCAACACACCAGCAAAGTGACCAGTAATTTTCTTTCCAGGTTATCTATCTCAAAGCTGAATTTTCTGAGTTATTTAACACTGAAAGAAATGAGCTTGTCACTTTGCTGATGTGTTCTCTCACTCTGAAGGTGGTCTGAAGCTGGATTAAACCTTGGGAGTTTTTCCACTGACCTCCCTTAATCCGGATCTAAGATGATCCGTATCTAAGGAATGGGTCCTTCAACTAATGCAGATCTAGTAGATCCAGATTAAGGGAACTACCCAATGCGTTTCATGGGTGGTCTAGCACTCAATAGTAATGGGTGCTAGCTTGCTTGCAATGGAAATGCCAGAGCACCCATGTGTCTAATCTGGATTGACCCACATGGGGCTCACCTGTCACCCCAGGTTTTTGGGGGGACAGGGGGTGCAATCTCTGGAGACGCTCCAGAGATTCTTTGAAGATTCTTTGGAGCAGCTCCAGAGAATCTCCAGAGCGATCTGCCACAAACTTCGAAGACTCTCCAGAGCCTTTGACAAAGGTCCATAGGATTGGCATTGCTCTCGCATGGGGTCCTCTTTAGAACCTGTGCTATTCTTTGGAGCTGGCTTCAGAGATTATGCACACACTTCGAAGCTTTAGGTTTTGGGGCACCCCCTCCCCCCAGGGTGTGCCCCCCAAACCCCACCTAAACCCCACTGCCCGATTGTGGTGGAAACAGGCTCCGTATAATCTGGATTTGATGTCTGAAGACCCCATTGTAGACCCCTTTAATGGGGTCCACAGGAAATCCGGATTATAGGTCCTGAAGGACCCATATGATCCAGATTTGCCTAGAACAGGTGGAAACAAATGTGGCTTTAATGGGGTCTGTAGTGGAAATGGGGTCTTCCTGCTCTGAGCCTAATGGGTCCTTCATGTGCCCCAAATGGGTACTTAGTGCTAGTGGAAAACACCCCTTAAGTGTGACCACAGCTAGGGTGGAGGCACTCTAGTGAGGCTTATATCTTAAGAATTGAGCTTGCAGGATCAGACCAAAAGAACTAGGAAAGCTCCACTGCAAAGGTACCAAGGTGCCACCCTCACTGAGGTCAAAAGGGCAGTGACACACAGCAGAGCCTCTTCTGCAGTGGCCCGAAGACTCTAGGAAAATGCTGGGGATGGAACACGCAGCCTTCTGTCTTCTGAACAGCTGCTCTACCACCCAGCAGCACCTGATGCAGGGCTGGACCAGAAATGTCCATGCCTGCGGCCACTTCCAGAGTGCTATTAAACTGTGCCAGGCAGAAACCTTGAAGCTGTGGGATTTTTATTCTGCAGTTTTGAGGTTTTCGAGGCTGAGAGGTGCCAGCACTGTAAACAGCAGCCTTCCCACTTCTGGTGGGGAGATCCTATAGACTCCCACTCTTTGGAGGTCCCTTTTGCCATCTGCCCAGATGCAAATATGCTTCCCTTGTGAAAAACGCTGTATCTGCAGGCTCTACCCCAAGGAGGTTTGAGGCTTTGCCAGAGAAAGGAGTGTAGGAACAAACATGGGCAAACAGGAGTTCCTGGCTACTCCATCCATCCATCCATCCATCCATCCATCCATCCATCCATCCATCCATCCATCCACCCATCCATCCACCCATCCACCCATCCATCCATCCATCCACCCATCCATCCACCCATCCATCCATCCACCCATCCATCCATCCACCCATCCATCCATCCACCCATCCACCCATCCATCCATCCACCCATCCACCCATCCACCCATCCACCCACCCATCCATCCACCCATCCATCCATCCATCCATCCATCCATCCATCCATCCATCCACCCACCCACCCACCCATCCATCCATCCATCCATCCATCCATCCATCCATCCATCCATCCATCCATCCATCCATGCTTCGCCTACCTCTGGTTGAGTGATTAACCCCCCTCAAATTACATTTTCCTGGGGAGGGGCTGTTGCTCAGTGACAGGGCAAAGTACCTGAAAGCAGGGTGTTGCCAGTTCGATCCCCAGCTCCTTCCTGGAAGTAGGCAATGGCAAACCACTTCTGTATCTCTGCCAAGAAAACTGCAGGAAGATGCCCACAGAGCCTGGGAGTGGTTGTGGCTCAGTAGTAGAGCAAACAGCCTGGAAAGCAGAGGGTCGCTGGTTCAATGCCCAGCTCGTACCCAGAAATAGGCAATGCCAAACCACTTCTGCATCTCTGCCACGAAAACTGCATAGAGGAGCCCACAGAGGCAGGCATGAAGCCAGTCAGGAGTCAGCCCCAATTCGGTGGTGGGACCCAGCAACATATTCCTGGGGAGGGAAGCCTTCCCCAGCACTGCTGTCTTTCCCGCCTCTCTCTCCCTTTCCGGCCTACAGTTAGCCTTTCGGTAGGAGCTGTCCTTTCCCCCTAACCATTTCCTCCTCTCCCACACACACCTTCCAAGGAGCTGACGGTCTGCAGCTATGTTCTCCTGCAGATAATGATTTTGACATTTAAATTTTAAAGAGAGGAAGAGATGCCGGGGTGAGCAGAATTTGTTTCATGTTTCCGTGATGAGATGTGACTACCATTTGCTCCCACTGGAAGGCGGTTGTGTGCGGGGGGGGGGGGGGGGAGAGACTGAAAAATAACAAGGATATGTTCATGCCGTGGCCTGCCCCCAACCCCCCTCCCCCTGCCTGGAGTGCAGAGTCAAGGTGGTCAACCATTGGGAGCCCAAGAAGACCCAGAAAGCTGCAGGTAAGCTTAGCTCAGCTCAGGTATGCAGGGCCCAGGGTCTTCGGGGAGAGCCCACTTTCTCTGAAATTGTAAATGTGTGCTTGCGTGTGCCACTAAAGTCTCCTCTGGGCCCTGAAGTCCCTACCTATTGGTGAAACTACCCTTGGGCCATAGAGTGGTAAGGCAAACTGCCTGGAAAGCAGAAGGTTTGCTGGTTCAATCCCCAGCCTCTCCGCAGAAGTAGGAAATGGCAAACCACTTCTGTATCTCTGCCAAGAAAGCTGCATACAGATGGCCATGGAGTCTGTGAGGGGCTGTAGATCAGTCATAAAGCAAACTGCCCAGAAACCAGAGGATTGTCGGTTTGATCCACAGCCTCTCCCCATAAGTAGGCAATTGCAAACCACTTCTGTATCTCTCTGCCAAGAAAGCTTCATACATGTGGCCATGGAGTCTGTAAGGGGCTGTAGATCAGTCATAAAGCAAACTGCCCATCTAGCTTACCTTTTAGGGTTGTTGTGGCACAGAGGAGGAAGAGGAAGAAGAAGAGGAAGCATTCTACCTTCAGCTCTTTAGAAGAAAGGTAGGATACATCAACATGACTGCCCAGGGTGTCCGCAAACAAAGCATATCAAGGCCATGACCAGTACATCTGAGCCAGGTGATTTAGGAGGCCACTCAAACACACCTCTCCAACCTTCCTGCCAACTGAAGCAGTAATAGGCAGTGTGTGATATTGATTTAATGGCAGCTATTACCTCCTGGAATTGATCTGATGTTTTCATTAGGCTAAACAAAACAAAATCAAGGGGGGGGGGGGTTAACACAGGATCCTTTGCTATGAGCTTACCAAAGGCAGCAGCCAGAGTTGCCCAAAATCTTCTTCAGCATTGTACAGTGACTCACCTGGGTATGCCCAAGGTCCCAAAATGGGATCAAGGCTGAGAACAGGGCAAGGGCCCAAGTTCGTCTGAAAATCTTCACAAGCAAGAGAAAGGGGACAAGTCCTCTGATGAAGACCAATGATCTCCATTTACTTCGGGGTGGATTCGGGCCATTCCTAATACGGATTCTAGTTTGAATTAACACATCCCCATGCGATTGAGGACAGCGTGGGTTCAAGTCGAATGTAACTGTCCCCGTGCAGACTGCGGTAAACCCCGGCATCAGGAAACCGCATCTTTTTCTCTCCACACCCTCTTCCCTGATAGGAAGCCTGGTTGACGTCACCATACCCCATCCCACCCACTGCAGCGATGAGAGGGGAAACACCTCCAGGTTGCACCTCCACGAACACAACACACAGCAAAGATAAACAATGGAAGTAAGGACTATTACTAATAGTATGGAAAAGCAGCTCATTGCTTGAATCCGCCGCAGTTTAGCGGAGGTGCGCCCCTTCGCATGACAGCGTGCACACCCACTCACAACAGGCTCGAGGAATTCTGTGCTTCTCATGTCTTCTCATGTTGCATCTGGGACAGGGAAGCTATGGGCACATCGCCCATTAAGGCAGCACTCGTGCACAAAATCAAGCCATTACCCACACATAGCTTGCCGATCAGGCAATCAGGAAAGGGGGGTTGTATTAATTGTAACTGGAAAGACATTCGTAGGGCAAGTGAGAGCCATCTGACCCCCTCATCATTTCTCTTTCATCATAATTTATTTAAAGAAATCCCCAAACAGTTGTGATCACAGCGCGCAGGACAGGAACAGCGAGCTAATGATGCGAGCGCCAATCTCCTCACCCAATAACCCGGGAGTGTCCCCATGCCTCCAAGATAATCCGTGCTTGCCTCCCAATTTGCAGCAAAAACAGTTTGCAAGGGTGGTTTTTTTTACCGCGGATTTGAGCCTTTGCATGGGGATGCTCCAAGCAGAACTCAGGTTCGCTTCGGAGTATATGTTGCATGGGGACAAATCCAAGGAGTTTGCACAAGTCGCTCCGATGGCAATCATGTCCCTTTAGAGTTGAAACCTATCCTGTGCTTTCTGATCCTTCCAGCTCAGAGGACCCAAGACTGAAGGAAACCCCATTAGCCCATAAGTCAAACCGCAAACTTTGTTCTCCAAAGGACAGGGGGAACAATGCAAGAATTCAGTCCAGCAGCCTTCAAGTGTTAGAGCACCAACAACTTCAATTAATATGTATCATTTGCCCCCTTTTTGCAGTGCCCATCAGAAGTAGACTAAAGATGTCCATTTGTTTATATCATAGAATCATAGAATCATAGAATGGTAGAGTTGGAGGGGACCTCCTGGGTCATCGAGTCCAACCCCCTGCTCAAGGCAGGATCTCCTAAACCATCTCAGACAGATGGCCGTCCAGTCTCTGCTTGAAGACCTCCATCGAAGGGGAACCAACCACCTCCCGTGGCAGCCTGTTCCACTGGTTGATCACTCTTACTGTTAGAAATTTTTTCCTAACATCTAAACTAAATCTTTTCCCCTGCAGTTTCACCCCATTGTTTCTAGTCCTTCCTTGAGAGAGTGAGAACAGGGCTGATATGTTTACTTAAGACATTATTATCCCATCCCTTAATCTTTAATGGCTGTCAGAGCGGCTTACAAACTGTTAATAGACACTTCCCAGACCACAGGCTTACCATGAAGGGTCTAGGAATGTTTAGCCTACAGAAGAGAAGACTGAGAGGAGACATGATCATGGTCTTCAAGTATCTGAAGGGCTGTCACAATGCAGAGGAAGCCATCCCTATTCTCACCTGCACAAGATGGGAGGACTAGAAACAACGGGATGAAACTTCAAGGGAGTCCATACAGATTAGATATTAGGGAAAACTTCCTGACAGTGAGGGCGATCATTTCCTGGAATAGGTTGCCATGGGAGTTCGTGGGTTCTCCTTCGCTGGAGGTCTTCAAGCAGAGGCTGGACCTACATCCTGCATAGGGCAGGGCGTTGGACTAGATAACCCTAGAGGTCCCTTCCAACTTTATGATTCTATGAAAGCAGACACAACACATGAGGAGAAAGGAATAAAGAGGAAAGGGGGGGGCAGTTGGGAGCAAGATGGCAGAACAACCCAGCCTGTGGTCTCTTCTCCCCTCAGACAAGATGGTTCAGAACTTTCTAGTGGTGGCTGGAGGAGGGAGGGGGCACTGCTGGGAGCAAGAAAGAATACAGAGCAGCCCAACCTGCTGTCCCTTCTCTGCTTCCCTCAGGCAAGATGATTCACAGCTTTCTGGTGGCAGCTGGAGGAAGGAGGAACAGCTCTGGGAGCAAGATGGCAGAGCAGCCCAGCCTGTGTTGTCTCTTCTCCCCTCAGGCAAGACAGTCCAGAGCTTTCTGGTGGCAGTCGGAAGAGGCCCTGCTGGATCAGACCAGAAAGCCCATCACCAGTAACACAGCGAAGCCCAGGAGCAGAACAGGATCCCATCAACTTGCCCTATCACAGTCTCCCAGCAACCGGCCTTGAGTGGGAAAAGAATATGAAAATATAATACATGTCCTCCTGAGTTGCTCCAGTGTTATATCTAATACAGCAGCCCATTCTCGCAGTAGGTCCTGTCTTCCCAGGGCATTACGTGAGGGCAACTAAGAGCCAGTTTGGTCTAGTGCTTAGGGAGCTGGACTCTTATCTGGGAATACTGGGTTCAATTCCGCCCTCTCCCATGAAGCCAGCTGGGTGACCTTGGGCTAGTCACAGCTCTTTTTTGAGCTCTCACAGCCCCACCTACCTCGCAGGGTGTTCTGTTGTGGGGAGAAGAACAGAAGCTTTGTCAGCCACTTTGAGTCCCCTTAAATGGGTGAGAAAAGTGGGGTAGAAAAGCCAACTTTTCTTCTTCTTCTTCTTCCTCAAACATCCCATGCTTGCTTCTCACCTGACAGCTTCACATGCCTTCCTGAGGCAATAGGGCGCCCTGACAGGAGAGCATGGGATCCCACATTCGCATCCATGTGGCCCCTCATTATGACTCACAGCCACCTCTCACTGCAGACATCTGCCCTGCACAGCCGATAGATGCACAAGGCTTCAAAGCAGCCATAAAGCACTGCCCTCAGCTGCCCCAGTGCCAACCCACGCCATGCCAGTCTAACCAGTTTCCAGAGCTAGCTCCTCCGTAGAGGTAGCTCCCTCAAAGTTATCTGTAAACACAGCCAATGAGAGAAGGAAGGAAGGAACACCATTTCCCTCCAGAAGTGAACAAAGCTGCCCTTTTAATCAGTGTTCATTTCATCATGAAAAGAACATCACTGTCAAACTGGCTTTAATGGGCTTATCCATTTGCACACTTAGACCCATGTCCCCTGCTCATTAAAAGTCCATTCACAGCAGGATGCTGTTTTGTGAAGTTCATTGCCGTAACAGCTTTCCATTCTTTTTTTCCCTCCTTTGCTTCAATACAGAACGAACATTGCTCACAGCCAGATGTACCCTCTCGCCTTTCCACCTCTCTTTTGTTTCACCCAAAGGTTGATAGGCGAAGAGGTGTTCCTATAACAACAGATGCTCGCAGATGGATATGTGTCAGTTGATCGGAATTGCAATTGTTACGCCTGATATCCCTGGATGAGTCAGACGGTGGTCACAGAATGTCCGCTAAGGCCGCGTTCCCAGTAGGGTTTTATTGCGCATTGAAAACAGTTTGAAAATTCTGTGTCCGCATTAGAAATTGGCTTCCCGCACTTTCAGAGGAGTAAATCGTAAAAAAAAAAAAAAACAACACACATTAAAAAAACACTTGTTTAAACAACTCTCGCTCCCATTTTTGTTGCTAAAATGCTTTATTATTCCTTTGGGAATGGTATTTTATTTTTTCCTTTATTTTTCCTTTGCTCCCTAGCTTGCCCGGCTGCCTTTTTGGGCTGCGTTTCCCCTGCTCGCTCACCCGCCCGGCTGCCCACCCTTTCAGGCGCTGCCACCGCCGCTGCCTGAAGCATGGGGAGGAGGAATGCCAGGCAGTGAGAGAGAGAGCCCTACCCGCCCGCTCTTTTGGCCATGACTAGCCCAAGGTCACCCAGGTGGCTTCATGGAGGAGTGTGGAATCAAACCCGGTATTCCCTAACCACTAGACCAAACTGGCTCACAGAGAGCAAAGGAAGTGAAGTTAGAGCCAGATATCCAGCAGTAGGTGTATTCCAACAGAGAAAGCAAGGAAGAAGAACCCGGTTCCCACCAAGGGTCAGATGCACATTTTAGCATCTTAGATACTTTGAGGCTTTCTGAAGAAGATCTTGTCCCGTTGGGGTGCTCAAAAGATATGCAGCAAGCACCCCATTATGGGTCAGATATGAAATAGTGCAAGAAGAGAATACACAACAGGCTTTGGGTTCAAGAGGCTGGAAATGGAGAAAAGGTCATGTAGGCAACAGGAGGGCTCTGGGGTAAAAGGTCAGGCTTCAATGCTGCCTCCACGCCTAAATTTTAATCCAGATTCGGTCTGCTTTCAGTGGGAGAGAGCCCATCAGCAAATCGACTAGCCATTTTCTTTCCACTTCATCTAAGTCAAAGGAATACCTTCTCCCATATCAACCTGCCTGTGCCTTAAGATCTGGAGGGGAGGCCCTCTTGGTTGTCCCTCCACCTTCAGTAGTAGAAGGGGTGGGCACCTAGGAGAGGGCCTTCTCAGTGATGGCCCCTAGACTATGGAGTAGTCTCCCCTTTGAGGTGTGCCAGGCCCCTTCACTGTATATGTTTAAGAGGGCAGCAAAGACACACCTCTTTGCCCTGGCCTTTCGCTAAATGGGAATGTGATTGTTTTAATATATGCTGTTGTTTTAATATATGTCTGATTTTAAATGTTGTTACCCACCCTCAGGCCTTTGTGTATAGGGCAGGAAAGAAAGAAAGAAAGAAAGAAAGAAAGAAAGAAAGAAAGAAAGAAAGAAAGAAAGAAAGAAAGAAAGAAAGAAAGAAAGAAAGAAAGAAAGAAAGAAAGAAAGAAAGAAAGAAAGAAAGAAAGGTGAAATTTCTGAGTTATATGATTCCGAAATAACACAGCCTGACACTTTGGCTAATGGGTTTTCTCTCTCTGAAAGTGGACAGAATCTGGATTAAAGCTTAGGTGTGAATTCAGTCCAAATTGCGGCAGCCCTCTCCCAGGGGAATGGGCGGTGTGGTGAATATTCCTCTGCCAATCCTTCCCAAACCCCTGGAGGCCCGGATTCCGTTTTCTGCCTCCAAAAAGGAGAGGCGACATGCAGCCCCTCTGCTATTGACATTTAGCTAACCTGCTCTATTCCCATCTCATTAACCCACCAGACCCTCACCCAGGCATTGATTGGATTTCAATGGCAGTAACTGCCTGCTATTCAGGAGTTATCAAGGGCGCTGATTAAAGGTTCCTCGTGAGACTGTGCAGAGCAGACGCTGAAGAGTCCCCATTCCTTGGCTGGTGAGATTCATGGCTTCAGCAAGGGGGCCCGAAAGTGATGCTCTGGTGGGTGGGTAGGTGGGTGAGGAGCCTGGCATGCAAAGGGCTGCAACAGGGAGGGAGCCGCATGAAGTGAGCAGCCCACTGCTATTAGCATCTCATTAGCATTCATCCCTTAATTTGCACTCATTTCAGCTTTCTCACTTGTGTGCATTTACACCACATATACAGTTTTCAGCCTTTGGCGCGCACGCTGAAATATGAAATACACATTTTGAGTAAATATATATATATTTATGAGCAGGTATATATATATATATATGCCCATATTTGACATACAAATAGGCACAATGGAGAGTTGTGCTGGAACACAAAATACAAAATCAAGCTTAGTCTGCCGCCAGAAAAGATCAAAATACGCATCAAATGGGCGCCTCTTCCAGCCCCACCATTCAAAGGTGTTTTTGTTTCTTAAAACTTCTCCTGTTTATGCCGCCCATGGAGGCTTGTCAATGATAAATGAAGCCAGCTTGGAAGATCTCCCCCACCCCAACACGTGTTTTACTTATCAGATTAGAAAACAATAGCTTTCCTGACCCAGACTGGACTGTTGTAATACATGGGGCTGCCCTTGAAGATAGCTTGGAAGCTGCAGCTGTCAAGTACGCAGCAATGAGACTACGGAGTGATACTGCTGGCTAGAGGCACTTCACAGGGCGCTTTCCCATAGGGGGTAAAATCCAGAGTGGATTCGGCACTGAGGGTTTCCATTAAAACCCCCAGTAATCCCAATGCATTCTGGATTTTAGCCCTCTGTCTCCATGCCCGTTCTCTTTCCCCAAATTTTCCAGGGGAAATCTGGGGAAAGAAAGCCCCTGCTTCAACAGGGGTTTTCTGGCTAACTCGGATTAAAGCCAAGTGAAGGAGGACAGCCAGCACCCAGGTAAGTGAGTGAGGGGGTGCAGCCCAGCCGCCGGCTGTCCTCCTTCGCTCAGCTTTAAACCGAGCCAGCCTTTTCTTTCCCCCTGTTGAAACAGGGGGAGGGAAAAGGAAGGAAGGCAGCCACGGAGGAGGCTGGCAGCAGGGTGGCTCACCACACTGCACCATTCGCAGACGTGCTTGTGCGCACCAGCGGGTTCTGGGTCTCCTTATAATGCACCCACTGTCATGCAGGCAACTGGGTGAGAGGAGACATGAAAGCAGCCTTCAGGTATCTGAAGGGCCATCTCTATCCTCACTTGCACAAGATGGGAGGACTAGGAACAGAGGGATGAAACTTCAAGGGAGTCAATACAGATTAGACATTAGGAAAAACTTCCTGACAGTGAGGGTGATCAGTCAGTGGAATAGGCTGCCACGGGAGGTAGTGGGTTCTCCTTCACTGGAGGTCTTCAGGCAGAGGCTGGACCTACATCTGCCTGGGATGGTTTAGGAGATCCTGAACTGAGCAGGGGGTTGGACTCGATGACCCTGGAGGTCCCTTCCAAATCTCTGATTCTATGGTTCCCTGCTCTTTCCCTGAAGAAAGAGGGAGAAGCCAGGGATCAAACCCAGCAGCCCTCTGCTTTCCAGGCCATTTGCTTAACCACTTATGGCCACTCACAGAACCTGAGCATGCTCTGCTCCAAATAGGCATGAGATGGGTGTGGACGGGTGCCAAATGACAAAGGCTGGGTGCCTCCCCTGACTTGTGGCCAGCACAAACATCTCTAGGGCCAGCAGAGGAATTGGCCACTCAGTCACTGGCTCTATTCAGCCCCACCCACCCACCAGCTCCAGAGGAGCAAAGAATGGCACTGGGGAGGATGAGTAGGAGCAGGAGCAGGGCCATAAAAGTTATGCAGGCAGACATGCAAAGCCCTGGAAGGATGGGATTCCCTTGAAAGGCCTTTTATTGCCTCATTATGCCACATCTGATTCTGTTTCTGATTAGTTTCAGCCCTGTGTACATTTAGGACGCTCTATTTTTGGACTCCTGACTTTAATTCCCAGTGACATCCCAGGAGAAAGGGCGCTGCTTTATTTCAGAAAGAGGTGTCTTTCTGATCACATTCATAAATCCTTCCTTCCTTCCTTCCTTCCTTCCTTCCTTCCTTCCTTCCTTCCTTCCTTCCTTCCTTCCTTCCTTCCTTCCTTCCTTCATCTGTTTATTTATTTGCCACTTTGGCTCCATGTTGGATCCTGAAACATGGAAGGGTACGGAGACAGGGCAAACAGTTGTGCACACGCTGTTCGCTGCATTTGCAGGGGTTGCCCATGAAGATCACAGTAACAGGTTATCTGATGAGAGATCCAGCCCAAACCACATCCACACCACCAGCAGCTGCAGCTAATGGGTGTTTGCTCAGTTGCAACATCTGCAAAGCCTCTCCTAGATGTAAGGAGAAGCCACTGACCATCTCACTATTTGCAGGGAAAGGGAAACATCCACCGCACTATGAGTGTGTGTGAAGAAAAGTAATGTGTTAGGTTTGCTGTCAAGCATGAAAGGTTTGCCTGAATTTTTGAACACAAACTGAACGTTGCACATCTGTGTTCTTCGCATATTGGACACACTTAAGCTTTAATCCTGCTTCACTCCATTTTCAGAGTGAGAGAACACATCAGCAAAGTGGCAAACTGTTTCTTTCAGTGGTAAATAACTCAGAAAATTCACCTTTGGGATAGATAACGTGGAAAGAAAATTACTGGCCACTTTGCTGATGTGTTCTTCCATTCTGAAAGTGGACTGAAGCTGGAATATCCTTGTGGATCAGATAACGACTGGCAACTTGCAAAGCTATTCCTCTGTACTCTACCTTGGTCAGTCCTCATCTAGAGTCCTGTGTCCAGTTCTGGGCACACCAATTCAAAAGAGACATTGAGGGTGCATCCCTCGCTTAGCTTTTTTTAGTCCTGGTTTAGTCCTGTTTCGACTATTCTTGGGAACTACTTTTAATCCGTATAGAGTGATTAGCAATTAATCTGAATATAGTCATTCTCCCTCAGAACAGGACTTTTAACACACACATCCAGTGCAAACTCTGCCTGCAATCAAAGCAGCAAAACTTCCCTCTTCACTCACTCACTTGAACTGAAGCCAGAGAGCTTAAATTAAAAGCTGTCACTTTTTTTAAAAAAAATCTAAACCCAATTACTTTCTCCTTTTCATGCCTCACACTTTCGACACTACCGGGAACTGTGTGCTCAAGCAGATCAGCAAAGGAGCAAGCACAGCATGATCGGAGGTGAGCTGCTTTTTGCAAAGCCTTTTGCTTATATAATGTATCTTTCTGATAACAATCATCAGAAAAGATACAAATGTTTCTGGCAAAAAGGTTTTAAAGGCAAAACTGCATCAAGCAGCTCTCCTCCCTTTTTGCCTTTTTCGATCACAGCTCTAGCATTGCGAGCATGGAAAGGGAGGGGGGAGCTTTGCATCTGTGAAATCCCACCCATAGCTGGTGGCCATTGGCCAGAAGACTTGACCTCCACCCCAAATAGCCTGGTAGCATCCCCATTTGGGGGGGGGAGGGACTCGGTTCCCAAAAGGGGACTGAGTCCTGTTTTCATCAGTACTTTTTTCCCTCTGGATTTCTGCAGGATAGTCCTCATAAAATCTGAGAATAAGAAATTGAATGGGGACACTGGATGCCAAATTTGAATTAATTACATAAGTAAATGGGGATGCTGGATCCCAAAGTCGGATTCAATTTGGATTTAAATGCCTATGGGGACACGCCCTGAGAAACTAGAGCAAGTCGAAAGGAGGGCTACCAAAATGATTAGTGGACTGGAAACTATTATCCTATGAGGAAATGTCAAAGGATCTAGGAATGTTTAGCCTACAGGAGAGAAGACTTGAGAGGAGACATGATAGCAGTCTTCAAATATCTGAAGGGCTCTCACAGCGATGGCGATCAGTCAGCGGAATAGGTTGCCACAGGCAGTAATGAGTTCTCCTTCACTGGAGGTCTTCAAGCAGAGGTTGGACCTACATCTGTCTGGGATGGTTTAGGGAATCCTACACTGAGCAGGGGGTTGGACTCGACGACCCTGGAGGTCCCTTCCAGCTCTATGATCCTATGATTAGTTTCTTTTTGTGCATCCTCAGTACCATAAGAGCTAAAATTCAAACCAAGTTAATGTCCCATCTCAGTCCATCTTCAGCCCCTGGAGGCTGCCTCATGCTCTATCAAATTATAGGCTCCATATCATGAAAATACTTGACATGTCATGGACTTCTGGCTGAAAAAGTGTTCATCCCCATCCTCTTGTATTTCTTAAGGAAAGAGCCCAATGATAGATTGAGGGATCTCGGTTCCACTGAATCATCTGGCCACCAAGCTGTGGCCTGTCACCAGCTGAGGGAGAAAGTTGCTCCACCTGTCCAACAGTCAAGAAAGAAGGGCTTGCTTGCTATCTTGAGCCTGATCCAGCTGGATTCCCCCAGGCTCTGAGCCATCCAGCACCAGCTACCAGGGGAAAGGATTCCAGACAGACAGGCATCATTTTGAGCCTGCACCATCTGGGCCTCCCTGATGGCCTCAGGAACCATCTGGCACGGACTGTCGAAAAGAGAAAGATTCCTCAGTCAGCAACCATGCCACCAGGCTGTGGGAAAGGAAGCTGTGTAGGACCTTCTGGGTGCGTTTGCATCTGCAACATTTTCCACCTGCATTCACTTTCCCTCAGCTTGGAAAGGTCATCTTTTTAAGGTTCAGGACCTTATAGCTCCAGAGGCATCGTTTTCCAAGCCAAGGTTGAGTAGGAGGCTGCATAGGTTTCCTGCCAAGCGGTCAAACAGTGAGTACCGCCCATAGTTAAGGAAGATGTTGCCTAGCTTGGATGCAAATATAGGCTGCAACATGGCAAAATAAGATAGCTTCTCAGTTGATAACTGTTTGTAAGGCATTTTTTTGTGCATCTGGGAATGGGGCATTTTTTCTTAAAGGGACAGCTGAAAAAAGTCCTATCTGATTGGGCCCAGTTCACAGGGGAAGCTGTTTACATGACTGTTTCCCACCCAGCTCAACTGCTGACTGGAGTCTCTGGCCAGACTCACATCACTGCAGTCCTAAAGGATCTGCACTGGTTACCTATTTGCTACTGAGCCCAATTCAAGGTGTTGACACTAACATATAAAGCCCTAAATGGCTTGGGCCCTGGGCATCTGAAAAAGCACCTTCTCCCATATGGACCTGCCTGGACAGAGCCTTCTTGTAGTTCCTACCTTTTCAGCAGTCCTAGGCATAGGGACTTGCAGGAAGGCCTTTTCTGTGGTGGCCCCTAGATTCTGGAGCAGCCTCCCTCTTGATGCTCACCAGGCACCTTAACTGTATAGTTTTCAGCAACTGGTAAAATCATGTATTTTTACCCAGGCTTTTGCTTCTTAAACAGCTTCCCAAGGGTGCTATCCTGTTGGGGAGGGACGGAGGGAGGGGTATGTTTTAATCTCATGGTAACCCACCCCGGGACTATATGTTTTATAAATAAGTGCAGTTCTCTGAGCACAGAGGCTGATCTTTTTCAACCTCCGTGGCCACTAGTGGTGGGCACAGATGCAATTTTCAGGATTCGATTCAAACTGAATATCCGAAAATTCAATCTGACTCAAATCTTTAAAATCCGAATTTACCCAAATTCAATTCAAACTGAGCGAATTTGAATCCATTTGTTCTAAGTTTTGATTCAAATTTGCACTCACAAATGTCAACAATGTTCACATGTCCCTATACGCATTGTTACGCATCTGGTACGCATCCGTACGCATCCCGTATTTATCCCATATGCAACCCATTTTCGTCCTGTATGGACCCGCACAAAAGCGCACAGATGCGGGAAAGATGCGTGCGTGCAACTATGCGCTGTGTACGCGCCCATACGCGTATGAATGTCCGAGTAATTCAAACAAATAGATACGAAATTCTGAAATCCATTCGCATGTTGACATTCGAATTTATAGACATTTGATTCGAATTTCCAAATTCGAATGAATTCGATCAGATTTTGAACGTTTCAAATATTCGTCCACATCAATACAAATCAAAGGGGGAAAGAGTTAAATGCGATCAGTAAATTCCTTCTCTGAAGTTAATGCTCCCTGTTCCTCTTGTGATGTCCTTAGGGAGCCTCAGGACAGGGAAACACCAGAATCTTCACTCTGGGTGTTTCTCCCCATTGGCCAAAAATCATAGAATCATAGAGTTGGAAGGGACCTCTGGGGTCATCAAGTCCAACCCCTTCCTTTTTAATGGATGGGTGAACCAGCCTAAGATGTTCTGAGCTGTCTGCTGCTACCCAGTTCCATAAGGCAGATTTACTCCATACAGAAGAACAGAAGAAGCTAAGAAGAGCCCTGCAGGATCAGGCCACAGCCCACCTAGTCCATAAGAACCTAAGAGGAGCCCTGCTGGATCAGGCCACAGCCCATCTAGTCCATAAGAACCTAAGAGGAGCCCTGCTGGATGAGGCTACAGCCCATCAAGTCCATAAGAACCTAAGAGGAGCCCTGCTGGATGAGGCCACAGCCCATCTAGTCCATAAGAACCTAAGAGGAGCCCTGCTGAATCAGGCCACAGCCCATCTAGTCCATAAGAACCTAAGAGGAGCCCTGCTGGATCAGGCCACAGCCCATCTAGTCCAGCATCCTGTCTCACCAATGGGCATCTCAAGCAAAGACAAGGGCAAAACTTATCCTGCTCTTATATCCCAGCAACTGGCCATAGAGCAGCAGTTCTCAACCTGTGGGTCACGACCCCTTTGGGGGTCGAACTACCCTTTCAGAGTGTTCACGATGAGTCTCCCGCCTTCCCGCCCCATCCTCAGCTGAGCTGCCCTGACCCTGTGGTTGGGGGTCTCCACAACATGAGGAACTGCATTAAGGGGTCGCGGCATTAGCAAGGTTGAGAACCGCTGTCACAGAGGCCTCCTGCTTGTTCCTCCAGCCTGAAAGATGTACCTGGGCATCCATTCTAGTAGCCATTGATACATCTGTCATCCATAAATTTGTCTAACTCTTCCTTAAAGCCATCTAGGCTGGTTGCTGTTACCACCTCTTCTGGCAAATTCCATAAACAGATGACCCTCTGGGTGAAGAAATACTTCCCCTTGTCGGATCCAACTCTCCTACCCATCAGCTTCATAGATGCCCCCTGGTTCTAGTGTTGTGTGATAGAGAAAAGAAATTTTCCCTATCCACCTTTTCTATACCTTGCATGATTTTAGACATGCTCAGAGGAATGCATTTTCCCTTGCCACTCCGGATCTCTTGAAGCTGAGCTCTTGCATTTCCAAATACAAGTGGAAATGGTCAACCTAAGACAAAAGAAGAGTGGATAAGTATTTGAACTTCTATGGTGGTGAGGTGGCCGAGTGTCCTACCTTGCAGAGTAGAGTCATCTATTAGAGAGCACTCTGTTATCTTAAGTCCAATACAACCCTGGGGCCTATTCGCACTTGGCCTTTTTCTGGAGTATATCTCAGGATAGGGGTCTGTGGTCCACATGCTAATGCAGACTCTAGCAGACCTCACTTTGGGCCTGCTGAAGCCAGCACTAGCATATGGACAGCAAGTCCCTATTCCAGGATATATTCCAGAATAAAGCCAAGTGCGAATAGGCTCAAGGTTTAAAGGAGACCATTCAGAGGAATTGCCTAGTAATCCACCACCATGGAGTCACCCCCACCCTCAGATCTATAACGGTGAATCATAAGAACCTAAGAGGAGCCCTGCTGGATCAGGTCACAGCCCATCCAGTCCAGCATCCTGTCCCACACAGCGGCCCACCAGTTGCTTCTGGGCATCTCAAGCAGAGACAAGGGCAAATCTTCTCCTGCTCTTGAATCCCAGCAAATGGCCTTAGAGGCCTCCTGCTTGTTCCTCCAGCCTGAAAGATGTACTTAAGCATCCGTTCTAGTAGCCATTGATACATCTGTCGTCCATGAATTTGTCTAACCCTTTCTTAAAGCTATCCAGGCTGGTTGCTGTTACACTTCTTCTGTGCCCATTTCTGTCATTTCCCCCTTCTTTTTGATTACTGTTTCTCCCTTTTTGGCAACCCCACCCAAATCTATATTAAGAACGCCAAATAAATAGCCCAGACACTAGATACTAATTCTGCAGCCAGCAGGCTTTCCAAAACAAAAACGGAACTCGAGGGTTAAGAGTGTTTGGTACTTTTAGAAAATGTATCCTCTGCAATCTCCTGCAATGTTGTTTTACAACAGGGGAAACAGAGGGAATCCTGGCTGCCGTAGACATTAAAGCGTTGGCTTTCATGCTTTGCACCCAATATTAACAAAACAGCCTGCGTTCTTTGCCAGCATTTTGCTGCCCCCTGCTGGTCTGAGTGGGGAAGAA
Source organism: Aspidoscelis tigris stejnegeri (assembly GCA_023333525.1). Taxonomy (NCBI): domain Eukaryota; kingdom Metazoa; phylum Chordata; class Lepidosauria; order Squamata; family Teiidae; genus Aspidoscelis; species Aspidoscelis tigris. Next base: position 4,461,179 of record JALMGA010000023.1, read on the forward strand.
GCCCTGATTTGCAGGGCTGAGTTCTCATTCCAACCTCCAGCACCAAAATCAATGTCTTCTCTTTCCCTTTGTGTGGTCTTTACACACCATAGATGGGACTGACACAATTGTGCTGCCCCTAAAGAAGGAAACACACCATTCAGCCTCCTGAAACAGTATTTCATTTATCGCTCCTGGCAAAGAAAGCACAGTGCTGATGAGGGTCAGATGTAGCAGCCAACCAAACTGGAAGGGTCTAGGTCAGCCAACTGGGTGTCCTGGGCCTTGGTCCCCCTCGGTTACCCCCAGAACAGCTCATTCCTGATGAAGATTGACGTTCAAATATGAATCAAATGCGTCAATACATTTGTATGAAGCTTAGTTACATTCGTAAAACTGGGGAGGTAGGAAAGCGGGTGCCCCAGTCACATCTGTGACGGACCCAAAGTGGTTTCAAAGCAGATTCAGCATGGGTTGAGAGCAGGGGTGTTTTTCCACCGCGCTCCTTTAATTCGGATCTAAGAAGATCCGGATCTAGGGAATGGGTACTTCCCTTAATCCGGATCTAGTAGATCCGGATTAAGGAAAGTACCCAATGTGTTTCCATGGGTGGTCTAGCACCCAATAGCAATGGGTGCTAGCCTCCCTGCTGTGGAAACACCAGAGCACCCATTTGGAAATCCGGATCTACCCACGAGGGGTCTGCCTGTCACCCCAGATGTTTGGGGGGACAGGGGGTGCAATCTCCAAAGCAGCTCTGAAGTCACTTCGAAGTCATTTCAAAGTCTGTGCAAAATAGCTCAGGAGCGTCTTTGAAGTCTGTGCTGATCTTCGGAGTAAACTTCGAAGTGACTTTGGAGTGACTTTGAAGTTCACTCCAAAGATCAGCACAGACTTCAAAGATGTTTCGGAGCTATTTTGCACAGACTTCAAAATGACTTCGAAGCTTAGGTTTTGGGGCTCCCCCCAAGGGTGCCCCCTCCCTCTAGCCTCCTCTAGACCCCGTTGCCAAACTAACATGGAAACAGGTTCCCTTTAATCCGGATTTTCTGGCTGAAGACCCCATTGTAGATCCCATTAATGGGGTCTACAGAAAATCTGGATTAAAGGCCAAAAAGTACCCATATGATCCAGATTTGAGAACATAAAAACATAAGAGAGGCCCTGCTGGATCAGGCCACAGCCCATCTAGTCCAGCATCCTGTCACACACAGTGGCCCACCAAATGCTCATGGGCATCTCAGGCAGGGACAAGGACAAACCTTCTCCTGCTCTCGAGTCCCAGCAGATGGCCTTAGAAGCATCCTGTTCCCCACCCCCACCCCCAGCCTGAAAGATGTACCTAGGCATTCATTCTAGTAGCCATTAATACATCTATCATCCATAAATTTGTCTAACCCTTCCTTGAAGCGATCTAGACTGGTAGCTGTCACCACCTCTTCCAGCAGCACATTCCATAAATCGATGACCCTCTGGGTGAAGAAATATTTTCTCCGACCCATCAGCCTCAAAGACGCCCCCTGGTTCTAGTGTTGTGCAACAGAGAAAAGGCGCGGTGGAAACAAATGTGTCCCTAATGGGTGCCGTGGTGGACATGGGGTCATCTGGTTCTCACTCAAATGGGTCTGTAATGGGTGCTAAAATGGGTACTAAGTGACTGCGGAAAAACACCCTAGATCTGACATGTTCAGAGCAGATGTGTAGGGGATTCATAGGGATATGTAGGGGATTCGTAGCAGGGATTGTCAGGGGGTAGTGGGGTGTCAGGTACCCCCCCCCCCCCGTTGGTAATACATCATTCGCAGAGTTGCGCCTCTTCGAGCTAGGGAAAATCCACGTCTCTGTGTCTCTCAGCTTGGCTGTCAGATTCCTTCGGAGCTGTCCGTTTCAGCACCTTTCACCCCTCCTTTCTCCAGCCCACAGTTTCCAGCAAACGGACAGAGTCGTAAATTCTCCAAAGAGGTTTGTTTATTTTCGTATCGGTTACATCTTAGCATCTCTCTCCCTCTTCAGTCTCGATCAGCTAGGCAAGGGTAACACACAGCCGTGTGTGACTACTTTTATACCTTTCCACTATCAGAGTTGGTGACTCACATCCTGGTATTTCACAATTGTTACACAGTCTTACTCAACTCTTGCACAATCCCTGTGTTGTAATCCTTACTTCATTCAGCCTTCAGCAACTGGTGACAGTCTGGTGATTCTTGACCCTTAGTTACCTGTTCTGCACACCTCACTACATTTTTCCTTATATGGGCTTTTTCAGCCTAACAGGGATTCCAATCGGATTCATACTGAAGGTTCATGTCGAATTCGAATCCCTGCCACATTCGGAGGGGATCTGTTTGAAAGGATACAAAAATCTATTGCATTCGATATAAATCGAACACACAAAACTGTGCACATTCCTACTAGGAATGAGTGGGAACCTGCAATCCATCTCGCCTCCTGGGGAAGCATTTTGCGCCAAGTTCCAGCTCTGTGAACTCCCACAATGCAACACTCAAACCTTGCAGTTACTAATATCCTTTGCAATAGCAAGGACCAATGATTTCAGAGCCTGTGGCCCGATCCCCCCAGCCCAGAAGCAGGACTGGCGGTAGGAGGAGCAGCTCCAAAGTCTGTCCTGGAACAAACATGAGCCCCTCTCTGAATGCAACACCAACCCCTCTAATTGCATAAGCAGTGCAATGCTCTCCTACGTGGCAGCTGCCAGCTGCATTAACATAATTAATTATATTAGGAACCGGTGGATTAGCCAATTATGAATGTGCTGATGTTATGATTTTCCTTTAATTAATTTGTTTTGTTTACAATGCAGCAACATCTGTCAGGGCCCCACCGGACTGTACCAGCAATAAGACAAAATGCATCTCCGGGGGACAAGGCTCTCTTCCACCAGACTAAACTGTCTTTTAAAGGCGTCTTTTTCTTCTTAGGATTGATGTTTAAATGGACATTTGAAGGGACCAAAGACCTCTGAGGACAGGCAGCTCTCAGCTCTATCAAGAAGAGGAGGAGTTGGCTTTTATATTCTGCTTTTCTCATCCATTTAAGGAGACTCAAAGCTGCTGACAAAGCTGTTCTTCTCCCCTCCCCACCAGAGACACCCTGTGGGGAAGGTGGGGCTGTGAGAGCTCGGAAAGAGAGCTGTGACTAGCCCAAGGCCCCCAGCTGGCTTCGTGGAGGAGAACGGAATCAAACCCCATGACCGTGAGACATGAGTCCGGCACTCTAACCACAGGACCAAACTGGCTCACCTTTGCATCGAGGTGTTTTCCTTCTTCGTAATCCTTAGGAAGTTTCATCAACAAAAGTTGCACTAAACTGCCGGTAGAGACAGTACTGAAAGGCTTCAGTGGTCCTCAGGTCATATCCTGATCAGCACAGACTTCAAAGGCATTCCGGAGCTATTTTGCACAGACTTCGAAATGACTTCGAAGTCAATTCGAAGTGGCTTCGAAATGACTTTGAAATGACTTTGAAATGACTTCGAAGTGGCTTCAAAGTGGCTTCAAAGTGACTTTGGAGCCTAGGTTTAGGGGGACCCCAATGGGTGCATCCCCTCCCCCTAGCTTCCTTTGGACCCCATTGCCTGTTTCCAGTGGAAACAGGCTCCCTTTAATCTGGATTTTCTGGCAGAAGACCCCATTGTAGACCCCATTAATGGGGTCTACAGAAAATCCGGATTAAAGGCCAAAATGTACCCATTAGATCCGGATTTCCCCCACGGCGGTGGAAACAATCGGGTCCCAAATGGGTGCTGTGGTGGAAATGGAATCATCTGGCTCACACCCAAATGGGTCCTAAATGGGTGAAAAAATGGGTACTTTTTGACAGTGGAAAAACACCCTAAAAGGGAAAAAGAAATCAATCCATTGAGCTGCCATGGACGTAAGCGGCATGAACGCGAGCCCTGCGAAACGTGCCAACATTGCAGAACCCATCAAATGAAGTGTTAAACGATAAACAAATAACACACACTGAAGTGTGAGCTCTGAGCATCACCTGCACAAGGTTTACACCAGGCAGTATTATACCTGTACTGAATCCCATGTTAAACTTTCATAAACCGGCACATTCCAAATACCTGTACGCTGCTTTAGAACCTTAAACGTGAGAGCAGCTCCTATGAAATAACACTGAAAAGGGGGTCTGAGCCTGGACCTGTTGGGTGTAAAAACAAAGTGCAAAACATGTTGCAGACAGGGACGTTGAATATGTTAATGAAACTGAATTTAGGCACACCTGTGCTTTACAATATAATGTAAAATCGCTCATTATTCCCAGAAGCGGCAAGTGTGGCCTACGGAAACTGGAAAGTTAAGGCTTCAAAGCTACTAGCAAACAAGCATCATTTTTAAAGAGCAATTATCTCCCTCCATCAAATGGTCTAATAGAGGTATTCTAATTACCAAATGCAGCTATTGGGCGACTGGGAATAGTAAAGTCAGCTTTTAGCGGCAGCAGTTAAAAGATACACTCTCTTTATGGAGTTATTTATTTATTTAAAATGCATAAGCCATTGTACGTGCCAAAAAAGATTATGAGGGTGGCTTACAAAGGAATAATAAAGCTGCCAGTAACCTACACAAAGAATAATTACACTTTGGTTTGTCCCACTTAAAAACTAGTAATGCAAAAGTAGTTAAAAACCTATGCAAGGCAATTAAAAGCAAAGCCCCCATTGCTATCCGAGGAGGAGGATAAAGTACCTCAACCGTCTTTTGGAAGGGCAAGAGAATTTAGTCTTACCAAAACTGCATAGTCCTCTTGCCATTCCAAAACAGGGGAAAGCGTAGGGATATGCCCAAATATTCATAGCATTCTAAATTTGCACAAATTCAGACATTCGGCATTGAATGTTGACCCATTTGAAGAATGACATTCGAATTTGAATTGAATGTTTCGATGCATTTGTATGAAGCTTCGTATGGGGCATGTATGGGTTTTGTATGGGATTCATATGCATGCATGGGCATGGGCGTGCAGGCATACACCCATTTCCCAATTCCCGGAGGCTAACTTTCTCCAGGCATCTCTGGGGAGAGAGAAAGCAGCAAATGGTGCCTCTTCCCTACAGAGCAAAGGCCATCCTTGGGGCAGGAGTCTTCTTGTCCATCGGTTGGAGACTGGACCTTCCTTCTGAGCTTTTCAGGAGCATCTTCATTGTGCACAATTCAGAAACACCTTGGGTTGTTGGGCGTCTCAGGGGACCTCTCCATCTATCCATTCAAGACTCCATCACCTGGAATTTTGCAGGTTTCTCTCTGCCATGGACAGCTTGGAACCCAAGGAGAACCCCAAGGCTGTGGAGCTGGGAATATACAAATTTGGACATCCGTTTGAATCAATTGTTATGACATTCGTACGCTAACATTCGTATGAAGCTTCAGAACATTTGTGAAACGGGGAGGTGAGAAAGCGGCTATGCCAGTCACATCTGCAACGGATCCAGAGTGAATCTGACATGGTTTGAGAGTGAATTCGAAGTGGATTCTGGGAGGATTTGACACTTTCAGAGCGGATATATTGTGGGGTATGTATCGGGTATGTATGCGTCCATATCGGATATTCGTACAAATTCATACAAATGCACTCATATTGAGTATAATCCTACCACAATCGAAAGGGATCTACTTGAATGAATGTGAATTTTCCTAGATTCAGTTTGATACGAGTCAAATGCAAAGAAAACCTTTTGTGTGCATCTCTCCTGCGGAGCGCATTAAAGCCTGAAGTGGTTTGACTCTTTCAACAGGTCACATCAAAGGGTGCACAAATGGGTTTTTTTCATCCGAATTGGAGTTGAATTGAAGGTCAAAACATTCTCTTTGATTTGAATGTTTAAAACCCGAAGGTCAAAAAATCCAAATCGAATCCGTAGCATTCAAATCTATTTGTTCGAATGTTAGATCCATACTTAAAAGATACGAATGTCAACAACATTCGTATCGGTTCTACGTATCTGCGCACATCCTGCATTATAAGTGCAAATACGTAAATACATTCATCAAATGATTCGAATGAATGTTTTGGAACATCCAAACTCCTTTTGAATGTCTAAATTTGAATGTTATTAAATCTGATTCGAATTCAAATGTCAACATTTGTCAGATTCGCATCGGATTTTCTAATTTTTGAATATTTGTGCACATTCCTAGTTCATATTTATTTTATAATATTTGACCCTATACACTTGGCTACCAGGGATTTGCTTCTGTTTAACCACCAGTGCTGCCCGTTTTGCTTGAGCTATTTAGCCATTTCTTTGCCTCATGTCTAACTGGCCAAGAAAAGAACATTAGCGTGTGTGGGGTTGCTCAGTTTGTAACAAAAGTTCATTACAAATCAAATTACAGACTGCTGCAATAATAAGCCATTATCTTTTTTTTGTTTTGTTTTAAAAAACCTTTGTTGTTCTGCATGCCTTATGTTAAAAATAACTCCATTAAATGGCTTGCTTTTGCAATTAAGGATAACTATCAAGCTTGAAGGGGATTATAAAAGTCTGCTTTTTTTTATTACCACATAAATAAACCCACGCTGTAAAATAAAGGGTCACTTCCTCCAAAAAAAAGTTGTGTGACTCTGCTTAAACAATGTTCTGAACAACTTAAAGTATTTAAGAACTACAAAATGGGATTGCAGATGGTGGAAAGATCACTTCCTCTTTCTTTCAGAATTTCTCTCGAGGAAGATTGGTAGATGGGATTTTCCTCGTGCTCTGGTACAACCGTACGTCAGGGCTTAGGAGGGGGTTCCTTCCAGAACAGGGACGCGCGCAAATATTGATAACGTTTGTTATTCGTACGAATTAAGACAAATTAGGACATCCGTATATTAATCAAATGTTACGACATTTGTACAGTGACATTCGTATGAATATGAACGTTTCGGAATATTCGTATGAAGCTTCGGAACATCCGTGAAATGGGGAGGTGGAAAAGTGGCTGCGCCAATCACATCTGCAATGGATCCAGAGTGCATTCAACATGCTTTGAGAGTGGATTCAGGGTGGAATTGATACTTTCAGAGTAGATTTGTTACAGGATATGTTATCAGATACATATGTGTTCGTATCGGATATTTGTACAAATTCATACAAAGATATTCGCAATGAATAGAACTGTCATGCCTCTATAACAAGTTTGTTTATGTTAATTAGGGTTTGAGTCACAAGCCTTGTTTATTCAAAGAGAATGTTAGCTTGGCTTTTAGGAAGTGGGTTTGTGGATAAGGAGGTGGAAATTTGAGCTTACAGGGAAGAGTTAGGCCAGTTTTCAGTCTGCAGTCAGAGCAGAAGGAAGGCAGAAACTCCTCATTGGCCATTGGCCAGACAGGAGAAGTAGAGACTCCTCATAAGTCAGAGGAAAGCAGGAATTCTTCATAGGGCAGCTAGTGCCACAGCAAGAAAATAGTAGAAATTCCTTCTGGACCAGCCAGTGTCATTACAAAGAAGGAAGAAACTTCTAGGCCAGTCGGTGCCTTAACAAAGGAAAGTAACTGAAGAAGCCACAAAGAACGGAGGCCTAAAGAACTAAGAAGCTGCAAAGAAACTGTAGGCTCTTATTTACTAGGAATGTTGTTATATTTGTTTTACTGTGGATTCTTCAAAGTGCGAGGAGTTTCTCTCGTTCAAGACCTCTGCCCAAGGTCATAGTACAGACTGAACTCAGAAGCTTAAGTTTACCTGGGCCAGAACGAGAATCCTACCACATTCGAAGGGGATCTAATCAAACAAATGCAAATTTTCTTACATTTAATTCAATACGAAGTAAATGCAAAAAAAGCCAAATCCCAATTCCAAAACAGCTATAAAGGTGTTCCCTCTCCCAGGCCAGAATGACCCTATCACTGCAAAGACTCTTTTCCATAGTGTACGATAATTCACAGGTTGTGAAGTCACAAATATTAAGAAGCAGATGTCAAGGATTTTGTTTTATGTGCCCAAGTGAATACAGAGACCGCACGTCGATAACTGTTTTGAACGCATGGGTTTTGAGGGAACCCTGGCTTTACTTTAGGCTTCTGCATCTCATACTGATTAGAACAGGAGTACAGACCACCACTAGACAGGAGGCTGGATTACGCGGCCCCTCGGCCTACCCTAATCTTAACGTTTTAAAATTAAAATCATATTTTATTAACCTAACATGATCAATCAATAGCGCAGGATGCTAGCTGCTGGAAAGTTCAGTTTTGTAGCATCTCCCAAACCTCAGAGAAGCTCTGTCTAGACAAGAAACATTTAAAATAATAATAAAAGTTCTCCTGCAAACACTAAAACAGTAAAAGATTTATTGCCGTGAACTCTTTGGAACAGTTAAAATGGAAACGTAGCATCGCGAAATGGAAAACTTGCGACTCTGCCATTCGGACCACAACAACCATCCCGACGGAAGCGTTTAGGTCTTCTGCAGTCGCTGAGGCATGCATATTCAACTTCCTCACACAAAATTCAAGTTTCAAGAACTCACTGAACAAACTATAGCACTTCCTTGGGATAAAAACACCTTGCTGGTGAACTAGGCACCCGACTAGTTACACCCACGTTTTAAAACTTGGGGAGAAGATCCATAGTGGAGACAGAATGGGAGTGTGAAGGTCTTAGATGCTTCTACACTGTCCAACCCACAAGGCAATTCGGCCTTCACTAAATGCCTCCTTGGCTCTTCAGATACGATCCTCAAACCGCTGTTGCTAACGTGTTTTGCACAACTGTAGCTTTCCAAAACAATCAAGCTTTGGTGGAAAGAATATGGCTGCTTTCACCATTTCCTCCGATTTCTGGCCAGACTGTAGAAGCAGATACTCCTTTGCCTGACTGACCATGTCTGTGGATCACATCATTTTGTGGATTACAAAACGATCCTCCATGTTCCAATGCTGTCGTCTTCCATCCAGTACAGGAATATCCCAGGCCTAAATCAAGTTCTGAGCTCAAGGATTAGACAAAAACATCATGATGAAACACAACCTCCGCTTTTGTTTGTTGGTAACACTGGCTGGTAAGATTGCGCATTGTACTGTCTGTTCTTAAGTGCTGTGTGGTGGGCCAATCCAGAAGACATTCCCTGGTTGTGACCTATTAGAAAGGCTGAATGCAAGGGACAGCTGGGCCTCCTGACTCTTGAGACTTCATCTGCGTGATCTGCTGGATGACAGAGATCACCTCCTGCAAAACCAAGCTGGTTTCTCCAGCAACAGACATGATGCAAGGAATCTGGGCCGTCAGGGGAGCCTGAGATATTCCAAAAGGTGACGCTGCTGCCCCACACAGCATGTTTTCCAAGGAAGCAGCATCAAAGACGCTTCCACACAGATCTGGAAGCACAGGCTCAGAAGGTAGGGGCTGTGGAAGGGTGGACTGGACAGTGAACGGGTCAATGCAAAACTGCCCCTCACTCCCATCCTGAAGTGCGTCTGGTCCCAGGGATTCTGGATCCACATGGCTGCAAGAGGAAGCGCTTAGTAACTGAAGAACATCAAATAAAGCCGTTTGGTCCACTTGAGCTCCTGTTTCTTCAGAGCCCAAACAGTGACCAGTAGGAAACCCAGCTTGACCAAATGTTTCCAGGGGAACAAAGGAAGAAGAAACTTCGGTCAGCATGGGTTGTGAATGGACTGCCAAAGGGTCTTCAAAGGAAGGACCTTCTGTGGGCAGCTGTGATGGAAGGTGGATCGGGTGAGGGTCCGCTTGGGCTTGTGGAGCAAGGGAAGGGCAGCAGGGATCGAAGGTTTCCTTAAAAGTGACACGCTTTTTCTTAGGTGTTGGTAAAGGGGTGCGCCTTGACTCCATAACGCCTGTGGGGGGTCTCTTTGGCAAAATTAATCCAAGCAACAACGAAGGATGGGAAGGATCCAACCCTGCAGAAAAAGAAGCAAAGCAACTGAGATCAACATCACACTGTCAGTGCACTGAGGAACATCAGATCGGATGGAGGTGGAAGCAGCTGCAATTATTTGGACTCACTATGTACCATGACGCTACTTTGTAGAGATGCGCAATGTTCAGTTGTTTGAAAATTCGGTCAACAGTTTGTGTTTGTCTATGGGTGCGTTCCCATTCAAGGTTTAAAGAGCTTTGAGACCATTTTAAGCACTCACCATTTCCAAAATTTCTAAAGAATCTGCAGTTTCTGAGGATTAAAGGTCCTGAAACGCGGATTATCTATATTCGGATCAAAAGAGGTCACGCTGCTGGATTTAGAAATACTCCACACTATTTAGCAAAAGGGAACGCAAGTGGTTTGGGGGCGGAGGAAACCATGCTTTAGGAGCATTCTCCATTTCCCCTACCCAATGAGAAGCCATCCCCAGGTTCTTCATTACAGGCTAAGGAAATCCACCACTGGCTGAAAGGGGAGAAGAGGGAAGTGAAAAATGAACAGAGCCGGCAGTACTTTGTAACAAGAGATCAGCCTAATAATGTAGCAAGGGATCATACCATGTAGCAGTGAGTGAATCAATTGTCTGATTTTACAAAGACGGACTCTCTGGGAGCAATTGTCAATGATTTTCAGCTTCCCTCCTGGGACTGCAAAATGTTGGCTCTTGCATAAAAGCATGCCTGTTCCCCCCTTCCTTCCTGATCCCTGCCATTTCACTCTGATCTGCTATAGTGATCCAGCACAAGGCTCCATTATCGGCTCTTGTGTAAAAGCCTGCCTGCCCTTTCCTCCTGCTGCCAAAGGACTCCATGACCTCATGCTGGGGAAAGTTTCTACAGAGGGTGGGGTTTGAATTGCCCACCCCAATGAAGTCAGGGTATGACAGCGTCCATGACTGCATGGGGAGGGGGTTCTGCTGAGGGGAGGAGAGAGGGGAGGAGTTCCTCCCCTGCTGGGCACTGAAGAATGGAGGGTGAGTCTACATTATAAGCTAGCAGTGGGAACACAAGAAAAAGATCTCACTGTTGATTTTAAAGAACCCGTTTAAGACTAGATTAAATTGCCCAGTGGGAATCTGCCCTAAGTTTGCACTGAACTGAACATGCAGTGGTTTACATATCCAGAAATTCAATCCAACCAAACCAGACTCCCTCTTGCAAACATGAACTATTGAATCAAACAGGGCATCTTTGCTATGTTTTTGCCCCTGAAAAGGACTATTTTCAATGGGGGGAAAACACAGTATTTTTCTGTTTTCAAACAAGCCCAACAACTCTCTTGTTCGATTAAATGGTTTGCCGCAGTGTTGAACAAACAGGTGTTTCGTTGACAGCAAATCGAACACAGAATTTTCATTTGTCTGCTTCTCTTCTATTTTGCAATGTGCACCTGATGTATCAGTTTGAAGAGACAAATGGGGAACAGCGTGTGTGTGTGAAAAGAAAATCTTTCCAAAATTTTTAAACCAGAAGATGTTAGGTATAGAGATCTGCGTGAATATTCTAAACATTCAAAATCCAATCGAATTTGTTCAAATGTCGACATTCAAACTCGAATAGAATGCCTTCACATTCAAATTTAAATATATGTATCTGTATGCATTTGCACTTATAATACACGATGAAAACTGGATGCATATGGGATAAAACGGGGTGCATACAAAATGCATTCAGATATGTATAACACATACAAATGCTGTCGACATTCGTATCCTTAAATACAAATCTAACATTCGAACAAATAGATTCAAACATAACAGATTTGAATCGGGTTTTTTAGCATTCGGATTTTAAACATTCAAATCAAATCAAATGTTTTGACATTTAATTCGACTCAAATTCGAATGCAAAAAGAAATCTGTGCACACCCCTAGTTAGATACTTAAAACCTCACAAGAGTCCCAGCGAATGACACACCTGGTAGATGGGTATATAATTTGCTGGCATTTTGCAGTGAGAAAGGAAAGGATACCATCACTTCCAAATGTCAACAAAGAAATGTTAATATCCCTCTTCAAGCCCAACAAGAAATGCCAGGCTATACGAAAGCACCATGGAAATGTCACCTCCGAGAAGATGACGAAAGAAGATGACGAAAAAATAAATTACTGGATCAGAGAGCAATTCAGGAAAACGTACATTTTAGGAAGGGCAGTCCCTGAAGGAGTCTACATCTCATAATAAACTGGATGGATTAAAGGGCATGTAAGCTATATACTTATCTCTTCTATAAAACAGAAAGGGAATATTCTTCATTAAAACTGGAAGCCAAGAGTATCAAGCTATTTTTGGACACAGTTTCGCTCTGGAAGTAGGTGCACAGAAACGCCAATAAAGACACACGACTACACAACTAGTAATAATCCTTTCTTATGGAAATTTCCTGGACGGAGAGAGAGAGGCCAAGTTCCCACTGGACAGCTTAATCCGGGTTTAAACTCGGGGGTTTTTTAATCAGCAGGAGGTTTTTCCATTCCCACTGTTAGCTTATATTGCAGACTTGCAAGGGAGAAACTCCCTCCTTCCCTACCCTGTCATACCCTGACTTCATTGAAGTGGGGAATTCAAACCCCACCCCCTATATAAGCCTGTCCCTGCTTCTGATCATGGCAGCATTTTTTTCACCACTTCTCCCCCATTGCACAGCTTCTCACGTTAAAAAAACAGTAGAATATTAAATCACAGCAAGAAGGAAGTGTTGTTGGAAATTCCTAAAGATCCATGGATTGGAACAGCGCGAAGTGGCAAGGAGGGGGGGGAGGAAGGAGGGAGGGAGGCTTTTTACACAAGGAGCCAGCAACAGTGCTGGCCCATTACAGTGGCAAAATGGCAGAGAACCAGGCAAAAGATTTCAACGGAAGGAAGGAAAAAGTAGGCAAGTTTCTACACGGAAGACGTCAATTTGGTACACTAATCTCTCGTTACAAATGTTACTCTGTACAATCTGCAGGCTCTGTTGATTGTTCGCCTCTTCCCTCCCTTTCAAGGTAGCCCGAAGGCAGAGAGCTGGGCACTGAAAATCACAGCTTATCACTGGATCAGGGGAAACTGTAGAGCAGTGGTTCTCAACCTGGGGGTCGGGACCCCTTTGGGGGTCAAATTACCCTTTCAGAGGGGTCGCAACAAGCCTCCCACCACCCTTCCCTCCCACCTTCCAGCTGCTTCGCCCCCATGGCTGGGGGTCCCCACAACATAAAGAACTCCATTAAGAGGTCACGGCATTAGGAAGGTTGAGAACTGCTGCTGTAGAGAATACCCCTAAAGCATGGCTCCCTCCTCCAAAAACCCTCTTATATTCCCATTGCTAAATAGTGAGGATTATTTCTAAATCCAGCAGCAAGACCCTTTTTAATCTGAACAGGAATACTTTGTGTTTCTTGACCTTCTAACCACAGAAACAGCTGATCTTTTAGAAACTGTCAGGAAGGGGAGAACTCAAGCCAACTTCAAGTCTGACTAAATCCTATGTTGGAATGCAGGCAGAGAGTCTCTCTCTCTCTCTTTTCTCCAGAACCCGATTCCAAATGGGCCTCAGGTTATTTTAAATCTTTGTTGCTCAAGTTGAACTAAACTAAATGCGAATAAATCACTGGGACCAGGTGCCATTCATCTGAGAGTTCTTAAAGAACTTAATTTTCAAATTGACAAAATATATAATCTAGCAATAAAAATATCATCTTTCCCCAAGATCAGACTCTGTGCCTCCATAGGCATTTCGTGCAGCTTTCTTGGCAAAGATACAAAAATGGTTTGCCATTGCCTGCTTTCCAGGAAGAAGCCAGGGATCACACCGGGCAACCCTCCACTTCCCAGACAGTTTGCTCTACCCCTGAGATTCAGTCACTCCTCCTAATGAACTACACAGGTTCAATCAATTCTACTTCACTGGCCAGGGCTTTAAATTAGAATCAATTCAGTCTCTCCGTTTCCCCTCCAAATTCAACATCAATTAACTAACAATTCTGTTCTAATGAATTCTCAGCACTTCATGAAGATGCCCTGTTCACCATGTCAGTGGATACATTTTGAGTCTCAATATTTGTTTTTCTTGCTGCTGAGAACAGTCATCTAAGGCAGGAGTCCTCAACCTTTTTTGCACCAGGGACCAGCTTCCTTTTCCATGGCGGGGCGGGGGAGAAAGGGGCATGGTGGGGGAAGGGAGGGAAGGGTGTGTGGAGTGGTGTGGTGTGGCGTGGCAGCTTGTTGCGGCAGCAGCACATACCAGCTAAAAAAACCTATGGTCCGGTGGTTGGGGACCCCTGCTCTAAGGTAAAAAGCAAAAAGTTCTGTGCTAGAACACCCATGTTCACTTATGGAAAGAAAAAAAGCGCTTCAAAAGACAAGCGATTGCCCCCAAAGTTCAAGAAGGTCAAGAGCCCTACCTGGACCACCGACAGGGTGAAGCTTAGAAGGTATTGGCTGGTAAGCTGCTAACGGCACCACATACATTTCCATCTGCTTGCTCTCCACAATGCTGTACTTCTGTTTAGCGTTCAGGTAGGAGTAGAGCATTTTGTAAGCGCTTGCATCCTTGGACAGGCTGGGATGGAACTGAATCATACCAATTTCCTAACCCACACAGCCAGAAGGAACAAAGCCATAATGAGAGAACAGGGACATTATTTTAAATGAAACCTTTCTCTTTCTAAACTTCTTTACGCCCTCTGGTAGATATAATGGCATTCAGGTGGGAACAGAGGCATTTCTGTGCTTTGGTTCCTGCCCAAAGGACAGGAAAAGTGGATCCACAAGGATGCTAGTGCATGCCAAACCACCACCACTCCGTGTGTCCGTGGGCCTACCTGGGTCTAGGTGTGTGTCCAAGTACTGCCACGTCCTGGGCAGAGCCCGGCACATGCACCATCGCCACATCATCAATGACATGCCACGCACGTGCAGTCACATTTAGGGTAATCTCAGTGTGGCCCCTCAGAAGACCCCCAGGACCAGCAGAGGCGTGAATGGTTGCTCCTCTGGCCGGAACAGGTAAGGTTATGGACACAGATGGTGCAGGAACTACGAGTAGCCGCTGGGGTAGTTTCGGGGATGGCAGGAGATGTTCCTGATGTGGAAATGCCTTCTGAAAGTGCAGACAGTGCTCCGTAGAAGCTGCTCCGGCGGCTACTAGCAGGCAAAGTGACCAATGGCCTCAGCTGGAAGATCTAGGGCGTGTCTGCAGGTGAAAATGGCTTATTATACCTCCTCTGTATTCTCTGGGATGTCCTTGTGGGTTCAAATCAACCCAAAGGTTCAGGTCAGAAAGCACCAAGGCCCAGGGAACAAGAGAAAGGATGTTGTCAACATGGTTTGCAATGGAATGAAGCAAGCAGATTTAAGAGAAGGGTTAGACAAATTCACGGATAGCAGCTTCCTAGGAGGGATGTACACAAATGGGGGGTTTTTGCATTCAGTTCATATGAAACTGAACGTTAGACAATTCATATTAATTCAAATAGATCCTCTTCAAATGTGGTAGAGGAGTCTATTCAATACAAATCTATTCACGTGGATTCATACAAATATCCGATACGTATCGGATATGAGCAAACGCCTATCCGATACGAACAAATATGTATCTAATACGTATCCCGTAACAAATCGACGCTCTGAAAGCATGAAATCCGACCTAAATCCACTTTTAATCTGCTCTCGATCCATGTCGAATGCAATCTGGATCCATTGCAGATGTGTTACGCGGCCGCTTTCCCACTTCCCCAGTTTAACAACGAGGTGCCCAGAAGCAATCAGTAAGCCACTGGGTGAAAAGGGATGCTAGACTAGATGGGCTGTGGCCTGATCCAGCAGGGCTCCTCTTAGATCCTTATGCATTCTGCTTATCCTTTAAGGAGATATCAGTAATCTCTGCTTTTCACTAGCAATGGCAGGAAGATAGCAAAATCCTTTGTAGTCCCAACCTCCTCAGGCTCACAGAAAGGGTAACACACCTGGGGAAAAGCAATAAGCACACCTTTTGGCTAACAAATTAAGCAATTATGAACCTTATCAGACCATTTCAAGTCAATACAACACTAAGAGCCATAATTTTCAACCTGTGGGTTAGTTCCATAGAGTTTGTACTGCACAGTGATATATCAGTGTTCTTCAGGATGAAAAACGAAAGATTCACAAGGAATCTTTTACAGATTTCATTCATTTCCCCACTTAGGGAACGTGTAAAATTTCTTAATATTAAATGATATTTTAAATGTTCTCCCTGGAAAGGAGTTCTATTCCCTGGGAAAGAACAATCCTTCCCAACCCCACATCCAAACACCACTGAAAGATGTGTTCTATCTTACACTGCAGAATATTTGAACCCAAATATTCAATCATTCCGATTTCATAAGTCAGTGCCACTAAGTTACCCTCCTACGATGCCTCGATAGAGGCTGTGGCCACACCTAAAGTTTAATCCAGCTTCAGTCCACCTTCAGAGCAAGAGAACACATCAGCAAAGTGGCCAGTGATTTTTCTCTCCACATCATCTATCCCAAAGGTGAATTTTCTGAGGCCACGGTTACACCTTTACTTTAACTCTCCTTCAGCCTGAATTCCAGCCCATTTAGTTACATCTTTAAAAGCTAAACTGTGTTTGTTTTGGGGATTTTCCTCCCCCTATTTGGGTTTTCCTTCATTCAGGCTAACACAGCATTAAAGTTCTGATCCCCTTCCAGGACGCCACTGTCCTTGCTACCTGCTGCCCATAAAATTATACCTATGCCAGCCTCTGCTCTGAGTTTGGCCCCTCCCTCCTTCCCCCCGCCATGACAGTCCTTCCTTTGCCCTGTCCTCCAATCTGCCTCCTCACCCCCCCTTACTGTGACCAAGAATTCAGCTGATATATCAAGATCTTAAAGCAGATTGGTATTTCTACCAGTATTAATAAAGCCACCTATTTATAAAGAGCACCTGCCTCTACTCTTGAGTTTTCAAACTTCAGAAATGGTGCTCCATTACAGTGATTTGAGGTGAAAGATCTTCCATTCTTTAGGCAACTAACGCGACAAAAATTTCCACCCAAAGGGCTTCAAAATCTCTCTGGAGCAGATCTTGAACATACCTTGCTGCTGGCTGGCCATATGCTGTCTAAATAGTCCCAGACATCCGCTGGGACTATGCAGCTCCGTGACCGGAGAAAAGGAGGCAAAGTCTGCATGAATCACAACAGCAAAAGAGGAATAAAAGAAGGGCATCATAATCACACACGGATAAAACAAAAGCAGCAGCGACAACATGTCAGTCTTCAGTTTTGGTAGACAACAATTCAAATGCAATCTAGTGGACGCAAACTCATAGTGAAGATGTGATTGCAACCAAACATTTCTTACTGCAGAGGTTACATTTTGTTAAATGCACCATTCTAGACTGGAACAATGATACTAGAACCGCAAAGATGCACTTAACAGCAGTTTATCTGTAGCTGACCTTGGTATGTCTCAAAAGGCTAAGTAGGTAAGTTCACATTATAAGCTAGCAATGAAAACACAAAAAAACAGACCATGCTGCTGATTTTTTAAAAACAGATTAAAATGTCCTGTGGGAGCCTGGCCTATCAGCACTTCCAGGGAAGGAAAATCCCATCTTGGACCCCAGCACTAAAATCAGTCCCGCTAAAAGGCATTCTAGAGCGGGAATTTGTGGTAAGCCAACCCAGAGGGTCATTGGACTATGGAATTTGCTACCAAAACAGGTGGGGGAGACAGGCAGGATGCCTCTGAAGGCCACTTGCTGGGATTCAAAAGCAGTAAAGGTTTCACCCTTGTCTTCTGCTTGAGATGCCCAGAAGCAATGGGTGGGCAGAATTCTGGGTTAGGTGGCCGGTGGCCTGATCCAGCAGGGTTCCTCTTATGTTTTTAAGTTCCTTTTCCAAAATATATGGAGAGAAAGTGTAGACTTTGGGACATACAAAAACATAAAGAATGGGTGGGAAAGGTTGAAAAAGCTATGGACAGACCCTCACATGAACCAGCACTAGACCACAGGAAATCAATCTGACAGTGTTTGGGAAAAGTAGAAGGCATTTTCCAAGTCACCATCTTACACGTGAGGAATTAGATACTGCCTTTTCTCCAAAGCCACAATCTGGTGATAACCTGGGGGAGAACGTAAAAGGTATTCGTCCACAGCTAATTTGGCCCTGTTGTACCTGGGAGAGATGGCAGCAAGCCCCGGACACGGGATGAGCTTTCGCCCCAAACGTCTTCATAGGGAACATCTGAAAGATTCCTTCCCATATAACCAAGGCTTTGGAAGGCTGGCCCATCCGTCGACACTTTCCCCCAAGGGTCCTTTAAAAAGATGGAGACACCCGCAGGTGAGATTCTGTGATGCTGATGCATAATCGAAAGGCTGAAAAGAACCTCAGAAGAGAGAGACAGTGCATCTTCTGCACGTTCTGACAGAGCAACTTAAGTCACTCCAGAAAAAGAAAACTCATGACCATCTTAGACAGACTATTCCACTACCACGCCACTACTGTTAAGACACCTCTCCTAAGGATTAGGTGAAAACTGCAACCAGGCAGTCTTCAGCCACTAGCTCTGGAGACACAGACAACTAAGGCAGGATTTGCATGGCACCATAAGACAACAATGTGGGCAAATGGTCAGCCGGGACCTCGGCCTCCAATGGTTTTAATGAAGACAGGGTCCAACCCTCTAGAAACTAGGGATTTACCAAACTGGGTTCATGTGAATCTGGTTCTTTGTGAACACTCCAGGTTTGGGAGACTCATAATGAGTTTGCAGTGAAGGCACTGGGGCTACAACCAGCGAGTTTGCAGTGAAGGCACCAGGGCTACAACCGGTGAGTTTGCAGTGAAGGCACCAGGGCTACAACCGGTGAGTTTGCAATGAAGGCACCAGGGCTTCATCTGGCAAGTTTGCAGTGAAGGCACTGGGGCTACAACCAGCAAGTTTGCAGTGCAGGCACCAGGGCTACAACCAACAAGTTTGCAGTGAAGGCACTCGCACTACAACCAGCGAGTTTGCAGTGAAGGCACTGGGGCTACAACCAGCAAGTTTGCAGTGCAGGCACCAGGGCTACAACCAACAAGTTTGCAGTGAAGGCACTCGCACTACAATCAGTGAGTTTGCAGTGAAGGCACTGGGGCTACAACCGGCAAGTTTGCAGTGAAGGCACCAGGGCTTCATCTGGCAAGTTTCCAGTGAAGGCACTGGGGCTACAACCAGCAAGTTTGCAGTGCAGGCACCAGGGCTACAACCAACAAGTTTGCAGTGAAGGCACTCGCACTACAACCAGCGAGTTTGCAGTGAAGGCACTGGGGCTACAACCGGCAAGTTTGCAGTGAAGGCACCAGGGCTGCATCTGGCAAGTTTCCAGTGAAGGCACTGGGGCTACAACCAGCAAGTTTGCAGTGCAGGCACCAGGGCTACAACCAACAAGTTTGCAGTGAAGGCACTCGCACTACAATCAGTGAGTTTGCAGTGAAGGCACTGGGGCTACAACCGGCAAGTTTGCAGTGAAGGCACCAGGGCTACAACCGGTGAGTTTGCAATGAAGGCACCAGGGCTTCATCTGGCAAGTTTCCAGTGAAGGCACTGGGGCTACAACCAGCAAGTTTGCAGTGCAGGCACCAGGGCTACAACCAACAAGTTTGCAGTGAAGGCACTGGCACTACAACCAGTGAGTTTGCAGTGAAGACAATGGTGCTACAACCAACGAGTTTGCCATGAAGGCACTGGCACTACAGCCAGTAACTTTGCAGTGAAGACACTGGGGCAACAACCGGCGAGTCTGCAGTGACGGCATTGGGACCACACTGCTGCCAAAAGGTCCAAGGACAACTGTGATGCACAAACCAACATACCTTCACCCATCTTAAATTAACTGTTGCTTAGAAGTCCAATGAATTTTATCAAGAAAATATCTGGCATTTACAACCTTTCCATCTTCAACTGTAAAATTCAAGGAGATTGTGATTTTGAACTGTGCAGACCTTTCCTCTTGCAGGGATCTTGTTTCTTCTTCGGGAAACCTGGAACCCAGAGACCAAGTTTTGGACATATCCGTTTTCTGCTTTAACCTACGTTTCCGTTCATGAATCTTCATTTCTCTCTTGCTGTCAGCAATAATCTGCCCTGTTAAACCAAAAGGAACATGGCTTATTTTTCTTTCATTTCTACCTTATGATGTTCTGGATTTGTTCTATAGAATCATTTCTCCGAGCTGTCAACTTTAAATGACAGCTTTTAAGATTTTGGTAGCAACGGCTGCTCAGTTTCCAAGATTGACTCTGGCAGTTTTTTTATTATCAGCTCAAAATATCAAATTCCGAAATCAGAAAACCTCCATGGCTGCAGGTATTAATGTTAAATGAATGTTTTCATTTTAAAAAAAACAAATTCCTGCTATGCTATAAACATTTCCCTACAACAACGTGATCCAGCCAAGGAAAGATTCCATTCCAAGGTGGCATAACCTTTTTGGACTAACCTTTTAGACTAATCTTCCGTAAGAAATTGAAAACACGGTTTTAACGAAGATGGATTCCAACTCTCTAGAAACAAAGGATTTGCCAAGCCAAGTTCATGTGAATCTGGTTTGTCCTGAACATTCCAGGTTTGGAGATTCACAATTGAATCAACCCCGCTTAAATTCTGGGGCCCTGTCCCATAGTGAACTGAGTGACTGGGGTGGGGGTGGGGGTGAGATGTGAACAGTTTGTTTGGTCCAATTTCCCCCTAGACTCCTCAAGCAACAGCCTGCCTTTTCTTTGGGCCAGGTGAGGTCCCTATGGCCATCTGCAAGGTTCTTCCAAACAATGTCCCAAAAGTGCCTCTTCTGAAATCGCTTCAAAGTACTTTGAAGCCACCTCCAGCAACAGGTGGGATGCATCCCCATTATAAGCTTAATCCAGTTTCCCTAAACTGAAATAATAGAACAGGATGCAAATGCGAATTTGCCTGTTCCCATTACTTTCAGCTTAATTGCGTTCGATCCGGATTCTGAGGATCATACGTGACTCAAGGGGGGACTCAAGTGGCTACTTTCTGAAAGCTGCTTTTCGGGGCTGCCCTGCCCTCTTCCTCCTGGCGTGAACGCGCCACCCATAAGGGACCCCTTCACAGAGCCTAGCTGGGTGGCTGGGTGGCTGCCGCTTGCCTGGAGGAAAAATGGCAGTGGGCAGGCAGCTATTCTTTCCCCTCCTCTTCCCATTTCCCAGGGCACACAGCAGCAGAGGCAACTCAAGCCCCCTTCACAGCCACAGCCTTTAAAACAGAACCTCCAGCTGCTTTGCTTTCTTTTTCCTTTCTAAAGGTCAGAACTTTCAAAGAGCTAGAATTGCGCAAAACTGCAACATTGTTATAAGGTGTGAAGTGGGTAGATTGCTACAGTAGCAGCTGCTTTAAGGAGTGAATTTTTATAGTGGCTGTTTTGAGGGGTGGATTTTTTCAGTGAAATCACTATCTTTGGAAGCAAGCTATTGGGGGAGGGAAACCCTAAACACGGATTCTCATCCCTTAACATGGTATGGTCCCCACAGTAAAAATTGTAAAACGTTTCAAGTGCACGAACCGGAGTGAGACCTGTTGAAATGAGGGTTAACATTTACAACACTTTGAGGCGATTTAACACGCGGAGAGCGTGTTAAGCCAAACTGACGTGGGGTCTGCGAGGATTGAAAACAGTTTGAAACTGAAATAAGGTTGTAATGGGGATACGGCCGTGGTTTCAATGTTATATGCACCCTGAAAAGGTAGAATCAGGCCATCCTGGGTATGCCCAGTTCTGGGGAGAGACAAGGTGGAAATCACAGCAAGACAGTCCTTTGTTCTTGCTGATGTCCAATGAATATAAGCTGACGGTGCAAATGGAGCAAACATGGTTGTTAGGGTAAAATGAAGTTTGCCTTTCAGCAAAAGCGCCTCATTTTTGCCTTCACAGAGATTCCTCATTTATGCCTTCCCAGAGATTACTTACCTGAACCACTATAATAGCAAAGCTGTTTTGCAAGAATCCAGGGCTTGTCACAGCTGTCCTGTACAGATGTTGTAGGAACTTCACCCTCAGAGCTCTCCCTTTCAAGGGGCTCTGAAGCCTAGAAAAATAACACCCGGTAGCAAGTTATGGTGCCCTTAATGGGAATCTTCGGTTAAGGAAATCAGTCCATCTCCTGATGAAAACCCACTACCTACGCTTGTATGTCTTTAGCGCCCGGGAAGCCTCCATTAAAGTCTGATGGCTCTCAACAACAACAGAGATCAGGTTCTGCCCAAAGTACTGGCATTAATATCAAAGATAAGAATAAAAATTCCACTGACTCTAACATGGGCTGTGGTCAAACCTAAGGTCCAGATTCAGTCCACTTTCAGAGTGAGAGAACAGATCAGCAAGGTGATCAGTAATTTTCTTTCCACATTATCTACCTCAAAGGTGAATTATCTGAGTGATTTAACACTGAAAGAAAACAGCTGGTCACTTTGCTGATGTATTCTCTAGCTCTGAAAGTGGACTGAAGATGGATTAAAACTTGGGTGTGACCACAGCCATGGCATACCACTTTATTCAGCTAAACTTCCTGCAATGGAAAATTCAGACGACTCTTTCATAATCCTTTAGAAAGGTTAAAGCAAGCGCAATCACCTCAAAACATCGCGGAGGATTTTTACATGCTCAGCCTTTCACTGATTCAGAGGGAACATCCAATACTCTGAAGCTTCTGCTCTGTACTGTAAAATGCAACAGAGAATATAAGCCATAATTTACTGCAGCTTTTGCTGAGAGTTACGGATTGCTTTGATTTTCTCTTTTTATTACTAGATTGCTACGAGCCTTTGTGTGATCAAAAAGCCAACGTGTCACGTCGCTACATTGCCGGCTGCCGCTGCAAAAACCTCCTAAATATTACGAAAGACTAACACAAGTTTGCAAAATTCATCAGTGTCAGGATTTCTATTCAATTTATATACTGCATTCTGAACGATAATGTGCCAGTCAAGGAGCACATTTAGGCCACGGTCACACCTTCAACTTAATCCTTCTTCAGTCCATCTTTGGTCCTCACCACTCACACCTATTTAGTTCAATCCGTTTTACTTGTGGACTTTCCTCCCTTCATTCATACTTTCCCGAGTCCTGATTGTTACAGGTCTCAAGCTGTTATAGAGTGTTAATCCATTTTCGTTTTTGAGGCATGATCAGAGAAGAAGAAGAAGAGTTGGCTTTTCTACCCCACTTTTCTCACTCATTTAAGGGGGCTGAAAGCGGCTGGCAAACTTTGTTCTTCTCCCCACAATAGAACGCCCTGTGAGGTAGGTGGGGCTGTGCGAACTCAGAAGAGAGCTGTGACTAGCCCAAGGTCACCCAGCTGGCTGCATGGGGGAGGGTGGAATTGAACCCGGGATTTCCAGATAAGTATCCGGCTCCTTAACCACTAGACCAGTGGTTCTCAACCTGGGGGTTGGGACCCCTTTGGGGGTCGAACTACCCTTTCAGGGGGGTCGCGACGAGTCTCCCACCACCATTTCCTCCCACAGCCCAGCTGCTCCACCCCCATGGTTGGGGGTCTCCACAACATGAGGAACTCCATTAGGAAGGTTGACAACCGCTGCACTAGACCAAACTGAAAGATGACTAAAGGGAACTGAACTGTACTATAGTGGGTGGATCCTGCATGAATCTGTCTTCCCTTTGGTCCAATGAGTGATTACACACTGCTGAGTGACAGAACCGTTATCCTATCAGAGTGCAGTGTGTGTGTGTGTGACGGTAGAGAGGAGTGGAGATCTAAAAAAGTCTGGTAAAGGTGTCTCAGGATGGGAAGAGAACGGTGTGAGCAAAGTGACCCAAACTGAGGACGAACTGAAGAAGATCGATCAGGTATTGGCTGTGGTCAGAGTTAGTGAACTTTGTGTCTTCTTTCCTAATAAGATGGGTTATTTCAGAAAGGTGTGACCACAGCCTTAAGAATGATGGTTTTGTTCAAGGTGACCTGGGTATGACCAATGGGATAGAATTGACTAGTTACTTTGCAGATGTGTCCTCTCACTCTGGAAGTGGACTGAAAGAGGATTAAAATGTAGGTGTGGACACAGCCATGTGATTCAAATGTCAGATTCAAGCAGATTCTAGTTTTTCTGGCTTTTCCTTTAAACACGAAAATACTTCGGCAGTGTATGCTCAGCTGGTGGTGCAATCCTGAACACAACCATCTACTCACAAGTATTTCTTGGGAAATCAAGTCCTCATCTGCTTCTCTCTGGATCTCCACAAGACCTTTATGAGTGAACTTTGCAAAGCAAAACACTGGTGCCTCTTGCTCCTCTTTTTCTATTACTTCCAGGGCCTGCAAGGAGCAGAAGATATAGAAATGTTCAAAGAGCTTCCCTGTGGCAGCTGCAAGAGACTGCATCTTCAAATGCATTCATGAGATGGACTACATGAGGAAGGTACTCATTTACCAACCCAATACATGGCAAATACACTTTTAGACACCAAGGGCTTGTCCCCATGCACTCCGTTTACTTTGGGTTTGAATTGGGTCATTCCCAATACGGATTCTAGTCCAAATTTAACCGTCTCCATGTGACTGCGGAGAGCGCAGGTTCAAGTCGAATGTACCTGTCCCCATGCAAACCGTGCTAAACCCCTGCATCGGGAAACCACATCCTTTTCTCTCCACCCCCTCTCCCCTGATAAAAAGACAGGTTGACGTCACCATACCCTGTCCCACCCACTTCAGCGATGACAGGGAAACACCTCCAGGTTGCATCTCCACAAACACAACACACAGCAAAGATAAACAATGATAATAAGGGGCATAACTAACAGGATGGAAAAGCAGCTCATTGCTTGAATCCGCCACAGTTTAGCGGAGGTCCGCACCTTCGCATGACAGCGGGCACTCCCCCACTCGCAACAAGTTCAAGGAATGCTGCACTTCATCTTCTCATGTTGCATCTGGGACAGGGAAGCCATGGGCGCATCGCCCATTAAGGCGATGCAGCGCTCGTGCGCAAAATCAAGCCATTACTCATGCGTAGCTTGCCGATCAGGCAATCAGGGAAGGGGGGTGTAATAATTGCAGCTGCAAAGACATTCGTAGGACAAATGAGAGCCATTTGACCCCCTCTTTCATCATAATTTATTTAAAGAAATCCCCAAACAGTTGTGATCACAGTGCGCAGGACAGGAACAGCGAGCTAATGATGCGAGTGCTAATCTCCTCACCCAATAACCCAGGAGCGTCCCCATGCCTCCAAGATAATCCGTGCTTGCCTCCTAATCAGCAGCAAGAACAATTTGTAAGGGTTTTTTTAAAATTGTGGATTTGGGTGATTTGTTCCGCATGTAGCCCGGAAGAAAGCCTCTGCATGGGGACGCTTCAGAGAATATAGTGCATGGGGATAAGCCCCAAGAGTAACTATCTATACTGAGTTTTTAATTCACTATTTTATCTATTTAAAAATTTTCTATTCTGCTTCTTCATTTTAAAATATCTCCAACGGTTTACAATGGAACTTAAAAAAAAGGTTAAAAGCCAAAACCAACTAAAACAGGTTATTAAACAGTAATTAAAGCAGTAATTAAAAGGAGTGATTAAAAACCTGGGTCAGGTAAGGAAAGAGATGTTCAGTGCATGAATTTGGAACCTTTTGTAATGTGAAAGAACCCCAAAGAAAAGATATACAGCAAGTGAAGAAGCATATAGGTTGTAACCCGCCCAGAGACCTTTGGGTATGGGGCGGGATATAAATGTAAATAACAATAAATAAATATAAGGGATTTACAGACGTCCCAAATTCAATGGCAGCTAAGCCACTAATTTACTTCTAAATCAATCGTTTGCAGGTTCTGTTTTTCCAGGACCTGAAGAAGCAGGGAGCCTGAATACAACTTCTCAAGCCAAGCGGAAGGACAGAGGCCCAGAAGTGCAGAAACAATGACTTACATGTTTGTTTTCTCTGTCCCTCCACTGGGCTAGGTCCTGGGGGGCCAATTCTAGAGAGCTCATCTGAACGAGTCCCTTGGTGGTTATCTCTCCAAGTATCACCTTGCGGAAGAGGTGCTAAAAAAACAAGAAAAAAGGACATCCTTCTAAGAAGCCTTTACAGTACTTTTTGAAATAAAAGACTCATTCAGATAGAAACAGAGGAGATGGTCACATCTTCACTTTAATCCTTCTTCAGTCCATCTTCAGGTCTGGCTGCTCACGCCTGTTCATTTCTATCTGTTTTACTGGTGGACTGAACAGAAAGTCCAACAATAAAACAGACCTGAAGATGGGATTGAAGAAGATGACCATGACTTTTAAAAGAACAAGCTGGCAACAGACCAGCAATCTGACGAGAATGCGAGGAGGAAAATATCAGGTTGATATGTTTCTGAAGCTTAGAATCTGTTTTGGTTTCAAAACCTTTTGAACAGGTATGAATCAAACTTCAAACCTATACAGAGAAAAACTATTTCAACATTTTATGTAGCCCTTTAAAGGAAGAGACAAGAAACCAACAACATGAAGGGTTCAAGTCATTTTAAACATGGGAGTGTATTGTTTTAGATTTGTTGAATGTTTAAAGTGCTTTTAATGTGTATTCTGTTTTTAATCTGTTGTTTTAACAGTTGTTACCTGCCCAGAAATCTTCGGGTATGGGGTGGGATGGATGGATGGATGGATGGATGGATGGATGGATGGATGGATGGATGGATGGATGGATGGATGGATGGATGGATGTTCATGGTTGGTTCCCTGGTTTGGTTTGAACCAGCCTCTTACCCATTATACAACTAACTCATACACCGATAATCCACCTTCTTTTCTCTACATATTCCTTTGCCTCCAGCCCCCCCCCCCCCGCCCCAGGAGCCAGGGACACCATTTCACTAATTACCCATTAGAGTCAATTTGGAGATCCCTTCAACAGTCTCTTGCTGGGCACTTGAGCCCCTTTCCTTGCTTCATAATATTTTACAAACTTTTCTAGTTACCCATCATTGAACTCTTCACCAGCTGCCCTACGTAACGCATCCTACGCTCTCTGATAAATTCAAACATCATTTGTTCCCCTGGACAATTACACCAAGGCTGGGTCATTCCCTCTCTCTTGGATTTTTCCAGTTTATAACTATTTTCACCTGCTCAGTCAACAGCACGTGCTTTACCACATACTGATCTGGAATATCTGTTTTATGTAATGAACATCGTCTCTCTTTTGTGCAAGTCAGGTATGATTGTAATAATTTATGTTGCATTTGGTTTGATTTGAACCTAAACCAAATTTGCACATCTTTAATGTCAGGTGCAGACACAGCACTAGGGTCGTGCATCAGTTATTCATGCATTCGGAATCCGAACGAGTATGTCCGGATTCCGAGATTCGTGGGCCCTATTTGAAGGGCCCCCATCCGTTCATGAATCCATAGAAGCTTCTAAAGATACTGGATGCCCAGAGTCAGCGCAACAACATCGGGTCTGAATACCGATGCAGACTCAGTTTGGTCTAGTGGTTAGGGAGCTGGACTCTCATCTGGATTCCACACTCCTCCACGAAGCCAGCTGGGTGACCTTGGGCAAGTCACAGTTCTCTTCTGAGCTGTCACAGCTCCACCTACCTCACAGTGTGTCTGTTGTGAGGAGAATAGAAGGCTTTGTCATCTGCTTTGAGTCCCCTTAAATGGGTGAGAAAAGCCAACACTACTTCTTCCTCTTCTTCTTCTTCTTCTAGAGCAGTGGTTCCCAAAGCTGTCTGGGCTACGAACCATCTAATATAAGTTTACCAACTCAGGACCCAGCTCTAGGAAATTTAACCGTTACCAATATGAATAAAGGACTTTTCAAATAACAAACAAAGTTTTAATACAATTTTTTTTATTACTTAATTAAATAATTACATCCAAAAAGTTATTTCAAATACAGTTAAATTTCCTAGAGGTGGGTCCCGACCCACAGTTTGGGAAACCCTGTTCTAGAGAATGAATCTAGAGCAGGCCCTTGCAGAATCATTTCCCCAAGAAAGTGAGGGCCTTTGTGCTCAGAGGGAAGCAAAGACCCACGAAGATTCAACACTTCAGCAATCTAATATTTCAGAAACCTCCCGGTGACCTTCTCCAGAAATGCACATCTCAGATTGGTTGTCTTCTCACTCTGCCTCTCAAATTAACAAGTCTCAAACATGCACCTTTAGGATTAGTGTCTTCAAATCTTGCTTTTATGGCACGGTGAAGGACACCAATTAGCAGAACCAAGGAGAGAAAGAGATCCCCCCCCCTCACCACAGTTTGCTCACTTAAAAAGGCATGAGGGCAAGCAAAAGAGAAAGGATGTGCTTAAAATACACTTCTGACCTTATTTTTTGTAGACTTCAGGTTAAAAAGCAGGCTGCGGTACTTGTTTTTATAATGCTGATCAACACAAGGAAAAAGTTTGAAGAGCTCCTTCTCCACTTCCTGTGCTATTGCTAGTAACTTCCCTTCCGGCACATTCAAGTCACAAGAATCAGTCAACCTGAAAGAAAGAAAGAAAGAAAGAAAGAAAGAAAGAAAGAAAGAAAGAAAGAAAGAAAGAAAGAAAGAAAGAAAGAAAGAAAGAAAGAAAGGAAGGAAGCAAGGAAGCAAGGAAGCAAGGAAGGAAGGAAGGAAGGAAGGAAGGAAGGAAGGAAGCTGGTTTTATCCAGTCATTCAAACCATATATTATTTTCACAATGAAACCAGCCAGTATCCACACACAGGGTGCTCCAACCTCTCCATATATACCACAGGTGCATAATGACACCATGGCGTAACTTCTAGGCCCTGTCCCCATGCAATTGAAAGTCTGCTGGAACTCTTCTTTTGCCTCTGAGCGGCCCCATTCCAGGCTTTACAAGGCGCTTAGGGAGCTTAGGAAAGTGAGACACCCGCGATAAAATACGTGCACTTTAAAGAAGAGTTCCAGCGCTCTTTCGGCGATTCGCGGGTTTTGCTCGCTATATCTGCCTTGAGGACGCTCCGTGGCAAAAGGGGCGGGGATTGCTTGCCTGCACACACAGCCAAAAAGCATTCACACATCTGAGAAATGCAGCAGGTTCGCTTCCTTTCCTTTGTAAAAAGAGCCAGAATTGCTCAGAATTGCAACATTGTTATCAGTGATCTGTGAAAGCCTTAAAAGAGAATGAGCGAAGGATCGCGCTGCCGATGCCTGCAGCCGCTGACTTTGCCGGGGCAGAAAGCCTTTTCTAACAGAGAACTGAGTGAAAGTAAGTGCTGAAAGTGAATGAATGAGCGATCATCTGCCTTTGCTAGGGGCGGGAAGCCGTTTCAGGAGACGGAGATCTGGCTATTTTTCCTTTTAACAAGAGAGGGGGCGGGGGGGGGGGAAAGATGCCCGGAAAGAGAAGACGGCTACCATGGGGACGGAAAGTCCGTTTAGATCACGGCTACCATTGGGGCGCTTATTCCGGAAGTGGAGGGGACTTTTAAAGTCAGCTATAACAGAGTGACGGCAGAGGAAGCCGAGAGGGGCTAATAAGTCTTTTGGGGATTGGGCCCTAGTTCCAGATAAGAGGTTATCTGGAGAATAACACGGGTCAGCTAACCTACACTCTATGAAGGAAGTATGGCACAAAAGGATAACATCCAAATGCCCTCTGGTCCTCTACAATCTGGATCACGAGCAACAGCTCCTCTCCCAAATGACTGTGACAAACAGGGAACTTTGCCTTTTTTGAAGAGCCTCCATCAAAGCATCCACCACCTTAAGACGAATCTGTTCCTGAGACAGACTGACAGGATGCTGAACCATCCTGGGTCTCCGACGTTGCTTCCTCTTCTTCCTACGACCATCTTTAAAAGAAAGGGAGAATTTTCAGGTCCGCCAACGTGATCCTTGATAAAACTTATACAAGAAAAGGTTTCAGGAAGACCCAGCAGAGATTTACTTTAAGAATTAAACTGGCTACATTTCTCAGCTTAACAGCTCCTTAAATTCTAGATATTTTAGTACATTTACACATCGCTTTGGTGATGATCTGCCAAGCTTTCTCCACAGTAACCCTTTGGATGATGTTAAGTCAGTTGGGGTATGCGCTTGGGGTCCACGCCAATTATGTAGACAAACAACATGGGGCCAAAAATATTCTAAGTTCCATTTCTTGATCGATCAGCTAAGTGAAGGCTGCACAGGCAGTATGCTAATACATGAATGGGACCCAGAAAAAAATTGGCAACAAACATTTATGAAGCAATTGTATATGAGAACATAAGAAGAAGAGCTGGCTTTTCTACCCCGCTTTTCTCATCCATTTAAGGGGACTCACAGCGGCTGACAAACTTCTGTTCTTCTCCCCACAACAGACACCCTGTGAGGTAGGCGGGGCTGGGTGAGCTCAGAAAGAGAGCTGTGACTAGCCCAAGGTCATCCAGCTGGCTTCATGGAGGAGGGCGGAATCAAACCCGGTATTCCCAGATAAGAGTCCGGCTCCCTAACCACTAGACCAAACTGCTGAATCATGCCACAGCCCGTCTAATTGAGCATCCTATCCCACATAGTGGCCCGCGAATTGCCTATGGGCAGATCAAGCAGAAAACAAGAGCAAAACCCTCACCTGCTTTCCAATCCCAGCAAATGGCCTTGAGAGGCACCCTGCCTTTCTCCAGCTGAGAGGATGTAGCTAGGCATCCATCCTAGTAGCCGCTGACACACCTGCCCTCCAAAAATGCCTCTAACCCTTCCTTAAAGCCACCTAGGCTGGTAGTTGTTGCCATCTCTTCTGGCAGCCAATTCCATAAACCAATGACCCTCTGGGTAAAGAAATTCTTCCCCTTTTCTGATCTGACTGTCCTACCCATCAGCTTCATAGAAGGCCCTGATTCTAGTGCTGTGTGATAGAGAAAAGCATACCGTCCATAAACCACATATGTTCCCTGGACTGATGCTACTCCCATTCACAAGCTGCAGAAGTTAATTCTAGAGAGTGCTTCTCTCATATCAGCTTACTTCCAAAACAGGGCTGCTTAGTGCTAAGCTAAATACTAGGCCATAAGCCTGCTATATCAGCGTCTTTATCTTATTTATCCACAATTTTATCAGAGTACCTCTTCAGATATTTTGTTAGTATTTTATATATTTTGGATATTCCTCCTTCCTATTCTAAATTGAAAATATTTCTTTGCTTAAGAATGTCTATCCTGTTTTTCAACAAAAGGTCGCAGGGAGGATCACAATTACAAATAATATATATAGTAATTACATATTTAAAACAGTATTGTTACAGTATCTTTGCTGAGCACACATCAAAGCAGCATGCATTCGAACTTGGGCTGTGTTCGCACCAAAATTTTAATTCAGCTTCAGTCCACTTTCAGAATGGAAGAACAGTGAACAGTCATTTTCCTTCCACATTATCTAACTCAAAGGTTGATCTTCTGAGTTAGAGAATGCTGAAAGGAAGAAGATTGTAACTGATTTGCTCTCATTCTGAAGGTGGACTGAAGCTGAATTAAAATTGCAGGCAAGGTCTAAGGGCTTGTTCCCATCTGGGTTTTATTGCGGTTTGAAAACTATTTGAATTTTCTTTGGTCCCATTCGAGATTGGGTTCCCACGTTTTCCGAGAAGTAAATCGCTAAAAACTGTGATTAAAAAACCCTGAAAAAACAGTTCTCATTCTCATTTTTGCTGCTAAAATGTTTTGTTTTTTTCCTTTGGGAACGGAACCGCAGTATTGGGGGAAGATGTGTCATGAAACGAGTGGGGTTTCCATCTCGTAGGGCAGCCTCTGGCTTACCATCCCTTCTTTTCAGAGGAGTTTAAGGTGTTCAAGCCTCCACCCCCCTCTTTCCCTCAGCAGGCCACTTCATGGTGGAGAAAAAGTTTCATTTTCACCCACTTCACACTGATAACAAGTAACAAGTTTCACTTTCACCCACTTCACACTGATAACAAGTTTCATTCCCCCCTCCCTTTGCTTCTCCTCACTTTCTCCTTTTTCAGCTGAGGAAAGACAGCTTGGCTGGCTCCTTCCTGCATGAACCAACCACTTTCTCCTTGGCTGACTCCATCCTGTGTGAACCAGCCATGGTGGGGGGTGGGGGGGGGTGGGAGAAAGGTATGATAAAGGAAAAAGTGAGGGGAAGGCGTGGGCAAGGAGGCTTAAGGAGGTGACTTTGCACAATACTGTGGAAGCTATCCCCATGGTCGTGCTCACTGAAATTTTCGCTTTGCTGTGGGAAAGCAAACGGTGGCAGCAAAAGCAGAAGGGCATGGGAAGCTGGGATTCGCCACCCTTTTGCCACATCATTGTGAGATTGAACCCAGTTGGGAGAGAGGGGTGGGCACTTCAGCTGGCAAAGGGCTGAGAGGAAAAGATTTGCTTTCCCCAATGCGTTTTTGAAGTGTTTTCTGTGGGAACAGCAGAATCAAGGTTGACTGCGATTTAAAGTAAAAAAAAAAAAAAAGGAACATAAAGTTTAGCTTTGTTTCATTTTTAAAAATTTAGGTAGGATTGCGCACTGTGTTGTTGCAGGACACAAAGATGTCTAGAATCAAAGTTGGAAGGAATCTCCAGGGTCATTGAGTCCAATCCCCTGCCCAATGCAGGTTCTCCTAAACCATCCCAGACAGATGTAGGTCCAGCCTCTGCTTGAAGACCTCCCGCGGCAACCTATTCCACTGACTGATCGTCTAATGTAGTCCAGTTCTCAACTGCTGGTTTATACATTCAGGATTTTGCTTTCTTCTCCCTGCTTTCCCAATCTACAAAGTTCTAGACACATGTGAGTCAGACCTAAAAACAGACACTGAATAAAATGCATGCACCACAACGTGTCTTGACAACCGTTCTTTTGGGTACAGCAAGACTCTCAACAGCTTGGCAAAGATGTCCTTCAGGTTATTGCTAACGCTGTGGTAAGGAGTTCAGAAATAAAGACCTTGCTCTTTTCTCAGTTTCTTCCCCAGGGAAACCAAACTGCCAACAGTTCTCTCTTCAGCTAGAAAAGCATCACAACAGAAACATTTTATGTGCACAGCCCTTAACAGCTTCAGACAAGGTGTGGAAGGAGCACAGATTTTTGTTTGCTTCTTACAAAAATTAAAAGAAGCTGCCCAGAGAAACCCCTGGATGTATTACTTCTGACCACAGACACCAGCTGGACATTTTGGGTGTTTTTCCACTGTCAGAAAGTACCCATTTTTGCACCCATTAAGGACCCATTTGGGTGTGAGCCGGATGATCCCATTTCCACCACGGCACCCATTTGGGACCCGATTGTTTCAACTGCCACTGGGGAAAACCGGATCAAATGGGTACTTTCTGGCCTTTAATCCAGATTTTCTGTAGACCCCATTAATGGGGTCTACAATGGGGTCTTCAGCCAGAAAATCCAGATTAAAGGGAGCCTGTTTCCACACTTGTGTGGCAATGGGGTCTAGAGGAGGCTAGGGGGAAAGGGCACCCATGCGGGGGAGCCCCAAAACCTAAGCTTCGAAGTCATTTCAAAGTCACGTCGAAGTCTGTGCAAAATAGCTCCGAAGCGTCTTTGAAGTCTGTGCTGATCTTCAGAGTGAACTTCGAAGTGACTCTGAAGTGACTCCAAAGTCACTTCGAAGTGACTTTGAAGTTCACTCCAAAGATCAGCACAGACTTCAATGGAGCTGTTTTGCACAGACTTCGAAGTGACTTCGAAATGACTTCAAAGCCACTTCGGAGATTGCACCCCCTGTCCCCCCAAACACCTGGGGTGACAAGCAGACCCCTCATGGGTAGATCCGGATTTCCAAATGGGTGCTCTGGTGTTTCCACAACAGGGAGGCTAGCACCCATGGAAACTCATTGGGTACTTCCCTTAATCTGGATCTACTAGATCCAGATTAAAGGGAAGTGCCCATTCCTTAGATCCGGATCTTCTTAGATCCGGATTAAAGGAGCAAGGTGGAAAAACACCCTTTCTGACAACAGAGGGGCACCAGGAATTCTTCCATGTGTCCGAGGATGCCCTAAAATGTTGTCAGATATAATTCCCCTCCCCCCAGAATTGAAGCTATTATTTGAAATCTTTCAGCAATCTATGAAGAAGAGCAAAGTGAATATCACAATAGCCAAGGAAACCATGTGCACATGCTGCTAAATATTACGGTTCTCCGTATAAGGATTTAATGATGAGCCCTAATTTCTGTCATTTGTGCAAGGCAATGAAGGTGCAAATCCAAAGCTTCAACGCTGGAAATAAGACTTTGGCGCTCTCTCCCTACTCCAAGTAAAGGTTTGAGCCACATTCCTGTGACAGGCTTCTATTCCCCAAGATCCCATGCAAACACGCGGAGAAAACTCGGTAAATACATAAGCAATGCTCACTCCTGGTTTTGATACACTTACAAGGATATACCTTGCCTTTCGTTTCTAAGAAAACATAAGAGGGAAAACAAATAGGTGTTTTCAGAGAAGCACAATCACACACTAAAATCAGATGTAGCAGGACAGAAGGAAGAACTGATTTTCCAGACAAACCCAGGCTATGCTGTTCATTATTTGCAAGGGAACACCAGCTTGTGGGAAGAGCAAGTCCTTCAACTGGAAGATCTCTGAGCACTTTTGGTCAGCTAAAAGCAATTCAGCAAGATTGAAAGGAGTCTTCTGGCCAAAGCTTTGCTCCCAAAACCTACATGCACAGATCACCGTGGACAGAAGCTGGTACACCGATGGAATACTGGCACGATCAACTCATGCACTGGATGCAAAGTCCCCTTTGCCCAATCCCCACAAGAGGTGGTTGGGACATCCAACATCCCAAAGTCACACCAGGAATGGATGAAGCAACTGGACAGGCCTGGGACAGTTCCAGCATTCAGTATGCAAAGGGCCCCAAATGTTCCCATTCGTCGCCTGTGAAGACAATTCTGAACAGGTGAGTGCAAACCTGATAGCCAGAATGAGAATAAACAGGAAAGGCTGGCCTGTTTAACACACTTGGGGGTGCAAGCTGGGGTTGGCCTCCCATGGGAAGACTCCTTTTGATCTTCCTGAACTGGGGTTTTGTCCACAGCAGATCACAATACAAGCCAGTAGGATTAAAAGAAAAGAAGGCTACTGGACTGGAACTGTATATCACAACTGCTGCTCAAAAACAGGATATGGCCCATGTGCCGAACAGTCTGCTAGCCAAAATAATGCCAAAGTCAAATATGGTTGAAGATAAATACCCGGAAGCAGGAGCGGGCAGGCGGGCTCCCATCAGAAGAAATCCCATGAGAAAA
The DNA here is from genome assembly GCA_023333525.1 of Aspidoscelis tigris stejnegeri. Lineage (NCBI taxonomy): Eukaryota > Metazoa > Chordata > Lepidosauria > Squamata > Teiidae > Aspidoscelis > Aspidoscelis tigris. Next base: position 4,496,240 of record JALMGA010000023.1, read on the forward strand.
ACAAATCACTGGCAAGTGTTTCTTTCTGCCACTAGATGGCACTCCAAACAGGTACTAATGGACAAGTCTGAACACCTTGCATATTCCTAGTTGAAAGCCTGAGACATTGCCGACAAACAAAACAACTTACCTAAATCTGGAGACTTATGTCCAACAATAGTTGCTGAACACCACTTCCCTTTTCTGTTGCGGTTCTGTGACGCACAAGGATTGCTGCTTTCATTTTCCTGTAGTTACGGTGAAATAGAAAACAAGAGGGATATGAAAGAAAAATGGGATGTACCGTAATAGTTTCTTATAAGCTTTAGCAAATAGGAGACACTTTCTATGGATTCTTTACCTATTCATTACGTTACAAAAAATACAAAACATGGTTCTTAAGCCTCTAAGAAGCAGGGTGTCTTCTCTATACACCTTCTCCCATACCGACCTTCCTGTGCCTTAAGATGTAGCGGTGAAGCCCTCCTGGTTGTTCCACCGCCTTGAGTAGTGAGGCTGGTGAGCACCCAGGAGAAAGCCTTTTCGGTGATGGCCCCCAGACTGTGGAATAATCTCCCCCTCGAGGTATGTCATACCCCTTCCTTAAACATATTTAGGAAGGCAGTAAAGACGCACCTCTTTGCCCCGGCCTTTGGCTGAGGTGATTATATTCTCCCCCGCCCCCAGTTACAGTCACTATTAATGCAATATGGAGTGTACTGTTTTAAATTTGTTGAATTTTTAAAGTGTTTTTAATATGCATCTTGTTTTTAATCTGTATCGTGTTTTAATGTGTATCTTGTTGTTTAATCTGTTGTTACCTGCCCAGAGACGTTCGGGTATGGGGCAGGACAGAAATGTAAATAAATATATAAATAGGATACATAGAAAAGTATTCTGGATTAATGGCCAGTTTAGTCCAGCAATGTGCTCTCACAATGGCCGAACAGATGAGGAGGAGGAGGATATTTATTTACAATGCCTCTTCCACTGAAGGGCAGCACAACAGTGCCACAAAAAGCCAACAAATGGGGTGTCAGCTCCATTTAATAATAATAATAATAATAATAATAATAATAATAATAATAATAATAATAATATTTATTTGTATACCGCCCTATAGCAAACCAATCCGGGCGGTTAACAGCAGTAAAATGTAAAATATAACAAAAACACCTTATCCCTCCCCCCCTTAAGACAGTATTAAACAGTATAACATATTAAAACACAATATCAATGCATAAAACAATAATTTAAAAACTAAAAACCCTTATGTCCCTCTGTTGATCCTCAACCATCACTAAGATGGGGCCACGGGAGGAATCAGGGAATCTGGGCCGGGATGGTTAATCTGGAAAGGCCTGCCGGAAGAGATCCGTCTTGACCGCCTTTTTAAAGCTGTCTAATGATGTTATCTGACGGATCTCATCCGGCAGGTCGTTCCAGAGTTTGGGGGCGACAGCAGAGAACGCCCTCTGGGAGGTCGCCGCAAGCCTAGATTTTAGAGGTTGCAGTAAATTCCTCCCAGAGGAGCGGAGAGTGCGGGGAGGATTGTACGGGAGGAGGCGGTTCTTACGTTCTTATGTTCCCTAGTAACTGTTGCTCTCCTATCTTTAAGACTATTTCAGCACCCAAGGGTGGGATAGAAAACAAGCTTTAAAAATTGGATACATGATATTTTGCTGGGTAACAACAACATAATCCACTTGTAACCTCTGGGCAGATTTCTTTTTAAAAAAATTAACACGACGCATGAGAATTAATAATGCCCGTTGGCATTGCACAGATGTTCTGCCCAGTTCTTCAATGCAGCAAGTGGCAAGCCAAGCAGCGGTCAGCCAACCCCTGTCCGACGGAACCGCCCTCAAGGGTGAAAACTCCTCTTAAAATCATCATGATCAAGATCACCATCGTTATCAAGGTGTAAAGTCAGAGGAAAGTATGTGCTGAAATGTCTTCTCAGAACCACGGACCTCATTATCGGAAGAATCCTCCAGCTCCGTGAGCCGACCCAAAGAGACGCCCTCACCGTCATCGCTGGGAGTTCCAAGGAGTTTGATGGTTTCCTGACTTAACCCCTGAAAGAGGAAAGGAAATATCACTATAGAGCAAATCCGGAATAAACGGATGAAAATCTGGAGCTGGGGAGTGTAATAAATCTCTCCAAGGATCTTATAACCGAGGCTGCGTTCACACGTAGCTTTTAATCTCGTTTCAGTCCACTTTCAGACCGACAGAACACATCAGCAAAGTGACAAGCTGTATTCTTACGGCATTATCTAACTCAGAAAATGCACCTTTGGTTTAGATCGCGTGAAAAGAAAGTGACTGGTCACTTTGCTGATGTGTTCCTTCACTCTGAAAGCAGATTAAAATTTGGGTGTGGCCCCAGCCCAAGGCCACAACAGAGAAATCAGGATGTTAGATAGGGAGAGATTTAATGTATTGCCCTCAGCCCTCCTTCAGGGCAGATCTGAAGGGGTTCCTTACTCTAAACAAATCTGCCCATGACATTGATCATACAGTATTATACTATCACTTCTATCAGGAGGCTCATGCGACATTCATCATCCCTACTGTGTCCTGAATACTAGCGACAGGAGAAGACCATTGTCTGAAATATTTATTAAAAGGCAATCAGAATACATGGACTGTAGCTAAGTTTTGTCTGACAGCAATTAAATTAAGAACAAGAGCAACTAGACCTAATAGACAGGACTGCAGAAAAACTGGAAACGTCAGATTTCAAATGTCACTTTTATGCTATTTCAAATCTCTCCATTATACTATTTTAAATCTTACCATTTTATTATTGCACTGCTAAGCTTTCTTTTAAACCTATTTTTATATGCTGATTTGAAATAGGACAAGGGATTTTCAAATGTATTTTTATATTCTGATTTCGGCCTGAGACCGTAAATAAAAATTCATTCATTCCACCAGAAATATCCATTTGCGCGAGATATTTCCGTCATTGCTCTTCTTTCCTGTTCTCTTTAGATGTATTAATATCAAGACCAAACAGGAAAGCAGCTAAAAAACGTTTTAAACTACATGCCTACCCACACCATTGTGGTTTTTTCTCTGCATATATGGCAATCCTACAGAGAGCAGAAGGCAGGTTCCATTCCATTCCCTGCATTCTAATCGGCACCAATATTTACATGTTCAGACAGCCTTCCAAAAAAGTCTCTGCTGAGTCCAATTTAGGTTACTTCACAGAAAGGGTTCAAGAAAAGAACTCAGGGCTCCGTCACACGCAGAGATGTCCGTTCCAGAGCTCACACAGAGACCCCTGGACGCCCCAATTATGGTATATACAGAGACCAGGTGGAAAGGCGCAGATACTTGACGCAGCTACCAACTTAGCAATCGTGAAGAGCAAAAACAGAGCCTAATTAATTATCCTAATGAGTTGATAAATCAGTATCTCAGCTAAGAGGGCTGTTAATTCATCTTAAGGACTCATTCTTTGCTTTGTGTGAGGGACTCCTCTGAGTTATGGAGATGCCACACTTGTTGCTGCTGGCTTTATCACAGCAGGCTCAGGGCTAGAAACAGATAGCAAGGGCCATGGACCGAAAGTGGACTCTGGAATCCCAGGAAACGTTTTGCAGCTCTTCTATTTCAGATTCCTACAAGAGCTTCCTGAGCACAATTTCATTTCTGGTTTGATAACACAGAAAGCAGAAGACGAAAGGGGAGCATTTCAAATGCAAACAGGTGCACAGGCAGTCCTGGTCAATTTTGCAAGATGTCCCTTCCGGCACCTTCCTGAGGGTTTCTTGACAGAGATACAGGAGTGGTTTGCCATGCTTACTTCTCAGGAGAGGCTGGGGTTCAGACTGGCAACTCTCTGCTCTCCAGGCAGTTTGCTCTACCACTGAGATACAGCCACTCTGCTATTAGACATCCATCAATAGCGTTACATATACCTTTTGGAGCTTCTCGGAGCTTCTTGGAAGGAAGCATCAGAGACGACTGCAGAGGACCTGGCAATAGGATGCCAACACTCTTGTTTTTATGGGGAAACAGCACCCTCTATTGCCTGCCTGAAAGGGAGCTGAGGCTCCACCCATCATCGGACATCCTCCCAGCCCGTCTTCCGAGATGGTTATGTTTGAAATGCTTTTTCAATTCTGCCTGTACTCCGTTTGACTCACCAACATTTTCCCAGTATGCGGAACTCGGGGATAATTGAAAACACCGTTCTTACTGCTGTGTAAAGCAACAGAAAATGCATATCCGAATTCAGTAACTGCTTTGCTCCAGTCTGCCTCTGCTGGCCACTCCTTTCCGCAGGGCTGGATGACGGCAGAGAAGCAAAACTTCGCCGGAGCTTCTTGTATGCTAACTTTTAAAGGTTTACAAAATTCTTTTTTAAAGTAATAAAAAGTGTTGTCCCAAGAAAGAGAGAGAGAGAAAGAAAAGGAGAGAAAGTAAGAAAGAGAAAGAGAGACAGAGACAGAGAGAAAGAAAGAAAGAAAGAAAGAAAGAAAGAAAAAGAGAGAGACAGAAAGAGAGACAGAAAGAGAGAAAGAGAGAGGAGAGAAAGAGAGAGAGAAAGAACTTAGGAGAGAAAGAGAGAGGAGAGAAAGTAAGAAAGTAAGAAAGAGAAAGAGAGAGAGAAAGAAAAAGAAAAAGAGAGACAGAGAAAGAAATAGAGAAAGAGAGAGAGAAAGAGGAGAGAAGGAAAGAAAGAGAGAAAGAGAAAGAGGAGAGAAGGAGAGAAGGAGAGAGAGAGAGAAAGAGAAAGAGAGAGAAGGAGAGAAAGAGAGGAGAGAAAGAGAGAAAGAAAGAGAGAGAAAGAGAAGGAGAGGAGAGAAAGAGAGAAAGTAAGAAAGAGAGAGAGAAAGAAAGAAAGAAAAAGAGAGACAGAGAAAGAAATAAAGAGAGAGAGAAAGAGGAGAGAAGGAAAGAAAGAAAGAGAAAGAGAGAGAGAAAGAGAAAGAGGAGAGAAGGAGAGAAAGAAAGAGAGAGAAAGAAAAGGAGAGAAAGAAAGAAAGAGAAACAGAAAGAAAGAGAAACAGAAAGAAAGAAAGAGAAACAGAAAGAAAGAAAGAAAGAAAGAAAGAAAGAAAGAAAGAAAGAAAGAAAGAAAGAAAGAAAGAAAGAAAGAAAGAAAGAAAGAAAGAAAGAAAGAAAGAAAGAAAGAAAGAAAGAAAGAAGTGGCATTGGGTGTAAACTAAACAGAGATCTGGTTCATCACTATTTCAGTGGATCAGGCCTGGGAAGGTGCCAGATTGAATGGAAACCAAACTGTGAAAATCGTTTCATGCACTTTTAAAGAGAAGGCGGGAGGAGAAGGCGCAGTACATACGTAAAAGACAGTTTGTACCCCGGCAGATGGACGGAACAGCAGACAGTCTTGTTCCTTGGACAGAAAGAAACATAACTCTGAGGCATCTTTCTGAAGCATCGTTAACTGCTTTTAGCCGTCTGGATTAAATACCTAAGACCACATCCCCTTCCCTCCAGTCACGCCACCCAAACCAGGTTCAAGCAAAAACGAAATGTGAGTTTCCTCACGCTGCCGCCCTTTCATCACGTATCTTCTCCACAAACAGCCAAGGTAGTTTTGGAATGAAAAGCTTCAGGGGGAGGGTTTCCCTCCACCAAAAATCCCAAAAAACTCACTCAAGATTAATATGGCAAGAGGAGGGCATTTCTAGATTTTTAAAATATTATTCTGAAGAAACAGGTCGAGATTGGAAGGTTGGTTCTGTGTATTGACTCTTTGAGACCACTGGCATTTTAACAGGCTGTAACTAATCTCACGGCATTAATATAAGACAAAAATAACACTACCCAGTGTTCAAGGCCACTACATGCCGGAGATTTTCAACTTAAATATAAAGCCTGGTTAAGGAAGCATTAGTCACAGATAATTACACGGTTAAGAACCGCTGCACGGCACGCTACATCCGTGTACAGCTACGTCCGTACCTAAATTTTAATCCAGCTTCAGTCCGCTCTCAAAGTGAGGAGACACATCAGTAAGGCGGCAAGCTGCTTTCTTTGGGCATCGTCTAACCCAGAAACCCGCCTTTGGGTTAGTAATATGGAAGGAAAAAGATTATCCACTTTGTTGATGTGTCCTTCCACTCTGAAGGTGGACTGAAGCTGAATTAAACCAAGTGTTGGTTGCCTTCCTCCTGCTCTAGCTAAGCTAGTTAAGAAACTTCAGTCTAAAATAAGTTACACTCTCTACGAAAAACAAAGCAAGCAGCAAAGGTCCATGCAGAACCAACTTGGCTGGTCAGTTGAGAGTTACTCACATTTCCTTGTGTCCTTCTGGTGTCTCCATCAAAGCCCTCCTGAAGATCACCTTGCACTGTTTTGACTTCAGCCTTGCTGGGCTGAAGAGGCACAAAGCCATCTGGTGCTGAGGGACATCGTGACTTGATGTCCAACTGGGGAAGAGCGAGTTCTGAATCCAGGCACCTATCCTCCAGGTTTCTGGATATGTTTTCTTCATTTCTGGCATGGTCAGAGACTTCCACAGCTGCGTCCACAGCAATTCCTTGACCTACTCGCCACAGAGTCGAGCGGCTATTCATTTTCTCTTGGTCTGAAGCTTCTCGTTCTTCCGCTTCCATGTCAAGCGTCTCCGCCAATTCAGGTACAACGATCTGAAGCCCAGTTTCTTCTACGGACACGTCCATTTTGGTCTTGCTGGAAACCATATGCTTCAAGTGCAATACGGAATTGTTCTCTGATGGTGATGGAACAAGGTAAGTCCCAGATCCGCCATTGCCATCAGGCAAAGTGGACCTGGTATCTGTTTTTTTAACAGATATTCTAGGAAACCTGCCTCGACTAGATGATGTTTCAGAGGCATGAGAGGAGTTAGGTTTGCTAACCTGCAGAGTATCTGTACAAAAGAGATTATGACGACCGCTTTCCACAGAGGCTTCTCTGGAAAATCTGGAAGCAAACCTTTCCAGATCTTGGCCCTTCTCTGTTCTATCACCTGGGTTGTCTCTTTCCGCCTGTTCAGGCAGTGTGTTCCGGCCTTTCTTAGAGATTAGAGTCTTCTGTTTCTGAAACTCAACAGTATCCACACGTAGGCTTCCACTGTTTGTCTCTTCTACATGAGAAGGTTCCATGGTGGAACTGCCAGATTCTGATGGCTCAGCCAAAAGCTTTGCAAAGATGCCCTCCTCACACAGGCTAGATACAAAAGAATGTCTTCTCCTCTCTACTTCAGACTCACTGTTTGCCCCCCCAGCATCTGAGTCTCTGGGAGAGTCACTTAGCACCAAAATGTTTTCCGTCTTGTGAACTTTTTCAGTTCCCAGTTGCGTGTCCACACTTGGCGCTTGGCAGACCTCCCTTCGCTGTTTACTAGCCCTTTCCTTGAACAAATTATGTAAGAAAACTTTCAGTTCTTTGAGGATATTACTCTTTTGTTTGCTTTGGCTTTTCTGGGGCAGCTCCCTTGGGTTGGGATCTTCTGAACAATATTCTTGTTCTCCTTCCATCCTAGGATTTTCCTGCTTCAACATCGCACAACACGGACTTGTGGTTTCCATTTCTATGGCGCCAGGATTGGACAAATTTTCGGAAGACAATCTGGCGATAATTTGTCTGCGTTTCTCAGCCATCAACACAGGACAAGAAATCTTCCACAGATGCTGCAGAGAACTCAGATCTTATTTCCAGCACCGTTCCTAGTGAAACTCAAGTTATTACTTCTCACGTGGTCCTTTCCTTGACCACTCTTGGTTGCACCTTTCGCTGTCTACAGTGTGACCATGTTAAGAACGGCTTCCACTTGGAGCACTGTAGCACAACAAAAAGAAAACAACAGTTTTTATTCAGATACTGCAAGGGTGCGTTCCCAAACAGATTATAATGAGCTTTGAGACCATTTTGAGTGCTCACAGGTACCAAAGTTTTTAAAGAATCCGCAGTTTGTGAGGATTAAAGGTCCCCAAAAGCGGATTATCTATCTTCGGATCATAAGAACATAAGAGAAGCCCTGCTGGATCAGGCCACAGCCCATCTAGTCCAGCATCCCAGCGCGCACAGTGGCCCACCAAATGCTCACGGGCATCTCAAGCAGAGACAAGGACAAACCTTCTCTTGCTCTTCAATCCCAGCAAAAGAGTTCTCGTTGCTGGATTTAGAAATAGTAAAATGGGAACATGTTTTTTGGGGAGAGAAGCATGCTTTAGGGGCGTTCTCCTCAGTTTCCCCTGACCTAGTGAGAAGGCGTGATTTCCTCTGCTGTAGTCCCCTCTTCCCCCGGCTCTCCATTACAGGCTAAGGAAATCTACCATTGGCTGAAAGGGGAGGGGAAGGAGGTGAAAGATGAACCGACCCCGCAGTAGTCAAGGCACACACAACAATGTAATGAGCTCAGACAAGTGAAAAGTGCCTGAATTCAATAAGAGGGGCTCGCTGGCAGCGATTACACTTTAGCAGCTTCTGTCATGGGGGTTGCAAAGTGTGTCGGCTTTGTGTAAAATGCTGCCTGCTTCCTCCTTCCTTCCTTGATTATCTCTGCCATCAAGCCCTTTGGCACACTCCCTGCCATTTTGCACTGTTTTGATCTACCGATCTCCTGCAAAACAGCATAAGAAGGGAAGTGATCTTTAATCATTTACTGCCTTGCTAACATGAGAAAGAAGCTGTGCTACAGTGGGGGGAGAAGCAGTGAACAAAAGCTGCTGCCAAAGACTTCATGATCTGATGTGGAGGCAGGTTTATATAGAGGGTGGGGTTTGAATTGCCCGCCCCAATGAAGTCAGGGTATGACAGTGTCCAATTGCAGACTGCATAGGGGAGGGGCTCCACCAAGGGGAGGACAGAGGGGAGGGGATTTCTCCCCTGCTGGCCACTGAAGAATGGAGAGTGAGTCCACATTATAAACTAACAGTGGGAATGTAGCTTGTGTATGCTTGTTTTTATATGGTCAATTTTGACCAGAGACCTTCAGGTATGGGGCGGGACAGAAATGTAAATAAATAAATAAATAAATAAATAAATAAATAAATAAATAAATAAATAATTGCCAATGATTTAAGGAAATCAACCCTGACTTTTCACTGGAAGGACAAACATTGACACGGAAGCTCAAATATTTGCTATACAATGAGAGAAGACAGGACCCATGGGAAAGGACCCTGATGCTGGGAAAAATTTAAGGGAATAGGAGAAGGGAATGGCAGAGGATGAGATGGATAGAAAGCCTCATGGAAGCAACAAACGTGAACTTCTGGGAGACCACAGAGGACAGGAAGGCCCCGTGAGCAGTGCTCCACAGAGTCACTAAGGGTCAGGCAGAAGTGATCAGTAACAACAGTAGTATAATAAGCTCTTGTATTGTCAATGATTTTGACTCTCCTAAGAAAGACGTACTATTCTCACCTGCACAAGATGGGAGGAACAGGAACATTAGGAAACTTCAAGGGAGTCAACACAGATTAAATATTAGGAAAACTTCCTGACAGTGAGGGCGATCAGTCAGTGGAATAGGTTCCCATGGGAGGTAATGGGTTTTCCTTTGTAGAGGTATTCAAGCGGAGGTTGGACAGACACCTGTCTGGCATGGTTTAGGAAATCCTGCATTGAGCAGGGGGCTGGACTAGATGACCCCAGGGGTTCCTTCCAACCCTACAATTCTATGAATGGCATTTTGATTGATGGCTGATTTGTGCCCAGTTATTGTTCTCATGTTTTGATCTTCTTGGTTCACAATGGTTCACGTACATGTACAGTGGGGGGGTGGGGAGGAACTTGGGCGCTTCTAAGGCCATCTGCTGGGACTCGAGAGCAGGAGGAGGTTTGCCCTTCTCTCTGCTTGAGATGCCCATGAGCATTTGGTGGGCCACTGTGTGCGACAGGATGCTGGACTAGATGGGCTGTGGCCTGATCCAGCGAGGCTCCTCTTATGTTCTTATGTAGTATTTTTGTACGTAGACCACACTGAATTAGCTGTCTTTATTATGCAGAGCTTTTGCAATAGTTTTGCTTTTAAAAATGTCTTGTCTTCTGCTTCCACCTACCTTGCTTGTGATTTCCTAGAGCCTTTCCAGCCTGCCTGGGCAGAGAAAGACAGGATGAGTTTGAGCAGCAATTACCTCCTACCTTCTGGTTTCCAATACTGGCAAGCAGGGAACTTCTGAAAATCAGTTCCTGGGGAGAATTTGAGGTGGGGTGGGGAGAGGAATTAGAATGATGAGTTGCCTATGGCATATAGTCTGACCGCTGACTCGACAGAGTTAGGTTGGCCGGTGACCGAGTCATGGCTAACTCCTGGTCAACTGCATGTAAGCTCCATGCAGTTTCCTTGACAGAGATATAGAAGCGGATCACCGTGCCTGCTTCCCGGAAGCCACTGCCCTCCTTCTGCTTTCCAGGCAGTTTCCTCTATAACTGGGCTACAGCCACTGCCTGACTCAACACACTAGAGGCCTAAAGAGGCCTGCGTGGTCAAAGCGAGGCTGTTCCTCCTTGAGATAATGGCCAAACCACCAGGGCTTCCAGCTCTATAGCTTCCCCTACCAGAGCTGTGAGATGTGAGGAGGTACCCGCCATCACGTGGGCTGAGGCAGCCAACCAAATTCTGAGCTGCCCTTCCGACTTAGCCGCGTCTCATCTGCTTTTCTTGCCCTCCTGCCCGCACTGGAGCTCCGGATTTTCTTTATACTGCGCAGTGTCATCGATCCCACATGAAGGTAGGTGCGCAGCCCCAATCGTATAATGAATGTGCCTGGACGCAGCCTAGTTAAGAGGCCCAAGCACCAATCTGACATGGCAAAATGCACCTCGACCAGCACCCACCAGTTCTCATTTGCAGACGAGCACCACTTCACATACACCCAAGCCGGCTTGGTGGCCCACCAACAAAACCAGCAGCCCTCAAAAGCTGGCAGCATTTAAAGACAAGGCTTTTTCAGCAGCGGCCCCCATAAGAACCTAAGAGCACCTAAGAGGAGCCCTGCTGGATGAGGCCACAGCCCATCTAGTCTAGCATCCCATCCCAAACAGCAGCCCACCAATTGCTTCTGGGCATCTCAAGCAGAAGACAAGGGCCAAACCCTCACCTGCCCTAACCCCATCCTTGGTTTCAGTTATTGGTTCTATAGAACTGCTATGACTTTAGCCATTTTTATTATCGGAGGTTCCATTTTTATTGGAGGCAACAGATAAATATTTTCATGAAACATGTTCCCAGCTCAGCAAGCTGATTTATGATGTAGGTACAAAGTAGAAAGCAAACTCTTTAAAAAACAACAACCCGGGCTGTGTTCACACCTAAGTTTCAATCCACTTTCAGTCCACTTTCAAAGTGAGAGGATGCACCAGTAAAAGCACCCAGCTGTTTTCCTTCCGTATTATCTGGCTCAGAAAACTTACCCTTAGGTTAAATAAAAGAGGAAAGAAAGTGGCTGGTCGTTTTGCTGACTCTGAAAGTGAACTGAGACCGGATTAAAAACACAGGTGTGGACACAACCCAATAAACAAACATCAGAAAGGATAGTTTGCATTACCCAGGAACCTGTCCCCTTCCCATAAGAATAATTCCTTGTTTTACTCAAAACCTAACAAGGTTGAGCCTAAAGGATTGCAATTCATTCCTAACTCTATAATTCTTTTAAAAACAGTATATTTCCCCATCGCCCTCCTGTGCCAGCGCTTAAGGGCCCCACAAGGGAAGGGGGTCTAGGTGGGGGACAGGCGGAAGGGGGGCTCAAATACACAGAGAGCGCCCCCTTGCATAGGCACGCCCCCCCTCCCCTGCCTTACAGCTTGGAAACGGGGTCGCACTCCACCCCACGCCCATTCCCCTCCCTGAAACGCGCCTTCACTCCTTCCGCTTTTCCATCCTTCTGGAGCAAACACAACAGCCGCTCCGACACCGACCGGCCAGCAGAGGGCAATATAGAGCACACAGACACGGCGGCGCCTGGGGTGGGGCCTCGCCTCACACGCACGCTCCGCCCCTCTCTCTCCTTTCCCAAAGGCAAGTTAAGGCGGCCCGGGGGCGTGGCTTCCGGGAAGGTCGCAGAAGCTTGGGCTACCGGCGGTGGGCGGGGCCTGACGGGAATGGGCGGGGCCAGTGGGTGGGAAAGAAATGGATAGGGCGTGGCTTTGCCTTGTGACAGCAGAGAGGCTGCTGAGTGCGTGGGCGCCTCTGAGCATGTACAAAGTGAAGTTTCTCCAACGTCCTAATGCAGAAATAGATTGCGGTGTGCACAAGACTACCCTGTTAAGTGTTTGAGGCTAGATCCAGGTTGGAAGCAGAAAATGGAAAGAGGGAAACAAGCCTTAAGGGTAGAAGTGGCCATTCTTGGGGTATCAGAAAAGTTGTCCAAGGGTTATGACTTTTGCTGGCATCGCACAAGGCCTGAGACACTGTGGGGGCTGAAAAGCAGATTTCTAGAAAGAAGCATTAATTTTTTAAGGAAAGGACTTTTCCTTGCCCTTCCTCATTGTCCTGCAAGGTGGGTGTTTTTCCCTACCAGCATGGGCAGAATCCCTCGCTTCTATAGCTGACAGCAGGTGTTAAGGGCCTGAGGGAAGGCAAAGAGGAGAAAGTGTGGTCAAAGCGCTTTAACACCTTACACCTATATCAATGCAAAGCTGCCTGGGAGCTTTCCATGGGCCTGTGTCGCCTTGAAACGCTTCCACACCATCTTGTTTTTATATATATATTTTCTTTATTATTATTTTTTTCAAACGGTCTAAAAGGAAAAAAGAACTTGTACAATCTTTTTCATATCAAATTACATTGTTACATTGCTTGAAGTTCTTCGGACTTCTCTTCCGCACATCAGTTGCTTCTTGCTCCGCTTAGATGTCTCCTTATCATTATCAGCTTGCCCTTTATTATTAATCGAAACCATCAGTCGTTACTTCTAATTCTCGTAGTAGATAATCAATGGTCACCAATCTTCCGTAAATTTTTCTACTGTTTTGTCGTTTAATAAGTTCGTAAGTTTGTCCATCTCTGCCGAATCATCGGCTTAATTATCCATTCCTCTGCTGCAGGTATCTCCTCTTCCCGCCATTTCTGTGCATGATAATCTAGCTGCTGTCACCACGTACAGAATCAAAAAATTCACGCTCCCCAAGCTATCATCCACAATGCCTAATAAAAACAATTCTGGTTTAAACATGATATTTCTCTTTAAAATATGTTTCATCAGATTGTATACTGATATATCAATATATCAGTATCCACACAACCTTTTATGCCAGGTGCAATGAGCCACCACTACAGTTCAGATAGTGACACACCTGTAGGAGGAAGTCATGGGCCTGAAATGGGCAGCTACAGAAGTGCAGTTAAGTAGAGCAGGGGCAGAAAAAACATTTCCTGAAATTCACAGCAAAAAAAAAAAAGAGAGAGAGAGAACAGGCAGTATTATAAACTGGAAACTCCAAGTGAAACGCCAAAGACTTCACAGGTCTTGTGGCCACCGCATTCCCAGGACTTTCATGGGGCGTTTTTTATTAATAAGGCATTAAACAATCTCAAAATTAGGCGGTGCACTACTCCAGACCTGTGATTATATTCCTTACTTTATAACCGCCACGCATGCAAGACCCACACCACTTTCACACAGTTTCTGCTAGATGTTGTTTACTTAAGTTGGCACAGCTGGTAACTATTTTCTTTTTCTGCCGTGCAGATTCTGGGGTGGAATCGTGTACAGGTGTAGCAAACGCTCCTCCCCGCAATACAAACTTGTGCAACAGAAAAATAGCAAATGCCGAAGCCTCACAGCCAAACTGAAATGATCATTTGCAGCGTTTTCTGGGTCCCCTGTGGTTACTGGACCTTGTTGAGGACTTTTTAAAAAAGTTATTATTCCACGATAGTTGTTGGATCCCTGCTGTCTATCGGCCATTTCACTGATGTTCGATGCCGGATGGAGTTTGAACAGCCTTGCCTCTGCCATGCAATGCTGCTGTAACAACCCAGATTTCAGACTTACGGCTGCAGAAAAACAAAGAGACCCAACAATGCCCACACCTCACAATATCTCTTTTCTTTCATTTCATATACTGAACCTAAAAAAAACCTGCTAACAAGACCTGTCAGGAGGTGTCCAGAGTTTCTTGAACTAGCTTGGGTTTATTCAGTTGCAAGCTGCAGAAACAAAGATTTAAAAAAACCCAAAAGCCTCCAGTCCACCCGAGGGCTGTACAGCTATGTCGATTTCCTGCAGATCTTTCTTCGGTTTTAAGAGTAGCAGCTCTCAGTACAGTACAGGCCGCTCTGTTTTGGTCTCAGACATCGGCAGGCGTTGATGCTCAGAAGACATTTCTGAGCCAGATGGACCAAATCCCCAACCGTTTCCTATGTTCCTCTGCGCTTCGTGCGAGATCCAGACGTTGGATAAACAAGCAAATACTCCCATATCAATCTTTGGTTTTTTTAAAAAAAAGATTTTAAAGGTCTCCAAATGCTTCAGCAGTTGTGCTTACTGACTAGCAGCTTTGTAAGCATTTGGGGGGGGGGTGGTGGGAGCTGCTGCTTTTCCAACCTGGAGCAACTGAACTTCAAAGAGAGTTGGCAACAGCTGAGGAAAAATCTCAATTCAGGTTCTCATTCTGTACAAAAACAGGTTTCCTGAGTGTCTTGCAGGAAGCTGAGGCGGCCCACCACCTTCCCACATTTCATCACAAGACTGAGATCGGACACACTTGCTTTTACTTAAACAAGGCAATTATCTGTGGCAGCTAAACTTAAGAGAACTTGATTAACTTACCAAAAAGACCAACACAGAGCACTTTGGTTTCGGATTTAAAACTACAGATCACAGTGTGGACACAAGGGAGTTGGCTTTAAATTGGCACTTCTTGGCCCAGTTCCCATTCAATTTTTAAAAGGCTGATAAAAACGAGATAAAAGAACCCAATGCAAAGGCGAATTTGGCTGGTCCCACTACTTTCACTTTAAATCACGCTCAATCCCCATTCTGAGGTTCCCACTGAAAGCGCTTCAAAAGCACATTGGAGAAAGCCCATCTTTTCCTCCCCACCCACTGTCGGTCATGGTGCATTGTTTAGGCACACCGAATTAAGTGGGTAGATGATCACAAGTATTGCCCCACTCCATTCACAAGGTAGAAGGCAACGTTTGATGTCTAAGCCCCCCAAAAGCCGGCAAAATGGCTGCACCTTATGCCGAAAGTGATGCCTATTAAACGCTGTCACAGAACCTCACATCCTACTTTTAACACTGAATTGGCCTGCAGCACGTATTGCTCAGTATAAATTAGTTCACCCTAGAAAAATTAAAATTTGGCAACTCAGTGGACAATGGCCTTATATCGCCGCACGTACAGGATGCCTAGAAAAGCACCTGCCTTGCGTACAATCAAGGTTACAACTAAATCCCAAAGGCCAGCTGATTCACTACATCACACTGGCTCCATCTTCAGCTATGCATGAGCTGAAACTCTTTACCCCCACCAGCCTCCACAAGGTCAGAGTTGAGAGGGGGGAAAAAAAAGATGAAATACCAAATTCTTGTTCAGGTTGCCCAAAGAATGAGGAAGCGTTTCCTGTTATGTCTAAATGAAGTAGCTTGTTTGCTGGAGGCACAGAATCGCATACATGTTTGATTTTTCCAAAGCAGTTAAGAGTTTCTCTCTCCAGGTCTTACTCCAACAGATCAGACAAAGCAGCTGAATGAACGAATGAATGTGAAAATGAATCGTGCGTTAAAATGTAGCAGCTGTAAGAAATTCACAGAAAAGCAGGCAAGAGACTTTATACAGTAAGAACTTTATTGCACTGTGTTCCAAGTGCTGAACCAGAAATTGTGCCTGTTTAGCTCCACTCACGACGCTCTAGCATTTCTACTCTATGACAATCCCAGTGTGCTCAGCTGCCCCACCTCTTCAGTTCTGCTAAGACTGTAATACAAGCTATTACACCGTAATACATTGAAGTGGAAACAAAAAAAGAGGGAGGAAACAAACTATACATAGAAAGGCAAAAGAAAACTCACATTTTTCCTAGAAGTTTGGGGCTGGTTTTTATTCAACCACAACTCGTTAAAAGTTGTAGGATGTAGATTTATACATTTGTCCTAGCAAAGCACCCTTATACATGTTATAGAAATTGTACTAATTACAAAAAAAAAACCAAAATTGTGCCTTGAGGTGCATGTGGGGAAAGAACAGCAAAAGGGGAAATGAGAACTTGAGACAAATAGCCGGTCTAGAGAGAAGTCCCTTAGCTAACAGACATGGCACACCATTCCTCAATCTTTGCACCTTAAAATTCAAAAGCCAACACCTGTTAAATACACATCATACTCTAGCTGAGAGGTGGCATCTGTAGCCAGCTTTGGGGGGGGGGGGGAGAGAATGGCTGCCTGGCATAGTGCCATCACATTTGGCTTCAACATTGCGTCTGTGTGAAAATGTTCAAGAGCTACAGTGGACTTCCTAGAGCCAGTGTGAAGGTTAGAGGCACCTGTCACAGTACCGTTCAGGAGAGGCTGTAAGGCTTGCAAATGTTCCTCAAAAGAGCTTCTGGGCATGCCAAGGCCTCCAACACAGCACAGAAGAGTAAAGGGAAAGCCAACCCTAGACAAATTTTTAAACGATCGTAACCAGGAAGGTGTGTAAAACACAAAGCTGCAGGAACAGGGATGTGGCTTCTGTTGGCACCGCAGCTGTGAACTCAGCCTAGCTAAAGCTACGGAGAAGAGCCGGATGAGCCCCCACACAGTGCCCTCCTAAGTCTAAGAAGGCGTTCCCTTTAGATCCCACCCCAAAGGCAACGTGTACGCATGAGGCATTGTGATAACGCAGCAAGTCTTCCTTAAGATGCTGGTCAAAAGTGAAAAGCAAAACAAGGCAATCGGTGGCGAAGGTGGATTATAAATGAGGTGAGACAAGCCTGGAAACCACCCGCAAGCATGAGAGTATAAAGCTCAGAATGCCGACGGGCACCAAAACCCCACTAGAAGATTTGTTTTTTCAAGTTTAATCCCTTTAGGAAGGCTATAGTAGTACAGACAAGTAGTAGAGAGCTTTTCTAACAGGTGATATTTGAACAGCCCAACCAAACCAAGTTTCCTGTTGCTGTTTTCTGTACCAATTTAAAGTAGTTCATTTTCCTCCCTTGATTCTTTAAGAAACACCTTTTTTTAGGGCAACACTTTAGCACTGAGGACAGTATCTGAAATACGTGACATTATAAAATTTGAGGGCTAAAATCTCACCTTTTCAATCCCAACCTCAGAATCCCTACCATTTATCTATCAATGAATGAACCAGAAAGATGCCACCCTGGAGAGAAAGACTTCACCAAGAGTACTGCCGCACGCTTTTCAGCAGCTGCAAACCGAACATCTGTGTCACTATTTCTAAGGACGGCCTACTGGTATCAGGTTGCAGCCCATTCATGCCACTAACAGAGATGCCACTCCGCCGTGCCAGCTTCCATCAAAAGGAAACAGCATCACCAACAGAAAACTGAACAAAATTGCCAGGCCAGGACCTAAGTGAGGGAGGTGTCCAAGATCATAAATCTCTGCACAGTCTAATACTCTGGTTTCTCTCAAAACATAAACTTGGCTTTTATTAATTTGTTCTCTTCAAAAAGTTTAAAAATACAGACGTTTTCAAGGAATTCTTTCCTCTCGGCAGGTGATCAAACTCTGACATGAGAAGACAATCCTTCACTGAAATGTTTTGCTTTTAATTTTATTTATTTATTTTTTTTATCACAATCATTATCATTGGGACAAAGGCTGAGGAGCGGGGACTCCACTATGGTTCAATTCCAGAATGACGTTTCCAGGTTGCACAAGTCCAACAAGACGGCCGTGATCGCACCGGGACGCCACGCGGGGCCCGTGTTCTCACTGCACGATGCAGTGGCCGTTGGCGTCTCTGAAGCGTAATCGCATCTTCGGCCGGTATTTCTCAAGATACAGCAGCTGCTTGGAATTGAAGGCGCCCCTCCTTTTCCTGAAATGGAATCACGTCCGAGCATTAGGCCTCCGGCAGAAATGCAGGGGACACGTCTAAGACAGACCAGCCCTTCCAAACTTGACATTCTTATTTGCTGAACACATTCCATACCAAAGATGGGGAAATGACAAGATGGTCGCCTTTGATCGGCATGCAAAGAACCTGGCATGATCTAAGAGGCCACTGGGTTTGGCCTGGCAATGGGCTGTACAGCATGAGAAGAGAGGCAGGAATTGCCATACAATGCATTAACGGCTCACTTTTGTCCCCTTAAGCCTCTGAAAAGCCGTGTTAAATACTGACATAGAGAGGGTCAGGCTCACAGACTTGCTGGCTAGCCAAAGAGTGTATTTTTAACGTCAGAAATGACCAACCAGATTAAACGAAATAAGAACAGAAGAGGAGCCCTGCTGGATCAGGCCACAGCCCATCTAGTCTAGCACCCCGGACATGGCAGGGAGAAGACAAAAGCAAAGCCATCACCTGCTCCTGACTGCCTGCAAATGGCCTCTGGAGGTATCCTGCCTGTTCCTCCCGCCTGGAGGCAGTACCTAGGCACCCAGTCTAGAAGCCATGGATTCACCATTCCTCTACGGATTAAGAGACCCCCTGGGTCAGACTACAGCCCATCTAGTCCAGCACCCTGTCTCACACGGCGGCCCACCAAATGTTCTAGGCATCTGAGGCAGAAGATGAAGGTAAAACCTTCACCCGCCTGCCTCCCTGCAAATGGCCTTTAGCAGCATTCTGCCTCTCTCTCCACCAGAAGGCAGTGCCTAGGCATCCGTTCTAGCAGGCAATTATACACCTGTCATCCATGTACTTGTCTAATCCTTTCTTAAAGCGGCCCAGAACTGCCATTTGCTGTGTACGCTGAGGGCACACTGAGGGTTTAAGGAGCATAACTGCTTTCGTGGTATGTCTCAAAAGACAGAAGGAGCATGTACACTGATCTGTGTCTCACCCTTTCTTAAAGAGTCCCACCAAGACCAGCAGCCTAAGCAGGGCACGTCTGCCGATTCTTACGATTCTCCCAGGGTTCGGGTTCAGTTATGAAGATGCTTAGAAAGCAGACGTTTCACTGCCTCACGGGCCTCTTTATAGCTCTGCACGGCCTGCAGAACTGAGAAAGCCGTTGCCTCATCATCCCTGTTGTAATCCAGGATCCTCTCTGGGCCACAAGATGGCCAAACTCAAACTTCAAGCCCCCTCACTCACCAAGCCTGGAGGGAAAAGGGGTAATTGTCCCTCCAACAATCAAGGGTACCACGGTCAGGACTTGGTCAGTGGTGGTAAGCACCACCTTTTGTCTGATCACTAAAAAGTGAATCAACGGTGTTTGAGCCCCATTGTGCATCCGCAGGTTTCTTGCACTCTTTTGCTGTGGTCAGCTTGCTAACAAGAGGAAACCTAACTTCCGACTTCCTCAGCTTTCCCTTAAAGCAAAGCCCAAAGGGTCAGTTCTGCAATTCTCGTAGGCTGAAATTCACCGGCTGTTAACAGGGTATCATATGCTTGTCAAGTCACAAGCCTCGCTCATTCCTTCTGACCACCACTGAGAAGGAAGAGATGAAGCCAAGGTCCTAAACAAGCCCACGTTTGTGCCTCACCACAAGCTCCACTCTGCTATGAGGGAGGGGCATCTGCCAGTCAGCCTCCTGTCGAGCAGAGGGTTGCATAACACAAAGAAAGTTGCGCAGGACCATCAGAGGAGGGGCAGCGCGCTGGAGAAACACTTACTGCCTTATAAACTGCACAGCATCTTCATACTTCATTCCACATTCAATGAGTGCAAGAGCAACCAGAACTGGGGCTCTGTAAGGAAGAGAAAAACAGTCAACAGGATTCAAAACGAACACCAATCCAACAACAGATTCAGATGGTAGAGCCACAGGGCCAACGCTGCGTCTGGCCTACTTTGTGTATGGCTACCAGGTTCCAGGCAGGCCAAAAATCAATATTTTTGGGCAGCAGAGGGATGCTGCTTTAGAATCAATACTGCAGATTGTACGTTTTGTTTAAAAAAATATGCATCAAATAAAAGTAAACTGATTGCCTTTTCTGGAGCACCTCTGCCCAGGTGCTATTTTTATAACCACCTTCACTACTTAAAAGAAACTCAGAATAATAGCTGCTGGCCCAGTAATCTAGGTGAAGTAATTTCATTACTATGCCAGGGTAACTCGGCTGTGCAAAAGCATATCTGTAGAAGAAATGCCAGCAGCTTCACAAATGGCCCCCAAAGGCACCTAAATCTTAAAATACAATTACCTAATAATTGCCTTTATGGAGTTCTAAGCTGGGCTCGTTGTTTCCCCACTTGTTATCCTATTGCAGCTCACAGAGCAAGTTTTTATGACCTCTGCAAGCCCCCAACACCCTTACCTATGGCAGCAACAAGAAACAAACAAGGAGATGTGGCAAGTCCCTCAAGCCGATGTGGCTGTGGTTGCTCTGTAATGTAGGGAAACCGTATCAGCTTCTGGAATAGGGGATTCCAGGGACTAAGCAAGAGTCAAATGCAGCTCTCATGTGAGAGGCAAAGTAAAGGGTTACTCCCTATTGTAGAATTCCAAAGACGTATTTTGCTTAACGAAACTCTGCAGGATACCCTAAAGATCTGGACAGAACAATGAACTCTGATTGCAAAGTATATGTATCGATCACCCAGAGTCATTGCACAAATGCTGGTCCTAGAGTTACACCAAAACGCACCATTGCCATTTTTACTTGATGCACAAAGAAGGACTGCCAGGGAATAAAGGAGCCCATTACCCATTCTTCACCACACAGCCACACTGGCTGTGAACAGAAAGATCACTTAGAGAAGGCACTGAGCAAAGTGTACTGATTTTAGCTCAGGGACTCAAGCGGATTCCCCCTGAAAACTATTTATTTCTTTATTCGGAAATTTTATTTCTGGCCCTTCATCGAATGGTCCCAGGGCAGGTTACAATGAGATTAAAAAATATTAAATAGTAAAACACAATTAAAAATATAACCCCCTGCCTCCCTTTTTAACAGGGCAGCACCCTGAGGAAGTTATTTAAACAGCAAAAGTTTGGGTAAAAAGATATGTTTTCACCAACTGCCAAAAAGTATAGAGTGTAAGGGCCTGGGGAACCTCAAGAGGGAGGCTGTTCCAGAGGCAAGGGGCCACAACAGAAAAGGCCCTCCTGCCAATCCCTATGCCTCATATCCCTGCAGCAGGTCATCCATCAGGACGACCAAGGAAGTCTCTGTGCCAAAGCCCTGCCTGAGCCCAGACTGAAATGGACCTAGATAATCTGTTTCATCCAAGCATGCCTGCAGTTGTCTAGCCACCACCTTCTCCAAAACCTTGCCCAAAAAGGTGATATTGGCTACTGGGCGATAGCTGTGCATACGTCTGGATCCAGGGAGGTCTTCTTAAGGAGGGGGCGCACCACAGCGTCTTTAAGAACTTCCAGCACCTCCCCCTCTTCACTCCTTGGGTCCATCTCTGCTTCCTATCACCGTATCTCCCTCTGCCAGTTACCACTGAGATGGGACCCCTTCTCTCTCCTCTATCACCCAGGCACATAGCTTCCTCTATTAGGGAGCCAATCTTCAGCTAGACTATCAAATTATTTACCACACTCTCCTATACAATGGAGGGGCTGGTGTTTCACCCAAGGCAGGAAAACAAGTTGTTTCACTACTTGAATCAGTATTTAGAAGTCTTGGCAGGTGTGTTTTGAAAAGAGGATGGCTCTTCAGTTTTGCCAAGAACCCAGCAAACCAACAAGTGTTTTGATCTACAGCTGGCCCTACTGGACTGACGACCTGAAAGTCATGGATTCAGCTGCAAGTCCTGGAATCTGCTCATGCTCACGCTTACCTTCCCAACCCTGCGACACAGTGTACAGCAACACAGCAGCCAGGCTCCTCGCGAAATTTTGTTTTCAGCAAATTCAGCCAGTCCTCCACAATCTCACTTGGTGGTGGCGCCCCATCATCAAATGGCCAGTCCTTGGGAAGAAGAGAAGAGACAGCTTCACTCCTACCGAATCCCTGAACACGATGCCTTCTCAGTTTTTTTCAGCCAGTCCCTCTTCTCAGCCATGTTTAACTGAAGCTGGACAAGGTGCCGTTTCCTTTTTCCTCCCCTTTTGGACACGTCTTTCATCGTACAGTCGGACCCCCGCATCCACCAATCCGGTAACCCATCCCTGCTGTCGCTGTCATTAAGCCTACCTGAGGCTTCAAGAGGCCTGGGGTAGTGAGATACACACTGTGAAATAACGGGATATCTCCCATGATTCCTGTGAAATTCGTGGGATTTCATAGGAATCATGGGAAATTGAGTGAGATTTCCCATGATTCTTATGAAATCTTGCGGGATTTCCGAGGAATCATGGGACATTGAGTGCAATTTCCCACTGTCTGAAATATCTCCTGTTTTCAGTAACCACGGTGAAACCTGGGACCTATCGCCCGCAGATAAAGGGGTCCAACTGTATAAGTCTAATTGTACCTAAAAGTTCTATTAGCTCTTGTTGGATGGAAGAATGCAAACAAAAACTGTCTTTGTTTCAATATCTGTAGCACATTAGATGCCCCAAATGAAGATATAATTAGAAACTTTACTGTCTGCATTTTGCCTGTGGTTTAATAATACTGTTTCAGTGCTGATGGTCACTACTTCTATAGCACCCGACTGCAGTATGAGGACTCTCCCCTAAAAAATGTATCATTTAAATGTAATACAAATGAAGAGGGAGAAATGGGAGAGGGGGAGAGGAACAAGGAAAAACAGAAGAGCATCCCGCAACTGTTTTCAAGAGCACACTGTTAGGCTGAGGCACCGCAAGACATGACAACTAGGGAGTTATGCTAAAGGCTACAAGGAAGGATTTGAGGGTAGGGAGGGTAGACAGTCCCCAAACACAAAGGGCCAAAAGAGTGGAACTGCCTAACAGGCAGCAGTCTGGTCCTGGGTGTCTAAATCCGAGGAAATCGTGGGCAAAGGCTATCGGATATAAGAGCAAAGTCAGAAGGGGGCAAGGCAAGAAACAGAGACTACGAATCTGTGCAAGATCTTGCAGCAACAAAGGGGACAAAACACGTGATCTAAACACAAGGATATGGATGATTTTGTCATCAGCACACTTAATGGGTGCACTGCACTTATTTTGGAAAGGCAGTATACAACTTGAGTGAGCGAGTGAGCGAGCGAGCTATGCAGTGTATAGTTTATGAGAACAACAGCGGAAGAAAAGCAAGCATGAATGAGCGCTCTTAAACAGCACACACCCAACAGGCCAGTTGGAGAGAGGCCTCTGAAACTTGAAATTTGCCCTTAAAAGCGTTTTAAAAGCACCACTAGATGCCTTCCGCCCGCCTCCCACGTGCCCCCATACATTTTGGGATGGGCTCTGGTAACATCACACACCTATTCCAATGCTCTACAGAGGCTGGAACAGGCCTTCTGGCTCTGGGCACCTTCCCCTTGTGGCGCCCGCAGGGGACGGGGTGGGGCTGATCCAGTAACGGTGGTTAACTGAAACTGTGGTCACCAAATCAGTGGATATGGGGGTCCGACTGTGCTATGTCTTCTGAATGCTCCAAAGAAAGATCAGCCTCCGCTGATCTTATATTTCTTCTGTTAAGATGGGTCTTACATTGTCCAGCAGATAGAAGGCCACAGTTCCTGGAGCAAGACTTTAAGCACCCCAGTAACGCTAACAAGGCTCCAACCTGCAAAGCTATGGGGTTTTCAAAGGTTAATATTGCAGGAACTTATCAGGCCAGATGCCAACACCAAGGGAGCTTCTAGCTCTGTGGTCAGGAGTGTAGCCACTGTAATAACGGATTCCCACTGGGATAAGTTCTGTTTAAAAGTGGACCCTGTAGCACATGCCAATGAATGGAGGAGATTTGGCTGCAGATAAGATCAACCATTTGGATTTTTAAAATGAGAATATTCCGAAGGGTAGAAGTTGCTATCAGAGCTCCTGTCAATTACGTGAGTAACAGGTCATTTACTATCTGTTCCTTGACCTTCAAAGCTTAAAAAACCATTCTACAACACTCACAAGGAAGACAGTTCCCCACCACCACCAGTATCGTGTCTTCCCTGCAAATACTTTAACATACGAAGCATGTTTAGAAGATAATTCCATCTTGTTTTCCTTCCTGACAATCTTAAGCCATCTCTGCTATTCACGCACAAGCTATTTTTAAAAGCAGACACTTGAACCCGTGAAGTTTCAGCAGCTGGCAAGGACAGCTGCCAATATTTCCTACGCTCACCCTTGCCTTTCCCAACATAAAATCACTTTATTACCCAGGCTTGTTTACCAACACTACCAGTTTGAACAGGCTGCAGCTAGTTCCAAAGCCCTCTCTTACCCTTTGTCAGAGAGGGATGGTGTTGCTTAGTGTGTCACCTGTCAAATGTCCCTGAACAAACATTTCTTCTTTACCATAACTGCTTTCAGGGTGATGAAGCTCTCCTGGCGTGCCCAAGGTCACCCCGGTACACCTGAGGGCAAGAAAGGGGGAAGATCTGGAGCTGATGTTTCCTAGCGCTTACTTCCTTTTCAAATTGAAAAAGCAAATATCTGTGGGATATTCTCTTACTAAAAGCAGCAATACTTGGTTGGGTCAGAATGAACAGCCCACAGGAGGCAATTCTGCACCTTCGCTTCCCTGGGCCTCCACACTTTATGATGACAGATCTATCCCTAACCTCACCAGCACTTCCCTAAACAATGGTGAGGTGGCTATAACAGAACCATGCCAACGGTAGTTCTCTTTTCGCCAACGCACCTGTTGTGGTGGTTACGGGACGACAGAGCACTAACCGCGCTTGCACCACCAGGTGCCTTTTGAACCTCGCCCAACAGGGAGAGATGCAAATAGAGTCACGGGCAGGGAGCATAGATGGAAAAGAGTTAGACCTGCTCTACATGTACACACTCCAGGGGAAGCTTTCTGGGAGAGAAGCTGCTCTGCACAATGGGGACGGTCCATGCAGGGCTTCCCCCAGAGTTCCCCCAACAGGGAAATGCAGAAAGGCTGATAGTCCAGCGGTCTGTTCTCACAGTGGCCAAGCAGATACCTACAAGAAGTCCATTAGCACATCATTGGCCACACAGCGCACAGGGATTGTCTCTATTCCCACTTAAACAAAATGGGAGGATAAGAAACAATGGTATGAAATTTCAAGGGAGTCAATACAGATTAGATATTAGGAAAAACTTCCTGACAGTGAGGGTGGTCAGTCAGTGGAGTAGGTTGCCATGGAAGGTGGTAGGTTCTCCTTCACTGGAGGTCTTCAAGCATGGGCTGGACCTACATCTGTCTGGGATGGTTTAGGAAATCCTGGACTGAGCAGAGGGTTGGACTGGATGACCCAGAGGTCCCTTCCAACTCTATGATTTTATGATTCTAACCTGATAGATCTTCATAAACCCCTCATCATGTTATGAGGCCCCTGAAATGCCACTCCATCTTTCTCACAATTAAAAGACTCAAATTTACTATGCGCCACGTGGGGAATAAAAACACTCGCTTTTGTCCATCCAGAATTATTATTTCTACTCCTAGATATTCCTGTGGGCATTGCTATATTCCGCCTCACATTAAACTGCATTCACCCCACGCAGGAGATCTCTCCTATATCATCTTGCTTTGATCACTCTGAAATATCTGGATTTACCAGAGAACCCAGCAATAAAATTATCAGTATTTTGGGAACAAGTCTGGGAGACAGATTTAGATAGCAGCAATGCTGTTTTGTTAGCATGATAGGTTATTCCGCCCTACTCCAGAAAGGTGACAAAATTGCTATATAGCAAGTCTCTTCCAGAAGGAAAAGCAGCTTTTTCATTGCAGGCAGCGCCAGCGCAATAGACTAGAAGGAAGAATAGCAAGCTATCATCTGACACCTTGTTATTTTCCCTTTTATCTTGTAACTGCTTCTTTTCATGTTCTGCAGTTAAGTTCAGAGCTCAGAGGAATGCTGAAATATCTGGAGTAGGCAGGGGAAATTCTCTATCTTGTGGACGCCAGCTCAGAGGCAAGTCTAATCAGAACAGACTGACCTGCCGGGTGTTGGCAGGAATAAGGAATTCAATGGGAGGTTTGTAGCGGTGGTTGTTCAAATGGCAAAGCCCTCTGAGACCCAAGCTGAGCACAGGAGGCTAGCACTGTAGACTTTGTTGCTGTGGATTCCCTGAACCACCAGTAAGCAAGGGGGAAAAAGAGAACTGATCTGCTTGGGCTATGGAAATGATAATTGCCCAGTGAACATGCTAAGCAGCATTCCACTTTTGAACTGGTCACATGCAAGTCACTGCCTGGCCATGCTCTGAAAAATGCACACCAGAAAAGAATGGAGACTTTAAAAGCTGCAGCTGAGCCCTTTCAGGGCATTACGGCTACAAGAAAGAGCCTTGTGCCATCAGAACGAAAATCAGATAGTTCTCCCTTTTCAGTAATGGCAAAAAAAAAAGCCCGCTGGTATAACAGCTTGCTGTCTGTATTGATATGTTAACGTGATCAGCTGCTTCAACAGAAAGCCCCAAAGTGCTCACCCAGGGGAACCGACTGAGAATGATCACTTTGGCCTTAAACTGGCATACAGGACCGATGCAACAAGATGGTCTGTCCCTTCCAGACAACCCCCAAAGAACTGCTTCCTCAACCAAAGGAGAAAACTCTTTGAGATCTCAGCCTAATACCTTACTTCAGAACTGACCAAAAGCATTTTGGGACTTCACGCAGAGAACCCAAACCGCATTATCACTGAACTAGGACAATACAGTCCATCAACACACTGATGTTCAATGCTCATCAGAATTTACCTGAGCTTCTGTTCCAACCACAGTGTAAATTCAGGCCCACAGCTTTGCCATCTACAGGGGTGAGCCATAACTGATGCTGGGTATTCACCTCTTTTTACCTCCATGTACAGCCAGCCAGGGCTCCCCTCTCTTTTGACCACAGTCTATCTGTAATACTCAAAACAAACTCTTAGTAGAGTCCAAACCATCACACAACATCCATGTTCCCTTTCTATGCTCTGAAGTATCGAGTGAGTGGATGTTCCTGTTTGGAAGACACATCTTTCCACAAATGCACTCTTCCATTACTCAAGCACCTGAACACAAACAAAGGGCTGAAGGCAAAGGATGGCAGGCTACCCAGCGATCCAAATCCACATCCATTCTGAAGAGATCCCGCACTGCTCCACAAGCACGTGGCAGTCAAGACGGTGTTACAGCATAATACAGCAAGATCCATAATACAGCCTTTTCCCCCTTTCCGTGCCTTAAACTGTGCCTCCCACTCATAATTTGAAAGATACTCACTAGAACTTGGATTCCTTCTTTTTCCACTGGTGCTTTATCGTAGGTAGCATCACAGACTCGCACCAGGGTTGTCACTCCATACTTCTTCAGCTCCTTTCAGAACAAAAAGACCTATGTCAAATTGATTTTTCAAGGCAAAAAAAAAATCATATACTGTATACTCTTGCCTTCAGAAGCATTTGGATGTCATGGCCAGTTAGCAGTAAGGGAAAACCTTGAGCAGGCTTCCTACAACAGTAAATGGGACTGTCCTTTCCCAAAGCAGCACTGCAAAATAGGTTTCAAATGTCTGAAATCAGGATGAAAAGAGCAAAGGGCTGGTCGCTTAAGCAGGAGATACACCAATAAGGGGATGCACAGAGCAGCAGGTCAAAGTATGTCTGAGGTCCATACCTATAACAGATATGCAGGGACAAGTTCGGTTTCAATATCAGAAGCAAAACAAACACTGATAAACGTGATACAAACAAAAACTGCCATCAAACTATGTTCTTACACTGCAAACAGTTGCAGATTGTATATAAATGCCTATTTGAATCTCAGCCTGTAGTAGTAGTAGTAGTAGTAGAAGAAGAAGGAGGAGGAGGAGGAGGAGGAGGAGGAGGAGGAAGAGGTGGTGGCTGTTATAACCTGTTTTCTCACCCTTAAGGGGACTCAAATCAGCTGACAAACCTGTTCTTCTCTCCAAAGCAGACACCTGGGGCTGTGGGAGCTCAGAAAGAGTTATGACTAGCCCAAGGCCACCCAGCTGGAGGATAAAAGTCTGACACTCTAACCACAAGACCAAACTGGCTCTTCTAAAGATAATAGCACACTAATACAGTACATGAAGACCTAAGTGGCTGCACACTGATCTGTCACCTTCACTGCCTGGACTACTGGCTAGTAGACATACTGAACTTGTTCTATAATAGTCATTTTCTGAAGCCAAAAAATGACAGTGGCCCTCATCGGAACAGCCTTTTGGTCTACTTCAGCTTCTGATCACTTAACATATTTATAGTCAGATTTTAAACCTCCACAGACAAGAATCCCTGAATTTCCTCCCCAACATTTGAGAGTTCTTTTAAAGTCCCAGGAGCTTAAAAGGTTGTTTTCCACCTTGATCAACTAAACTACTATTAAAGTTTTGCTTGCCTAAAAAAAAACTTTGGAAGAAAAGTTGCACTTGATACATTGGGAAGGCCGTGTTGTTTCTGTCTTGTAATTCAAACACTTTCCTTTCTGATCCATGGGTACAATTACAAAGGGAAAATTACCACAAGGTCTACTAGAACATTCACCTCTTCATAAAATGCAGAAAAACAGGTTGGCTTGAAACATTCAGCACAAACATAATGCAAGGCAACAGCAACAGGTATGTGAGACTCTCCTGTCTTTAAACAAGAGGGAAGAAGGCAGGCTTTACCAGTATATGCCCAAGTCTAGTGGACTGCAAAAATATTGTCCAGCAAGGCCTCAGAAAAAGCCATTGCTTTTGTGATGCTTGTCTACCCTCCACAAGACACAATCAGCTTACAGTGATTTTATCACTGTTAGCGGAGGGGTGGTGGTGGTTGTACATCCTAAGCAATTTTCAGGAAGGAGGAAATGGACTGGAGGCATCCCCATTAGGAGTTTGAAGGGAAGCACATTTAAGACTTATTTTTCAGCTCAGAGGAGAGAGGTAATTACAGTCATGTCCTAATTGTTAAGCATCCTAAGAATAAATAAGGTAGGCGCAGCTGAAGTGTAACAGCAAAGTTAGAATTTTCAGCTTCCCAGCCTTCTGTAAGTGAATGCATGTGGTTGTCTGGTTTATGCAGCCCCAGACACTTCTGGTCTGAAGGACAGTCTTGTTTTCTAGATTCCTGGTAATATACTATAAGTAGAAATTACAACTGGGATAAGCAAACACTACAGCAGTTTTAGCTGCAAAATGTGGAAAATAAGCAATTTCTTCCTCCCACAAAGATTGCATCATCAAGAACGGAATACCAGAAGATCTGAGTTTGGCTTTCACATTCATACTTTGCCCACACTATGCAGAACACCAAGAACTATGATATCAGTGAGGCCACGATCCTGAAGGACCTTAAGTGAGAAGCCACCCCAAAGTGAGCGGCAGCATCTTAACTGACTGCTAGCAGATCAAACCTTCCATGATCAGAAGCCATCACAATCCATATGAGGGGGCACATGTTAGGGCGATTTCCAGAAGCAGGGCATTGTGTTTAGTTACCTGCCTCAGAACCTGGAAAAAACGGTATTCGTTAACTGAGAACTGCTGCATCCCACACACTGTCTGCAGAAAAGGTTTCTGTTTTGTTCAGTAAGAACCTCTGATAGCAAATCATCACACGAGAAAGCTCCATTGATCTTGAAGGTGAAACACACTAAACAACATTATCAGGGAATCATAAACTAATTTGGAACTTTTTGCATTCTGGAAAGGCCACCTGAATTATTTTGAAACCGAATACAGTACTTTATCTACAATTTTTACATGTGCAATTCATGCAACGTCAGGAGTAGAGCTATTTGACCTTAGGACAGCAATCCATAAACAAGCCTGGAGTGTCTGAAGCAGGTAGAACGTACAACCATCTATCTCAAGATCTACAAAAGCTTAGAGGACACAAACAAATGTTTACATTATTCGGCCACTAAAGTCAAAACAGGCTGAGGAAAAACTAATTTTTTTGCAGGGTCATTTACTCAAGACAGTAGACAAGAGAGATAGCACATCACAGTAGGATTATTCCTGTGGAAGAGCTTAAATCAGTCATGTCAAACATATGGCCCGCAGGCCGGATGTGGCCCGCGGGCCGATTTGATAGGGCCTGCGATCGCACAGGAGGAGGCGGCGCTGCGCGCATGCTGCCGCCAGAGAGAGAGCGAATTTCTACAGGCGCCGGCGCTCGGCTCTGCTGCTGCTGCCGAGAGAGCCAACATTAATTCTCTCAGCAGCAGCAGCAGAGCAGAGACGGCGCCTGTAGAAATTCGCTCTTTCTCGGCCGCTGCCTGCGTGCGGCACCGCCTCCTCCGTGAAGCGAAGGCGAGACCCGATATGCTCGAGCTTCGCCTCGGCTTCAAGGAGGAGGAGGCGCCGCCACCGCGCGCAGGCAGCGACCCGAGAAAGAGCGAATTTCTACAGGCGCCGTCTCTGCTCTGCTGCTGCTGCTGCTGCTGCTGAGAGAATTAATGTTGGTTCTCTCGGCATCAGCAGCAGAGCCGAGCCCCAGCGCCTGTAGAAATTCGCTCTCTCTGGCAGCTTCAGTTCTTCTCTGAGCGCAGGGGCAGATCCCTTCCGTGCAGATCGGAGAGCTGAAGCTGCTGCTGCTGCCGCTGCCCCCCTCGGCCTGGCATTGCTTGCAAGGGGCGGAGGCAGCAGCTGCGAGTTAAGTTCTCCGATCTCCACGCAATCGGAGAAGAAATGGAGCCTGCCTGCCTCCCCTCCCTCCCTGCCCTCCCTCCCTGCTTCCTTCGTGAAGGAAGGCAGGCAGGCAGGAGAGGGAGAGAGAGAGAGACAGAAGTGTTGGCTTTAATACCTGCTTTTCTCACCCATTAAAGGTGACTCAAGGCAGCTGACAAAGCTTCTGTTCTCCCCACAGGGTGGTAGTTGGACCAGTGAGAGCTCAGAAGAGAACACAAGCTTTGTCAGCTGCTTTGAGTATATAATATACTATACTATATAATTAAATAAATAAAATGTTATAATAATTCAGTACATTTTTTTTTATTTGAATCCGGCCCACCTACACATTCTAAATTTAATATATGGCCCTCTGCAAAATTGAGTTTGACACCTCTGGCTTAAATGAATGTTTTCTACATAACCTTAGAGAACTTCCTTTCTTCAGTTCTGGATTTCAGGGTGTTCACTTGTTCCTGTAAAATGTGCTGTCAATAAAAAGCAAGGTGGGCTGCATTCAAGAATGACTTTTCCTGTGTGAAACCCTTGAACCACTTTCTTGATATGCAGCGTGCACTGAGATTAATTAGGAAGTCTGAAAGTGTTTGGAATGCTGGGGGTGGAGGGGGGATAAAACCACAGATTATGCAAGATTTCAGACACAGTATGGAAAAATATTGTCTGAGATGGCACAGATATCTGGGAAATCATATAGCACTCTTCCATCAGAAAAAAAATTCTGATCAGGTTTTCAGGCCCCACCGCAACTTTCCATAAACTACTTTAAGAGTATGAGTCCAGCATCCCATCCCACACAGTGGCCCACCATTGCTAATGGGCTTCTCAAGCAGAAGACAAAGGCAAACCTTCACCTGCTTTCGCATCACAGCAAATGGCCTTTGGAGGCATCCTGGCAATCATTCCAGCCAGGAGGATGTACCTGGGTATCCATTCCAGTAGCCATTGATACACCTGTCATCCATGAATTTGTCTAACCCTTAAAGCCATATAGGGCTGGTTGCTGTTACCACTTCTTCTGGCAGCAAATTCCATAGATCGATGACCCTCTGGGTGAAGAAATCCTTCCCCTTGTCTGATCTGACTCTCCTACCCTGGTTCTAGTGCTGTGTGACAGATAAAAGACTTTTCCTCTATCCACCTATCCTATACCATGCATGATTTTATATACTTCAATAAGGTCCCCTTCAGTACCTGTCCCTTCACTGCTGTACCTGTCCACTACCATGAAAATGGCTGGTGTAGGCAAACTGCCTTTTGGCAAAGATCTGCCGAAAAGCATTCTCAGTCATTCAGACAAGGATTTCCTATGGTTACTGACTCAGGCGTCCACTAGCCTCCACCTCATCCCGGCCTCTGGCTTTCCAACTGGGTGTCTGTTCAAATGGACCATGCAGATCTCCTTACCTCTGTGAACTTGTTGAGGGTCGCATTGGTTGGGTTGTGGGTTATCAGAAAGCGCATACTCTCATAGGTAATCTCCACTGGAGCAGGACGGTTCATAGTGGCCAAAAGGGTAAGGAGTGTACTTGGGAGGGGTCAGAGGGGGGAGAGAAAAAAAAATCAAACCTTGCAATGTTTCACAGCAGAAAACATTTAAAAAAAAATCACTAAAGTGTCCCAGGTCTGATCAGAGCTTTCCTTGTTCACTTTGTTGAGTTTTTTTCCCCAAGATGATTCTTCACTTCAAGAAAAGCAGGTTTGCTTAATTAAGCAACGGCTGCGATTCGGCTTCAGCCTCGATCGCTGAAGGCAACGCTCCTCGCGACTTTGCCCGCTCTGACTACATGCAAAAATCAGGCAGCCTTCACTACATTTAGGCACTGGTGAGGCACAAAGAAAAAGTAAGGACAGGCCTTCTTCTCAGGTTGGGTCCGGCCAGGTTTCACTTTTCTAGTGTCACTAAGAGAGGGAGGTTTCCAATGTGCAGAAGATATCCCCATATATTTGAGGCTTTATTTTTCAGTGTCTGGAGACTTCAAGGCAAAGTTTATGTTATGGCACGTAGGACCCTTGGCCCCAGCTCACTTATCAGCCAGGGTGCTGTGCTGGGCCCGGCAGAAATCTGCCCGGATGCTCAGAATCGCCATAAATGTTTGGCGTGGATTCCAACGGAAAACCTAGAAGAAGGAGAAAAGAACAGGGTCAGAAATAGCTTACACAGAAGTAACGCATTATGAAAAAAACAAGGAGCTGCAATGTTAACGTTTTTAGGAGAGATCTTGCTGTTGAAACCGAGCGAACAGCATTGCTCTCCAGAGCACATTCCAATTCTTTGGGGCTTGTCTGTCATTGATAGGTTGTGGATTCCATGTCACACAGCCTTCATGCACATTTCAGCCACGGCCTGTCAAAATTCAGCATGAATGTGAGTCTTGACAGCCAGATAACCAGATGCAAACATGACACCTTTTTCCTCTCTTCTTTTGTTTTTACCTTTCATAGGAGGCTTGTGCAAGATTCAGTTTCAAGATGAAGGTTCCCATTAAATGCTCTGCTCACCTCAACCACATACAACACAGAAATCAAGCCAGAAGGAAGCTGAAAGGCAAGAGCAATCCAACTCCCCCATTTTCACAAGGCACGGTGCTCCGTGACGCACGACATAGAACAAATACCAGGAAATTCTAACTTACCTCATTTCAATGTTGATCTTTACCAAGGTTATGACGTTCATCAGCTAAGACAATGCACCAAGGAAAGGATTACACTCATGTAGCCTGGTTACCTATGCCAGACAAATGATTAAATCCTATCCTTTTCCAGCCAACAAATGCAGAGTCATCCTTAGGAGGACCACCTGGCATATTTACAATATATTATAGGAGTCATTGCATGTGAAAAAGTACAGATGAATAATGCAGGTATGCTTTCAGCAACCTGGAAATGGCTTAATTTCAAACTCACTTTCTAAATAATGCTGCATATTCTCCAACCTAACAAGAGCTGAAGGGCAGGAGGCAAATCCCTGCAGACAACTTCATCCCCACAGACTGGGATGTACCACGAAAGCCACGCAAGAGATTATTTGTACTATGAAGATAAAGCACCACAGACCTTAAGAGTCTATGAGCAGCTAGAGATGAATTTGGCCACACGCAGAAATCTGAAAATACAGATTTAATAAATTCTTCAAAAATTGCATCACATATGGCTATTAACATCAATCTCCGCATTCATTAAGTTACAGCTTTATGCATCATTTTACCAATGGTTACATACACTACACATGCGAAACCTGGAAAATGTCAGCGAAATCAGCACATAAGCTTAATGTTTTTCATCAACGGTGCTTGAGGCGGATTTTTAAATACCGTAAACTATTACAAGCACATCACAAACAAAGATGTTTTACGAAGAAGTGGCCTGCACAGCCTGCATAAAATTGTCACCGAAAGATGACCATGTTCTACAGATGGACAATGAGAATATCTCCAAAATGGCAATGGCGTGGGTACCACCAGGTGGTGGCAGGAAAAGAGGAAGGCCACGTAACACCTGGTGTCGACCATTTCTAAAAGATCTTGAACAGATGAATGTAAAATGTGATGAAGCAGCAAATCTGGCTGCTGACTGGAGTTGCTGGAATAATCTCGTTGCCCGATATGCTACTTAGCATGAGAGGGGCTAATAACACCCCCACATGCATGCAAGCAGTCTATTCTGCTCAGTGCTCACTGGAAAGAAGAAAGATACTACCGTACTGAGATATCAGAGGAAAGAAAGATTGGTATCTAACGACAAGTACAGGTAGGTGACCAGAGCCAGGGGATCTACACCACTTCCTTTTCTTATCTCTTTTCAATGTCTGCAGTAAAATGCTTATAACTCCAGAAGCAACAGGGTTTATCAGAGATGAGGTGCTCTCAGTTCCTAAGCACCCTTTCCAATCTAAACAGGATGGAACGCCAGCTATCTACCTGTCAAGTGATACTAGAATGGTGGAAAGCAGACACAAGAGAAAATAGATTAGGTGCTGCTTGCGGTAAGGCATTTTATCATATAAACACCTTCCATGGTAGTTCTCAGTAGCTTCCATGGTAATAAGATTTCTCCCGGGTAGCAACCAGGCCCACACTATAAACTTCTTCTCATCTTCCATTTCCCCAGCTGAATCTCCCTCACACAGAGAAGCAAATATTACACCTGCAGCAGAGCACAAAAAGTACAGCTGGTTTGTCACTAAAAGCAACTTAAATTAGGCTGATGGTCAGTTTTTAATTTTAATCCAACTCTAAGCAATGAAAAGGAATCGCTTCTGCCCTCAGTCTTGCATGCTTATCCAAAAGCCACTGTTAACGCAAGAGTATGTTATGTAAATACTACCTATGAAAATCTGAGGGTTAGGAGGGCATGTAGACCCAATCTACCAATTTAGGTAAACAATGCCTCAGAGCAGAGGTCCAGACAACTGATTTCCCTAAAAATAAGGCTATCAGAATTTGTCCAGAGGGCTGAAGTTCAACAGGTGAGCCCAAGGTAAGGACCGCACCTAACTCCAACGGGGTGGAGGTAGGAAAGGTGTACTGGTGCATCTCTACACCAGCCAAGACTTAAGACTGGCTTTTCTGAATTACTTAGAACAGGTTCTGCATGCCACTACTTATGAAGAACAGAGCACATTCAGCTCACTACGAAGACAATTCAAAGGCAAGGAAAGCATACAAGAAAGGCAAGAGCTTCATTCACCAATACAAACAGATCTCCTGACAAGATGTCTCAAAAGGTTTCTGGCCCAGAAGTATTAAAACTTTGTTAACTACGCATATATATGCTTTCCTTGCCTTTTTAAAAAATCAGAGCTACATATGTGCCATGGAACAAGCAACAAGTTTAGAGATTTTAAATTAACATCTGGTCTCTTGAGACCAGTTTCTAATCACCACTGGTAACCAAGCAACAAGTTAGTAGGCAGAAGAATTCTAATATTTTGTAATGAAAAGCATGAGATCAAGGCACAGAAGGGATTTTTCTCTTCATTATAATTTTCTCTCAGGATTTTAACAAAGAATGTCTTTTAAAATACAGTTATTTGAATTACGCAAAAGGTTATCTCGTAGCCAGAGTCACCCGTATGAATGAGCAAGATAAAAGCTCAAAAGCAACTTCTTCACAAAGTTACCAAATGGAAGGAAAGGGTTTATTTTAATCACTTAACTTAAAGGAGAAACTAATTTTTAAATGTAACTGATGTGAAAGCATAACATTTAAATTAACTCTGCGGTACAATCTGGATTAAATTATATGTTCTCTCCTAAAGAACTCTTCTGAAATGTTGATTTCTTACCTTCGTGCATGAGGCCTTATGAAAATGTGTATTTTAATGATAGCGTAAAAGAAAGATGCCCACTTAGGACTCTCAAGAACGCGGAGGTTAAAGCCAAAGTTATTTTTAGTACCTAGATTAGGAACAATTGAATTTTCATTGAATTATTTCACAGCCAAAATGTTTCCCCTATAATATTATGTTCCTCAAAATAGAACAGGTTTCCATCACATAACTTTGCCTGTGCTTGTGATACTAAAGTGCAACTTTGCTCAAATACCACGGAGCATCATACTGCAAAAGTTGATTATGCAAATCATTGCCAATAATTGAATATCCACCGCCAGAAAAACCAGATCCACCACACTACAGGATGGACACCTGTACAGAGAAGTACATGGTAGGGATGTACACGAAGATTCGTAACATTCAATATCCTTAAGAACTCGTATGAATTCGGACATTCATATACAAATAGAATGTTACAATATTCGTACATTGACACGCGTATCCGTACGAATATTTCAGAACAATGCTTCAGAACATTCGTGATCCGGGGACGTGGGAAAGTGGCTACACCAGTCACATCTACAATGGATCCAGAGTGCATTCGACATGGATTGAGAGCAGATTCAAAGTGGATTCAGGGCAGATTTGACACTTTCAGAACGCATATGTTACGAGATACGTAGTGGATATGTATGGGATGTCTATGTGTTTGTATTGTATATTCATACAAATACATTTGTATCAAATATAATCCTACCACATTTGAAGGGGATCTCTTCAAACAAATACAAATTGCAAAAAAAAACAACAACACTCAATTCATGCACATCCCCTAGTGCATGGAGCTTGCTATTTTCAGGCCAAAATAGGCAGAACTAAAAATGTCTCTGAGAACTTTGTGAAGTACTTAAATGAGATATAAGCAAGAAATGGACACAACACATTGAACTGGAGCATTTGGGGAGGACGCAGTTATGGGACTGACTGCTTGATTGGAGGCTCAGTCTGTAATGCAGGAAAAGGGCCATCCATATCACAATGGCCCAGCCAGCCCAAACCAATTTCAGAGCCTGGAAAAGTCTCTAGTCTCCAAAGTTTCTGGCTGGGGCTTTTTCAGCCAGGCACTCAGAAACAACCCACCTCCGGAAGCCTGACAGGCCCCAGATGGGCGCTTGATGCTGTCTGCACACAAGCAGAAGCATCAGTACTACCAGGAAACACCTGGGGAGCAACTTTTAAGTAGGCATCAACTGAGTGTAGACAGACACAGAGAGCAACTTTGGAAGCTGAAGATGAAGAAAACCCAAAGAAGCAAGGCAGGAAGATGCACACGGCACTTTTTATAAACAGATTAGAATTTAGCTTAAAGTTCTTTTTCTCATGAGGATGTTGCGTCTTCTCACAGTTTTCAAGGATGTGAGGCACAACTGGGCGGCAAGGAAAGAGCATGGCTAAAGTCTGGCACAGAACACTGGAGGAGGCTAAAGAAGGTGAGCAAGAGTTACCACCTTTGTCTCCCATCTTTTCAAAGCGTAACTTAGCTGCACCAGAAACCTCTATTTTTGATTCATCGAACTTTTAGTTTGATCTCCTATGAAGAAGAGAAGTAGACTGAAGGCATTCCCTGCTTTTTAAGAGCACTCCCCTTATATTTCAGCCTGTTGCTTTCATGATTTCTGAGACCACAAGACAGATTGCAGCAGCTGTACTTTCCCATGATTGCAAGAGACAAATACATTGGGAAAAGGTTACAGAGATCACCTTTCAACCTAACAGAGCAAAGCAGCAACACCACAAAGCAAAAGCTGCTAATTTGTCAGACAGCCATCAAAGATTACCCTACAGTGTGGGCAAGCAAAACCTTGCCGTTCAGTTCCTCTCCTCTCAATCCTTTCTCCTCCTGCTGAATTTCAGGTTCCATTATTTTCCCCCTGTGGTTAGAAAAAAACCTCCAGGAAGAGAAGTGTAAAATAAAATCACTATGTTTTCAAAATGTAACAAATGTTTGATAGACAAGTATCCAAAAGTAACTGCTTCCAGTTAAAATAAAGGTTTGCAATGAGGGGACAGTTTTTGGAATGTTGTCAGATACCATCTGACCATGATGGAATACCGTCAAATTTCAACAAGCCGAGAATACATATGTACTAGAGTCCAGCTTACCAGCTTTTCATCAGTTTATACTGCCAATTAGCACAAACAAAAGCACCTGCTGTTTGCTACATGCAAACTACCAAACACACCTTTCTCTCCAAAGTCCAGGTTTCTCAATGTAAAATCCTCCTTCTCATATTCAATGCACTGTTGCCCTTTTGGGGGACAGGAGTCATGCATCGCAAAGGTGCAAGACCTGTTGCATCACAGTGTAAATCTTCTTGAGAATCCTAACAGTGCTGTAGAAAAACCCCATTCATTATTAGGGCTTTTTAAAACACAACTTTTTATCCTTTGTCACAGCACCTCAAAAGGAGTACTGGCTAAATACCCATATGCCCCTCACCCAGTTTCATCTAGTGCTTAGGGAGCCAGATTCTTATCTGGGAATACCGGGTTTTATTCCACACTCCTCCCATGAAGCCAGCTGGGTGACCTTGGGCTATTCACCGCTCTCTTCTGAGCTCTCACAGCCCCACTTACCTCACAGGGTGTTCTGTTGTAAGGAGAAGAACAGAAGGTTTGTCAGCTGCTTTGAGTCCCTTTAAATGGGCGAGAAAAGCGAGGTAGAAAAGCCAACTCTTCTACTTTTTCACTCACAGTGCTTAAAATCCCACATGTATCAAAGAAACCCTTGCCAACAAAGAAATGGAAATCACCCAAAGGTGCCTTTCACAGCTTTGATCAGATCCAGCCAAAATTTCTTAAGTATTTCTATCAGGTCTCAAGGGACCCATATGCCAAGTGGTGCATGTTCTCCAGCTAAGTGGTTTTAAAGCCAGACCAGAAGAAAAAGTACAAAATATTAATTCGTGCGAGCCCAGTCTGGTCTTGAATCATTTGCCTGGTGCAAGACTTTGCCAACTGAATTACCTATATAGTTGAATGAGCAGCACTTCCTCACACACATTCATTATTACTCTCTAAAATGAAAAAAAACTAAGACACACCCATGCAGTTCTCATGGCAACTCTACAGAGGTGGATTTTCAGTGCCTTCTTCATGGGAGACATCAAGAAAATTTATCTTGGACGTCCCATCCCACATGCTGAACAGAGCCCCAACTGGCCTCCAAGAAGTGATAACAGCAGACGGAAAAGTCTGCTCTGCCCCTCTCTCAAAAGTCATAGAAGCAAAATATATGCAGACTAGGAACTTCTGCAGACTTAGCAGCAAATGTGTCTAACGCCCTTTCAGCACTGGGTCTTATTCTAGATTATATGTGTCGTCCACACTCTAGGGCAGATTGCAGTAGGCTTGTATTCTGTGCCACCATGAAGATTCTGGAATAAGGCCCAATGCAGAAAAGGCCTAAAGCAGTTACCTCAGATAAGCAGCAATTTACTCTTGAGGAAACTATTAGCTGCTACTATTTATATCAATCGAACTGAGCAATATGAGGGCATTTTCTAATTTTTTTTTACTGGAAACACACCATTTGCTCTTAAATCTTTTCTCTTCCCCATTCATTCATTCATTCCTCTGTGTTAACCTTAAAAATTCATCCATTTTTTTCATTCCACGCAAACGTAACAATTTTGTCAAAAAATTAACAGACTTTCACTGGAGAAATCATTGAATGATAATATTCTATATAATCATGACTGTAAAGACTGGACATACTTTTAGCATGGTCTACCTGAGCCCCGATGATTAAAAATGAAAATTCTGCAGTAAACCGAAAGCAATAAAAAGCTCTGGCGGAAATACATTTGTCAGACTTCCTGCCCCTTCTCTGATGTGAAGTTCTGTATATAATTCTCATACTTCCACTTGGAAAGTGAAAGTGTCGTGAAAATGTCTCAAGAGCAGGACTGATACAAGAGAAGGAAGGGAGTGGAACTGAGCTGCCTTTACAAAGAAAATTAGGAGAGGGATGTAGTACGCTCTTCAGAGTCTGCCAAAGATGGTAGTATAAACGAACTATCAAAAGCAAATTAATTTACAACTATGAGAAGCAAGCTGTGGGATTCTCATTTTAAGCTCCCCACTTAAGTAAAATGTGTCTCTCTAAAGAGCTCAAACCAGACAATCACTTGGTAGCCAGAAGAAACCAACGAGCTCAGGCTAGCAGTCACATTTCCAAATTGCTTCAAAAACAAATTGCTTTAAAAAAAGCAACAAATTATGTTCAGGACTGAGGACAGGCAGGAGGAGCAAGACAACTCAGGAAAAGTTCCAAATGGAGATCTTTGGCAATAGAGTACATATAAGAAGATTGCCAAGAGGCTTTTCTCGAGCTTCAGCAGCAGCAACTCACCACCCCTCAGCTTTTTCATCCCATTTTCTCTTGGTCCCATGCAACAGCTGCAGAGATCATGTCCAGCAGAGGCAGACCGAGCCACCACTGAGGCACTTACCCCATTAAGATAATCAGAGCTTGCATCACAATTTTACAGCCTGCCTGTTGCCGAGCAGGCCAGTGAAACGACAGGCTTTTCACTGCCTGACACTGAACAAGAAGTGGATTATCTTCTTCCCACACACTAGCTCTATGCGGAGTAAAAGAAGTCCTTTCTGGTCATACAGTTCAACCTCCGTATCCGCTGACCCGGTAACCGGGGTTTGTTTTCCATGGTGACCGGATCAGCCTTCCCCCACCCTCCCCCATGGGCACCATTAGGCCTACCTGAAGCTTCTCGGAGGCCTGAGACAGTCAGGAAGTGGTGCAAAATGATGCAAGATTTCCCATAATTCCTGTGAAATCCAGGGAGATTTCAGGGGAACTATGGGGAATTGAGTTCATATCGTGTGAGATCTCCCATGATTACGGGAGATCTGAGTGCATGGGAAACTGAGTGCATTTCCCGGTGTTCAAAATATCCACGGTTTTTCATTAACTGGAATGTATCCCCCATGGATACAGAAGTCCACCCGCATGCAGAGGATCAGGCCTCCATCCAATTGGCCACCTTCTGTAACCTCTGGCTGTGCCCTGCATCACAGAGTGAGGTGAAG
Organism: Aspidoscelis tigris stejnegeri; assembly: GCA_023333525.1. Classification (NCBI taxonomy): domain Eukaryota; kingdom Metazoa; phylum Chordata; class Lepidosauria; order Squamata; family Teiidae; genus Aspidoscelis; species Aspidoscelis tigris. The sequence continues at coordinate 4,537,310 of JALMGA010000023.1, forward strand.
GTTCATCAGAACTCATCCTTGTGTCACATCATGATGCTGTCTACCCACCTCAGCAATTCAGTTGCCCAAACACCACCTGGGCATTTTGGCACAGTTTGGGCAACCAAACCACTGAACAGTTTGGGCAAGCGCTCGAGGCAAGACCAGGGCAGATACACCAAGCACTCACTACCCATCTTGGGGCTCAACAGAACAAAAAAAGACCTGCAGTAGTTTGGGGGCAATGTTGAACCCAACTCACATCTTAGTATGCTGGACAGCACACAAGTGGAAAATAACTCAGTTTTCCTTCTATGAAGAACCTTTGGCGGAGAAAAGATGTTCCTTGATGATGCCCTGAGCAACAGAACGCTTACTTTTGACTGAGATGAGCATCTTTTCCCTGTCTACGACTAAATAAACAGAAAGGACTTTTGATTCCCACCCACCCCCCAGACCCAATGGTTTTCCAGTAGAAGGAATGAAAGTTTGTAAACAGAGTTGTTTTTGTAAACAACTTATCCTTCTACTCTTCATTCTAAGCTCAACAGCTAGCAACTGAAGATCCAGCCTCAAGCTTCTATAACTTCCTTCAACAGCAATTCTCCTGGTCAAATTCACTAGTTACTGTCTCTTCAAGCCATACAGATAAATACCCTCCATTCCAAAAGCAAGCTCACAAAGAAGGAGCTCAGCAGGAAGGTTGGTGTGTGAAGCCCACAGAGCACTTGAAATCTACAGACTTTTTTACCGTCAAAAAGGAGTTATTTCACAAGTTTCTGTGACAAATCAGGCTGCAATTAACCCATATGTCAAGCTATATTTATCCTCAATGTTTCAATGACCAGCTGTGGCAGGTCAGATAAAACAGCATAATCATTAACTACCCTGTTTTAAAAACACATCCAAGGTTTTTTTTTCCCCCACTAGCACTAAGTACCTATTAAGTACTCATTAGGTTCAGAGCAGGAACACCCCGTTTCCACTGCAGACCCCATTAGAACCGATTTGTTCACACCTGTACTAGGGAAATCTGGATTAAATGGGTCCTTCAGGACCTATAATCCGGATTTCCTGTGGAACCCATTAAAGGGTTCTACAATCTGGTCTTCAGGCATCAAATCTGGATTAGACGCATCATGCCCCCCCTCCCCCAAAACATGGTGTGATGGATGTCTCCCACTTGGGCATAGACAGATGCTCAATATGGGTGCCCCGGTGTTCCCACTGCGAACTTGCCTAGCACCCATTGCTTTTGGGTGCCACACAGCCTGTGGAGACGCATCGAGTACTTCCTTAAATCCAGATCTTCTACATCCAGACTAGCTGAAGGACCCATTTCTTAGATCTGGATCATCTTAGGTCCAGATTAAGGGAGGTAAGTGGGGAAAAACCCAAATATACGTTTTAAAATCATTTCAAGTAATCCAGGTAGATTATTTATGTATGAACTAACTATGTACTTCAAGAATACCATTATTTCATAGAAACTAAAAAAAGATGGTGCCTTTGGATGCAGTACCTTGTAACAATTCATCGGGGGGGGGGGGGTTCCTTTACAATACAAGCTTTTTCACTTCCTTCAAGTAGTCTTATAATGGCCAGATCCAGTTGCAGCCGCAGGATCTTAAAAAGATGCATTGCTTTGCCCTCATGAAATGCATTAGTCCAGAAAAGAATCAAGAGTTCACCTGCACAGCTGGTTTGGTGGCGTCTTTAATGACAAGCAACATTATAAGCATGTATTCTCTTCCCTTCTGAGGCCCCTAACAGTTAACCAGCACAGCATTCCACAGCAGGGCAAAGTACAGCAGGCAGATTATATTCACAGTTTAGCTTAACAGGAAGAAAATTTGGCTCAGAATATAGAGACAAAGGTTTTTCTGACTAATTTTCAGTTAGTGACAATTTACTTCAGCTAAGCCGCTTCTAAATATTTGTTATAGATCAGGTGCCCTGGTGCCACAAAGAAAATTGGTTTTAAAATTTCAGAGGCTTCTACTGCCCTCTTCTACTACATGCAGAAGCAAGATCTTCCCCCATCGAATGCAAGCGAAAGATAATATTTCTCACTTTGAGTCAGAGGGAGGCACCTATTTTCCCTACTACTGCAGTTCTGAGTCACAATCTACCCTGCTCATTCAACAAACAGAGAGAAGGCTTCATTTTCAATCCACTTTAGATACTGTGGGAGACACCAGCATACTTGGTAGGGGTGGGAATGACAGCTGCTCCACCTGAGGAAAAGCTATAAAAAGTAAAAAAGAGACAGGAAAGGAATATGGGAAGAACCAAATGACATTCCTGCCTTTCATTTTTCATACCCTAATAACCAGCACAGAGATATTCCTACAAAGGAAAGACTGACTTACCTTAACAGATTGAGGGGAGGGGAGGGGAGGGAAGCTTATCAGCTGACCATTCCCATAAGTGTTTCCTCACCTGCACTCCAAGACCAACATTAAATATAGCTTTCCTAGAAAACCCAGCCTCCACCTTCCCCCTCCCACTTCAAAATGTGTTCCTGGCCTTCCTTTGTGGACACTTTGGATTGTACACAAAGTCCTGGCCTTGCCAGTATCTTCTTGTACTCTGGATCTGTCCTTCAGTTTACACAGCCACCTCTCTTACAACATTTTAAACTGAAAATCTTCCTCATCACTGCTGTTCCCGTATAACATTTCAATAAACCTTTGCTTAGCCTCCCTACATAAAATAATCCCCTGAGCAACACGTATCACCATCCTGCTCTATCTGGCCCGGAAACTAATTGCTCCATTTCTCCTCCCTCCTAGATATTTAAAGTCTCTCCTGAATAATATCATTCTGCACCATCCCACCTCCACTGAACCCAATTTGCTACTAACTCCAAGTCAAGGTGTTAATTTTAACTTACAAGGCCCTAAATGACTTGGGCCCCAAATATCTAAAGGAACTCCCTCTTCCATACTGACTTGCCTGTGCCTTAAGTTCTAGAGGGGAGGCCCTGCTGGGTTGTATCACCCACCTTCAGTAGTAAAAGGGGTGGGCACCCGGGAGAGGGCCTTCTCAGTGATGGCCCCTAGCCTATGGAATAGTCTCCCCCTTAAGATGTATCAGGCACCTTCTCTTTGCATGTTTAGGAAAGCAGGGAAGACACACTTCTTTGCCCTGGCCTTTGGTTAAATGGGGATACACTTTTTCTTCCCACTTTCAGACACTGCTATTGTTTTAATATGCTGTTATATATTAAACAGCTGTATCTTCAGATCTCACAAGATCTCTTGTAAACTATTTTATTCTAGAGAATCACTCCTCCACCACCACTACCACCATTAAAGACATCTGAGGAAATGGAGGTATCTAAAAATTCTTGGGAAAATTCTTCCCAAGCTCCTAAGCAAATCACCTTCACAGGACTGGCCTGGTCTCCCTCACTTCTACAATCCTCTCTTTGGCCCCATGTCCATACTCTGAGCAATCCTTCCCTGAATTGTGACTTTTCTTTCTATTCCAAGAGCATTCTGTCAAACTGCAAGGCACAAGGCAATAAAAATTTGAAAACTGGATCACTTCCCCGCTAAAAGTGGTCCCTCTAAATTCTGCCTGAGTCACCAATTGGGATGCCTTCCCTTCAAAGAAGCCAACTGGTTGTCTCTCCCATTTAGGTTTTCTCCGTTATAAATTCAATGATGCTGGCAAATACTCTATGCTGCAAACTACTTTACTCTGGTTGCAACTCTAACCATTTTAAACTTTTTTTTAAACCAATTTTGCATTTTAAATGGAAGCCATTAAGGGAACTCTAGACACAGGGCAGCTATACAAATATGGCAAATAGAGCTTTTAGACATCAAACTGAAGGGTGAAGAAATGGCCCATCACATTCTTATGTGAGCATTCTGCCTTTGGTTTATTTATTTATTTATTTCCCACATCATACCCAAAGGTCTCTGGGCAGGTAACAACGGATCAGACAACATATTAAAAACATATTAAAAACAAAATACAGATTAAAACATATTAAAAAACAGGATGCAAATTAAAACAAGGTACATAGTTAAAAGCTCTGATATAAGCTTTTCCAAGTATCAGCTGATCACCCTCCACTACATATACATACACACACAATGTTCAGGAACCTCTGGGGCTAAAGTTCTTTCTACACTAGGCCTTACTCAGGATTGTATCTTCGACTAGGGACCTGCCATCTGCATGCCAATGGAGATGAAGCCAGACTCCACTCAGGTTCCACCGTGATCTGTATCAACATGCAGATAGCAGGTCCCTATTCTTATATAATCCAGAATAAGGCCCAGCGCAGAAAGAGCCTAAAAGTACATCAACTACACCTCTACCTGGACAGTGGTTGCTATCCTATCCTATCCCTGCTATCCAAGCAATGTTATTTTACTAAACTCTCTGTGGACCTCCATTTGTACCGGATCCAACTGGTGTGAAACACAGCAACCAGGTTGCTAAGAGGGGCATCTACTCAAACACATGTGACAACCCTAATAAAGAAAATAAAATGATTACCAACACTCTAAGGGGCCATATTCACAAATATATAAGGTCTATGCACCTATCACAAACTTCAATACAGTTATTGAACTTTCCTCCTATAGACTCCCAGGAAAGATCTCTAAGATCATCTTGCAAGGTCTTCATGCAAACACCACAATGAATGTCACCTTGCAGTTACGGAGAGAAATCATCCCCACCCTGATATCTGTGAGACCCTCACAATTACTTCTTTCAGACACCCCTGAAGACACAACTTCTCACCCATGCCTGATCAGCATGACTCATTTCCTGCCCCACTCACTCTTTTTCATCGTGTTTTCTTTTACACAGATAGTTTTAACTGCTCACATAAACCGCTTTTATATTTCTGTACTGGAATCTATATACAGTAGAAATTAACCAGACACCCTGGACTCTCTTCCTGAAGGCAGTTTCCACATCTCTACATGTACTGTTACACATATCCCACTCTAAGGATCAGTAGCTTGAAAACTAACTTCATCAACCCCAGAACCCCAGGCCTTCCCTGAAGCCAAAAGCTTCCCCCTTTTCCACAGGGCCTTGTCCCCTCGCTCCAACCAACCCTTTTCTTTCCCTTCCTCATTCAGCAGTTCACACACCAGAAAGTTCACTGCCCCCATGGGTGCTCCTCCAGCCCCAAGAACCAGGTGGGGCTTCCCATTTGCTCAGACGCACGTAGGGCAACCATGCCACAAATTCAGAAGTTTGCGAAAACAGAGACACATCACTGTCCAAACACCCCAACTCTACCAAGCCAAATGTGAGAAAATGTAGGAACTTAACAAAAAAGCTACTGTTCTATTTCTCTCTATAAAACCCCTTGGTGTCCTGTTTGGGGGCAGCTTGCCCCTTCCTCTATTTTAGCAATCCTCACTTCCTGTCATCCACTCTGACACACAGTTAGCCCCTATCTCAGACAACAGCCAAGGCTACCTGCACAGCTCACTATTCACTTTTACTGCCCCCACCCTAGTAAATGTGAAAAACTAGTAATGGCAAATCCATCCTCCTCCCCCCCCCAGGAGGGTCTCAAGGTCCCTGAATCCCTGTCCCCTCCAGGAACTCCCACCCACCTTTCCCGCCCCCACCAGCAAGACTCCAAGCCCCTCAGCCCAGCAGAGAGAAACTCGAGGCCCCTCGGTCCCCCCCTCACCCAAGAGGATCCTAAGGCCTCTCATTTCCCCCTTCCCCCCCAAGAAGACCCCCGGGCCCCTCCGTGCTGCCTCCTCTCCCCCAGGAAAGCCCCCCCCGGCCACCTCGAGCCCCTCAGCCCCCCAGGAGACCCCCTCGGCCCCTCCCCACTCTCCGCCCAGCGGAGCTCCAGCCCCCTCAGCGAAGGCCCAGGCGGCGGCGCCTTTCCCGCCCGCCCGCCGGCCCGCCCGCCGGCCGACCCTCACCCACCGGGAGCATTGAGCGTCGAGGCGCGGGGCTGACCGCGTCGAGGCGCGGAAGGAGCGGTCCAGAGCCGCGGGGCGGGGAGAGGCAGGGCGCCCGACGACGACGACGACGACGACGTCGCCTCCAGCGAGCCTCCCAAACCGGACCTGACCGGCAGCCGACGCGGCGGCGACGACAACGACGACGCACAGCGCGCCCTGCCACGCCCCGGCCACGCAAGAAGACAGGCAGGCGGCCATCACCAATCACGTGGGGCGCCGGGAGGAGGAGGAGGAGGCCCCGCCCGCCGACCTCGCGCAGGCGCCGCGCGGCACCCCACCTGTGTGTGTGTGTGTGTGTGTGTCTTCTCTCCCTCCTCTTTCCCGAACGGCGGTCTCTCCTCCCAAGCAGCCTTGGGTGGTATCGGCCGCCGCTCCCCCTTCCACCGCGTCGGACTTGGTACAGGCCCGGGCGCGCGCTTCCCCCTTTTTTTTCCTGTCTGTCTGTGTAGGCTGAAGGGGTGTGGGAAGTAGAGCGACCGACGACGTACCGCCGTCACGTCTCCTTTGGTGGAAAATGATATGCGCTGGCATACGCCGCCTTCTTCTCCCCCCCCCCCCGCGTCTCCGGAATGGTTCCGCCCAGCACCGCAGCCAGGAGCGCCCTCTGCTGGCGAGAAAAATGCCCTGTCTTTTCGCTTACCCTCGCTTTGTGCGTGGAGTGTAAAAAAATCCCCTCCAAGGCTAGGGAGACCGGTGGGGTGGGGGGTTTCGTAAAAGCAGCATTTCTGCAACAATTTCAATATTTTTCTATGCTTCAGGACAGCCGCTTTTTAACTGGCGTGCACTGCACTTCCACAACATGCCATACCTTTCTCACTCTGCCGCTGAAGAAACAGCAAATCAAACTGGAAATCAAATCAAACTGGAAAGCAACCATCAAAGAATTTGGAATATCTTGATTCCCTAGAAAAGCAAGCCAGGACATCCACCCACCTAGGAAGCTGAGTTGGCACTTGCTATGAATGGCCATTCCCAGTGGACGTGGCTCCAGAGAACTCCGTACTCTCTCCCCCAGGAAGCCAATATAGGGGTGTGCTGCCTGATCTTCTCAGTATTTTTTCCCTACACTTTTCCTGGCTGCTGCTAGGCTACGAGGTCGCCCTTGGAGAGAAACTGCAGAGTAACAGATGCTACATTCCTTTTTCAATACGCTCCTCAAATTCCTCTGCCAGCGAGATTCTAAGCAGAGCTAGACACTCAGAATAAACCTGGTTCTCAAGGCACCATTTGTCCCTTGTTTGGAGTACTTGAAACACCCTGTTCTGAGTCAAATTCAGAACATTGTGGATGTTAGTACAAGAAATATAAATAACGAATCAATAGGGATAATAGACTTTTGCCAGAGCAGTCTATATTCTAGTTTATTTATTTCCATTTCTATCCTGCCCCATACCCGAAGTTCTCTGGGTGGGTAACAACAGATCAAACTACTAAGAACAACATATTAAAAACAAAATAAGGTACACAGTTAAAAACTCCATAAAAATTCAACAGATTTAAGCCAGTGCACTCAATAATAATAATAATAATAATAATAATAATAATAACTAACTGTGCGGGGAATGAATCACCTAAGCCAAAGGCCAAGGCAAAAAGGTATGTCTTTACAGCCTTCCTAAATGATAACAAGGAAGGCGCATGGAGGGGGAGACCATTCCACAGTCTGAGGGCCACCACCGAAAAGGCTCTCTCCCAGGTGCCCCTCAGCCTCACTACCAAAGGTGGTGGGACAAATAGGAGGGCCTCTCCCTTGGATCCCAAGGCACGGGCAGGTCGGTATGAGAGAAAGCGTTCCTTTAGATATTTTACATAGTTCCTGCATTTGCCATCTGAATCATTTCAGGAATCTTTGAGGAGTAGTGCTGTGAATTGTCAAGAGTGATATCACATCCAGGGAAACGAGCTCCTAAGCATGTTTTTGTTTTGTTTTGCTTTTTGTTTTCTTTGGGCATTCATTCCATGAAGAAATGCAGAAATCATTGCATTATCAACTATGCCTTCTGCGGCTACCAAACATTATTAATGCTTCCTACAGATGCCATAAAAAAGGAACAGAGGGAGCTAATGTTCCTACTATTTTTAGTCCCCTCTTCTGGTGTAATGAAAAAAAAAAAAGACATTCAACTGAATGCTTTTTAAAGATCAAGCAGAACTTTGCTTGCTGTATGCTGGAAGTACAGCTTAGCTATGGAGTTAAGACTAACAATGCAAAGGCTGAATCTTCAGCTTCTTAGACCCTATTGGAGGTGTGCGACAGTTGAAATTCAGACCCTTCTGATTTGGAATGGGCATTCTTAGTATCCCTAGCGTAGGATAAAACAGGCCCAATTAAGACTTATTTTCCACATGCCATTTTATCCTCTCTCATGACGGCTCTGTAGGGCAACGCAAAATGCAGTCTTTCCAGAGAAAAGCAGGCCAAAATTCAGTTAAAAGACAAATACTAAAAGCCAGGAAACATTCAAAAGTCCAGGCCAATCGGACTGTCAGCACAGAAACAGGAAACAAACTGAGGTTCTGTAATATCCCACATCTGCACTAGCTCTTGCTGATGTTCTTGTGTGTCACCTCCTGTTTTCTTTTGTCCATTTCTTGCTCCATCTTGCCTCAAGCAGGGCAGCATATTTTGGGACAAGAAGGAATCAAGTTACAGACCACACAACAGGAATCTCAGAAAACTTTGCAGGTTAGAGAGTTTTAAATAACTAAAGGCAACTTAAAAAAAAAAAGAGAGAGAGAGAACAGGACTCAAGGCTACAAATAAACACAGAGAAGATTATTTGTTTCTGCCTCTGAGGGCTGTGTAAGAGACAGAAGGCCTTCTGAGACCATACCTAACTAGGGGACATCTTGAGTCAAGGCTTCTTATTACTTTGGGTGTTTTTCCACTGTCACTAGAAGTACCCATTAAGTACCCATTAATGGGTACAAAAATGCCATTTCGTACCCATTAATGGGTACTTAATGGGTACTTTTAGTGACAGTGGAAAAACACCCTTTGTTCAGACGTTAGGGAGAAATGTTAGGAATTTCCTTTTTGTTCAAATTTTATAATTTACCCTTTAAAAAGCAAATGACTTACAAACTTCCTATCATACCAAGACTACTGCTCCAGCTACCCTAACCTTTGTAATTATTCTCACCAGGAACAATGGAAGACTTTGTGCTGCAGCCAACACAGATCATTGTTATGTCATGGTTGTTTTTTAAAATTTATTTTCCCATGGAGGTGTTTATAAATTCTACTGTTGCTCTCTGAGCTGAGGCAAATGCTCACTTTCAGACTTTTTTTAGAGCTCTGAACAAAAGGCGCGTCCATCCCAATGTTTCATGGAAAAAAGGTTTTCCTGCTTCAGGGGAGAGGGGTGAGTTGAGGCCTATTCACACTATGGGCCCTAGTCAAGAATCAATGATCTCTGGTGAAGAGCATCCACACATAGAGTAGGCTGTTATAGCCTCCAGGCGTGCCAACCCTCACCAGAAGTGCACTAATTGTTGATTAGATGTTGAAGTGTCCGGGGCAGGAGCATTCACTCTTCTAGTGCTCCAGGGTTGTTTGAGGTGTCGCGCAAGTGTGCTGGCACCTCAGATGACCATAGACACGACTGTGTGTGCACAGAGCATCAGCGTCAATGAGGTGATCATGCTGACGCATGTGCCGTCGCAGAGGGCACCGCAGCCAAAATGGTGGTGCCCAGAGGAGGAACGCAATCAAATCAAGGTAAATATTCAACGATGGGGGTGGAGGGGATGGCCAAAGTTGACAAGGGCTAACACTGTGTCATTGCACTCCTTTCCCATCCAGCAGACAGGAAGGGAAGTGTGAAAACACCCTTGGTCTTTGGCACCTTCCCTGGAATGGAATCTTGCCACAAAGGGACGGTGGTTGCACAACCAGGGTGAACTGCTTGTGCTAGCCACCAACGAAGGTCCTTTCCACATTTGATATTATTTATTTATTTGTTTGTATTTCTATCCTGTCCTATACCCAAAGGTCTCAGGGCAGGTAGCAACATTTAAAATCAGACATATATTAAAACAACAGTATATATTAAAACAATAACAGTGTCCATAAAGTGGGAAGAGACAGTATATTCCCGTTTAGCCAAAGGCCAGGGCAAAGAAGCGTGTCTGCACTGCGTTCCTAAACATATACAGTGAAGGGGCCTGATGTACCTTAAAGGGGAGATTATTCCATAGCCTGGAGGCCATCACTAAGAAGGCCCTCTCTCAGGTGCCCACCCCTTTTACTACTGAAGGTGGTGGGTGGGACAGCCAAGAGGGCAGGCCAATATCCCAGAATAGGGAATTGCTGCCCTTGTGCTATGGCAAGGCCTGCCGGAGAGTTAGGACCAACTAGAGGAAGGTGTTTTTTTTTTTACCCAGAGGGTCATTAGTCTATGGAATTTGCTGCCAGAAGAGGTGACAGCAATCAATCTAGACAGCTTTAAAAAAGGGTCAGATAAATTTATGGAAGGCAGCTGTATCAGTGGCTACAGGAATGGACGTCTAGGTACCCCCTCCAGGTAAGAGAGGCAGGCAGGAGGCCTCTGAAAGCCGTTTGCAGGGATTTTAGAGCAGGCGAAAGCTTTTGCTTTTTTCTTCTGCTTGAGGTGCGTCACTATGTGAGACAGGAATGCTGGGGTGTTTTCCCACTGAGCTCCTTTAATCTGGACCTAAGAAGATCAAGATCTAAGGAATGAGTACTTCCCTTAATCTGGATCTAGTAGATCCAGATTAAGGGAAGTACCCAATGTGTTTCCATGGGTGGTCTAGTACCCAGTAGCACTGGGTGCAAGCCTGCCTGCTGTGGAAACACTGGAGCACCCATTTAAAAATCTGGATCTACCCCATCACCTCAGGTGTTTGGGGGGACAGGGGGTGCAATATCTGAAGTTGCCTTTGGAGATTAGCAAAGGATCCACAGAAAACCCCCTTGCAAGAGCAATGTCACTGTCAAGCGCTCCGGAGGATCTTTGAAGTTAGCGGCAGATTGCTCTGAAGATTCTTTGGAGGGACTTCGGAGCTGGCTCTTGCAAGGGGTTTTTCTGCAGAGCCTTTGCTAATCTCCAAAAGCAAGACTCCGAAGTCTTGAGTTTAGGGTACCCCCCCCAATGGGTGCCTCCCCCCCTTGAGCCTCCTCTGGACCCCATTGCCTACAATCTGGATTTGAAGGCTGAAGACCCCTTTGTAGACCTCTTTAGCAGGGTCTACATGAAATCTGGATTATAGGTGCTGAAGGACCCATATGATCCGGATTTCCCTAGCTGTGAGGAAACAGATGTGTCTCTCATGGGATCTGCGGTGGAAATGGGGTCATCCGGCTCTCAGTCAAATGGGTCCTTAATGGGTGCTTCAATGGGTACTTAGTGCTAGTGGAAAAACACCCCCGGACTCAATGCTCTGTGGCCTGATCCAGCAGGGCTCCTCTTCGGTTCTTAGGTTCATAATTAACTACTAAGTAAGGAAATTTTGCACTGCACGACTGTGAGACATGAACATATTACAGCTTTCTTTCTTTTTTTTCTTTTTTTTTTTTTTGCATCTTTCGGTTTCTCGAGATGCCTGCTTTAAGGATCTTTATTACCAGCCATGTGCGATTATCATTGCACTGTGACCGTCCTTTCCTTTTGTGAGCTCAAGCACACGTGTGTCCGCCGCAGCTTTACTTTGCCGGGTTCACGCATGCGCAGTCGCGCCGAAGGGTGCCCCAGGCCTCTCCAGCTTTGTTCTCGGGGAGAGTCCATTTCCATTGCAGCGCCAGACTTACGAAAATTGTAGACATGCATGCGGAACACAGCCTTTGGGTTTGCTCCTACGAGTTTTTTTTGGGGGGGGGTCCGGTCGTAAAAGAAATAAAGAGCTGCCTAACTCTAAGACGTCGCCATTAACTTCAGAAGCCTTCCTCCCCTGTTTATTTGTTTATATTTCTACTCCGTCTCCTACCAGAAGGTTTCTGGCGGGTCTCCATAAAAGAAAAAAAAGTTAGCTAAAACGTTGGGAGAGATTGCGTTAAGAATTATCTGCCCTTTACAGCAACAATTCCAGAAACTGAACGCGTCTCTACGTACAGCAGCTCACGTTCTCAATTACCCAAATTTCCCCGCGCGCTGTGGCGCATGCGCCAATGCCGCGCGTGTGGTTTTTTTGTTTGTTTGTGTGTGGCTGCTTGAGGCGGGGCGGCGGCGAGCGTCGTCGCCGTGAAACGGACCCCTCTGCGCCTGCGCCGAGGCGCGCGTGTCATCCGGGCTTTTCTTTCTTCCTTCTCCCTCCCGCCCCCCACCCCCGTCTTTGGTTCCTTTTCTTCTCGCCCGCCGCGAGGCGAGGCCCGCCAGCCCCGCCCCGCGCGTGCGCAGTCGACGCCGGGCGCATGCGCGCAGCTGCTCTGTGTGCGCGAGCGAGCGAGCGAGCGAGCGAGCGCGACGGTTGGCGGCGGCCGGGCTTGAGGAGGCAGCTGAGGCGCGCGCGGCGGAGCGAGCGAGCGAGCGAGGGAGGCGAGGAAGGAGCGAAGCAGCGGCGGCCGGGCTCCGACTCCGCGCGCGTCGAGTCGCGTCTCCCCGCGGCCGGGCCCTCCCCAGCTTCCTCTCTCGGCGGCCCCGGCGGCGCTCCGTCGGCGTCGTGGCAACCCTGTTCCCTCGCGCGCCTTTGCCGCTCCTCCGGCCGCGGATGCAGCGCCGCGACGACCTCGCCGCCGCCCGACTGGGCCGCGCCCCGGGCCCTGCCGCCGCCGCCGCTGCAACAGCGCCCGGCCGCCTCCAGTCGCCCCAGGCGGCCGCCTCGCCCCGCAGGCCGCCGCGGGGCGGGGGCGTGCGCGGGGCCCAGCCGCCGCCGCTGCTGCCGCCCTCGGCCACGGGCTCGGCCCCGCCGGCGCCCAGCGTCGCCCCCACGCCGCTCATGCCCGGCGCCGGGCCCGCCGCCAAGGCCGAGCCGGAGAACAAGTACCTGCCCGAGCTCATGGCCGAGAAGGACAGCCTGGACCCCTCCTTCACGCACGCCATGCAGCTGCTGCAAGCGGGTAAGGCCTGCGCGGGCACGAAGCGGGCGGGACCCTCGCGGCTCGCGTGTGGGCTGCCCGTCCCCGAGCGCGCCGAGCAGCGCAGCGCCCGCTTAGTCCTGGGACGGGGGACCAGGCGGAGATCACGGGGGGCAGGGGAGGGCAGAGGGTAGAGTATACATCCCAGAAGCGGGTGTCATCGATCCCCACTGTATCCTTGACAGGAGGAGAGTAGGAGTGTGACCACGAGTCAGCGGGAAAAGTCAAGAACGTGTCCCAAAGGGCGTAGTACAGCCTGCAGAAGTGAACCTCCACGGTTCGCAGGCGGCGTTGTTCTTGGGCAGCTTTTGAGTGGAAAGAGCCTGCTGCTTGAAAATGTAGGGGTCATGGTCTGCTGTTGGGCTAGTGACCACAGCGGCAAACAGCTTTTCTCCTCCCGCTCCCCGCTAGCTCTATCTCTGTCTCCACAGATAGAAGACCATTGTTCTCCTGGAAAGCGCTCAGTGCAGAAGATTTCTCTCTTGCAGTTATTGTTGTTAAGCAGATTGATACAGGATTACACTTGGGAGGATGACCATTGGTCAACCTTTTTATTCATTCGCTCTGTATTTGGCTGCTTGATAATGGGAATTTTCTGTTTCTCAAAAAGGAGGAAAACAAAAAAAACTCCTAAAATGTTTTCATTGGTTTATTATTCAATTTTTATTTTGAAATAGATATGTCTGTGCATATTCTGCTTTTAGAAGATTAAAAAGCAACAATATGACACATAGGTCTAAGACTAAAAAATGACAAATATATTTAAAAATATTGTTTAAAGGTATAAAACTGTATTTATGAGGATTAAAGGGCTGTAATTATGTTACAGCTTAAAATTCCTAGGTAGGTAAAAGATACACTGGCATCATTAAAGTATCTTCTTTCTCCCCAACACTTTGTTTTACTGTGTTTTAGTCTTGTGTTAAGTAGCATTGTTTAATATACATATTATCCTGCTTTGGAAGATTAAAAGGCAACAATATGACACACAGGTCTAAGACTAAAAAATGACAAATATATTTTAAAATATTGTTTAAAGGTATAAAACTGTATTTATGAAGATTAAAGGGCTGTAATTATGTTACAGCTTAAAATACCTAGGTAGGTAAAAGATACACTGGCATCATTAAAGTATCTTCTTTCTCCCCAACACTTTGTTTTACTGTGTTTTAGTCTTGTGTTAAGTAGCATTGTAGCTGATTTTTTCATTAAAGGGCAAGAAACTCTTCAATGTTCTTATTGAATTATAGTTGTATCTTGTAATCTAAAACGTGCCCCCTTCACATGGAGTAGCATGCTGGGACACGCCCACGTGTTGAGTGCGGAAATATACAGATTGTTTCTGGAACTAGGTAAATTAGCGGTTTGAAGTTTGGCAACATAAAGTCCAAATCCCAAACGAACTGACACATTTCCTTGCCTCCCTTTGTGGAGTTTGGCCTTCAGGCCTTTGTAGCCCCAAGAAACTAGAAACATTTGATGCCATTTCACAGATCTTGCCAGTTATTGCAGGTACTGTGCAATATAAGTAGCATGGTGGGAGGTCTCTAAGCGTGTGGGGCTTTGTCTACATCTTTCACCTTTATTACCAAGGATGCTCTGAGTTATGAACTAAACTCTTGGCCAAGCCGCCAAATGATTGCTGGTGGTTTTGAAGTGCCCGTGTTTTGCTTCCTTCCTTGGCTGTTGGTGGTTGGCAGCAGTGACTGAACTCCTTTGGAAAGCGCTCAGTGCAGAAGATTTTTTTCTTGCAGCTATTGTTGTTTAATAGATTGATACATGATTACACTTGGGAGGATGATCAAGTCCTGGCAGCAGCATGCATATGCAAATCTGCTTTACTTGAGTGACCCCCTCCTGTGCCTTACCCTTGGCAATTTCAGAATAAATTTTTAAATGTAATTAAGCTTTTTAAAGTCGGTGTGCAAATCTTTTCTTTTTACTCTTTGTTTTGTAAAAACGAGTCCATTTTTGTAAGCCATAGTTTGTTCATTCATCATCCAGTTTAAGAAATCCATTTTGTTTCTCACATGTGCCCTATAAGATCTGTGTCAAGTTAATGGTTAAGATTGCAGTAGTGGAAGAGTTCTTGTTTACTATCTGGTGCATGTTGTCCACTTGCCCACATATATTAGCATTAGTCATCTTGACTTTTTAATTGTGTACACAGCAGGGAAAGTACAGTATTTTTATTTTGCATTATTTTCCTTGCATTAGCAGCCAGCACCCATAGGTTCTGCTGAACAGCTTTTTGCCAGTTGCCTGTGGTCTTGTTATGGCGCAAAAAGCACCACATTTCTATTCAGTATAAACATACTGATGCCTCAGATCAAAGACTCGTTTTCTGGACTGGAGGCAGGTCTTTACAGCCTTTCAGCTCTGCCCACGGGCACCAGGTATGGGCGCTTCCTTGCTCAGGGCAGCTATTTTCTGTGGGTAGGTCTTTATAAACCTGCAGCATCCCACTCCAGCCTTAAAAGAGTGTCATCATGGAGCTTTACAGAGAAGAGAAATGAAGGCCTCTTAACATGGAGTTCGAAATGGGAGTTATGATGGGGAGTTAGCTTTTAAAATCTCTTTATACCTCTAGGAAAGGGAAGGTGGTTCATTTCTTGGGGGTTGGAGACTGTTTCACTCTTTTCGTAAGTATTCAGGGAGTGTAGAACAAGGATTGATAGCAGGTGGTATTCCAGATGTTGCTGAAGAATTACAGTTCCCATTATGGCTAAGCAGATCTATCATCCTGCTGTAAGGAAGGAGACAGTGATATCATCAGATCAGTCGATCGGTTGCCTATTTCCTTGCTCTTTTATTTGTCTTAGAAGTTCTGAAAATGGGGATGGAACAAATTGGTTTCTTTTTGCTTCTTGAAGCATATTGTAGGTTTTGACATGGGCTTAGCAGGTTCCAGACAGGAAGCCTTCCCTGGCTTTTCTGAAGTTGCTAGGGCTTGAATTTAGGCCTTCTGGATGCATAAGGAGCTCTGTATCTCTATCGTGTGGCCCCTGAGTGACCCAAGGACCCTCCACTTTCCAGTGAAGAGCCAATGAACCTTCCTGCTCTGAAGAACTGTAACTGAAACTGCTTCTGACTTAGATTGATAATTCACCTTTCTAAAAATGCACCCCAATCCTCTGTTTAGGAAGCAAGTAAGTGCTGTATGTACAGAGTTTGATTCCACAGTGGGGGCTTTGCTTTCCCGCTTTCCTTTGTGGTCTCAGCAGCAATCACTTTGCCTTTGTGGAAGAAAGCCATGTGGTGCTGTCTGCCCTTTGTTCTGGGTGGATTGGGGCTTTGAGAGTATATCGTGATGCTGATGTTTCTGTTTGAAAATTGTCCTCTTGACTTCTGTAAGTAGTAGTTAGTAGGGAGGCACTCATCTGTGGTAAGGGATGGACATTTTGTGGAACTCCGAGGTTTCGTGGCCATTTCTTTGTTTGAGCACAGGAGTTCACTGCTCCTCTTCGGTGACTCCCGGCTTCGCAGTCTCCCTGTCATTGTTCTTCTTTGCCACGCATATCTGCATTAGTCCTTCTCTCATGCTTCCATTAAAAACTAAACAGAGTGGAAATGGCAGTCTTTGTCTCAGTAGTATCTTCCTTCCCCCATCTTGACAGTGTCTAACCGCCTGCTACAGCCGTATCACCACTCTGCAGCTGTGCTGCTGTCGAGCTTTCCCTGGCTGCATCAATTGAACTTAACTCTCTCAAAATATCTGTTAGAATTAAGAACAAAGGGAGATGCTAGATTTTTCGCTGGTGGGTGAGTGGGGTTGATGCTTGAATTAAGCCCACTGATACCAGCTATAAAAAGAATTGGCTAAATAAAAGTTCTGGTGTAGGAGCAGTGTCTTGGGCCTGGAATCCAAGATTGGGGTGTGGTTCCATCAGAGCTTTTGGGACTCCTTCAATTGGAATAAGAAAGAGGTTGGACCATTAACTTGGAATAAAAGCCTTGGACTTTTAAAATGTTTCTAAAAGCAAGGAAAGGATCTGTGGCATTTTGCAAAAGAAAAGGGCAGATCTCTCCATTGAATTACAAATTGCAGTTGCCTTCCTGGCTCTGATGGCCCACTCAAGATTATGCCTGAAGGCCAGAACAAGGGTTGCAAAACAAACAATGGTCATTGGGTTTCTGAAGACAGGATATATCTTTTGTTCTTTTTAAAATATATATATATGAAAATTTGGAATGCCCTGGGAAGGGGATCTTACTAAATGTTTTATAGATGAGAGAATTTGCTGAATTCATATGAGCTATTTCATTACATTTTTAACCTGAAGGAAATAACAAGAAAAACTTCATCAGTACTAGAATGTCAGGATTTCATGTTGGGTTGTTTACACCTTTTGTCTACCCTTGGAAAAGAGTGCCCTGAGGGATTCAAAGAGAGGTCAGGAGATGCGCCAATTAGAAATGCTAATTTAAGGTAACTTCCATAATACAAGAATGGTAAGGGAGGAGAACATCTTATTATTTTAAGGAAATGATTCAGATGCTCCTGAGGAAGTGGGTCTCACCGGGGTGTCTTGAGCCTTGTAGGTGCAAAAATCTGATAAGTACAGATGGGCCATTCCATTACAAAGAGACAATAAGATTGCCCAAGGAAACATGTTAGCATAAAACTAACTTCTCTTGGGACACCTGGATTGCCTTTCAGGAAGGACTTTTGGAGATATTGTTAAGCTGATTTGCATCTTTTTGGGAAAAAGTTACAAGAAGTTACAGTTTCATTTATTAACAAAGGAAGAACCATAATCAGCAGGGTTTTTGTTTTGGTTCCAGTTTCTGAATATAAGAAAGGCAGAGAAGAGAAGGAGTTCAGGAGGAGTCTTCCTCCTCATATCTGCCATGGAAGGACAAGAGAAAGAGCTGGAGGAGTCTAGGGCAAGGAATCTCCCTCTCTTCATCTAGCCAAAGGAGTTTTCCTGCCATGGAAAGCTAGGAAAAGACCACAGACACTTTGCTGTTTGTCTTTTTTTTTTTCTCCTGCTACACAGAGCTGCATTTTAAATTTTGAAAGTTGTTCGGAATTTTGCTTGGTCAGAACAATTGCAGAAGTCCATTTCACCTGGCTTTTATTTATTTATTTATTTTTGAGATATTTTACTCATTTTTTTTTGAGACCAGATTAATAAAAGGGATCATTTTTTTAATTCATTTTTATTTTATTTTCTATTTTTGTTCCTGAAGAGGCACAGATCGTCTGAAACCTCCCATCTACAATTTTGGGTGTACTAAGGCACAGTGGTGATAGTAAATTCCATTCCTCCTTACTTCCCCCTATTTCCTATGGTTTTTCTATATTGTTTAATTTTGGTTAAGGAATATCTTTAGTATTAAGGGTGATTTTTCTACCTCCTTGCTGGCTTGGGCACATTTCTTCCCCCCAAAACTAAAATTACCAGTTTAATGCATAGAATTATTCTGATATAGGCTGTTTAGTTATTTAGCCATGTTTAAAGTCCTTGCATGTTTGTCCTTGTTTTGCTTAAATGTTTAATGAAAAATGCTTCTGATATGGCTTTATATTTCATTTCAACTTCTGTATTTCTAATAAATTTTTTGCTCTGGTTTAACAAGAAACACTGGTTTTTGTGTCTGAAATGGGTCTTGTCTCTGTTTTCTGGTTATTCCTCGTTATTAAAACCTGTGAAAAGATCTAGCTACCTATTCCCCTGGGAGGTTTAAATTTGGTGTTCTTTGGGCTTCAAAAATAATCCAAATTATCCAAATTTTACTCCCTCCACAGTTGTTTACAGTTTATTACTGGAGCAGAACTGGTAACACCACCATTTAAAGGAGGGGGGAGTACACTTAGGAGTCAATCTGTTACCTTTTGAAACTGTCCAAGAGTCTGTCTGGCCACCTGTTTTCTTTGATTTTGCTGTAACTTCATATTGTGATGTTCTGCAGATACTCTTGGCCCTTCAATGTGGTAGTTCCATTCCTGAAAACCACCTCATTACACAAATTGTTTTAGTAAGACCTGTTTTCTATGCTGCCAGCTCTACAGTTCTGGTAGCGAGTTTTATTTTGTAGCTTCTTTGAATGTGTTTTCATACTATACAAGGGAGGATATATTTTCTAGACTCCATATAAACTAAACTGTCTTGCCAGAAGGATATCTGTATGTAAAAATGGTTGGTGGAGAACCTTAATGTTGCCAGGTACTCCAGAACAACAAATTATGTTCCTGGAGAAACTCTGCTATAAAATTTTCATATGGAAAAGCATTCAGTCCTGCTACTCTTCAACAAAGAAAGGTTCAGAGCTCATTATTAATCGGAATTTTTGTTCAGTCTGCGCCACAGACCTGAAAGCCCCTCTCTTTTATATTAAATTAATTGGCTATCTCTGCATGCAAGAGCCTGTTAACTGCTTTGCAAGGAGAGCCGCTTGGAATGGTTATGATAGGCATTAATATGGCAGGGCTAAAGAAGACCATAGCAATCTTGGGACTTTGGTCAAGCAGACACCATTCTAATCAAAAAGTTAAGTCTGGACATGCTTGTTCGGATTCTTTTTCTCCTTCTCCCCTTATCCCTGCCAGTGTCAATCAAATAGTGGCATGAACTGGAGGCAAACTCAATGCTCAGTCATGGGCTTTGATATGTCCTGATGTCAATAAATGTGACATCTTTTGTTGCTTGGACCAGCTTTATTTTGAAAATTGGTCAAGTGTAAATCTCTGGAATGCTTCCTACAGGAATTTGAGCAACACCACAGGAAGGGTGGTATTTGCGGTACTGATTGGCCTTTACCATCATGTTTCTTATCACTGCCGAGCCATCAAACTCTGTTTGTGTTACCTCAGGAGGGCAACTCTACTGGCAAACAACTCATCCACTCCAGCATAGTAAGGAGTGTCGTTTAGGATTCCCTGTGGGTACTTGTAGGGCTAATATCCCCCATTCCACAAACAACTAGGGGACTCTAGTCTTCTAGAAACCTATTCACTGTTTTGTCCCTTAATAAGTTTGTCAGTTTGTCCATTTCAGCCATTTCGATCAGTTTAATTATCCAATCCTCCTCCGTAGGATTTCAAACAACCTTGATGTTTTTGCTTTCCTCTGATCTTGCCACTCTGGCTAATTCTCTGTTATTAAAACTAATTTTGGCTATTTCCACTCCCCTTGAGTCCTTGTGTTTGGGTTTGAGCTAATCTTTCCCCTAATTAATTACCCCAGAGCACGGCTCCTAACAGTCCTGCTTGTCAAAAGTTCTTTGGCAAATTTAGTTTTGTCATCTATGTGTAACCAAAAACCTACAACCAAATCTTTGTGCTGTGTTGGATTCACCCAATTACCACCTGTCCTTTCTTGGATCTTGTTATGCTGTTTGGTTGTCGAGTAATAAGGTCTGCTGGTGGCAGAAAATACAGCCAGTAGAATTTGTTGAGTCTGAGACAGCCAACAACTGCTATCCAGAAGTTGCACGCAGCCCTTTAGGACATCTAACATGCCACGTTTATGTTCTGTCTTTTTGCCTTTCCAATACTGACTGGAGCCCATACTGAAAGCCTGCATGTTAGATGCCCTGGTTACACTGCTGTGTTTTTCCTTTTTACTGTTCCACTCCTATTTTTAAAATTAATCTGTGGTTTGTTTATTGCTGTTGCTTGGCTTGGGTTTAGCTTGGTGGTAGGCTTCTCATTTTTGTGTTTACAACAAGGAGAAGAGCAGAGCAGACTCACAAAGGCATTGCTTTCTAGAAATACTGACTTGCATAGCTTGAACAGGGAAACAAGTCAGTCAGTGTGTTACAGAGTATCTCCATCAAATCCAGTAGTTTTGTTTTTGTTTCTCTGACTGGGTTACATAAAATGGAAATCTTATTGTGTGGTAATGACAGTGAAAAACAAAAGTGTTTTCATCCCCATTCGGTAATCTGAAACCCTTTTATCTCTGGTTCACTTGGTTCTCAGCTTAGACTTTCCACACTACTAGGCATAGAATCCCAATGACGGTGAGGAAGTTTGGCTTTTGATAGGAATAGAAGTTTGACCATTTCTTCTTTAGAAAGTGTATATATAGAATACAGTACTGCTTGTCCACTCCTTCTTTAGAAAGGTTATGCCTGTTGGTGTACTGATACCTAGGGTTTTGCAGCCGTCTGTACACAATGTCTTTGCTCTGCTTAATGCCCTTTAAGGCAACCTTGGGGCTTATGCAAAAGTGGAAATAGAGCTTACTCTTCTTTCTGTATACTTATCAAAGCTTAAGACTGGTATTCAGGCTTCCCTGTAGATTTTTCATTGGAGCTGATCCAGGTAAGAAACAAGTACCAAGGTAAAGGAATGATCAGTGCATTCCGAGTGCCATGGAAGTAAGGATGAAACACTTCTGAGTTTAAACATGGGGTCAGATACACACATAGCAGAACCAGTAGAATTAAAGTGATTCACTTGAATGGGTGTACATTTCATGGACTTTTGCTTCAGATTTTAGCTGCGAATTATCACTGCAATAGGTCATACAGAGGGACAGATCTGAGGTGTGTAATCTTATAAAACCTCAATATTATGTGCTCAACAGATCTAACTGAAACGGCTGTAACATAGGTCATCCCTGTGTTTCCTGTGATTTATCACACTTTTGTTGCTATGCAGTGCTTAAAATCATGAAAATTGGTGACAATCTTTTCTTTGGTTCTCTGTGTGTGTGGGGGGGTTATTTATTTATTTTTTTTGCCACCGTAATTCTGGCAGGCACTGTGATTTTTACAGTGCAGTTAGCAAATCCCTAATATAGACTTTAATTTGATGAAAGTTTGTGGACATCATCCAGATCTATTAATTATTTGTTGATCTAGTTGTTAGATTCCTTGTGGCAGCCATTTTGTGGCTGGCTAGTCCATCACAGAAGCCATTTTGTGGTAAAGCGCTTTCAGAATATTAAAGAGTATCACTCTAAATCTATGCCTCTTGCCGCCTCCTCTTTTATTCTTGTTTAACTTGACAGTCATGTGCAATAACTGTCATTTAGGACATAAACGTGGTTCTTCCTTTTCCTTCTTTATCTGTTTTCCTTCAAGCCCCAAATCTGGACTTTGCATCCATAGTTTACTTGCATTCCTGCTGTTCAAAATAGTCACTTTTGTCCTATTTTTTAGAAATTTCATCTCTTGCTGCCTTCTGTTACTACTGCTTCCGTAGCACAGAACTTCTTTGATATGCTGTATACAATTTCTGCAGAATTTCTCTTCCTTGTCTTCTCAGTTCCATTCATAGCACTGTTATGGTATGAACTTGGACTCACAGATTTGGGGGATAAATGCTTCCCAGTTCACCCCAGGGGTATTTAAGTTGTATGAGTTAGGTTTTACAAAGCTGCCCAATTAAAAGGACAGAATGCAGTTGTCTGAGATGGATTAATAGGAATTTTATTTATTTATTTATTTATATTTACATTTATATGCCACCCCATACCCGAGGGTCTCTGGGCGGCTCACAACATTTAAAAACAGACATTTAAAAATTATATCAGCCATTATATATTATAATGGGGCCTAAGCAAAGAGTTCTGAAGCAGAAATAATACAAATTTGACAGTCTTCCTTAAATAGAAAAAAGAAAATAAATTCACTTGAAATCCAGAAGAGATACAGTCTCCAATAGCAGGCAACAGGTTTTTCTCAAGTAGTTTAATCCAGTTTCCCTATATCTCAGTGGTACAACATAACACAACACAATTTTGGATGCACTTCACAAAGACAAGAGAGGATCAGGCTATGTTACCTGCTCTAGATCCAAGGAGCAAAAGAAAAAGGTGGGGGGGGGAGGAAAAATCAGGAACATTTTATTTGTGGGAAATTAGTCAAGCATCATGTTAAACTTGATATGTGGAATTTCTCAGGAAACATTAAAAAATGCTAATTGACTATGTATGGATTCAGGGGTAATCTCACAATTCAATTTTGTAGTATATGTATTGCCAAGTTCCAGCCTTCTAAGAGTATGTGTAGCAGCATGTTATGCTTTTTCTTTCTCCTCGCACGAGCCCTTTTCAATGTTTGAAGGTCCCACAAACTGCAGTTTTATATCCTCTGGTGTGAAATTTGGGGAGTTTTAGCCTAGTATACCTGTCCTTCCTTATATGCTTTAGTTTGGTACATAATGCAAGTGTATAAGGAGCAGGTGATTATAATACAAAAGTAGAGGTTTGGAAACCACCTCCTAAAGCTCCATTGATTTACAATCTTCTGTTGACCTTCATTGGGTTGATAAAGACTAGTTACTCTGACTTAAACGAGGAATTAGTCTCTCTCAGTGCAAGTCAGTGCGGGAAAGTTACCTATATCCCGCATACTCCATCGCAAACCACTCCAGCCATAATCTTCCATGAAGCGCAGTGCCACATCTCCAGACTGGTATGGATTTGACCTGTTACATATCACAGTCACCACAGACAGGTGCAGTGCCCCATTCCAGAACAATAAGAAAGAAATCCTATTTTTGACACACAGCCCAACTCTGCCCACAAAAAGTTGTGCAACACCCTTTCTCTCATGCCAGTAGATAAAAAGTCTTCTGCATAGTAAAAAGACAAGTGAGAAAAGAAACTCCCAGGATGCCTTGGGGTTGCTAAGTGCCCCAGTTGCTTTGGTGCCAAGCTATGTGTAAGGAGGGATAAGATGGGTTCCTGAGTGTGCATCGCCAAACCTGTGGGCCAAGAAACATATCAGGAGAGAGCAGCTACTGAGGACCATCCCCTCTACCTTCCTTAAAGCAGCATCTAGCATAGTTTCAAATGGTTTCCCAGCAAATTCCTGCTGATGTCCTTAAAGAAAGTTTGGCCAGGAATTCTGAGGGGAACAAAGACAACAGCTGCTATCATCTTACATGTTGCCCTCACTCCAGGATTTCAGTCTAACAAGGTCTCTTTTTACCCTTCACCTGGCTCTTCCTACTAGTAGGAAGACCTACTAGTAAGGTCTCTTTTTACCCTACTTCACCTCTGCTCTTCCTAATTATTGAGGTCAGAATGCTGCAGGAAAGCTAGATACTCCTTAAAATAGAATTTATTTTTTCAGTTACGTTACATAAAACTGTGTTTCTCCCACAGAAGGCAATCCCCCCCTAAAATGTCATTCTCAACAGAAGAAATTGGTTTCTGTGCTTGAGTAATTCTCTTACCAACATTTAACAGCTTATGGATTTATTCTGCATGAAAAAGTCAGAGAATTTTCTACATACTTAGTGAATTTTTTGAAAATCAGTTGAATATTCAAAGAGACACAGAAATCTGGGACAGGCAGACTGATGAAGGTCACTTGAAGGGAGAAAAGCAAACCTTGCAGAATATCTTTGCATTTTTATTATGAAGTTGCCTTCCAGTTTGTTTGTTTGTTTGTTTTTTACTGGTTTTGGTGTTTATAAAACAAAGGTGAGTATTAAGAAATAAACAGTGAAAAAAGTTTGTCCTGAATGTATTTTCCTGCATCCCGAAAAACTGGCATTTTGCTGGTGGGCAAATCCTCAAAAATAACACCTTTAGCTTTTTTCAATTCTCAATTTTTTATTCAATTCATCCTAAAGGGAAACTTTGGAGCTTGGAAAACAGCCAAAATGGTTTTGCTCACAGATTCACCAGTTGGATTTTTTCGGTTTGCTGCTGAACCTTCCAGGCCTGAGTGTTACAGTGAGATCATGAAGGGCTCATCATCTTACTTGGAGATTAGCTTGGAAAAGCCCGTTGTGTATTACAGCAGACAAAAGAGGCTGCAGAAGCTTAGCTCTTCTCTGCAGCCTTCTGCTCAGGCTTCAAGTAAGAATCTAGCAGATCATAGCCGTTGTTCAGGAAGACAGAAGCTGGTGCTTCAGATGGCAACATTTGGATTCCTCTTGGAAATCAAAGTAACAAGTACAAACTGTGATGAAATATACCGAAAGAAGCACAGCCTTGGTGAAATATACTAGCATTCTATAAAGCAAGCGTGTAAACATCTGTAGATAGAAAGTATCACGACAATCTGCTGCATGGCTCATTGACCTATATTCCCAAGAGTTAGTTTAGATTTGGGGTGGGGGTGGAGGACTCATGATGAATGAACTTGCAGATTTTGAAGTCTTCTCATGGCAGTAGGCATCAATGAGCAGACCAGTTGGGCCCATGGCATTGGGCATCCTTATACCGTTCAGTTTACCCTGCCTTTTTTTTTTTTTTTTTTTTTTTGCTTTTGTATAAGGTTGACTGTAATAATAAGCTGCCCAGGGAAACTCAGCTCAGGACAGTGGGGAAAGGAAGCCCGACCAGGGAGATGCAGCAATTTAAAAACATAACGCTGACATAACCATAGACAGTTGATATAAAACCTGATTACAAGGATTCATCTTTGTGCAACCTGAACTTTTATCTTAATAGTGCCTGATTGCTTATGTTTATTGTCAAGCTTAAAAATAAATTTGATGGGTGTGTTTCAATTCTTTTAGAAATTGACAAAATTCAGAAAGGTGAGTCAAAGAAAGATGAGGAGGAGACCTATTTGGACCTGTTTTCCCACAAGAACATGAAGCTGAAGGAACGTGTTCTAATCCCAGTCAAGCAGTACCCCAAGGTAAAGGTCAGCAAATGCCTTGTTTCTCTGAAGAGATTATCAAGGCACATTTTCAGCATGGCCTGTAGCCTTACACCGTTGTGCTTACAGTCGCTGTTGAATATTTCCAAAGTACTTTTGATGTATCTCCTTTGTTCCCTTCTGGTGAATGACCTACCTTTATTGAAACAATGTTTTTCTTCATAGCTTTCCTAGTCAGCACAGATACATTTTACAGTTCTTTTATTATACTCTTGGCACTTTTCCAAGTATAAGGAGACTTGCAGGGTGAACCGCTTCAAATCTAAAGTATATCGCAGAGAGAAGCATTAAGAAAGTGACCGGCAGAAATTCAGTGGTGTTGATGTGTTTCACTTGCACTTACTTGTTCATGGAAGCTAGAGGACCATACCAGGTGGATCCATTGAAGGAGAATGGCAGAAGAAGGGGCACATAAGGGCTCTCAAAGACAGTTCCAACATCCAGAGCAGCAAAAGAAGAACAGACCAAGTTCTGTGGTAGCAAAATTATTTCAGACGTCAGAAAACATGGAGTTAGAAAAGTAAAGTTCATGCAAAGGGGTATACTGGAATGTAACCTGTGGATCATAAGAGTTGGAAGGGATTTCCAGGGTCCTCCCCCTGCCCAGACAGATGTAGGTCCAGCCTCTGGTTGAAGACCTCCAGCAAAGGAGAGCTCATTGACTGATCACCCTCACTGTCAGAAACTTTCCTAATATCTGCAATGGACTTTGAAGTAAAAAACCTGAATTAGATTCTGGAGTGGATGAAAGACCATGTAATCACTAAAGAGTGCCATATAGTGAGGGTGGTAAAGAAATCTAGCTTTCAGTCATAGCAAGTACTTGGAACATTCAAAAGAGGAGTTTGAAAGATGGTAAAGTTTTGATTAATGGTAGCAGGTGCTGTGGGAAACAACATGATAAGATGTGGAGAAGCAGGTGAATGACATGTTGAAAAGGAAAAAGATTGGGCAATATATGTTTAAAACTTGAGTAGTTCAGTTTTTGACCACAAGAAATTAAAAGTTTGATAACTTCATTATCCATTTTTGCCCTTTTAGCATATAAATTTTTGGTATATAGATGGCAAGCATTGTTTGATTTCTGTACATGAAAAGAATCAGTAACCTCTAAAGCCACTGTGAAACTAAGGACAAATTTCTTTCTTCTGTATTAGTTTAACTTTGTTGGAAAGATATTGGGACCTCAAGGCAACACCATCAAACGACTGCAGGAGGAAACTGGAGCAAAGATCTCTGTACTGGGAAAGGGATCTATGAGAGACAAAGCAAAGGTAAGAGGCTTGAGCTGAAATTTCAACTTGCTGTGCTTCTGAACTTGTCTCATTGGCATCAGAGGTACTGTCCACGTCTGTTTGTTGATAGCAAAGCATCACCAAGTAAAATTGGATGCTGTAACTTATTTCTGTAACAAGTTTAGAGCTGTACTGAGTTAGGTTTCTATGAAATAACTTTCCTGCAAACCCAAGTTTCCTGTCCCTAAGAAGATGGAAGAAAATCAGTGGTTAGGAGGACCTCCAGCAATGGGGCAGCCTTCTATTTCCCAGTAAACATGTGTAGGTGTTGTCAGGAATTATTTGCAAGTAAACTTGTAGGAATTGTTAATGCCTCCACCTGCTATACCAGGTTGTCAGTCTTTCCCAGGAGGCCCTTGTTTGTCTCCTTACCACTGATTGGACAGAGTTTTTCTGGGGCAGCCATTGGCTATATCCATATAATTCCCCAGTGCCAACTGTTTAATTCATTCCACCCGTAATATGTACACTGAGTGTGATATAATTATGCAAAAATTGGAGTTTATATACAGGATTTAAAGTTCCAGTGAACAGCATGGCCAGTCTTGTGTGAGTCTGACACATGTTTCGGCCCAGCAGACACTGCGGGTCAAATGCACTCCATGCATCAGTTTCTTGCCTTGGATCTGAATACCTGCTTAAGATTTTTAATCTCTTTTAAGAGCTTCCTATCCTGTTTGTGCCTTTAGCAGTGGTGATTCTGTGATCAAGCCCTGAACTGGTAGAAGTAGTTCCACTCTATATAGAAATATTCTGCAATCCTGCAGTTTGATAATGTTGAGTAACTCATGACTCTGATGAACATCTTGGCTTTGCTGTGGA
The DNA here is from genome assembly GCA_023333525.1 of Aspidoscelis tigris stejnegeri. Taxonomy (NCBI): domain Eukaryota; kingdom Metazoa; phylum Chordata; class Lepidosauria; order Squamata; family Teiidae; genus Aspidoscelis; species Aspidoscelis tigris. The sequence continues at coordinate 4,564,984 of JALMGA010000023.1, forward strand.
TTTATGAAACCCTTTGACAGTAATGTTTGAAAGCAGCAAAGACACTTCACAATGACAGAGGAACGGTGGACAAAATGTTCATCAACTGAGAGGAAAAATCTGGCATGTAATCTTAAAATGTTTAGGTAGCATGGATTTAAAACTAACAAAAATGAAAGTCTGTTTGTGTCTTCTTTGAGATGTAGCAAAGGAATTCAGACTCCTGTAAACAGAAAAAAAAGCATCATGTGTAAAAATCCAGAATGGTTTATTCCCTGCTTTATAATCTGACCAACTACTATATCAGATGTTTGTATTTTCAGGAGGAAGAGCTACGCAAAGGAGGGGATCCAAAGTATGCTCACTTAAATATGGACCTGCATGTCTTCATTGAAGTTTTTGGACCACCATGTGAGGCTTATGCTCTTATGGCCCATGCAATGGAAGAGGTCAAGAAATTTCTTGTTCCGGTATGCAACCTTCCCTTTCCAAATATTCAAGTAAGGGCATATTTGGTTTGGCCATAGCGAGGGCAGGTGGAGAAGAAATCTCCACTGGATAAGGGTAGCTAGGAAGAATTAAGAGTTCGTGTTTGTTGTTTTCGTTTTCATCAAACTGCTATTGAGAAGGATTTTAAAGGACTGTAGTTGACTGCTATGGCCACCAATAAGATCCTAAACCAATTTGAGTTAGCAACCGTTTCAGTCTTTCCATGCCATCCTTAGCAGTTGAGCTCCCTTACAGGGCACCATTTGAGGGTTCCTGTGCTGCACTTCTGCATAAGTGGTCTGTACTTTACTTTCCCCCTCCTCGTCTGTCAGAAAGTTAGTTCCAGAGCAATAGTCTGGAAAACAGGAGGAAGAAAACTGCATTTTCTTTCCTCCCCTCCCAGTGTAAAAAGATAAGACGTTTCTGGAACCAGCGCATGTGTATAAGAGCTGCTTCTGCTCTTGAGAGTCACTTACAATTGTGGAAGATCAAAATCATTTCTTTGCAGGTTCACAAAAGTCATGGTTTAAGAGGAGGGGTGGAACCTGTGAGTAATGAAAGATGAATGTATACGTTAAAGGGAAGAAACCCCGGCTGCTGAATCACCTTGAAATACTGAAAGTCCTACGTTCCCTCACTTGGTTCCTAAATGATCCAGCCTGCTTTAATTTTTTCACTTTGCCCTTCTACACGTTCCAGGACTTGGACACCATAATTGCAAATATCCCAAACTGTCATGAGAATGAAATTCCTGACCTTTAAGACTCAGATCAGATAATTTTTTTCAGACAAGTTGGTTTGGCTGGACTTTAGCATCTCAGTTCTAGTATCTGGCTTAGAGAGCTTAAAAAGATCCTCTTAAAAATGTGACAAATTTGCCTTCTTCCACTTTGTAGCAGAAGAATCCTGTGATCTTAAAAGTTTGAAGTCATCTACCACTCTGGCCGAAGGAGCTTTGTAATTGTGCCAAAAGTAGGCAGAGGCTGCCCTGGCCCTGCTTAGTTAAGCCTCCATACCAAGAACCATTAAAGTCGCTTGAGCATAACTGTTTTGTTCTGGATAGCAGCATTTTACCAAAATATTGGGGGCAGAGTTGAAACCGACACAGAAATGTTCTGGGCAGAGAAAGCACCCAGTTGCTAAATGTGTTGTATTTTTACAGGATCTTGCACAAAGTCTGTAATGTTCCATTATCCTGGGTATATAAGAACATAAGAGGAGCCCTGCTGGATCAGGCCACAGCCCATCCAGTGCAGCATCCTCTCTCATACAGTGGCCCACCAATTGCCCATGGGCATCTCAAGCAGAGATGAGGGCAAACCTTCTCCTACTCTCAAATCCCAGCAAATGACCCTAGAGGCATCCTGCTCGTCCCTCCAGCCAGAAAGATGTACTTAGGCATCCATGCTAGTAGCCATTGAAACATCTGTCATCCATATATTTGTCTAACCCTTCCTTAAAGCCATCTAGGCTGGTTGTTATTTCCAGCTCTTTGGCAGCAAATTCCATAGACTGATGACCCTCTTGGTGAAAAAATACTTCCCCTCGTGCCTCAAAGGATAATCTTTAAATTTTCATTGCCGTATCCTGAAAAGTATATATTTGGCATCAGGCTCTTATTGGCAACCATTTGCACCTTTTTGCCCATGAAAGTCACCTGCGTCTCTTGTCATTTTGCCGTGTCACAGTTGAAGCCCGGCAAAACTCTCTCACACACTCCCCAAATCCTTTGGCATCAGTAACTGGATTCCTTAGCTAATAGTGTGCTGGGAATAAAATGTTTTCCCTTCAGCTGCTAATCTACCCGCAGATTGCCTGGTGCAACACCCCCTGCTGAGTTAAAAATGCAAGGAGCAGAGGAAGCAGCTTAGCTCTACCAGGGAGCATTTGATTTGTGGACTCAACGGTTTCCTGACACCTGTGAAGAGGAATAGCACCTACCTCTTCCCAGGAGAGCCAAACCCTGAAAACATTTCCCCAGCTAAAAATCTACTCCCTCTGAGTTGAAAGAACAGTAGCCATTCTATGTGCTTGCCTTTCAGTTAACATTAAATGAAACCAAGGAGTCTGTGGCATGCTTTGGAGATGGAACTCTGCTTGTTTTTGCAGGATATGATGGATGATATCTGCCAGGAACAATTTCTGGAACTGTCTTACCTCAATGGGGTACCAGAACCGACTCGTGGGAGAGGAATTCCTGTGCGAGGAAGGGGAACTGTGCCTCCGCCTCCGCCTGTTCCTAGGTAACAAGCAAAAATTGCTAGAAATCATTATCTGCTGCTGCTGCTGCTGCTTTAAGCAACAATGTTCTGGTTCTGGCAGTGTGTGGAGATAGATGGGTAATACGGAGTTGGCGCTTTTTTATTTTTTAGTTTGTGGGGTGGGATCATGTTGCAGAACAGATAAGAGGCAAAAGGAAAGGAAGTTATTTATTTATTTTATTTATTTGTATTTCTATCCCGCCCTATAGCCGAAGGCCTCAGGGCGGGTTACAATATTATATTAATCTCAGACAGGTCCCTGCCCTCAGGCTTACAATCTAAAGAGACAAGATACAAAAGGAAAATGGTGTGGGAGGGAACAAGGGGTCAATATTTCATGCAGCGGACAGATCTTGAGTCTTCGTTTACATTCCCATTCACATCTTAGGATCTCTGAGTAATTTGGTTTTATTTAAACCTTAACAAATGTTTCCACCAAGATATTCTGCTTCCTGAAAGGACTACGTTTAGCTTCTTAGACTTTTGGTCTCATTTAAGAACACATTCGGCCCTTATGGTTTCAAAAATTAGTTTGAAAGCTAATGGCCTACCTTAGCCGGTTTGGCCTAGTGCGGTGATGGCCAACCTATGACACGCGTGTCATAGGTGACACGCCAAGCCCTTTTGGGTGATACACCTGGTCACCCTGGCACCTGGGCGTGTAGTGCTTGCTTGTTCTTGAAGTGTACGAAATACCAACTTTCAACTGTAAATTCAGCAACACAAGTCACTAATGTAAAGAATTATTTATTTTTGCTTTTAATAAAATACATATATTAAAAATATAACTTTTACTGGAGCTACAAATATCACAAAATTATGGATATTTGTAGAAGTGACACAGCACCCGAGTTAAGCTAGGTTTTCTTGCAAATTTTGACACACCGAGCTCAAAAGGTTCGCCATCACTGGCCTAGTGGTTAGGGAGCCAAACTCTTATCTGGGAATACTGGGTTTGATTCTGCTCTCCCCCATGAAAGCCAGCTGGGTGACTTTGGGATAGTCACAGCTCTCTTCTGAGCCCTCACAGCGCCACCTACCTCACAGAGTGTTCTGTTGTGGGGAGAAGAACAGAAGCTTTGTCAGCCGCTTTAAGTCTCCTTAAATGGGTGAGAGAAGCAGGGTAGAAAAACCAACACTGCTTCTTCTGAGGCTCTCGTATCAGTTTCATAGGTGTTTGCCTATGGAAAATACTTCTTAGAGCCCTGTACTGCTGTCTTGAGGTGGCAGTGTACCAAGCTGCTGATTTGGGCGACTCAGGAACGGGTTGAAGCCAGCATTCAGTGGTTACATTGAAATGTGCAAGTTTTGATGCTCACACAGATTCCAAGGAATCTAACTCTTGCTCATTTTAAGGGATGGCAGAACTCAGTTCCTGAACACCAAAAAAATCAAACCATTCCAAAGTCCAAATATTAGAAAAAGAGATTGTTGGATAATTTTTTGCTTTAGTACAGGTGCATTTTGGTTATATTCGTAATCTTAAATGTGCTGGCATAAGATGCCCCTTGCACTGACATGTTACGAAAATGCCAAAAAGTTCGGAAAACTTGGTTTATGTTTGCACTAACAAAACTGGTTTGTTTTTCGGTTTATACAGACTTTATGCTTCGTTTGTTATTTTTCTCCCACCTTAACATAGGGGACGCGGTGTGGGGCCTCCCCCACCTCCTCCACGCGGGGCCCTTGTACGGGGGGGCCCAGTCCGGGGTGCCATTGCAAGAGGTGCAGCGGTGGCACGTGGTGTGCCCCCTCTTCCTGCAGTAAGAGGGGCCCCTGCCCCAAGAGCTCGGGCAGCAGGCATTCAAAGAATACCTCTTCCTCCTCCTCCGGCACCAGAAACCTATGAAGATTATGTAAGTAGTTTTAACTTTTGCACTTGTGAATCTGGGCTCAGATGCTGTATGTGGGAGAACCTCATTGATCTGCAAGGCCATAATGAGAGCCACGCGGTGATTTTCTGATGCCAAACAGATAGCCCATCTGTCCTGTTTAGTATTGTCTTCACTGAGAAGAACTGCTGGAAGGCTTTGCCAATTCTACCTATAAATTTTATGTATTCACTTTTAAAATCTCTACATCACCTTAACACCAAGAGATCCCAAAACAGTTTACAAAGGACAGAATATATTTTTTCAGTCTGGTTTTGTGTTTACATGGGTGGTAAAATGTAATTGTGCTTGTTTAATAGAGCCCCTCCTAAGAGGATCCGCTTGTATCTGCCGTAAAACCTGCAACTATTGCATAAAATCACGGCTAGGTTTCTGAGTGGTGTGGCTGCTGGTACCACCTGTTAAGCAATGACACTAGTTGCCAGCTGACTACTGGAACATAGTCAAGGGTCTGTCATTGACATTTAAGGCCTTCAACAACTTGGGACTAAGTTATACCAGTGGACAGAAAAAATGCAGTACCCATGGGAAACTTCCAGTTCCTCTTGGGCTCCACAGGAATGCAATGAACGGTCTTTTGCATGTGCATTAAAACCCAGAAGGAAAAAAATCATGAGATCAAGAGCCTACAAAGTGCTGCTCAACTAGGCCACGCAGTGTGAATGGCTTCCTCTTGCCCAGCTGCTGTTTTTAATTATCTCATGTATTGGGACTCTTTTTTTATCCGCTTCTGTGTGAACTGCTCTGAATTTTAAAATTATTTTTATTTTGCAAGGGAAACAATGTACAACCATTTAAAACAAGGATAATTTTTTGAAATTCACTGAAGGATCATTTAGTATAGGACAAGTGCTAAAACGAGTATTTCATTTTTAAAAATAGGTATTTTTCAGAATTCATGTTCCTTCAAAATGTGTAATTTTTATGTTTAATGATTTTTTGTGTCCTTGCTTTGCTACCTTGCAGTAAGATTATGACCAGTTTCAGACATAACAACTTTCTGTACTGTCTCATTCATTCATTCATTCATTCAGTTTATTTGTATACCGCCTTTCTAATAAATTACTCAAGGCGGTTTACAGCAGCCATGAAGAATACAGTGCAAAATAATACATCATACATTAAATAATCATAAAATTATATATGAACAAAATAATACATTATAAAATTACACAAAACATTGGGGGAGGGGACAAAGAGGCAACAATGCCGGGACAAGCTGAGTGCTGCTAGGGTTGTTAATGTGCTGACTCTTCAGCTCCTTCTTTGCCAGTTCTTCAACCACAGAACACCTGTGAACTTGCAGGCGAGGTAGCAGCAGACGCACGCCGACACAGGCTGGCAGTCTTGCTTACTATATTTGCATGATTTCCACAATATAGTAAACCGTACCTTTTAGCTATATCTGAATCAGGGAGACTGTGGTTTAATTTCTGATAGTATACTAGGATGCTGGTTTCATGCTGTGGTTGGTAGTCCGAGGTTGAATTGATTTCTCGCAGTACAAAGCTCTGGTTTTACAAAACTTAGTCATCTTTCATTATGCTACCAAAGTGTAGGGAAGCAGAAAAGCACCTTGAGCCATGAGATGTTGTTCACCGGAAAGGCCCAGATGGATAAGTCCACACTGGCACATCTTAGGGCAAGTGAAAGCCCAGAGTACAAGAGCACCCTGGAATTATGCACCTGTCCCTTCCACGACCTAACAACCACATCAACAACCAGATGCCTCTCTTCTTCATGGGCACCGCCATCTTGCCTGGATTCAGTTTCAGTTTATTGCCCCCTGTTTGCCATGCCCTTGGAGCACCGGCATGTCTGGGTTGGTGACAGTTCTTTTCCAAAGAGTATGTTACTCTGGGCTCTTAATCTGTATAACACTGTTAGGCAGTTTTGTGTGTTTCTAGAATATAGGCAAGTCCTGAAAAGCTTCTGGACTGTAGTCTAGAAACACATGATTGATATGGATTGGTTTCCCCTTTATTATTTGGATTTATCTTGTACAGAAAAAGTCCTTTCTGTTGTATCCTGCACTGTTGCTAAGATCCCTTCTCCGTCTGTCCACTTCAGGGTTATGACGATGCATATGCTGAACAAAGCTATGAGGGATATGAAGGCTACTACAGCCAAGGTCAACAGTAAGTATCTCCGTCTGCATGCTTGACTCTCAGCTGCTCACAGAAAATAACTTCCGCCTGGGTGGGCTTTGTGCCTCCCTGTGAGGAATGTAAGAGTTGTGGCATTGTCCTGGACCTCTGGGTCAGAAGAGCATTCATTCTTGGGAAGGAGTCCTGGGGTATTTTTCCACTAGCACTAGGGACCCATTAGGGACCCATTAGGCTCAGAGCAGGAAGACCCCATTTCCACTGCAGACCCCATTAGAGCCACATTTGTTTCCACCTGTTCTAGGGAAATCCAGATCATATGGGTCCTTCAGGACCTATAATCCGGATTTCCTGTGGACCCCATTAAAGGCAGATTAAGCAGAGCCTTTTTCCACCACAATCAGGCGATGGGGTCTAGTGGGGGGCACACCCATGGGGGGGGGGGTGACCCCAGACCCAAAGCTCCAAAACCTGTGCACAATCTCTGAAGAATAGCACAGGCTTTGAAGAGGACCTCAAGCTAGAGCAATGCCATTCCTATGGACCTTTGTCAAAGGCTCCAGAGGATCTTCGGAGTTTGCAGCAAATCTTTGGAATTTATGGCAAAACTCCGGAACCACTCTGGAGAATCTTCAGAGAATCTGTGGAGCATCTATGGAGATTGTACCCCCTCTCCCCCCAAACACCTGGGGTGACGGGCAGGCCCCGTGTGGGTAGATCCGGATTCGCCACATGGGTGCTTTGGCGTTTCCACTGCGAGCAAGCTAGTATCCATTGCTCTTGGGTCCTAGGCCACCCGTGGAAACACATTGGGTCCTTTCCTTAATCTGGATCTACTTAGATCCGGATTAAGGGAGGTCAGTGGGAAAAAAAGCCCTAGAAAGAACTCTGCTTCTCACAGCACGTCCTGTGCTGACCAGTGAACTTTTTGTCCTGATGTCTTTTGGGGTTCTCCCACTGCTTGTGATGCCTAGAGGGTGCTGGGCCTAAGGAAGGCATGTTTGTTGCCGTATGACTTGTAGGCCAGATTGCAAGAAACTTATTAACATGCCTCCCTACATAGTGAAACCAAAAACCATCTGGGTGCTTCCGACTGGCCTATCAGTACAAGAAATAATTGTACCACGTCTTGCTTTTGCAGGGAAACAGAATATTATGACTATGGACATGGGGAGGCACAAGAATCTTATGAAGCATATGGTATGTCTTTACCCTGTGTGGTGGCCACAGTTCACGTGGAAATGTGTTAGTTCTCTGCCTGATACACTTACTTTTCAGTTGCAGTATTTTCTGTCCATTGTGCAAGTACAGGGAAAAAAAATACTCTTCAGTTTTTTCAGAGAAACAGCATTGAATAGCAACAGTTTTCAACTGAGAGCAAATCTTCAATGAGGATCTTTCCTGTTGTTTCTGAAGTTGCTTTGCGGTTCTTAAGTTTAAGCTTCTGCAAATAAAGATTTAAACACCAATAAAATTTATCCCAGTAACAGTAGAGTTTACAGATTTCTAGCCACAGTAAAGGGACTCCGCATTGGACCTTTTTCTTTACGATTTCCTGGAATAGGGACCTGCTATCTTCATGCTGGTACAGATTACGGCAGGCCCTGGTATCACTACTGAGGCTTCTTTTGCTTTTATTGGCTTGGAATGAAAGGGCCGGTCTCCCTTTAAGAAACAAAGCACCACAGTGCTTTAGCTTTCAGAAAAGAGAAAAATAAATTGCACAGCTTGTTGAAGAGAATGAACACAAGGGGCTTGACATGTTTGTTCTTCTAGTAAGGAGCCAGCCACAGTGAACTGATAATATCCGCTTGTTTCCTGGTTATCCATCTAAAGACAAGAACATGAGACTGAATGATGGAACCACGTTGCCAAAGCAAACCAAGCCTTGGTTGGTCATTGTCTTTGCCAGACCACCTGGATGTAAGCCAGATGTCTGCGAAGTTCAAAAAGTAGTTCCTCAGATTAGCAAAAAAACAACAACCCTAAAGCACAGGGAAACGCTGCAGGCCCCCTCCAAGGCTTGCTGGGACTGATTTATCAGCCTGCCGTTCAGAACTCTTTGCAATCAGTTCTCTCTGCTTTGCCGGCGATAAGCAGTGCTTTGAACACATGCCAGCCACCCAAGTATGTTGTTTGGTAGGCTTTGAAGTGACAGCCTTGACCACCTTTGAAGACCTTTGAAAAGTTGCTTGCTGTCTTTGCAGCTTCCTTTTGGCTCGGTATAAACATGTGGTATTCTCTCTCTTTTCCTATAGGTCAAGATGACTGGAACGGAACCAGGCCCTCCCTCAAGGCCCCTCCGGCCAGGCCAGTAAAGGGAGCATACAGGGAACACCCATATGGACGCTATTAAAGCATTCATGAGGGGGAAATAACACTTTTGAGCAAAAAGTTGTTTCTGATTCTTGTATCTCCCAGGATTCCTGTTGCTTTACCTACAACAGACAAGTAATTGTCTCCCTGATTTTTCACTGGCTCCCTTTGATTCCCCCTCCATCCTCCCCTGCCACTGACCCTGCATTCTGGCTTCTGTATGTAGTATTTTAAAATAAGTTAGAATTAGACGATTGAATTCAATTTTTAAGTGTGTAGATTGCTTTTCTTTCTCTGTTTAGATATATAAACACAACTGTACCTTTAAAAAGAAATTCATTGGAATAAAATGTTAGTTTCCAAAGTGACATTGCTTGCTTAACAGTTATGAAACTTAAAGTTTGTTAATCTTTAAGTATCTTTTTATTTTTGTTTTTGTTTTTAGGCAGCCCATAAAAGTTGTAGTTGCAGAATCCCAAAGTAGGCTACATTTCAAAATTCAGAGTCGTTTTTTAATTAATTAAAATCATAATGTAATGGTAGTGATTGCCACAGTTAAAAAAAAGCTCAGATGTCAACACTTTGCCCTTAAAAGCAGTTTGCTTGATTAATCTTAAGTTTAAATGTTAACAAGAAAGGATATTTCTTATATTAAACAGTAGTGGATTTTTGCTTTTTCCTTCAGTCAGTTTAACTAAAACAAAAAATAGGTTTGTCATGTTGACTCTCCCCTCGTGGGTTTTGAAATCTAGCTCCAGTATTGAGAATCTAATTTTCCAGCAAAAGGTGTTCTTGGCTTAATTCTGCATGAAGAATTTTAAAGAGAAGTGGACATCTAGCTGCTCTGTAGTTTTTATATTGCTCTAACTGCCCGGTGTTTTGATATTAGGAAGTATTAAATGAATAGCTGTACATTGTGTCTTTTTTTCCTCCTTCTTTTTCTTAAAGGAAGAACTGAACACTTGAGTGTTTGCAGTACATAATACAGTTTAGGCTTAAAATTGGCAAAACTGTCAAAAGCTTTTGAGCCATTCAAAGGACATGTTCAAGTCTTGTCTCAATATTAGCATTATGTTAAAAAGGGACATTGCAGCTGGAAAAAAAAACCCTAAGAAGAATGAATTTCATTTTGTACATCGATTTGTACGCTGTCCTCCATCTTGTTCTTGGAAAATTAAATGCTACTACATGTGTAAGCCTGCCTAAATAGGTAGCTAAAATTTGTCAAGATGTCTGCAGCAGTTTGTCAATAAAGTTTAGTCCTTTTTTAATCAAAGTAAATGTGATGAATTGTCTTTTTTTTAATTTTGCTCAAGCAGTAAAAAATACCGTAGATTTTCATCTTTCAATAAATATAAATTAAAGCTAAAGTACATGGTCTGTGTTTTTAAAAAAAGAAAGACTTAAAATCAAAGACGTTTTTTAAAATGGTGTGTTCTGAAATTTAAAAACTACCAAGCGGAGTGAGCTTAACTTTAAAACAAAATTGTTTTTCACCCCCTGGAAGTTGAGGTGTTGTGCCAGAAACTGGGCTCCAAGGGCAGCATCTGTTTTCTGTGAGATCTTTTCCTGCTCTTGCTCTTTAGTCAAAGGGCAGCACTTGCCCACTGGCCCTTTCATTGCCGTTCCCAACTTCAGAAGAGCGCAGTACCATTTTGATGGCACTTGTGCCAAGGCTGTTCCCAGCAGATTGCCCCATTAGCAGAAAAGCCGAAGTGGCCAATCCCAAAGTAGTATTTTGTCAGATTAAGTGTAAAATTTCTAAAAATTCCAAAAGAGATTCCAAATTTCCTTCCTGGCAGCGATCTATTTCCCTTCCCTCATTGGTCTGCCTGTTTTTCAGGGTGCCATTCCATGGTTTCAAGCAGTTATTATGGAGAAGGTTATTTAGGATGCTGACCGTTACTCTCAAGGGCCCGTTGGGAAAGGCACAAAGAGCTTTACAAACAACCTGCCAGCCTGCACATCCCCCTGCTAATGGCTTGTTGCTTCCAAGGGGGAAACAAAAAATGTTTCTCCAGCAGGCAACTAAGTTGCTGTCGATTAGACCAGCCTCGTAGCAGGACTGATGCCGTGAAGAGCTGGTGCATTGCTTTTTATTCTCCCTTCTTTGCGAAATTCAAAATAGGATATTCACTGGGAAGGAACTGCTTGGGGGTGAAAAAAAGTCCACTGTTATTAACCAATTGGTCATAGTAGTGCATGATTGAGGAAAAATACTTCTAAAAGCCAAAAAGACTTGTATTTGTAGATTGTTATTTTAAAAAAATGTAAATAACTGAATTTTCCGCAACGATTTGGAGTCAGCTTTCAGGGCTTAATGTGTGCTTGATGAAAAGAACGCCCAATACCCCCCTTTTAAAGGAAAATTATCGCAGGAGAATTCAGGATGTCTTAAAGCTAACATGCACCGAAAAACTCAAAAGGTAACCTAAATGTCTGATTTTAATGGCACATTTCTTTTACATAAAATGTGACGGGAACTTGCATAAACTTTTTTTTTTATTACTGAAGGAATTCTTCAAATGTTAATTTTAATGTTAAAAATCTTACAGAAAAAAAATATGGTTTAAAAATAGATACTTAAAATACGTCCACTTGCTTCTGCATAAATTAGTGATAATGTTTTAATACTTGTGCCCTTTGTCAATTAAATGGACCGTAACCTTGGGCAAAAAAAAGGAAAAAACAAACAAAATCTGCTCAGTTATTCAAGTAAAACTCTGGCCCTTATTGACTCAATATTACTGTTCACTATATTAAAAAGACTAGTTCTTAGGTGTTAAGTTGCATGTTTTCTTTTCCTGAAATTTTCAAATTGCATGCAAGAGTGCTATCAAATTTTATTTCAGTTTTGAAGGTACTTCTGAGGAGACTTACTCTTGTTTTCTGTTTACAGGAGGTGCTCAGCAGTTTGGACTTAGACTGTTTTTTGCCCAGGATGAGTTGAGTATGCGATGTGCAACTGTTCCTCTTTTAAAAAAAGTTAGTTTACATTTGCTCAAATTAACAGTTTGTTACATCTTCATCGGGGTTTGATTTTTCTGGGCGTGGTTGATGCAGCAAGACGAGATTTGTGTATTGTGTATATTAAAAAGAAAGGTACCAATGAATGTACTAAGAAAAGACTTGAATTATCCATAGACTGGAAAATTTTCTGGAAATAAGCTCTAGCTCTGCCATAGGAAAGCTTCACCCTTCCAATGAACTGAATGACTAGCGATTTTTCTCCTTTAAATGAATTTATGCTGCATAGAAAACATCGGACTTGCTTGCTTTGCTTTGTTTGGTCTCATGGAGGAGAATTACTGGGGTTGTGGGAGGGGGTTGGATGCCAAACATAATAGAAAGGGTTTAGGAAGTTAATAGATATGTGCATTTTAATATACATACCAGTGGTTCTTAAACTTTTGTTTACTGTTCTATTTAAATCCTGCCCTTCATAGTTCTTCATTTTTCCCAGTTCTCCAAACAGCTCTTTGAGGCAGGCCCGTTTGGAAGGGTAAATGATTGGGCTGGTGCCACCCAGTTAACTGCATTGCTGAGCTTTTCCTAGTCTGATCCTCTCACTTTCCAGTATACTGGGAAGGCTTCAAACAAACACCCAACCCTCAATTTACACAGTTCCTCTATTGAATTTGCAGTCCCCTCAGAATTATAATAGCATGCATTGGGAAAGAAGTTGCATGTTGGAGGAGATCTTAAACTCTATTGCCTCTTCAGCATAAAAGAGTAAAGAAATCTTGAATCTTCAGCTTCGTTTGCTTTCACTGTCCACTAATCAGCAGACCAGTTTAAGAACCACTGACATAAAACGTTTCTCTAGATACTTGCTGACAACTTCCTGTGCTTCAGTAACTTTTTTCCTACTTTCTTCCAATAGGTGGAGTTTTCCAATCCAGGCAGATGATGAGGCAACTTGATAATGGGGTGCATTTATGTCAACTTGCAAATTTCCTAGTTTTTGTATACTGTATTGGCTCCAAAGATTAAGCTTTGAGCTTGATATGATTTTAAGCCATGTGCCTTGTAGTTCAGCCTACTGTAAGTGGACCCTGAACTAATCTTAAAATAAGGTGTAGTTGGAAATTAATGTCTAGATCTCAGGGTACACGTTCATTACAACACATGTTGCTGGCAAAAGTGTTTGATCACTTATGTATGTTGCCCTTATAACACTTCTCACTTCAGATGATGACGGGGGTTCTAGATGTACTTTGCTTACCCCATATATTGTTGGAACAGGAACTGGATGAAGTTCAAAGACTATGTTTTAATACTGGATTTTTTTTAAAAAAAGAATAAAACGTGTGATTTCATGTCTGGTTTGTGTCTCTTCTGGTTTTGTGCTCTGCATCGAAGATTGAATTATGTCAACGGAGAACTATAATTTGAAAACCAAATTCTGATAGAATTCATTAACATGCTGAAAAAATTTCAGATTTGTAGGAACGGTACATGGTATAGTCCAGAAATGTTTGGGCTGAAGGCAAAATTAAGGCTGCTTGGCGGTCACTGCTCACTTTTTCCTAATGACTTTAGACACTAGAAGTACAGTTCTTTACGAAATTGACAGCAGAAACTGATATTTTATCATCTTTTCTGCTGCTGTCTGTTCCTTTCCTTTTCATCGGCGTGAGGTGCAATATTAGCCAGACTGAAAATACTTTGACATTCTCTGAAGGTCTCCTTTAAACTGGGACTGACAGGGAATGTCTGGTAGAAAACCCAGATCTTTGTTGGAGCCTTGTGAATAGCAAAAAGCAAAGGATTCCACAGAGGATGTGCAAAGGAAGGAGACAACCTTCCTCCTATTCTGGCATGAATGAGCATGTCCAGGATAACTATGCGAAAATCTATTTTGATTTTTTTCTATAACTATGCATACATTGGCCACGGGAGCTGTGATGTGACAATCTGCATGCAAGTAGCCTTTTCTCCATTGATCTGCTTCGTGGCAGAGCAAATTGCCTGGAAAGCAATCTACGGCTTTTCCCTATAAGTAGGGAATGGCAAGCTACTTCTGTATCCCTGCCAAGTAAGCTGCACGGACTACCTTCGCAATCAACCAGGGACTAGCCACGATTCAGTGGGGTGGCACCCGACGACTGAAGGGAGTACCTGCTTATCCCATGAATCCAGCCAGGTTTTACAGGTGGCCTCGAGGGCGGCAGAAGGTGTTGCGCCAGCTACCTGGAGGCCGCAAGTCAAGCGGGGCAAACCTCAAGGTTCAGGAGTACGTTTCTTTGGTTCTTGGGCCTGTCCGGCCGGAAAACCTGGGCAAAGGGCGCGGGAACCCTCCCGCAGGGCTGCTTCCGAAGCCATTCCCAGAGCTGGGAGATCCTGACTCTTGGACATACAGATGAGATACGGGGTCTTTAGGACCGCGCGCGTCGCAGCCCTCCAAAGACCTTCCCACCGCCGCCTCCCTCCGCATCCCCCGCCCAGCCCTGGCTGGCTGCTGGACCAACTCTCGACCTGCTCCTCCTCCTCCTCCTCGCTCCCCCCGCCCCACTGTGAAAGAAATCCAGGCCCAGAGTGCTTTGCTTTGCCATCCTGCCTGCCTGCCGAAAAGGGTTGTGGGAGTGGTAGTCCACAGGAGGAGCCTACGCCCCCTCCTCCGACGCCCCCTTCCGAAGCAAGCCGACTGCTGCTCTCCCAACCACGTGACCCGGCAGCCTCCCTGCCTTGACTGAGCCGGCGTCGGCACCTCCTCCTCCTCCTCCTCCTCCTCGCCCTGGCAAGACAAAGCAGCAGCCGAAGCGCGCGGCGGAGGGGGAGTTTTGGGCCCCGCCGCCCGCCGTCGCTTCTGCCCGCCTCTCCGTGCCGAGGAGCGGGAGAGCGGGGCCACGCCCGCCATTTTGTTCCCCGTGCTGGTGTGGTGGTGGTGGCTTCCCCAAGTGGCCCGCCGCCGCCCGAGTGCGACAACCGAGCCTGAGGGGACCGGAGATGGGTGAGCCGGGCGGGCAGAGCGGAGGCCTGGGAGGGAGGGAGGGAGGGAGGGCGCGAGGAGGACGGGCGCTTCGCCCCCCCCCCCCCGACAAACCTTATTTGAACCCGCCCGGCCGCCCCTCAAGCCAGGAGGAGCCCCGCCCTCCCTGCGCGCGTGACCTTTGGCCCCTCATAGTGGCCGCCCCCCCCGCCGGCGGGGCGGGGGCCAGTTTGGTCTAGTGGTTAGGGAGCCGGACTCTTATCTGGGAATAGCGGGTTCGATTCCGCCCTCCCCCATGAAGCCAGCTGGGTGACCTTGGGCTAGTCACAGCTCTCTTCTGAGCTCTCACAGCCCCACCTACCTCGCAGGGTGTTCTGTTTTGGGGAGAAGAACAGAAGCTTTGTCAGCCGCTTTGAGTCCCCTTGAATGGAGTGAGGATAGCGGGGTAGAAAAGCGAGCTCTTCTTGTTCTTCTTCCTCCACAAAGCCAGCTAAGTGACCTTGGGCTAGTCACAGGTCTCTTCTGCGCTCTCACAGCCCCACCCGCCTCACGGGGTTTCTTTTGTGGGGGAGAACAGAAGGTTTGTCAGCCGCTCTGAGTCCCCTTAAATGGGGGAGCAAAGCGGGATAGAAAAGCCAACTCTTCTCCCCACCTCCCCCAGTGGCCAAGGGGGCGCGTGGGAAATCTCAGCAGGGTTTGCCGCCCTTGCAGGGGCCTCGGCCGCTCCGGAGCCTGGAACTGGTGCAGTATGAACAGGAGTCTCTGGCCGGACTCGCATCACACCGGTCTCAAAGGATCTGCACTGGTTACCTATTAGCTACCAAGCCCACTTAAGGTGTTGACACTGACATATAAAGCCCTAAACGGCTCGGGCCCTCGGAATCTGGAGGAGCGCCTTCTCCCATATAGACCTGCCCAGGCACTGAGTTCCTTCCCTTTCAGAGGCACAAGGCACAGGGGCATGTGAGGGGGGCTTTTCTGTGGTGGCCCCTAGACTCTGGAGCAGCCTCCCTCTTGGTGCTCGCCAGGCGCCTGCGTTGTGTAGTTTTTGGCCTCTCATCCAGGCTTTTGCTGTTTAAATAGCTTCCTCAGGGTGGGGGTGGAAAGGAGGGAGGGGGTTATATTTTAATTATGGTTTAGTATATGCTATGTTTTAATCTCACCATAACCTGCCCTGGGATCATTTGGTGAAGGGCAGGATATAAATTTCCTAAATAAACAAACAAATAGGAAGATTCCCCCCTCCCCCATCATGTTGAAGAGCCCACACCCCAGAGCATGCCCTGTGCCCCCACCAGGCTGCATGGGTACATGGGGTAGGGGCAGAAAACTCCCCCCATGGCCTGCCCAACCTGCCAGCCAGTCTGAGAGGATTTGGGCCAGTGCTGGTTGCCTTGGTTCACTTTCTTCAAGCCTTCAGTAGCAGCAGCCTCCCAGGGTTCTCCCTTTCACAGGTGGCAGAAGACCAGAAGGGGGGGGCTGGTTGCCTGTCCCACTATCTTCACCAGCAGTGAGGACTTGGGAGGTGGGGACAGTAACCAGCCTGGGTTGGCTTTAAGGAAGGGTTGGACAAACTTATGGAGGGCAGGTGTATGAAGGGCTACTAGAATGGATGCCTAGGTACCTCCTCTAGCTGGAGAGACTGGGTGGATGCCTCTAAAAGTCATTTGCAGGGGGTTGAGAGCTGGTGAAGGTTTTGCTCTTGTCTTCTGCTTGAGATGCCCAGAAGCAATTGGTGGCCCTTGTGTGTGATGGGATGCTGAACTAGATGGACTGTGGCCCAGTACATTCTTATCCAGAATGGGTGCCCAGGTAGCACCGCCAGTGGCTTTTGCCTTTGTCTTCTGCTTGAGATGCTCAGAATTAGATAGGCTGTGGCCTTATCCAGCAGCGCTCCCATGCATGTTGGAGGCTGGAGAGGATTATCATTCTCTTCTCACCATCTGCCACAAATTGCATATTGAGCTCTCATGCATTAATATCAAATACCGGGAAGCTGATCACTCAGTTTCCAGTCCTTCTTGCTGCTTGAGGCAGAGGTTTGAGGTGTGGAAGCTCAATGTTTCACTGTTAATTCTGGGAGAACATGCTTTCCGACTTCCAGCATTAACAAGATCCAGGTCATTCTGCCATTTTGAGTGGATGTAGAAGGAAGTATGATCCTTTGACTGAACATGGCTGATTATTCTGAACATACAGGTTTTTAAAATTACTGTTTACATGCGTATATCATCCTTCTTTTGAACAGCTCAACATAGCAAAAAAAAAAAATCCCTTCCGTTTTGTTCTTTTAAAAACAAGAACCCTGTGAAGGAGTTTAGGCCAAAAGGCAAAGGCCATCTGAGCTTCATGACCCAATGAGAATTTTAATCATGGATTTCTGTGAGTTCATTGCCCACTGCATAGCCAATATGCTGTGCAGGTTCTAAAAGGAGTCTTTGGCCCTTTCTCCACTGGGATTTATTCCAGATTGTACCCCAGAATAGGGACCTGCCATCTTGTCCATGTCATGCTTTAAAAATATATATACATTCTAGATGGTGTTTTGCCCACTCTTGCTTGGAGAAGATCTCTTTGACTTCCCTGAACATATCAGCGTTGAAGTACTCAAAAGTAATTGTGCTGTCACCATTTTTAAAATATTATAGTGCAATTTTCAAATACTTGGGAACTGCTGTTTGTATGCCTGAGCCTGCCAAAGCTTTGTTTTTCTAGTTTGTAGAAGTGAAGAAGTCATTTGAGGCCAGAAACCAACCCTCTTGAACTGATAGTGGTGATGGCAGGAGGAAGAAGGGGCCCCAACAGGACGTCTTACTGCCGCAACCCTCTCTGTGAAACTGGAGCCACTGGTGGGAGTGGCCATTCTACCAGTTCTTCAGTCACCAGTGTCCGCTCACGTACCAGGTGGGCAAGAGGCCTAAGAGGTTTTGTGCTTGTTTCGTCTGACAAGAGTTCTCTCAGATCTGAAACACAGTCATTTTAAGGCAGCCACAGCTGGCCCTAGGGAACAGACTTGCTTAATATCTGTATACTTGTTTTATTACTCAAGAAATATAGGCTGTTTTTGCACGTACCTCCGTTAATCTGAATTTAGAAGATCTGGATCTTTGATATCCAGTCCTCGTTGAATCTGGTCCTTGAAGATCTGCATCATGGTGAGAGCCCCGTGTGTCCACATGGGCAGGGCCACTGTGTGGACACAGTAGCACCCATCCCAAGACTCTTAGGACCGATTTGAAGGAGAAAGGAATACTTTATAGTTGCAACAAAAGCCTTGCCAAAATACAAACATGGCACTTCTTCATTATCTTTGTTGCTTTCCCTTGGATTCAACAAACTCACAGAGGGTAGGTGTGTCCATGATTACTAGAATGAATGCCAAGGTACCACCTCCTGGTTGGAGAGAGAGCAGGAGGCCTCTCAGGGCCATTTGGAGAGCAGGTGACGTTTCTGCCTTCGTCTTCTGCTTGAGATGCCCAGAAGCAGTTGGGAGCCACTATGTGGGACAGGATGCTGGGCCAGAAGGGCTGTGGCCTGAATTCAGAACTTCAAAGCATACTCTGTTGTGTCTGGGACGGATGGAGAAGGAGGAACAAGAAAAATGGTGTGGGATGGGAAATGTGTGCATCTGAGGAAGGAAACTAGGAAGACTGGCACATTTTTTGGTTGCTTTTCCTCCTCCTCCCTTCCTCTGCAGGAGCGGTTCAGGGACGGGTCTTTCCAGCCCCCCTCTGGCAGCCCAGACGGTTGTTCCCCTCCAACACTGCAAGATCCCAGAACTGCCTGTCGAGAGGAGCATCTTGTTTGAACTGCAGCTGTTCTTCTGCCACCTCATTGCTCTCTTCGTCCACTATATCAACATCTACAAGACGGTCTGGTGGTACCCACCATCTCACCCTCCCTCTCATACTTCACTGGTAGGTGTTTGTGCCTTGGAAGTTGATAAAATCAGAGAGGGCTAGAAAAGAACTAAGATGGGGCACAAAATGATAGTATTCGGATGTTACTAAAATTCATTTCAGTAGCTTCCTTCAAAGGAAAGGTTTGTCTTTGGTCTTCAAAGAGATCGGTATGGCAGTGGTGGTGCTGTCAGATGTTCCTTAGGAGGGATGGCCGATAGATGCCCGTGCTTTAAGGTCTGCCAGTGAGGCCCTCTTTAACTGTGCCAACCCGTTGAGCATTTAACGGAGTGGGGACTTACAGAAGGGCCTTCTAAGTGGTAGCTCCCTGGATGTGGAACAAGCTCTCCTCTGAGGTGTGTCAGGCACCCTCACTGTTTGTATTTAGACATTTGGCTGATGGAACGGCACCCTCTCCCCTTGCAGGCACTGTTACTGTTTTATTTGTATATATTTGATATTTATATACCACCCTAGGCATGGTCTCAGGACAGTTCAGAAAAAATGTCAATAAAAAGAACAAGAAACAAAAAAGAAGAAGAAAAGGAAATCCTAAAGTACACAAAAAACATAAAATTATCCATCACAGCTTCCTTCTATTTCCTGCACCTGCATTGTTAAGGATAACAGTTTGGTCTAGTGGTCAGGGAGCTGGGAATACCAGTTTTGGATCTGTACTCTTCCATGAAGCCAACTGGGTGACCTTGGGCTAGTCAGAGCTCTCCTGAACTCTCACAGCCCCACTTACTTCACAGGGTATCTGTTGTTGGGAGAAGAACTGAAGGTTTGTCAGCTGCTTTGAGTCCCCTTAATGATGAGAAAAGCAGAGTATAAAAGCCAACTACTACTACTATTCTTCTATAGTGATTTTATTATGACCTGCCATGAGACCTTTGGCTATGAGTGCAGCATAGATCTAACTCTGCAAGGAACATCCAAAAAGATCAAAGGCATTTACAATTTCCTGGTTTGCATTTGAGCTTGAAAAAGAGAAACCTGAGGGGGAGGATATGACATTCCTCATTGGATATGTAAAAGGATGCCATGGCCTGTTCTCTGTCATCTCCAAAGGTAGGACAAAGGATGATAACCCAAGTTGCAACCCTTCTTTATAGCAAAGAAAAATGGACAGAAGGGCCAGTTCCCAAGGGAGGTGATGTCTCTCTGACAGAGTCCAAGGTGTGTTCCTGCCTAGAACTTTTGAAGTTGCATGCAGTGGCTTAAATGGCCTTTCCAGCAATGATTCTGTAACATCCCATCTGAAGCACAGCCGTGAAAAAGTAGACGGGCTTAAGGAAGACCCTGAGAGAGCGGCCGTCTTTAGCTTTCAGATGCTTAGATCTGCTTGCCAGTTCTGTTTTCTGCTCTGTCCTCTTGCCTCCATATAAAATTATAATTATATAAAATTATGCACGGTATAGAAAAGGTGGATAGAGAAAATTTCTTTTCTCTATTGCACAACACTAGAACTAGGGGGCACTCTATGAAGCTGATGGGTAGGAGAGTAAGGTCTGACAGGGGGAAGTATTTCTTCACCCAGAGGGTCATCGGCTTATGGAATGTGCTGCCGGAAGAGGTGGTGACAGCTACCAGTCTAGACGGCTTTAAGGTAGGGTTAGACAAATTTATAGATGACAGATGTATCAATGGCTACTAGAACGAATGCCTAGATGCATCTTTCAGGCTGGGCGGGGGGGAGGAACTGGGGCGCTTCTAAGGCCATCTGCTGGGACTCGAGAGCAGGAGAAGGTTTGTCCTTGTCTCTGCTTGAGATGCCCATGAGCATTTGGTGGGCCACTGTGTGCGACAGGATGCTGGACTAGATGGGCTGTGGCCTGATCCAGCAAGGCTTCTCTTATGTTCTTATGCTTGCATAGTTTTGTCACTGCTCTTAATTACTGTGAATTTGGGGGGATGGGGTTTGCATTGCCCTGTGAACTTCCCTGGAATATTCCTCAAATGAGCAGCAGCATTGCGGATCTGTAGAAAAAGGTGAGGCCCGAGCTTATGAGCCAATTGAACCTTTTCCTTTTGCAGAATTTCCATCTCATCGACTTCAATGTCCTGGCAGTGACTGTCATTGTTTTGGCAAGGAGATTGATCGGGGCGATCGTGAAGGAGGTGAAGGAGATAGCAGCCCAGAGACCCCGCACTCTTTCAGGGGGCTGGGTTTTCCTGCTTCTTATTTGTTTGTTTGTTTGTTTGTTTACATTTCTATCCCACCCCATACCCAAGGTCTCTTCAATTTAAGCCTGTATTGATTTTGGCTTTGGCTGACTGCCTCAAGAATAGCTTTGCTCATTTCCAGTGTCCCTTAATTTTAGATTAGGACACTTCTGCAGATTGCACCCACTCCCTGCTTTCCACAGGCTCCAAACAGGTTTATTTCACAACAGCATTAACATAAAATCAGGTCGGCAGCGTGGAATTTCTGAGGACTGTTCCCTTTCCTCTCCTCCTTGAGTGAAAAAGGAACCACCAATTCATGAGTGCTGCGTGGTGACCCACCACAAGGCCCATGGCAAAAGTAGGCTCCAGGGGCAGAAGGAATGGCCGGTCTTTGATCATGGGTTGGCAACAGGAGGCACCCTGAGGCCAGCCACAGTGTTCTGTTCAACTTTGCTCTCTCCAAGACATAGCAAACTGGGGCTGTTTTTTGCACGTACCTCCATTAATCTGGAATTAGGAGCTCCTTTGGGATACAGTCCTCATCGAATCCGTGTTGACTTCCACAGATTGCAAAGCGCTAGAACCACAGCAGATAATGCACGCAGATGACATTCACAAGCATGAGAGCAGACACGGTGATTCACTCCAATAAGGAAGGCTTCTATTGTCTTCGTGACTGCAGTATAGGAGCTGGCTAAATGCATAGCTGGTTATATGAATGGAGATATGAAAGCAATACATGGTTTACAACTTATCCACTAAGATCTACATCTTCAGTCAAGATTATACAAATCAACAAGGCACTCATCACAGCATTGTTAAGGCAATATGAACACTTGTGAGATTGCATGAAATCATTAAGCCCGCCCCCCACATGTACATATTTGGTCTCTCCAGTGTAGGAATATTCTTCTCAGAAAAGGCCTAGCTGTGATAATCATGCTGTTTCCACAGGAAAACAGAAACTTAGTTGTGTCTATGTTACAGAAATAACACATCATCTGGCGTTTACCAGAATGTTCCTGGTGAGACAGATAGCTAAAGAAGCATTTCCTGTTTTAACAGTATTCCAACAATCCAGTCCTTGATGTTCCACGGCCATCTAGTACCCAATGCCAGTTGGGTGCTAAATAGGGCCGCTGAGTGTACACCGTAGCACCCATCCTGAGGCTCCAATTAGGCACGAGCAGGAAGGTCTGCCTGTGATGTAGTGCGATTGGCCGGCGTAGCCGTCAATCAGGGGTCACTTCCTGTTACAGTGGGCATAGTGGAGAGACACAGTGGGCGTGGTGGAAAGACATGGCTGTGTAGCTGCCTTGTACTCAGCTTCGTAGGCAGCTACCAAGGACATGTGGGTGATACGCAACAGATCCATACCAACTGAGTACCTATCGGGTCCCTAATGGGATCTTTGTTGCTAATTCAAAACCAGCCTGGGTTTCCTTCCAAAATGAGATGGAACTCAGTTTGTGGCACTTAGCATTAACGGCAGAAGTGAATGGCACTTTGCTGTGTAGCTTCACTGACACAGCCTGCTCAGTTTATCAGAAGTTGTCAAAGGTAGCATTTAAAAGGGGCCATTTAGCAGCACCTTAAAGGCTAACAGAAGGAGGTGTGGCGTGAGCTTTTGTAGACTGAGCCTACTTAGTCTGATGCATCTACTGATGCCCCTTCTCTGTGTTTGTCTATATAAAGTGCTGCTGGACGGTCACATCTTTGAATTCTACCATCCAGACAGTGTGCTTCCTTTCACTTTCCTACGCTTCCTCTGTGCTGGCTGTGAGCATAGTTTTCTGGCAACGTATGCTAGGCTGAATTTGTGCATCCCTGCTCTAATCGGAGCTTTAAAATGGAATTAGGTGAAGTAATGGAGAAGTAGTGGGCTGTCAGACATAATACCTATGTCTACTTCCAGTGTCAAAGAGCAACTCGACACTGGAATTACCCAAATCCATGCTCTGGTAACTCCCAGACGGGACTATTATAATGCGCTCTACAAGGGGCTGCCCTTGAAGACAGCTTGGAAGCTGCAGCTGGTACAGAATGCAGCTGCAAGACTGCTAACTGTAACAGCTGCCTGGACACACATCACGGCAGGCTTAAAGAGCTGCACTGGCTGCCAGTTTGCCACCAAGCCCAGTTCAAGGTGTTAACTTTGACCTTTAACGCCCTAACTGATTTGGGTCCCAAATATCTAAAGAATCTCCTTCTTCTGTATCAACGTGCTCCTTCCTTAATATCTGCAGCCGGGAAGGGGGGGGGCGGCGTCCTTCTGCTTGTGCCACCACCCTCAGCCGCAAAAGGGGTGGGCATCCAGGATAGGGCCTTCTCACTGCTGGCCCCCAGAATATAGAATAATCTCCCCCTTGAGATGGGTCAGGCATGGTTAGGATGGCAGTGAAGATGCATCTCTTTTCCCCGGGCTTTGACTAAATGGGGTATAGCTTCCTCTTTCCCCTTTCAGCCACCTTTATTGTTTTAATAAGTTTATATTTGTTTTTAAATGTTGTTACCCACCCTGAGGCCAGGCATAGGGCAGATTGTCTGTCTGTCTGTCTGTCAGTCATCATATCTGAATACCAGTTACAAGACTATGACCCACCTGTGTTGTGTTTGTCGTTTTCCAGAGGGTCTGCTGATCTCTGTAGCCACAGAATACTGAACCAGATATGTGTGTGATCTGATCCATCCAGGTTCTAACATCATCTTCCTCCTTGCAGGCCTCTCATGCTGGCAAAATCTCCCTGCCGTGTTCCATTTTCCTGGTCCTCACAGGGGCTGGATGGAGTCTCTGCCGGTCCATCATCCACCTCTTCCGGACATATTCTTTCCTCAACCTCTTGTTCTTGTGTTATCCGTAAGTACTGCACAGTCCCTTCCATGTACCAAGGGAAACCAGATTTTGAAGTTGAGAAACAAAACAGCCCGTTTGCTAGACAGCAAATAAAGTTTGTGCCACAACAATTTTAAGTTTTTACTCGGAGCCAAAAGCTTTTTGAAACAGATTCAATTTTTACAGCTTGTATAAATTTTCACAATCATTTTACAACATTTAAATCTTTTTCCAGCTAGATGGGGCAATTTTTCAAGCTGCTCGCAATTTCTCAATCCTCATGTTTCTTTAGGAAACTTTCCCAGCTTGGATTTTAAAAGAACAAAAAACACCTGTCATTGTTTGCTTATAGTAGATGATACGATAGGCTTGTGGTCGTTGTAGTTAACTTCCCTATTAGGGATGTGCATGAAAATTCATAACATTTGTTATTTGGACGAATTTGGAGATTCATATACAAATCAGATGTTATGACATTCATACATTGACATTCGTATTCGTACAAATGTTTCAGAACATTCATAAACCTGGAGAGGTGGGAAAGCGGCTGCGCCAGTCACATCTGCAATGGATCCAGAGTGAATTCGACATGGTTTGAGAGCGGAATTGAAATGGATTCAGGGTGGATTTGGCAGTTACAGAGCGAATATGTTGTGGAATATGTATTGGATACATATTCAGAACATATCAGATACATACGGATTTGTATCGAATATTCATACTAGTACACTTGTATTGAATCAAATCCCGCCACCCTCAAAGGGGATCTATTCAAATGAATACCAATTTTATTGCATTTGATTCTATACAAATTGAATGCAAGAAAAGCCCTCCGTTCCCTATAGCCCAGTTTCGGAAAGGAGTTGCTGTTTTACTCTTTGCCGAGCACTGTGACGTGTGAATGAGCTCCAGTGAATTTAGAAGAAGTAATAATTCTAAACTGTTCCTCCTTCCTTCAGGTTTGGTATGTATGTCCCCTTCCTGCAGCTGAACTGTGACTTTCGCAGAACTGGCCTCTTCTCCCAGGTGGCCAACATCGGCCCTCGCGACACCGGCGACGTTGGCGCCAAAGGCAAGGACTACCTGTCAGTTCTCAAGGAGACCTGGAAGCAGCACACCCGGCAGCTGTATGGTATGGAGGCCATGCCGTCTCACGCCTGCTGCCTTTCCCCGGACCTGATACGCAGCGAGGTGGAGTACCTGAAGATGGACTTCAATTTGCGGATGAAGGAGGTCCTGGTGAGCTCCATGCTGAGTGCCTACTATGTGGCCTTCGTGCCAGTCTGGTTCGTGAAGGTACGTGACAGATGGCTCACCAGAACGTATCCGGGGAATTTCGTTGTTGTTGTTGTACCCAGTTTATGAGGTCTTCTGGAGTGGGTTTGGCACTTTTCATTTTGAGGTCCTTAAGAACATCAGAGGAGCCCTGCTGGATCAGGCCACAGACCATCTAGCCCAGCATCCTGTCTCACCCAGTGGCCCACCAGTTGCTTCTGTGCATCTCAAGCCGGAGACAGAGGCAAGACATTCACTTGCTCTCAAATCTCTGCAAATTTATTTACTGTATTTTTTTGGTGTATAAGACTACTTTTTAACTCAGGAAAATCTTCTCAAAAGTCAGTTGTCGTCTTATACACCGCGTATCGTCTTCTTATACGGCGAGTATATCCCAAACTCTATATTTTACCTGGAAAGTTGGGGGTCGTCTTATACGCCCGGTCGTCTTATATGCCGGAAAATACGGTATTTGTTTAGAGAATGTATATCCCACCCTTCACCAAATGGTCCTAGGGCAGATTACAATGAGATTAAAACATATCAAATGGTAAAACATAATTAAAAATATAACCCCCTTTCTTTATATTTGGCCTTTAGAGGCATCTTGCCTCTCTTGAACCTGGTGACAGTACTTTGGCATCCATTCTAGTAGCCATGACACACCTGTCCCCCTTGAATGAGGAGATGCCCTGCTGGATCAGGCCACAGCCCATCTAGTCCAGCATCCTGTCTCACACCGTGACCCACCAATTGCTTCTGGGCATCTCAAGCAGAAGACAAAGGGCAAAACCTTTGCCTGCTCTTGAATTCCAGCAAATGGCCTTTTAAAGGCATCCTTCCTATCTCTCCTATCTGGAGGCAGAATCTGAGGCTCTCAGAGGTATCTTAACTATGTGTAGTTGCGTGCGGTGCTACCTTTTGGAAGTATTTTTTATATAGTTTTATTAAGGGTTTTCCATTACAGTAAAATTATATAAAAAGAAGAAAAAACAAACTTAAAAGGAAATGGAAGAATACAAAAAGGTGACTTCTAGTCTTCTTGTATATACATACAGGTATATCTGAATTTACACGCTTTCTAAATCTTTGAAACGGCCCCGCTTCTTTTCACAAACGAAACTTGTTTGTCATCTCAAATCCCAAAATTAACAATGCTTCCACCTTTTTTGCAATGTATGAGTGGAGATTCTGGAATAGAGAGAGAGAGGTTGGAATTCTGCAGAACAATGGAATTGAGGCAGAGAGAACTTGGACTTCACAGACCAGTAACGTGTTTGAGGACCAGACAGCGGAAATGACATTTATGGATTTATTTGCTGTTTCATTTCTTCCAGATCTCTAGAGACTCAATTTGTTTAGAATAAACATGGTTGCATTTTGCATTATCCTGTTTCAGGGAAGACATTCCCTCTTTCTAAGAGGTAGAAGGGGCAGGCACTTGCAATAGGGCATTTTCCATGGTGGCCCCCAGACTTGGGTACAGCTTCCCAAGTCTGGGGGCCACCACTTCCAGTGCCTGGTTAAAACATATCTTGGATGCTTAGCTTTCTCTGAATGTTGTCCTGCCAGACAGGGAGGACAAGAGGGTGACATTTTAAATGTGTTGCTGGTATATTTTATACGTTTTATATTTTTATTGTTGTGATCCATCCTGGGGCCTTTGGGTGAATGAATAAATAATCAGGTAGAAAGCTAGATGGATAGGTAGGCCACACATCTCTATTCTAGGCATTTCTTGTTGCCTAGCGGAGGGCGACCGTCTTGTTCTCACACTGCCTGTGCGCCATTCCTCCATCTCCTTTGTATCCCGCAGAACACCCAGTACTATGACAAGCGGTGGTCATGTGAGCTCTTCCTCCTGGTCTCCATCAGCACCTCTGTCATCCTCATGCAGCACCTGCTTCCCGCTCGCTACTGCGACCTCCTGCACAAGGCGGCGGCTCACCTGGGCTGCTGGCAAAAGGTCGACCCAGCGCTGTGCTCCAACGTGCTGCAGCACCAGTAAGTGTTCCCCGTGATTGCATTTGCACGAGGCACAAAATCCCGGCTGGCCTGCCTTCTGAGGTGCAAGCGGTTCCTTTTTCTTTTTAAAAAATTTATATTTACAATAACATCAACATAAAAAGTCAATATCAGAGAAATAGCCAGCAAGGTAGTTAGTAGCACTTGGAGACTAACAGGAGAAGGGCTGGTGGCATGAGCTTTCGTAGACATGGTGTTGACGTGTCTACAAAAGCTCATGCCACCAACCCTTCTCCTGTTAGTCTCCAAGTGCTACTACCTTGCTAAACATAAAAAGAAAATTACATTGTGACAATATATAGTGAAAGTGACACACGTGTACACTCAGTTGACAACATAGTTTTTCTCCTTTACTTCTTGATATACTTTTAGTTGGACCAAATAAATACTGTATTTTCTGGCATATAAGACTACTTTTTAACCCAGGAAAATCTTCTCAAAAGTTGGAGGTCATCTTATACGCCGGGTGTTGTCTTCTTATACGGCGAGTATATCCCAAAGTCTATATTGTAACTGGAAAGTTGGGGGTCGTCTTATACGCCCAGTCGTCTTATACGCCGGAAAATACGGTATTCTTTAGATTCCATCTTTCAAAATTTCTGGAGCTTGAGGTCTCATCAAATAGTTCAATAGTTCCTTCTAGCTATCCTCTGTCTTGGAGTGTAGTTTCAATCCTTGCCTTTTAAATCTTATTTCCTGCATTTTTTCAAATCTATATTGTTCCATTAGGTACCTGCAACAATTATCTAATGCCCATTTAGTCCTCTCTTTCCACCCTAATACACTTGTGGATTGTGCAGTATATATATTTGTTCAAAACTTATTCTCCCTGTTGTCACAGGAAACAAAGCCATTTCAGCTGTTAGTTCCGCATTTATATTTAAAATATTATTCATATAATTCTGAATAATTCTCCAAAATCTTTTAATGCTATCGCACTCCCACCAAAGGAGGAAATACGTCCCTCTTTGTCCACACCCATTGTGGTGACATTCCTGGAATCGTATTATGGCCGTTGAGATGGTGTTCTGTACCAGTTATAAAATAACTTAAGTGCCATTTCCTGTACCCTATTATTTTTATTTTACTAATTTTCTCTCATTTTTGCTCAACATTCTCTCTTGTAATGTTAATATCTGACTCCCAGATTTGAAACATGCTCTCCAGTACTTCATTCTTTTGGTTTATTCATAGTCCCAATATTTTATTTCCTACTCCTCTCGACCCCTCCAAAATTCTTCCATTATTTCTTTAAACTCCGTCAAAGGGCTGTTAGTCTATAATTGTATATTATTATTGACATAACCGTTCCTATGAGAATTGTTCCCAAGGACAGGGCTCACGCTCTTAGGTTCCTTTGGGCGGTAGAGTTTCTCACGGAAATAAACCCTTTCCTGTCGAACTGCTGCACGTCTGGACTGAATGCTGAAACACGTAGTCTGAGGTGGAACTGGAGGGCAGAGGGCCTGAGCAAGAGCTCCCCAAGAGAAGCCTGTCTCACGTCAGTGCCTCCCCTCCTGTGTTAGGTAACATTTGGTTTAAGCAGAATCTCAGTAGGCCAGTTTGGTCTCGTGGGTAGAGTGCCAGACTTCTATCTCCCAGTCACAGGGTTTGATTCTGCTGGGTGGCCCTGGGCTAGCTGCAACTCTCTTTTTGACCTCCCTCACAGGGTGCCTGTTGTGGGGAGAAGAACAGAAGGTTTGTCAGCCACATTGAGTCCCCTTAAATGGGTGAGAAAAGCAGGGTGGAAAGCCAGTTCTTCTTCCTACATGAAGCCAGCTGGGTGACCTTGGGCTAGTCACAGCTCTCTTTCTGAGTTCCCATAGCCTCACCTCCCTCACAAGGGAGAAGAAGAAAGATTTGTCAGCTGCTTTGAGTTCCCTTAAATGGGTGAGAGAAGCAGGGTATAAGAAACAACTCCTCCTGTTCTTCCCTTTGGGACCCTTGATGTCAGAATCCCCGTACGGAGCAGACTGCAGCTCTAGGTTAGGCCGCTTCCTCCCGACCTCAGCCATTTCAGAAGCCTCTTTGTCTGTTTCACAGGTGGACAGAGGAATGCATGTGGCCGCAGGGAGTGCTGGTGAAGCACAGTAAAAACGTCTACAAAGCTGTGGGCCATTACAATGTCGCCGTGCCTTCAGATGTCTCCCACTTCCGGTTCCACGTAAGCTTTTGCCATCCATATTAGGCATTGGGGGCGAGAGTGAGGAAGGGGTTGGCAAGGTCCCCCGTTTCCCTTTTTTATCCTCCCAGCAGCCTCTCTAAAGGAGGTGGCGCTCAGGATGCTTGACTTCAGGTTCAGGATGGCCCAAGTTTCCAATAATTGGCATAACTGAATTTTAAAAAGAAAAGCTTTTAAAACGTCCCAATGAATGGAGAGTTAGGGAACTCTCAGCAGGCTTTGGGGCGCCCCCAGCCAAGGGTCCTTTGGTCTCTCAGTTCTTTTTCAGTAAGCCCCTCCGCATCCTGAACATCCTCATTCTCCTGGAAGGGGCCGTCATCTTCTACCAGCTCTACTCGCTCATTGTGTCTGAGAAGTGGCACCAGACCATCTCCCTGGCGCTGATCCTCTTCAGCAACTACTACGCCTTCTTCAAGCTCCTGAGGGACCGCCTGGTGCTCGGGAAGGCCTATTCCTACTCTGCTCCCAGAGAGGCCGACCAGAAGCTCAACTGACCAGATAGCCCTGGGCTGAACTGACTCCCGGGGGGACATGAGAACCACCCTCATGCTTTGCTCGGGGCAGCCGGAGATGCCCCATGTGCCTGTACCACACTGCCTCAGAAGTGCCAAGGGAATCCGGTGGGGGCTGCAGAGGATGATGGAAAATGGTGTGGGTTGGCCTGCCGTGAGGCCAGCCCCGAGCTTTTTATGTCCTTTCTTCCCCTCCTTTTTAAAAAAAAACATTGCTGTTTTGTTTTGTTTGATAACTGGTATGATACGGAAAATATCTTATTTTTATACTCCCAGCTGTTGTCTGCCTGGTTTTTGTTTTGTTTTGTTTTAAAGCAGGGCAAACAAGTATGCAGAAATGCAAAGCCATCATCTGACCTTGTGAATGTGCCTTCTCAGCGTCCCAAGGAAAAGGGCTTTGGTCTGGCTCTTAACTGGAGAAATCGTAGCTCAGTGATAGAGCAAACTGCCTAGGAAGCAGAGGCTAACTGCTTCAGTCTCCAGCCTCTCTCCAGAATTAGGCAATGGCAAACACTTTCTGTGTCTGTGCCAAGAAAACTGCTTAGAGGGGCCCATGGAACCTGGGAGTGTCCGTAGCTCAGTGGTAGAGCAAACAGCCTGGGAAGCAGCAGGTGGCTGGTTCAGTCCCCAGCCTCTCTCTATATACAGGCAATGGCAAACCACTTCTGTATCTCTGCCAAGAAAACTGGATAGAGGTGCCCTTGCAGTCAAGCAGGAGTCAGCCATGGCTCTCGGACACCCAGCAGCAACAACAGGCTCTGAATTTGTAAGCATTTGAAGGCCTCGTTTGGAAGTTGGTTCTGTGAGGTCACGGTTTGCTTTGCAATCCTTTTGCTGTAAACTTGGGGTCTGGAGAAGGCAGCCTTCTCTCAGTTCTGCCCTCTGTTTACACAGGTCTGACGGCTCCTGGCCTACCTTGCAAGGCTGTTGTGGCAATAAAACGGTCTGGACCCTTGAGAGCAATGTCTTCATGCTTCTAAAGTAGGGATGTGCGTGAATGGGTTATTTGCATTCAATTTGTAATTAATCGAATGTAAGAAAATTTGTATTCATTCGAATAGATTCCCCTTCGAGTGTGGTAGGATTCTATTCGATGCAAATGTATTTGTATGAATTTGTATGAATATCCGAAATGACTGCATGCGTATCCCTTAACATATCCACTCTGAAAGTTTCAAATCTACCCTGAATCCACTTTGAATCCGCTCTCAAACCATTGGGGGGGGGGGTTCCACTTACCTCCCTTAATCTGGATCTAGGATGATTCGGATCTAAGAAATGGGTCCTTCAACAAATCTGGATTTAGAAGATCCGGATCGTGGCAAGTACCCAATGCATCTCTACAGGCAGTGTAACACCCAGTAGCAATGGGTGCTAGGCATGTTTGCAGTGGGAATGCCGGAGTACCCACGTGGAGCACCCATCTGTCCCCAAGCAGAAGATGCAAAGGTGGCGCAGAGCGATTGGCTGTTGTGTGCATCAGTCGGGGTGTGTGTGTGTGTGATGAGGGTTGATGGGGGGGGATGACGGGCGCTGGGGTCGGCGAAGCTCCAGAGCCACTACGGAGATTCTTCAGAGTCTGGGGCAAGCCAGTCCAGGGAATCTCCGGAGCCTGGCCGCAATACAGTCTGTGCTGATCTTCAGAGCTGCCTCTGGAGAATAGCCACCTGCTTCAAAGCATTGGGTTTTGGGGCACCTGCACCCCAACAAGAGTGCCCCCCTAGTATCCTGCCCCTGGACTGTCTAATCTGATCTTCAAGGCTGAAAACCAGATTGAAGGACCCCTTTAATGGGGCCCACCGGAAGACCAGATTTCAGGGCCTGAAGGACCCATTCAATCCAGATTTCCCTTGAACAGGTGTGAACACATTGGGTCCTAATGGGGAAACGGAGTCTTCCTGATTGGTACCAAACTGGTGCCTACTGGGTACTTAATGGGTACTTCGTGCTAGTGGAAGAACACCCCATGTTGAATTCACTCTGGATCCATTGCGGATGTGCCTTGCGCAGCCACTCTCCCACCTCCCTGCTTCACAAAAGTTCTGAGGTGTCATACAGATGTTCCAAAACATTTGTATTTGTACGCATGTCAGCGTACGCATGTCATAACCTTCGATTCGTATACGAATGTATGAATTCACATCAATAATGATTGTTACGAATATTTTTGCCATCCCTATCCTAGAGCCTGTCCTACATGCAGCTCCTTGCAGTGTGCTATTAGTGGACTTGGCTGCCCCTTGAGACTCATGGTCTCTTTTCTGATTTTGGTTAAAAACCAAACGACTTGCTGGCAAAGCTGGAGCAGAAACTGTCGCCGGAAGTAGCCCCTCCTGACAGAGCCAGCCATTCGTTGATACCTAGGAATAGTCTGTTGACCTTGGAGAAAGCAACAGAGTAAAAACTGCAGGCAGCTACAATGAGCGTTTCCCTGCGCAGTCTTTTGTGAATCCTTAACAGCGGGCAAGTGGAGTAATTTGGGAGGGCGATTCCCCCCATCTAAAAAGCAGAATGGAAACAGCTTGACATCTCAACCGAGCAAACTTTCAGCCTTGTCACCCCTTACTGGTTCCGTTTCCCTGCTGCTCGCAGCCTCGACCCCACAGCAGCGCACGCCGTTCTGCTCAGGCTGCTGGCGCCAACAGCAGGTGCACAGCATGGATGAGGCCCTGCAAAGCCAGCCAGGGTCAGGCTTGCGTGGCGCTTCCAGGTTGACGACAGGCACTCGTGTGCCAAGGCCGTGGTGCGTAGCGCGCAAGCAGGTGGCCCCTGGCTGGTGCCCATGCACGCTAGCTGACATCTGCCTCCAGGGACTTGGCTCAGCTTGGTTTGTTTTCCCAGTCACCATGCCTCTCTTTAGAAGCAGTTGCCGGCAGGCTCAGATCCGTTTGTGTGTGATAGAACATAGCAGATAGGATGGATGCTAATCCTCCCGGTCATCAGGGGGAGTAGCACTCTGTTTATGCTTTGTGCAATACGTGCGCCCTTCCTCTTACAGCTGAACCTTGAGCTTAGGCAGCTCTGCCACCCAACAGGCTTTCCATGGTGCAAGAAGTCTGGGAACCCGGAGGTCTCCTTGAACAATGCGAATGGATGGCGAATGGCTTGTGGCTCAGTGGGTAGAGCAAACAGCCTGGAAAGCAGAGGGT
Source organism: Aspidoscelis tigris stejnegeri (assembly GCA_023333525.1). Lineage (NCBI taxonomy): Eukaryota > Metazoa > Chordata > Lepidosauria > Squamata > Teiidae > Aspidoscelis > Aspidoscelis tigris. Next base: position 4,598,002 of record JALMGA010000023.1, read on the forward strand.
CACCAGTTCGAGCCCCAGCCTTTCCCCCAGGCCATGGCAAACCACTTCTGTATCTCTGCTAAGAAACTGCGCTGAGGTCCTCACCCAGTCAGCCAAGAATCGGCCATGAATCAATGGTACCCAAGAACAACACCCTGGGCGATCTCCATCCTATTGCGGGTGGCTTCTTGCGGAGGCTCTGTGTGTGTCTTCTCGAAGGTTCAGCAGGCGGATGGTGATCTCAGCCAGTCGGCCAGCTGTTGTCTTCACCCTGGTTTGCCCTCGGCCGTAAGTTGTTTTGTTTGCTGTCCAAGCGATTCCTCTCCTTCAGCAAGCAAGTCAACAGCTCCACCTCAACCTTATGTCGGGGCACGGGCGGGGGGGGGGGAGACTCCCTGCCCTGTGGTTTTGCCTTTGTTTCCCCACTCCAAGACAGCTCAGAGGACTCCCATTGCCTATCTAGGCCACCAGACCACCATCTGCCCCTGTCAAGATTATTGCAAATGAAATAAGAAACGTCTTACCCAGAGATTAAATATTTAATAGATGTGTTTAGGCCACAGAGGAAGAACCTTCTCTTGCAGGCTGGCTGGCTGGCCTTGGCACTTGCCATGAGCTGGGCTTTTGTTCTTGGCAAAGCAAGGGGCCATTCTGCCCAGCAGGAGAGCAGCAGCCTGCCCCTTCAAATCCAGGACCCCGGCAGTTTGGCTGTTAAGCAAAGACGCTTCCCCCTGCCCAGACAAATGGATTGCGACCAGCATCCCGTTAGAGCTTCTTTACGGCAGCAACAACGTGCCTCCTGACCCGAGAGGTTCTCTGATGGGACTGCAGGTTCTCGCTAGGTAGGCAGCATAGGATGAAAAGTCAGCCTGAGGGTTGAGGCACTGGGACTTTGTGCATGTTCAGAGGCACTGGTCAGGTGTATTCCAGCCCTAAAAGTTAGCAATGAAAGTTCCAGAGGGCAATCCTGCAGAAATCAACAGGCATGCATGGAGATCAGCTTGGCAAATGGCTCTCAGACCCGTTTTTTCTTCCAGAATTGTCCCTCTGGTTTTGGAGTCCAAACCCCGATTAGACGCAGCTTCTCTGGAAGTCATCCAGCTTTCTCTAGTCCAGCCCGGGTGGGAGGTGGAGGCAGGTTCTATGATGGCAGAACGTCCGTGATGGGGATGTACACAAATATTCATAACATGTGAAAGGCAAATGAATTTGGCTGAATTTGGACATTCATGTCAAAGACTGACATTCGAATTTGAATGTTTTAATACGTTTGTATGGGATATGTATGGGATTCATATGCATTCGTATGGGATTCGTATGGAACATGCATATGGAATTCGAATCCCACTACGTACAAATTGAATACCCTCCCCCCCCCAAAAAAAATAATTGTGTACATCCCTAGCCTATGAGAATAACAAAGCTGAAACAGAGACTCCTGCCAAAGGAAGGTTGCTCCTCACCTTGGCATGAGGGGGCGCCAAAGTCCTGCTTTTGACTTTGCCAGGGACCAACATAGTGAAGATGGATCATGCCGTCCAACCCATCTTCTCTCTGTGTGGCAAGTGTGTTCCTCTGGACAGAAGAGAGAGATTGCTGATGGGAGAAGTGGTGGGAAAGGGAGAGGGGCCAGAAGGGGAGAGAAGATGGCTGCGTAACTCCCTCGAGCCCTGAACTCAAGGAAGAAACATGGGCCCTACCAGTGAGGCAGCTGGACCAGACACCGGTGCCCACCTGTTGCTCAGAGCGGCACCAGAATATCTTGAGCACAGTGCGTGCAATTTGGGTCTGGAGGTGTGTGCAGTTTGGGTCTGTATGCAGCAAAATGATGTGTGCTGGCCTTGAAGGAATTCTCCTTCCCACCAGGGTGTCCTACAAAAGGGGAGTAAAACAGGGGAAATGTTGGGATCACCCTTTTTCTGGCCTCTTGAGATTCTCTCCTCTCCCCTGAACCATAAAAGGATTACCAATATGGTTCTACTCTCTATTAGAGAGCAGTAAAATAGCTGTGACCATTCCGTACCTTCATTGTGGACCAAACCGGAGGCCTTTCTTCATTTTGCTCCCTGTTTCCTTCACCACTTTGCTTCCTAATGGGCACTTGCGAATGCTGGTGCCCTCCGCACCACTTCACACCAAGCCCCCATGTGCCCAGGCACTTGTGTCCGGTCGTGTGTCCGGGCGCCGCCATCTCCTTCACGCCCAGCCACATTTGGGGTCACTTGAAATGACCACCTGGAAGAGGTGCCGGTGGTCCCCCCGTTCTCTGCCAAAGGTAAGCTTTGGGTCAGCTTTGGGGCGCGTGCAGTGCACGATTTCATGCACCAGTAGACACTGGGGGGGGGCTTCTGGGAAGGGAGGAGCCATTTCGGTCCTGCAAATCCAGATGTGCCTTGACCAGAAGGTGCCCCAGGTGGGGATGCGCTCAAATATTTGTAACATTCAGATGAATTCTACAAAAAGCTGAAAATGCCCCCCCCCCCCCCCACACACACCTCTCTGGTCAGCTCCCCCCCCCTTCGATTTCAGCAAAAAAGAGCAAGATATTCCACTTAGTCAGTGACCCGTTTGTGACTAGCACTCCACAGGACCTTCAAAATTGAACATGGGCCCACAGGACTACAAAACTTGAAAACCCTGGCTTCAGAGCCACAAGTCCTGTTACCAAGCATGCTCCGGCACTCTGTACATGCTCAGAGGTTTTGGGGGTCGATGGGTTTGGTTTAAAAGACATGCAACTGGCACTTGATCCATCAAGGACGGGAAATAACCATCTGGGCTCTTAACCGTGTTTCATTTATTAAGAATGGCATTAGAACAATTCAAAAACAGAATAGGTTTAAAACAGCTTTAAATGACATCTGGAGGCAGCACGAGTTTCAACTAATTTTTAAGGCAAAGTAGAATTTCCAGCAAAAACTCCTTAATGAGAAGGAAAATATCTGAAAGGAGCCACGGCATAGCAGTTTACAAATAATAGCAACTCTGCTTTCCTGGGGAAATTAATTTAGTTCCCATAATCAAGACCGCTTGTCAGTTTCCAGAAAGAGAAACATGCAAGATAAATCATGTTACCTGTCCAGAAGAGAAAAAGAAGAGTTGAAGAGTTGCCTTTTCTACCCTGCTTTCTCACCCATTTAAGGGGACTCAAAGCAGCTGACAAACCTTCTGTTCTTCTCCCCACAACAGAAAAACCTGTGAAATAGGTGGGGCTGTGAGAGCTCAGAAGACAGCTGTGACTAGCACAAGGTCACCCATCTGGCTTTGTGGAGGAGAGCGAAATCAAACCCGGTGTTCCAAGATAACATTGATGGGTACTTAATGGGTACTTCTAGTGACAGTGGAAAAACACCCCACGTCTCCTCAGCCCAACTTCAGTCAATCATTAAGCCTTTACTTCATTTACTCCAGAAACCAAACAAAAGGTGCTAATTAAAATGAAACCTTTTCCTTAATATTTACTTTTAAATATTCCACCTCAGAATCTTGAGAGATCTCTTGTTTTATTTACAACGCAAACGACATTGACTGGAAAGCAACTTAAATCCATCAGATAAACAAACGGAAGGAGGCAGCTCCAAGAATCATGTTTACTGGCAAGCTGATTAGTTTAAAGCCCATGGTTTCAGCAGTGGTCCCATAAACCTTTGCAGCACCCATTTGTACATTAGCTATGCACATTTAATATAGAAATTATGGATTATATCTGTAACATCCCTCCAGCAAGGCTGTAGCTGATGGCATTTGGGGCTCGGGAACATCCCACAGAATTCTAGAATCCATAAGTTGGAAGGTGACCTTAGAGAGCATCTGCTAATTCAGCCCACCTCTCAGGTGACCAACCGCCCAGTTCCTTCTTGGAAACCTTTAGGGAAAGAATCCCCAGTGGTGCAACGCAGGCCATTGCACTGCTCTTACTCCCAGGTAGATCCTAGTTGAACCACCTCAGCTGTAAAGGAACTGTGGAGACACAGGGGCATAGGAATTAAACACCAGGTAGGCCCCTCATTGCCTCCTTTGACAGTCTCCTGGGTGCTGCACTGGCCGTGGTGGCATGGTGAGAAATGGAGACATCCCTCCCTGGCCCATGCCCGCGGCTACGTTGCTCATGAATAGGGTGGGAAAGGCTGCTTTCTCTTCCTTTCCATCAGCTCCAAGATGGCTACACCCCTGCCTCCAGGTCAACAGAAGCAGCTTTGGCCAACCAAAGGTAAAATGCCAGTTGCGGGGGGGGGGGGGGGGAGGCTGTTCCATCTCTCTGCCCGCCCTGGGTGCCTCCTCTGGTGGCTCAGGATTGCAGGTCTCTTGGCTTGACACCTGCCCTTGGGTGCCCACCTTCCTCCCGTCTGTGGCTGCCTGGCATTCCTGGCTCCCAAGCCCTTGATCTATCACGCCACCCTTGGGATAGCGGCAAACCCTGCGGGCATCGGAGGAGAAGGCTGCTGCCCGTTTTCTCTAGGCGCCTTCTCCCCAGATGAAAGAGCTGCTGCATTTGCAATTAAAGCTGGTTCTTTTTTTAAAAAACCAAAAGCCCTGGTGCTGGGCCAGTGTGGGGAGGGGAGGGGAAGCAGGCAGGCAGGCAGGCAGGCAAGAAAGCTACACGTCTCCTTGTCATCCAAGCAAGTGAGCGGACTTGCTCTTCAACTCTGTGTTCACCTCGCTTGCGATCTTTCCTTGAACACAGGCCCGCTGCATGCTTGGATCTGCAGCATGAGGCCAGACTGTGGGAAACCCCAGAGGGTAAAGAATGATTATTTCGCAGCTAGTGGGGAGGGAGAAAAGGTGTAAAATCTGCTTATTGAACTGTGAGCTGGAAATTCCTTGCAAACGGGCTCCTCTTGCTCATGGCTTTTAATTACTGCGTCCTCTGCAACACCCTCCATCGGGGACGTCTGGCAGACCAGCAGCCCTCCAAATCTTCTGTGTCTGTCCCCCCAGAATGCTGGGAGTTGTCATTCTGGACCGTCCGCAGGACGACCACAAGTTCAGAAGTCCTCCCCTCCTCTGTCCCGGGGACCTTCAGGCATTTACGCCTACAGTTCCCATCGGCCAGCTGCCCTGGTTGTGGGAATTGACTCAAAAGCCCCTGGAGGGCACCACGTTGGTGAAAGCTGGTTTATAAGGTCAGCCGAGATGTTTTTGGTCACAACTGGCTGGCGTGGTGTAGTGCTTGTGGTAGCAGAGAGAAGCCTGGGAAAACTGGGTTACCCAAATCCTCATGAGGCCATGGAAACACATTACCAAGCCTTGGTCCCATCACCTGCCTCTCCACCCCACAGGGTTGTTGTGTGAGTAAAGTGGAGGGAAAGAGACTAATATTTCATCCCTTGAGCTTCTGGGGAGACAATGCAGGACGTGCAGCAAATGTAAAAACAGATTAAGCAATAAAACTGTCAAAAAAAAAAAGCAGTTTTGTAACTAGTCACCCTGCCTATGAAGTCATCCAGGGCAGGACAAGCTCTAGATTTCGGGAAGCCTGTCTGATGTGTTCCAGCCTCCACGGAGGAGCGGCCGTTTCTCTCCTTAGCGTTCCTGTCTAGGATGACTGTGTTGAAGGCCAGCAGGGTAAGAAATTTGAGTCCTAGGACTGATAATGAGAATGCCGTGAGATCCCTTGATCTGCTCGTCTCCCCAAGTTGTCCTCCAGTCTCGCTTGCCGGTTGGTCCCTCAGCTGTAGACCAACTGCCTCAAAAGCCAGAAGAAGGTCATGGATTCAAGACCCAGCATCCCGCCGGAAGAAGTGACGGCAAGCCGTTACAGTCTCCTGGTCAAGGAAACTGTGTCCACCATCATAACCCAATCTAGGCTTTGCCGGTCGTCAAAATGTCCTTCCTTGGACTTCCCTGCCAATACCCTCACCTACAGTATTCTGGGCTCCTGCTACTGTGCTGCTATTTCAAAGCTTGGCACATATCTGTTCCCCCTGCTACTGTGCGGCTATTTCTGCCAAGGGGTCCCACATCCCCTGGCCCATAGACAGCCGCAGATCGGTCTCCCTCCACCGCAGAAAGGGGTGAGAGGAAGCCGATCTGGGTGGGACCGCAGGAGCTGGGAACGAGCCACCTCCCCCCGACAGGAGGGTTTCACTTACCTTGCCCGGCCGGGGTTGCCATCACACAGGCACGCATGCTCCCAGTAGACTGGGCCCTGTGGGTCCCGTCTACCAGACTCGGCGCGCCTGCACGATGGGAGCCCCGGCCAGGCAAGGTGAGTGATTTGCGTGGCCCCCATCACCTGTTCAGCCGATTTTCAGGCAATGGTGACGGGGGGGGGGGGCATGCCCAAGGCTGTCAGGGAGGGAAGCGTGTGCGAATGCTTCCCTCCCTAGACAGCTGGGGATGGCCGGAATGCACAAAGACGGATTAAAGCCGTTAAAACTGCTCTACATCTCAAACGCGTGGGGAACCCTCGGAGACGGGCTGGGATGGCTCCGTCCTCCCAAGCGACGCACCTGCCCCTTCAGGTGAGTGCAACTCCATCCATGTGACTCTTCACCAGGAAAACCAACCAGCTGGAAGTGACTGGTTGTTTTCCCCGTGTGGCTCCCGACCCCCCAGGAAAGCCCTGCATTGCCTGCTCTTGTATATTAATATCAGCCCCCTGTGCACAATCAGGAACTGACATTTGCATGGCAAGGAGGGCGTTTGCTGATGCAGCAACTGCTAAAAGCACAATGATAGCAACCGGTTGTTCTGTGACTCCTTAGGGCCGTGTTAGACTCTTCATCATCACCTTCTTGGGGAATGAAGAAAGGAAAGAGGCATTTGCTTCCTCCTTGATAATTCCGTGTTGCATCAGTTTTCCTAGAAAAGAAGAACGAGAGTTAAGTTTTTATACCCCACTTTTCTCACCCATTTAAGGGGACTCAAAGCTGCTGACAAACCTTCTGTTCTTCTCCTTGGAAAAGACACCCTGTGAGGCAGGTGGGGCTGTGTGAGCTCAGAAAGAGAGCTGTGGCTAGGCCAAGGCACCCAGCTGGCTTCATAGAGGAGCGTGGAATCAAACCACGAGACTAGCAGATAAGAGCCTGACACTTTATTCACAAGACCAAACAGCATTAACTGGCATGGGCCACCTCCCCATCTGGTTTCTACTGCCTCTTCTTCCGATCCCACCTGTGAGCCAAATATAGTCCTTAAGGACAACTGGGAAAGTGTTTTGATCTCAATTCTGCTCTCCTTTGGGATTTAGCCAGATTTCAGTTTGGATTTAAGGAGAGCTTGTGTTTCTTTCTAACTTGGGAATGACAAGACAGATGGCCCTTGCCTGGAATGGTTCAAGGGTCAGGCTAGGACTCGCAATCAGAAAACATAGCCTGAAAATCAGAACTTGTTGGCCGGGGCTTTTTGCTGCCCTAATCGAATTCAGACCTCCTCCTCCCTCTGCTTGGGGTATGACTCTCATTTTTAACATCTGTCACTGCTTTTCAGAGATTGCACAAACTGCAAATGTCCTGTTCAGTTCAAATCGAACCAAAAATTCCTTGGCTTGGTTTGAATTTGAAACCTGTTTGGGGGTGTTCCAGCCTGTTCCAGGGCCCAAAATGTGTGTGTGTGTGATTCCATTAAATAGTTGTTTAAAAGTAGAAAATAATGCTCAGACTGCGGGGTTTGACTTGGCTCAGTGACCCCCTAGAACGGCAGGGGTTTTGATTCAAATTTTAACCTTCAAAGAACCCTTGAGTAGTTTTGAACTAGCTTGGCACATATCTGTTCCCCCTGCAAGTGTCCTGTTCCTTTGGGCAGAGAATAAGGATGAGAAATGGAGGCCCTTTCTGCACTTAGCTAGATCCATATTAGTTAGATCTGGATTAGCTAGATCCAGATCAAGTGTAGGCAGAGACATCCACATTGAGTGGGCAAATGTGTGCTAAAGAGGGCTATCACGGATGTAGGCCACATTTATCTGATCTGGATCTACCGTACTCCAGTGTAGACAATGTATTCTTAGCAGCTGCTTGATCTGGATTAACAAGGAAGTGCTGAAAGGGCTGGGGTTTAAGAAAAGGCCTCCTAGGAGCTGTCAAAACAAAGGACCACTATTCCAGACTCTGTGACTACGTGCTCGGTCTCTTTGCCATTGAGACACAGGAAGTGGTCCAAGGTCCTGGGCCAAGCAGTGATCTGACCTCAGTAACTCCAACATCACACCTATATGAGGGAGGACATCCTATGCATAATTCAAACTGAGGTCATACCAGTTCTGATCACACCTAGGCTGTCCTCAGACCGTCCTCGCTCTGGGCTGCATCGCTCACACCTTTGCCTGCGATCAACCTGAGCCTCCTCCATGGAACTCTTAGCTCTCCACCCCTTTTCATGTGTCAAATCTACCTCCTTTCTTGTTGGATGCCGTTGTGTCACTCAAGGTAGGTGAGGGTGTGTGTTTGTGGTTCTTTTAAAAGCCTGCTCCACCTCCTCCACCCCCCCTTCCTTTTTAATGTGCTTTTCTTCTCTTTGCGATGAATTTAATAATAATAATTAATAATAATTAACACTAATAATAATAATAAATTTGTGGGAAAAGGCTAAAGAGGAGTCATACACATAAACTGAGGTGAGAAGGGACGGTGTCCCACGAATTCCACACATGCTACCCTCCCCTAGACATTGGCTGAAAGGAAAAAGAAGAAGAGTTGGCTTTTCTACCCTGCTTTTCTCACCCATTTAAGGGGACTCAAAGCGGCTGATGAAACTTTCTATTCTTCTCCCCATAACAGAATATTCTGTGAAGGGGCTGTGCGAGCTCAGAAGAGAGCTGTGACTAGCCCAAGGTCACCCAGCTGGCTTCATGGGGGAGGGTGGAATCGAACATGGTATTCCCAGATAAGAGTCCGGCTCCCTAACCACTAGACCAAACTGGACCCACCCACCACAGCACAGTTCAGCCTTCTTTAGCTCCCCCCCACCAGTTAAAACAGTCTGATAGGGATAAGCCGGATTGGAAAACGAATTAAATAAAAATAACATGAGTAACGCGACCTGGAGAAGATCTGAAGTTCTCCTAACCTAAAGGTGTGACCAGGCCCCAAGGCTCTAGGCTAACATTCTGGCCACTATGCACAAGGGCTGTACTGAACCTATAGAAACATTGGCTCAGGTTCCACATGGCAGCCCTGTAAAAATACCTACAGGGTCCTGCAGGGCAATAGGTGGCAGAATACCATTCACCTTTGATGTCAGTCTGGGAGGAGCTGCAGCTCTGAGCTCAAGCCAAGTGCCTGGAAAGCAGATGGTTGCCAGTTCGATCCGGCCTCTTCCCAGAAGTAGGCAATGGCAAACCACTTCGGTATCCCTGCCAAGAAAGCTGCATGGAGGTACCCATGGAGTCTGGGAGTGGCTTTAGCTTACTGGTAGAGCCAACTGCCTGGAAAGCAGAGGGGGGGATGCCAGTTTGATCCCCAGCCTCTCCCTAGAAGTAGGCAATGACAGACCACGTCTGCATCTTTGCAAAGAAAACGCTTGCCCTCAGGCATGGCAAAACGCTGGCGGAGGTTGCGCTGCAACCTGAAAACTAGGCAATGCTAGTTAGATTTTTTTAAAAAAACAAAGCTCTCTATTGCATTCCAGTTGATCTCTTATTAGGGAGTTGAGTCTCAACGTCATATGCAGCTCCTGATGCTGATGATACACAAAAATACTGAGTGAGTTTTGATGTGATTCCCTTTTGGAGTAGCACAAGGGCTCCATTGCATTTCTGTGATCGTGCAACGCCAAGCGGCATGCGATAACTGTGCGTGAGTGCGCGCACACACAGCAGTTTTTAGCATGCTTCATTCATTATGCACCGCTGCGCCCTAGAATTTCTTTCTTCCCTCTCTGATTCCCCCTCCAAAGTTAATCTCACGACACCAAAGGCGCTGCTCCTAGCAGGCCTGGTTCCCAAGGCCCGCCACCATTTCTGCATCAACGTATTGATGTCCTCTTTGGCAGGGGAGGGGAGGGAGACCCTGGCCAAGAAAGCTTTCTAGCCCCCTGAATGGTTGCCGTGGAAACCAAAGGAAAAGGTTACTACGGTCCCCATGGGAACGGCTGTCGCCAGGCACCCCCTACCACGGTTGCCGGTCCCACCCCTCTTCTTTCATCATGCAAATAGCGCAGGGTGGGAGGGGGCCGGGGAGAGAAAGAGAAAGAGAAATTGAGGGCTGGAGAAAGACACAGAGATGGGGAAGATGCCCTCAAGGGCTGGAAGAAAAAGAAGGTCCTTGGAACGTGTGCACTGCCCCAAAAGGCCTCCAGGGCGATGGCTGGGAGGATCCGTGGATGCTGTGGCTCCATAAAATATATATTTTTAAAAAAGATAGGCCTTTGGGGAAGAGTGATCGTCCCTGTCTGTTCCTAAATCTTTTGTAGTTGTGTACAAGAGGATCTTTTAGGGGAAGCTGCCTTCTCTTCAGTTTGGTCTAGTGGTTAGGGAGCCGGACTCTTATCTGGGAATACCAGGTTCAATTCTGCCTTCCCCCCATGAAGCCAGCTGGGTGACCTTGGGCTAGTCGCAGCTCTCTTCTGAGCTCTCACAGCCCCACCCACCTCACAGGGTGTCTGTTGTGGGGAGAAGAACAGAAGGTTTGTCAGCTACTTTGAGTCCCCTTAAATGGGTGAGAAAAGTAAGGTAGAAGAGCCAACTCTTCTTCTTCTTTTTCTTCTTCCTCCTCCTCCTCCTTCTTCATGAGCCATAGTCCAAAATTGTCTGGGCTAGTAGAGATGTTTTCCTTTATTCTGCTTGCTACTTTTGTGGGTGAAGTGAAAGCAGCCTTCCCATCATCAATAGTCACAGCTGTTCCTACCCATTATGGACCAAGGAACCACAGGAAGGGATGATCGATGCCTCAGCTGGAAACCTCCCTTTGACCTTCTGAAATGGCTGCATAAATCAAAGTGTGGTAGAGAAGACCAAAGGAAGGCTTTCTTTCAGAGCCTCATTCTTCTCCTACCTTTCCACGGTCCGGATCTGCAGAACATTACTGTCTGTGATGTTAGTCGTATTCAGGAAATGGGAAGCCAGGAAGGATCAGAGTTTTTTGGTAGAGATGTGTCAAACTGGGTCAGATTCAAACTGTCTTGAATCAGGCAGGAGTCTTCAAAATGTTCAAGTTTGATCCAAACACACTGCCTGTTCGGAAACAGAGTTCAAATACTAAGCAAACAAAAAGGTGTTCTAACGAAGCTGAAGATGTCCACATCGAACAGGCTGCTCGTCTAGATAAATCAGGCACAGGTCCAATTCAACAGAGCATCCTTCCATCCATCCATCCATCCACCCACCCACCCACCCACCCGTCCTTCTGTCCGTCCATCCTTCCGTCCGTCCGTCTGTCCATCCATCCATCCACCCACCCACCCACCCACCCACGTGTCTGTCCGTCCGCCCGTCCATCCATCTATCCATCCATCCATCCATCCATCCACCCACCCACTCACCTGTCCGTCCGTCTGTCCATCCGTCTGTCTGTCCGTCCGTCCGTCCGTCTATCCGCCCGCCCGCCCGCCCGCCCGCCCGCCCGCCCGTCCGTCCGTCCGCCCGCCCGCCCGTCCGTCCGTCCGTCCGCCCGCCCGTCCATCCATCCATCCATCCATCCATCCATCCATCCATCCATCCATCCATCCATCCATCCATCCATCCATCTGCATTTTTATCCCACTCTATCCCTAAAGGTCTCAGGGCGGGATGAAGAAATAAATACAAAATATAAAAGGAATACACTACAAAACACTAGCAGGCTTCCGGTGCCTGAAAGGTGTCAGGATGGTTTGCAATGGCCAGGGCAAAGAGGTCACACTTTCACTGATTTCCTACACAGATGAGGTGAAGTTTCTTGGTGCACTTCAGGGTGAGATGATTGCATAGTCTGGGGGCTACCACTGAGAAGGCCCTACCCTGGCTCCCTACCTCTTTAACTACTGAAGATGGAACTGAAGGAGGGCCTCCCTTGCAGATCTTAAACCATGGGCAAGTTGGTATGATAGAAGGTGTTCCTTTAGATATTTGAGGGGCAAGCCATTTACTGCCTTTCATAGTTCAACTAAGGCTGTTTCTCTTACATGACACCCCCCCCCCTTAGCATTCATTCCATGTGCTTGGATTCTGTGCGTCCAGATTCTGTTCCTTTGTATGCTTTCATTTCCTGGCTTTCATATTAATGCACAGAATACTCACAAATGCATTTGAATCAAATTGTTCATGAACAAATGAAATTCCATCTATACTTTGTGTGCTCAGGTGGAACCAGAAAATGAAGGTGCAGGGGCACAGAAAATTTCAGGCAAAACAAAATCCTTTCAGCCACTGATACTTGAAAACCTGCTCAAAACTGAACCCTAATTTAATTTCCTGCCCATCTCTTGGTTCAGTAATGCTCACTACAGTATTCCCTCCTGCTTTGCAAAGATAGTCACTGAGGTGCAAAAGTCTTAAATCTGGGCTTGGATTAGATCCTTTAGGATTGTGCAGCTTGAGGCCGTCTGGGTGTTCCTGAATCTTGAACTCCACCTCAGTCCCAGAATGCTGGGAATTTGAGTTCAGGAGGATCTGGAGAGATGCAAGTTGAGGGCAACCCTGATTCAGAGAGATCACTGATTTAGCATGCAAGTGGAATTGCAAAAGATTGTTTCAAGCTGTGGTGGGCTTTGAATGTCCGCTAGTCCACGCCGTCCTTTGGTACTCCGGACCCATCATTCATATATTTTTGCTGCTGTTGAACCCATGTGCTGCTCATTATTCCCTGTGAATAAACCCTGCCTGTCTTTAGGCAATAAGCCTTTAATTCAAACTCCTCCTTCCTTTCCACATTGCAAAGATTTTTTAACATCCTTTTCCTCATCTGCGTGCAAACCAACCTGACATCCACACATGTTGCAATAATATACGCTCATTGCTACATGATATGTACACTGCGCCGGTGCTGTGAATATGTACATTGCTAACCATAGATATACACTTGAGCATCAGACAATAAACCTTAAACATGTGAGATCAAATACCAATGGATAATCACAATATAAGCAATATGGGCAGCGAGCCTGCTAAGCAAGCAGCAAAGCAATGCAAGCATAAAGAGACATGAGACAAGGTATAGTGATCATAACTATATGATGATTTATTGCAGAAATCAAGCCATTCTTATACAGAATAAATTGCTGAATCTGTGTGAATACAACATCCAAAAAGTCTTTCTCATACGCTTCCATGTAACTACTTTAGTAGCAAGCTAGGAAGGACAACAGAAACAATAGGTCTCTGAATAAGTTTTTTGGCAAGAACTGTGAACATAGATAAAGCCAACTTTTGGCAGGTATAGATACTTTTTCAAGAACAGCTTGTTGCTTGCATTTAGCTGCAATTCAGCTTTTAAGCAAAATATGAGAGACCTTCTTTTCAGCAATTCAATAATCAATTGATTGCTTATAGGAATATCTCTATACACACACAAACAAGAAACGGAGAGAGCGAGAGAGCGTGTTTCTCTACTGCCTCCTTTTGCTGTTCTGGTCCTCTGACCCAGAAAACCCGTTGATCCAAGCAATCTCTGTCGCTCCCAGTTAATTTCCCTTTGTCTAAATGCAACGGACACAGGGGCAGGGAGATTAACAGCCCAGCGATCAGCAATCCCTCCGGACGGGGAGCTCTAGGAAATATTATATCTCCTGTAGTCTCCACTCCAGACAGAAATGCTGCCAACGTTGAAGGGAAGGAAGACGGCATGGAGATTTCCTCCAGCACGGTGCTGCTTTGCTTCACAGAATCATCATAACCAAATGAGCCAATTGCAACTGAGTATTTATCCGGCGATCAAAACCGCAGAGCAGGCAGGAGATGCACCTTCCCGATCAAGGAGCTTTCGTGGGCGTTTGGATCCGATGAGAGGAGCCGATCGACCAATTCTGTGTAATGCAGGGTTTAGCCCATGCATTTAACTGCCAGGGGAAGTCTTCCAGTGGGAGTGGCCATAACCCAGGGACAGAGGAATGCCTCGAAAGCAGAAGGTCACAGGTTCAAGCCCTGGCCAGCCGTCTCTGCAGCTGCCAAGGAATTTGGATTAGATGTGTCTGCTTAGTCACCTGGAGGGAGCTTTGGCTTCATGATCCTAAGAGCAGCAGCATTCAAAAACGGCGAAACACACTCAGGTCGCCTTCGGATGCAGTAAAGAAAAGAAAAGCCCCTCTGGGGTGGCTTAGACACGGTTTGCAGTTTGTCCCTCCACCCTCTCATGGGCATTCTAGATTGGAAAAGGTGGTTTAGAGGTGGGCTGAGACCAGGGCCTGTGGTCACGCCTTCACTTTAAACCGTCTTCAGGTCTGACTTGCCCACATCTTTTCATTTCTATCTGTTTTACTGGTCGACTTTCCACCCTCCATTTGGGCTTCCCTGAAAGGAAAGTCCAGAAATGGCGTGGATAGAAATGAAAATGTGTGAGGAGCCAGACCTGAAGATGGACCGGAGAAGGTTTAAAGTGGAGGTGTCACTCTGGCCCAAGAGGGTCACACCCTACCATCTCCGAAATGCTTTTGAGATGCTTTTCCTTTGCTTTTGCTACACTCAGACGTGGTATTTACTCAATTTCCAGGTTGTCTGAAGGATCACAAACCCAAAATGCATTTCCTTTTCTTCCCTGGACTTTCCCCCCTGACTGGGACTATTGCCCTCGCTCTGAGTCCCTTGTAACACATTAGTTCATTTCAGTTTTCGAGGTGGGATCATACAAGGGGACTTGCATTTGGGGATGGACAAAGGGAGGATTTCCCTTTCCCTCACATCCGATGCTGGACTTTATGTGCATTCCTGAGAGGCACGCTGCCATTTTAGGGGGGGGGGGGGAGGTGACGTTTGGAAATCATGACTGATTGCGGTGGCCATGAGTACCAGGATCAGTTTGGGCAGGGAATACTATAGGTTGTGACTGGTGTAGGATTGTTGAGGCTGTACATTTCTTAAAATCACAGCAGATCCTGCCACCAAGAGGGTGGAGAGGGATTTGTGTGGGCGTGGGCGTAGGGGAAAGCAAGCATCCCTGCCTGTCAAGTAAAAACCAAGGATTCCCTCATTTGATTCTCTTCATTTGATTCATTTTCGTTCAGATCCCCTTGGAATGTGGTAGGATTCTATTCGATATATGAATGCGTCTGTACAAATTTGTACAAATATCCGATAGAAACGCATATGTATCAGATGCAGTATGTATCCGATACATAACCCGTAACATATCCTCTCTGAAAGTATCAAATCCGCCCTGAATCCACTTTGAATCCACTCTCAAACCATGCCAGATGGCACTTCCCCAGCTCACAAATGTAACACAGCTTCGGACAAATACTAATGTCAACATACGGGAGTCGAATGCTACTCACCACCATTGGACAGGTGATAGCCTCCGCTACTGTGCAGACAGCACACAGCAGATCTAGGGTTAGGATTAGGGTTTGCTTCTCTTTGCTTGGAGGGAAGAAATAAATATGCTTGCATTGCCCTTCCCCTTCCTGTCTGGATCCTGTCCTAAAATGAAATATGCAGACAAATTAAAGGGGACAGTCATTATCCAGCTGAAAGGAATTTCCTGTTCAGGGGCAGTTTATCCCGGAGTCTGGAGAAGGGCATTCTTTGGACAGCAACTCCCAGGTTCCAAGCGTGGCTAAATGCGGAGGAGTTGCCCTCTCCACATTTCAGGCTGGGAACACCACACAGGTTTTTGCCTCCCAAGGGAACTAACTCTCTTCTTGCTCATCTGGGCTATAACACACCCCACCTAGCTAGATGAGAAAGCCTCCTCTCTTTTTTTGGCAAAACCTTCATTCACATTACTTGAAAGCTGAGTCAGCAGTTGCTTCTCAGGTCTGCAAAGCGGGTTGGATCCTGACTCACTTCCCTTCCTGGCATTGCCCAAAATGCAAACAGGGAAGAACAAACAGGCTACGGCTGAGGGCAGGTAATAATATTGTCCCTTGTATGACACAGTGTTGCTTTTCCAGGGTTAATAAAAAGAGATTTCCTGTGCAGAACATGGTTTTTTTACAGCACAATTGTGTTTTTACGTAGTCGGTGAAACGTGTCTATTCCCATAGAAGAACTTTAAAAAGAAAATAATAATGCTTTTGCTTTTGCACAGGTGATGCTTTATGACTTTGGTCATTTAGAACTTTCGAAAATGCCATCAGGGAGGACTGTGATGACTATGGCCGCACCTCCAGCCAACAGGGGTCATGAACACATTTCTAGTGGGACTTACTAGGGTTATGCCCAAATAGATCCCCTTTGAATGTGGATGTATTTGTACAAATATCCAACACAAACACATATGTATCTGATACGTATCCAATACATATCCAAAATGTATCCTGCAACATATCCACTCTGAATGCATCAAATCCATCCTGAATCCACTTTGAATCTGCTCTCAAACCATGTCAAATGCACTCTGGACGTGTTGCAGATGTGACTGGTGCAGCCACTTTCCCACCACCCCATTTCTCGAATGTTCCAAAGCATTTGTACGAGAACTAAAGTCAATGTATGAGTGTCATAACATTTGATTTGTATTCAAATGCCTGAATTCATAAGAATTTGCACAAATATCGAATGCTACGAATATTTGTGCACATTTCTATTGCTCACCTATTTGTGGGTTGCTATAGGTTCTAAGGAAAGGGTTGTCTTACAAACTTTAATTTGGCATTTCCCTGCCCAGACCCTCCCTGTGAATGGCTGCCCTAGCTCCTGCCAGCTGACCCTACATCCTTCTGAAATGGCCATCTGTAGGATGCTGGTGCCTCCTGACTACCATCCCCATAATTCTGGCCAGAGGGGCTTAAGATCATAAGAACATAAGAGAAGACCTTCTGCATGAGGCCACAGCCCATCCAGTCCTGTATCCTGTCTCACACAGCGGCCGCGTTCCCATTATAAGCTTATTTCAGTTTCAAAACAGTTTCAATCCTTGCAGTTCCCACGTCAGATTGGCTTAACATGCTTTCCGCATGTTAAATCGCCCCAAAGCATTCTAAATGTTAATCCTCATTTCAACAGGTCTCACTCCGGTTCATGCGCTTGAAATGTTTTACATTTTTTACTGTGGGAATGGTACCGTGTTAAGGGATGAGAAGGCGTGTTTAGGGTTTCCCTCCCCCAATAGCTTGCTTCCAAAGATAGTGATTTTACTGTAAAAATCCACCCCTTACAGCAGCTGCTACACTGTAGCAATCCACCCACTTCACACCTGATAACAATGTTGCAATTTTGCAAAAGTTCTGACCTTTAAAAAAGGGGAAAAGGAAAACAGTGGCAGGTTCTATTTTTAAGGCTGTGGCTGAGGATGTGAGCGGACGAAGGGGGCTTGAGTTGCCGCTGCTGCTGTGTGCCCTGGGCAATGGGAAGAGGAGGGGAAAGAATCACTGGCTGTCCGGTGCCATTTTTCATTCATCCAGGCAAGCAGAGCCACCCAGCCACCCAGCTAGGCTCCGTGAAGGGATCCCTTATGGGTGGCGCGTTCATGCCAGGAGGACGAGGGCAGGGCAGCCCCAGAAAGTGGCTTTTAAAAAGTAGCCACTTGAGTCCCCCCCTTGAGTCATCCTCATAATCTGGATCGAGTTGAAAGTAATGGGATCAGGCAAATTCGCGTTTGCATCCGGTTCTATTATTTCGGTTTAAGGAAACCGAATGAAGCTTATAATGGGAACGCGGCCAGTGTCCCATCGACTGCTTCTGGGCTTCTCAAGCAAACACAAAAGACGATGGAAACACCTTCACTTGCCTTCAAATGGCCTTCAGAGCCTTCCTCCTCCTTGCCTGTGGCCACACCTAAGGTTTAATCCAGCTTCAGTCCACCTTCAGAACAAGAGAACATCTCAGCAGAGTGACCAGTAAATTTTCTTTCCACTTTATCTCTCCCAAAGGTGAATTTTCTGAGTTATTTAACACTGAAAGGAAGCAGCTTGTCACTTTGTTGAGGTATTCTCTCACTCTGAAAGTGGACCGAAGCTGGATTAAACCTTCAGTTTGGCCGCAGCCTCTGTCTCTCCAACCCGGAGGCAGTAGCTGGACCTCCATTCTAGTAGCTACCATGAGACCTGTCATTCTCAAAGAAATGTCTCAAACTGTTCCAGAAGGGAAAAGCTCCATGCATTGTCTCAGGACGCTTGCAGTGGTCCTTTGCTATACAGGTAGCTGCTATACCTGGCTTCATTTATAAGAAATGTACAGATTCCTGCCTCTCCTTCACTAAATGCACATATTTTCACTTTTACAAGGTTGCACCACGGAGCAATACAAATGAGAACTCCCTGGAGAAATTTCTGCTCTGCAATCCGAGTCAAGACGTCTCATACAGCAGGAGCTGACTCTATTGCAGAGCATTCATCTGGACCTTTGCCAGTGGCCATTGATTCTTCCTCCTGGGTCCACTTGGCTGGGCAGGAGAAAGGAAGCAAGCAAGGAAACAGATTGCCCCACCCATTTGGGTCTGCAGTGCCAGCCTCTGATGCTCTGCCTCCAAGTTGCCAGTCAGAGGTTGGCACACAGATCGTACACTGAACTCGCGCAGAAGTCACGGCCTTTTCCTCTTGCGCGTTCAAGACTTTTACACTCATTGCTTGTGTAACAAGGCTCTGAGTAACTCTGAGTAATGGCTGATAGCGGGCGACTTCCTTGACTGAATGCAATCCTGGAAACTTTCCAATATGAGAGTTGGCATCCAACCCGCCACGGCCTTATATTGGTGGATTGGGCCTCCCCTCCACAGGGCCAATTTATCCTCCCAACAACAGTGTGCGATAGGTGAGGCTGACCCAAGTAGGGATTTGAACCCACTGGCTTCAAGGTCCTAACCTAACCCTACAACCACTGAGCATATCCTGAAGCTCTGGATGGCTGCTTCTGGTATGGGGGTGCCATCGCAGTCCATGGCTGTTTTTCCGCTGTCACTAAAAGTACCCATTAAGTACCCATTAATGGGTACGTAATGGCATTTTTGTACTCATTAATGGGTACTTAATCGGTACTTCTAGTGACAGCGGAAAAACACCCCATATTCATCGTTCATTTACTGTCTTTTGTCATTGTTTATTTATTTAGCTAAATGTTCACAAACCAATTCATTCATTTAATATATTATTGCATCCAAACCCCTTCTTTCACGGGAGCCGTCTTGAGACTCCCGTGAACAAGCTTCAGAAGAATCTGTTTAAATGCCCCTGTAGAAATGTTTCATGAGTGGCAGAGAAGTCTATTGTGTGCACTGCGTGACCCACAGTTTGTGGCACACCTGGTCACTTTATACATGCATATCACCCCATGGTGAACCAACAACACCTGTAAATTACCACCTGTATTTATAAAGCCAATTTTCCCACAAATCCTTTTGGTTCTCTTGTGGGGACAGACACAGTCCCTACGGAGACATGGAACTGGGGCCAGCTGTGTGTGTTTGTGTGCCTCTTGCCACCTTGGTCTAGTGTGGTTAGGCAACTGGCCTCTTATCTGGGAAGAAGAAGAAAAAGAAGAAGAAAGAGAAGCAGAAGAGTGGGCTTTTCTACCCCGCTTTTCTCACCCATTTCAGGGGACTCAAAGCGGCTGACAAAGCTTTTCTATTCTTCTCCGCACAACAGAACACCCTGTGAGGTAGGTGAGGTTGTGAGAGCTCAGAAGAGAGCTGTGACTAGCCCAAGGTCACCCAGCTAGCTTCATGGGGGAGGGCGGAATTGAACCTGGTATTCCTAGATAAGAGCCCGGCTCCCTAACCAGTAGACCAAACTGGTTCACAATACTGGGTGTTCCATTGTGGAGAGAAGAAGAGAAGGTTTGTGAGCCACATTGAGTCCCCTTAAATGGGTGAGAAAAGCGGGTTAGAAAAGCCAACACTACTACTTCTTCTTCTTCTTCTTCTTCTTCTTCTTCTTCTTCTTCTTCTTCTTCTTCTTCTTCTTCTTCTTCTTCTTCTTCCACCCCTTTGCTGCTGTTTTTGTAAGGAAACAAAGCAAAAACCAAGCAAACCACAGGTAAAATCTCTGGAACTTACGCACTCATGGCTAGAGAATCCAGCTGGGCCTCCCAAGTTGCTTTGACTCAGAAATGACTAATGCCTGCCTTCTTGTCTTGGGCTCAATTAACCCCATTTCCCAGCCAGCATAATCTATGTCACTGATCCTGTCTCAAGGGATTACAGAATGGGTGACATGATTTCCTTTCACCTCTGGGCGGCACAAAGCTTGCAAAGAAAGCAAAAGCAAAGCTCCCATCCTGGGCTCTTGGTGCTGGCCCTTGCATAAGGCAGAAGGTTCACTCCTACTTACCTGGGAAGGCTGCTCCGAAAGCCACCTTTGAGCAAGTCGCATGTGTGCAGAACCCATCACTGATAGAAGTTTTCTGTCTAAGGGAACTGGGTCAAGAAGGCTTTTCTGGTGCCCTTTGCACAGATAGAAGATGGACAGTAATTTTGGCTCACAGGAGCCCTGTAGAACGATCCAAGGGGAAGGCAGGTGGAGGGTGTGGTTCTGGGACCTCTGTGTGTGTCCATGTGCATGTGTGTGTGCGTGTGCGTGAAACCACTTCAAGCTTCCTCCATATGGCAGCCTTTTTTGTTTGTTTATTTGTTATTTGTTTCCTGTCCTTCACCAAATGGTCGCAGGGCAGGTTACAATAAGAATAAAATATATAAAATATTAAAACATAATTAAAAATAGACACACACACACACACCGTCCCTCTCACCCCTACCCTTCTTCCCACCCCCTCCCGAACAGGACAGCCTCTGAGGAAGCTCTTTAAACAGTAAACGCCTGGGTAAAAAGGTTGGTTCAGCCGCCTGGTGAACCTCAAGAGGGAGCCTGTTCCAGAGTCTCTGGGCCACCACAGAAAAGGCCATCTCACACGTCTCTGTGCCTCTTACCTCTGAAAGAGAAGGAACTACAATATAGAACTAGTGGCAGAAAGCATTGGTACCTCACTGTACCCATTATAAGCTTAATCCAGTTTCCCTAAATCGAAATAATAGAACCGGATGCAAACGCGAATTTGCCTGTTCCCATTACTTTCAGCTTAATCATGTTCGATCCGGATTCTGAGCACTGTATGTGGCGTACGTGACTCAAGGGGGGACTCAAGTGGCTCCTTTTTTAAAGCCACTTTTCGGGGCTGCCCTGCCCTCTTTCTCCTGGCATGAACGCGCCACCCATAAGTGACCCCTTCACGGACCCTAGTTGGGTGGCTGGGTGGCTGCCGCTTGCCTGGATGGAGGAAAAACGGGCAGCGGGCAGCCAGCGATTCTTTCCCCTCCTCTCCCCATTTCCAAGGGCACACAGCAGCAGCGGCAACTCAAGCCCCCTTCACAGCCACAGCCTTTAAAACAGAACCTCCAGCTGCTTTACTTTCTTTTTCCTTTCTAAAGGTCAAAACTTCCAAAGAGCTAGAATTGTGCAAAACTGCAACATTGTTATCAGGTGTGAAGTGGGTAGATTGCTACAGTAGCAGCTGCTTTAAGGAGTGAATTTTTATAGTGGCTGTTTTGAGGCGTGGATTTTTTCAGTGAAATCACTATCTTTGGAAGCAAGCTATTGGGGGAGGGAAACCCTAAACACGGATTCTCACCCCTTAACACCGTAAGGTCCCCACAGCAAAAATGTAAAACGTTTCAAGCGCACGAACCGGAGTGAGACCTGTTGAAATGAGGGTTAACATTTACAACGCTTTGGGGTGATTTAACATGAGGAAAGCGTGTTAAGCCAAACTGACACGGGGTCTGCGAGGATTGAAAACGGTTTGAAATCGAAATAAGGTTGTAATGGGGATGCGGCCTATTACTGCTTCCTCTCTAGACCGTGCTGGCCCCAGGGCTGTCTTTGCGTGTAGATGGCTGTTTTGGCCTCCATGTCTGTGTGCTTTACGGAAAACCCACTACCGGTGCCAGGTTTCTCAGCAAGAGTTAAAAGCACTTTTTAGGGGCAAAACAGCAGGCCTATGGTGGGGTTCCTTATGACATGTGAGACCCCACTGCAGCAGGGCCTTATGTGGTGCTGGTTTTGTCCCCTCCGGATGCAGCCTCAGCCTGAGCCTCCAAGACTCTGTAGCCCCAAGTTCACCCCATCCTTGGGGAATCTGCAACAGCTGGCTCCTCCAGGCTCCTGGCTGACCTCAGCTGAACTGCTCCCTTCCAGATGTTTCAGACCCCAACCCTGATAAGCTTTCACCAGCACATCTGCTTAACTCATGGGATTGTGGGTAGGTTGGGCTCAGCAGGCCTGGTGGGTCCAAGGGAGGGACACAGAACAAAGCCGCCGCCCCCCCCCCCCAGTCACATCTGCCACACCAGGCTCCTTCCATGACTGGTAGCCCCTCTCCCACTATTGGCAGGGGCAGCTTTCGTTCCTGCTCCCCTGCCCATCCTCACCTGAGCTGGTGCTCTGCTCATTTTGCCTCGGCCTTCACCTGCCTACCTTCTACCTACAGCAAGAAGACGAGCGGCAGTGTGACCAGAGCCCCAGTGATGGCCCGGAGGCCCGGAGCCAGGCCCAAAGGATCCACGCTGCTTGCTGAGGCTGCCATCAGATGTAGCAAAAGGGGAACATCCAGGGTGCCTCCAGGACCATTGCGTTCACCCTTCGTGTTCCCATCGCTTCCCTAATCCATCCTTTCTAGCATAGAATGTGCACAAGACCTGAAACCTTCTCTAAGCCTCCCCAAAGATGCTCTCTGTCTGTCTGTCTGTCTGTCTGTCTGTCTGTCTGTCTGTGTCCCCAATCACTGCCTAAATGTGCCCCCCTACACATGTTTGGCAAGAAATATGAAGGCCCTCCAACTAATAAGAACATAAGAGAAGCCTTGCTGGATCAGGCCACAGCCCATCTAGTCCAGCATCCTGTCGCACACAGTGGCCCACCAAATGCTCATGGGCACCTCAAGCAGTGACAAGGACAAACCTTCTCCTGCTCTCGAGTCCCAGCAGATGGCCTTAGAAGCGCCCCAGTCCCCCCCCCCCAATCTAAGGACCCGCCTAGACAAAGGGGATCCCAATCTGTTCAGCATTTTTAATTTAATTATTAGGTTTTTCTGTTTGCATTTTCCTCTCACCCTATAACTGAAGGTCTCAGAGAGTGCAACTACATTAAAACCCAAATATGAAAAAGAACATTTTTAAAACAGTAACAGTGCCTGAAAGTGGAGAGAAAAAGCTGTATCCCCCACTTAGCCAAAGACCTGGGCAAAGAAGTCTGTCTTCTCTGACTTCCCAAACATGTAAAGTTCCATTGATTGGGAGCCGTCACTGAGAAGGCCCTGTCCCAGACGCCCGGCCCTTGTGCTGCTGAGCGTGGTGGGACGCCCTCCCCTCCCTTCTTCTAGGACGTTCTTCTTATGACGGACATCATAACAAACTTTTTCAGGGTGCCGTTGTGCATCTAACGGGGAGACCCAGTGGTGATAACAGTAAAGTTTTTCCTGGAAGACACAGATCCTACCTAGAGTAAGTCTGGCCACAGCCAGATTCCTCTCACCAGCTCTGGCACCACTTTAGTTCTCCCTTTTTGTTTTGCCTCTGTTTTAAATTTGTCATCTTAACTTTGGACTTCTTTATGGGCCCAGGTTGACCGTAAATACAATGCCGGTAATAAACCCTCAAAGCGGAGGGTGGGGGCTTCCTTTGCTCACTGTAACCCCCCAAAAGGGCCTGGCAGCCTGTCTTGGCACTCTGTGCCTTTTCCTCTGAACCGAGAGGCTTTCCACTGCCCCTGGGAAAGCAGAGATGCCAAGCAACAGCCTGGCCTCACCGCCCCCCCACGCCAGACGCAGTGAACCCCAGCTTTGTCCTCTTTCATTCTTTCTGAACCCCCAGAAAATCCCACCACACAAAACCCGAGAAGGCTTTTCTCAGACTCTGCCCTATTTCCTTCTTTGCTGGGAAAAAAAATAATCTATTTTTTTTCTGCATTCAAGCCCTTCACCCGGAGCGTTGACCGAGAGTGACTCCTGGTCTGGTCTCTTGGCACCGGGCTCCTGCCCTGTCACTGCCTCCCTCCGGCTCCCTGTGCAAAGCAAATCCCTTTCAGATCTCCATGGCCACCAGCAGCTCGCTTAGAGAACTCTGCGCTTCGCCCCTGTTTCAAGACGCTCCCACTAAGCAAATCTCAAGCTGTGAGAGAGCGCCATTCGCCGGGCTCAGTGTGGCGCCCTCGTCCAGAAAGGGCTTCCAGGATGGATTCTCACAGTCACAGGGAGAATGTCCCACTGCAAGTGGCCGCCCATGGAAAGAGGTGGAGAAGAAGGAGAAGGGTTGGCTTTTCTACCCCGCTTTCCTCACCCATCTAAGCGGACTCAAAGCAGCTGACAAACCTTCTGTTCTTCTCCCCACAAGAGACACCCTGTGTATCAAATTGAATGCAAAGGAATATATAATCATTTCTAATAGATCCCCTTCAAATGTGTTAGGATTCAATTCAATATGAATGTTCCATACAAATTTGATATTTATTTATTTATTTATTTATTGAATTTATATCCCGCCCTTCACTAAATGGTCCCAGGGTGGGTTACAATAAGAATAAAACATATCAGTTATTAAAAATATAACCCTTTCCTCCCTCCCTCCCTCCCACCCCTGCCCTACTCCCTCAGGACAGGGTGAAAAGATGCATTTTCACCAGGTACCCCAAAACTATACAGTGTGAACCTCAAGAGGAAGGCTGTTCCAGAGTCTAAGGGCCACCACACAAAAGGCCCTCTTGCATGTCCCTGTGCCTTGTACCTCTGTAAGAGAAGGAACTAGAAGAAGGCCCTCTCCTTGAGACCTCAGTGCCTGGGCAGGTCTATATGGGAGAAAGTGTTCCTTCAGATACCCAGGGCCCAAGCCATTTAGGGCTTTATATGTTAGTGTCAACATATGAATGTTAGATACAAATCCCATACGTATCGGATCCCATATGTATTTGCTACGTATCTCATATGTCTCTGCTTGGAACGCATCAAATCTGTGCTGAATCCACTTTGCATCTGCTCTCAATCCACTTTGATTCCACTCTGGATCTCTTGCAGATGTGACTGGGGCAACCGCTTTCCCAACTCCCCGGCTCACACAAATGTAACGAAGCTTCATACAAATGTTCTGAAGCATTTGATTTGAATTTGAACGTCTGAATTTGTACAAATTTGTACAAATAACAAAGAATACGAATATTTGTGCACATCCCTACCCCTGTGAGGTAGGTGGGGCTGTGAGAAGTCAGAAAGCAAGCTATGACTAGCCCAAGGTCACCCAACTGGCTTCGTGCAGCAGTGTGCAATCAAACCATGAGACTTCAAGATAAGAGTCCTTCACTCTAACAACAAGACCCTATTGGCTCTGCATGTTTTGGGAACCTCCAAATTGGTAGCCAACACCACATCTTGTGGTTGTGAATTCCATTCTGATTTGTATACAATCCAGCTTCGTTGGTGACCTTTTAGCAAATCTTTGGGGAATCTTTCCAGGAGAGGCCACAGTGAGCAAACCCTTGGGCCGGACCATCAGACCTTCTATGAAGAAAGCCAGAAAAAAAGAAGAAGAGTTGGCTTTTCTACCCTGCTTTTCTCACCCATTTAAGGGGACTCAAAGATGCTGACAAACCTTCTGTTCTTCTCCCCACACCAGACACCCTGTGAGGTAGGTGGGGCTGTGAGAACTCAGAGGAGAACTGTGACTAGCCCAAGGTCATCCAGCTGGCTTCATGGGGGAGGGCGGAATCACACCAGTATTCCCAGATAAGAGTCCGATTCCTTAACCACTAGAGAGTGTGATCCATTCCCTCCCTCCCTCCCTACCTACCTACCTACCTACCTACCCAAACAGGATGCCTCCTGACTTTTGTTGGAAATGCAGTACCTTCTGGCAGTATTTCTTTCATCCCTGGTGTAAAACGATCTAGAAATATCTTCTGTACTGCTACGAATTGTCATGAAAACATCATGATAAAATAAAAAATAAAGAACCTAGCTGCTTAAAAAGAGTTCTCATAACTGCCCGTTTCCTCTAGAAGACTGGAGGAAGGCCTGGAAAGGTAATTACTATCCCAGTGCGTAGTTGGTGAATTCCCCCTCCTTTGCATAGATTTTTCTTCAGGTGAGCACGTACACACACCATTTCTGTTGCGTTCTCTCCTTCCCTAGGACACATACCATTAGATACCTTCAGACTTCTGTTCCCCGTTATCTCTACCCCTGCTATTTTCCTTTTGAGGCTCGCCGGGTGCTTCAAAGGGCAGAGCACCTGCTTTGCACAAGAGATGAGCTGTTTCCCTGGAAGAAGATAATGGCAAACCACTCCTGAATTTTTTGCAAAATGACCACAGCAAATGAACATGTAAAGAAACTCCTGTATGGATGTAGCCACTTTGATTGCGTTCACAGGCAGTAAAAAACAATTTTCTTTTCAAGTTAAGACTAGCACATATTGCCTACAGCTCCAGTTCCTTAATTACGAGAAAAGGACGAAGGCCGTAGAAAGTTATGGACCTCTGATTCAAGGTTTCAAGAACGTCTGTGGATCCCACTAGGGTAGGATTCACGATTGCTTCAGCAAAGACCAGGAAGCAAAGGGCATCACCACTAGAGAAATTGGAAGGAGCTGAGCGGAACTCCAAGAGTTCATGTCTGTGTACACAGTTGAACCCCATTTCCCTATTTCCCCAGCAAGAAAGAATTAGCAGCAGAATCCCAGGGGATAAAAAAGAGAAAAGAGTAGAAAGAGACAAAAAGGGCAGGCAATTCCTTGCAAGTTGCCCAAAAGCAGGAAGAAGAGCATGAATAGCTCTTTGACTCAGGCTTCCAAGTCACGTGACCAGCCATGCTGGGCCAGAGGCACAGAGATGAATCGTTGTGGCGGACGACACAAACCCCAGTGGCAATGGGAATTGGCACAGGGATGCTGGACTGTGGTGAGGCATGTGAGAACGCCAATGAACTGATTGTCCGGTATGTTTTGTATGGGCGAAAGCTAAATGGTGGCTTTGCTGACAGAATCTGAGGCCAATTTGCGCTTGGCCCGGTAGTTTGCAATAGGTGAACGTCTGGCCAGGTGCTTCTGCACTTGCAGGAGGCGTTTACGGTCTAGAAATGCCCGCTGCCTGCCCAGAAGTGCAACACACACAAGCTAACCCTTACCTGAAACTTACCTGACGAGTCCAGCCACTGATCATTCATTTCCGGTGCAAGGGGTCTTCTGAGGTGCCGCGCAAGTGCGCAGGCATCTCAGATGACCCCAAATGCAACTGCACATGAGCAGAAGGTCATCGTCATTATGAGAACAGCACCGGCACGCGCACAGTCATGCCAGGCGCCGCGATCAAAATGGCGGCATCCTGTCGGTAATCGGACACACGACTGGGCACAGCTACTGTGTACTAGAATTCCTAAATGCGAACGCTAGTATATAGTAGTCTGTTACGCACTTTTCCCATCCAAAGGACAGGAAATTGGGAAGGAGAAATTCCAAGTTATGAGTTTAAGAGGCTGGGAGGGAAAACACACCCAGGTAAACCAGAAAAGGGAGGGCGTGGGCATAATTCTGTGGAGCAAGGCTGGCTTCTTTCTTCTGTCTGCAGGGTTCACATGGCAAAGTGCCCTTCTGTGTCCATTCCCTCCCCAATTGGGACTATCCTGTATTCAGATTATCCCAGTACTGGGACCATTTTAGCTGCAAGAAACGGGCTAAAGTGAATACAGGATAGTCCCAATTGGGGAGGGAATGGACACAGAAGAGCACTTTGCCATGTGAACTCTGCAGACAGAAAACAGCCTGGCGAGGTGTGACCGTGGCCAAAACAGGGAATACTGCTGCTTCTATTTAGGTGCCCTTCAGCCGACACCTTAGTGACGTCATCACCACCACGTGAGGTACGGAAGTGGTGGCGACTCCAGCATCACCCAGTGGCCTCCTTCAAAAACCCAAACAAAAAGCCAAGCAGACCCAGTGATTCTGTTGTTGTTGTTGTTTGCTGAGCTTTGTGAAATGTTTCTGAAGGCCAAAGGGGCCTCTGTGTGGACAGATATTGGCACCGTAAACCAGTAGGTGGCTGGAAACAGACACGTTAGTGGGGGAAGCCCCAGGTTTGGCCTCCTAAATATTCATCACATTCGAAAATCGAGTGAATTTGGACATTCAGATTTCAATCAAAGGTTGGTACATCTGAAGACTGACATTCAAATGTGAATGGAATGTTTCAGTACATTCGTAGGAGGTGGGAAAGCGGCTGCCTCAGTCACATCTACGACGGGCTCAGAGTGGATTCAAAGTGGATTGAGAGCAGATTTGACGCGTTCAGAGCAGATATGTAGGGGATATGTATGGATTCATACGCGATTCATAGTGGGGATTCATATCATAAATTCGTATCGAATTCGTATCCTGCCATAATTAAAGGGTATCTATTCAAATGAAGGGCCTTTCCGCATAGGCTCTAAAAATGCATTTAGAGCCCGTTCGGGGAGGGATTTGGACGTGGCTTCCACATTGGAGGCCAGATTGGAGCGCCATGTCAGCACGCAAAACCGATTTCTTAAACCGGTTTTGCCGCCGAAATCCGACCGAGATGTAAGGCCTGAAAAATTAGGCTTTCCCTCTTAAACCATTTAGGAAGAAAACGCCTCCGAAGCAGCAGGGGAAAAGACAGATTGCCGGCGCATGCCCAGCTGTCAAAGAGGCAATGGTGAGGCTGGCAGCCGGATTCCCCGGATTCCCCCTAGCAAGAGAAGGGGCGATTGTCCCTTCTCTTGCAAGGGGAAGCCGAAGCTGAAGCCTAACCCCTACCCCACCCCGCCCAGGGTTGCGCGCTTGCGATCAGGGTCTTACCTGCTTGTGGCACGGTGGCTTCTGGAAGCATGTGCATGCGCCGCAGCCGCCATTGGCCAGCCGTCGTCATGAGGGTGGCTGCCCAATGGGAAGGGGCCAACCACCCTCGTGAGGGCGGCTGGGAAACGAAGGCCGTGCCGCACGCAAGCTGCGCAGTGGAAGCCGGGCTTCCCCATGCCAGAAACCGCCACGCCGCGACCAGGTAAGCACTGGATTGCGAGCGCGCGACCCTGGGCAGGGTGGGGGTGGGGGGTTAGGCTTTGGCTTCCCCTTGCAAGAGAAGGGACCATCGCCCAGGGAAGCCGGCTGCCGGTCTTGCCATGCAGATTCCAAAGGAGCCAATGGCGCAGGCCAGTGGGCAGCCCCAGCTGTCAAACAGGGAGCATGCGCTCTCCGTCTTTGACAGCTGGGCAGGGCCTTCCAAGGCCGGATTGGGGTGGGTGCTGGTGTCGACACACCAGCCCCCTCTCGAATCCACCCCTGCCGCTGGCGCCCCGCATGTGTTTGGGGCAGATTCTTTTTAAAAACGTTTCGCCAGAAAACAGATCTTATAGATCCATTTTCCGGTGGCACGTGCGGAAAGGCCCTAATACACACTTTTTTGCATTTGATTTGATACAAATTGTATGCGAAACAAACCATTCAAGCATATCCCTCCTCCTGAACCCTTTCTGCTTTGTGTGTGTCTCTCTGTGTGTGTGAGTAGAAGGTCTTGATTATGGCTGGGATGCCTCGCCCACCCATGATGCCATGCGCAAGAAACGCCGCCCAGTGCCGGGACCCAGAGCCGGAGGCCGCGGTGAGGCAACATGGGGCCACCAGAGGAAGATGTGATTGGCAGCCCGCAGACCCTCCGACTGCAAGAATCTTGCCTGTCTCGTCTTCATTCCGCAGCCCTGGTGGGAGAAAGACTCATTTGTCAGGCTGGGCACATCTGCCTGTTCAGCGGAGCAAAGAAGAATGTCTGGGCTGGGGGCTGGGGGACAGTGTGTGTGTGTGTGTGTGTGTGTGCATGTGTGCGTGCGTGCGTGAGTGTGTGTGCACGCATGCTTGTGTGTGTGTTGGGGGGGGGGTTGAAGCAGAAAGGAATTAAAGTGGGCAGCTCTCAGCATGAGCTGCTGAAGGAGATCTTCAGCCTAGCCTACACACACACTACAACAGCCTTCTTGATATGCTGGACAGAACTGATCTAGCGGTGGAAGCTGTGGTCATACCAGCTGAGGGACACTCTGTGTGTGTGTGTGCATGTATTTTTTGGGGGTAGGCACGTGGTAGATCTTGGTTTCACCCACAACTCTCTTTCTCACCCTCACCCCCTTCTTGCTGCACTTGCCTTTCTGGGTCAAAGCTAGGGAGGGAAGTGATTCTTTCTGAGCCACACTGAATCCCGGCTGAATTTGTCCCTGCTTGGGAAAGCAGTTACTATTATTACAGTACATGATTGTTGCCTCGCCTTTTGCCGGCGCCCTCACGCAACTTCTGAAATCTTGCAAAACCCCAGTACCTGCACAAATCAAATTATGTAATCGCCTCCATGCCAGCCCTCAACCTCCCACCCCAAGGAAACCCCTGCCTGGCCCCAAATGCCACCGTTTCGTCAATCCGTACCCAGTTCCTGCCTTCCACTCTCTTCTTGGTCGTGATCACGTCTTCACTTTGGATCCTCTTCAGTCCACCTCCAGGTCTGACTGCTCACACACCTTTTCAGTTTGATCCAGGTTGGTCTAGTGGTTAGGGAGCCGGACCCTTATCTGGGGATACCAGGTTCAATTCCATCCTCCCCCATGATGCCAGCTGGGTGACCTTGGGCTAGTCACACAGCCCCACCTACCTCACAGGGTGTCTGTTGTGGGGAGAAGAACAGAAGCTTTGTCAGCCGCTTTGAGTCCCCTTAAATGGGTGAGAAAAGCGGGGTAGAAAAGCCAAGTCTTCTTCTTATTATTATTATTGTTGTTGTTGTTTATTAATATCTGTCATCATTCCTCTGCGCATTGCGCATACATGGAAACTGAAATTGGCAGTCATGCATACATAGTGGTGGTGCTGCGCACTTCTGCGTATTTTGTACCTAGGACATGGCACTGTTTTCCAGGTCTGGAAACACCCCTAAGATGGTCTCTTTCAGGAGCTCACAGCCTGAACCCAGGCTGATATGAAACAGGCTGTCCATCTGAAATGTGGGCTCACCTCCTATGGTATGGGGATGTTAGCCAGTATGTTAGCCAGGCTACAAGCTGCTGCTCTGTTTCCCAATCGCAAAGAAAAATTGGGTAAGTCTGAATGACTGATCCCTCAGTTTGCTTTATGCCACCTCCTTCTTGCCCAATGCCTTTTATTTATGGCCGGTGTCTTTCATTCTGTAAGCCTCCGGAGTAGGGTTTCTGCCCTTAGGCAAATATTGCGCAAGCTATTTTCTGGAATCGTTTGGTTGATGAACAGGCAAAAGTACTGCAAAATAATACAGGATTTAAAACAAAACAGCAACACATAGACATAAAAAAAAAACAAAAACAAAACCAGAAACTTCCTTACCACATCACTACTTTCCAAGAAGGCCAGAGCAAAAATAGCACAAAATTCACAGTGGTTAGTAGGCTAAAGTCACCTTCCAGTTGAACTTGACTGCTGGTGAAGTTTTCCTGGCAACAAAATAGAAATGGTTTACCATTACCTTCTTTGGGGAAGATGCCAGGAATGGAACCTGGGAGCCCCTGCATAGAAAAGCGAGTTGTTAGTCACTGAGCTTGCAATCAGATCTAGAGATTGGGGGTAAGAAAGAAAACAAAGAAGGAAAGAAGTTAAAACAGAAGTGGATAAAGGGAGACCATCACCCACTCTAAGTGGAGCTCTTCAGAAAAAGATGGCCCTAAGGTGGCACATGGCTTGTGGACATGGACCAATGCTTCAACCTACCTGGGTTATTTGTTTGTTTACTTACTTACTATGCCTGTATCCATCCCTTCATCTGAAGGCCCAGGGTGAGCCACAGCACACAAGAAAGACATCTGTTAATCTCACCCACTGTGAATGAGCCCTGAGGAAAAGCCATTTATTAAGTCATTTGTTGGGACGGAAGCAGGTTTGAGATGGTCCAAGGTGGGTGTGGTGTCTATGTGTGTAAGAGAGACAGACACACCATGGCCAGGGGTCCCTGTCTCTGTGTGGGCACCTGGGGGAACAATCCTGGACATCATGTCTCCATGTTCAGCATGGCACATCTATGAGGAGCCGATGAGAACCTAAGAGGAGCCCTGCTGGATCAGGCTGCAGCCCATCTAGTCCAGCATCCTGTCTCACATAGTGGCCAGCCAATTGCTTCTGGGCATCTCAAGCAGAAGACAAAGGCAAAACCTTCACTTGCTTCTGACTCCTTGCAAATAGCCTTTAGGGGAATCCTGCCTAATCTCCAATCTGGAGGCAGGACCTGGGCATTCCTCCTAGATAGGAACATCAGATGAGCCTCCTGGATGAGGCCAGAGCCCATCTTGTCTGGCATCCTGTCTCACACGGTGGCCCGCCAATTGCTTCCGGGCATCTGGAGCAGAAGACAAAGGCAAAACCTTCACCTGCTCTTGACTCCCTGCAAATAGCCTTTAGGGGCATCCTGTAGGCGAAGAATTATGACAGCCGTAGTCCAAAGAAGGTAATCCTTCCAATAAATTATAAATGCTCTCTTTCTCTCTGCTAATTTCTTCTCAGAACAGACTCTTTGGGTCTTTCCCCATTGGCACTTAACACGGATTAAGGACGCATTAAAGACAGATCTAAAACACTTGCAAAGTTGCCTTCTGCACTGCAGCACACATTAGAGACACTTCGCGGAGCCTGCTTCTGCATTGGCTCACACAAGATATGTCTCTAATGTGTGCTAGAAGGCGCTAAAACCGGTTTCCCGTAAGACCTGATAGAAGGTAGTCTCCATCAGGTCTTATTCCGTCCTTGTGCGGTTAATCCACATCTATGGAGGATGGATATAGCGTTGGCTGAGGTGAGGAAGAGGAGGAGGAGGAAGAAGAAAAGAGCTGGCTTTTAAACCCACCTTTCTCAGCCTCAAGGGGACTCAAAGTGGCTGAAAAACCTTCTGTTCTTCTACCCAAAACAGACATCCTGTGAGGCAGGTGGGGCTGTGAGAGCTCAGAAGAGAGCTGTGACTAGCCCTCGGGCACCCAGCTGGCTTGATGTAGGAGCATGACATCAAACCTGGAGACTACCAGATAAGAATCCAACAGTCCAACCAAAAGGCCAAACTGGCTCATGCCCAAGCCCTGCTACCCCAGAAGCTGTTGGTGCGATTCAGGTCCCATCCAGATGGGGGATGCGAAACATAATTATGTCCAAGCTATGGTGGGATTGCTACACATATCTGAAGCTGAGACATCCCAGGGGACAAGGAGATGCCAATTAAAGCTCCACCAGTTTGACAGAGTGTTTTCTTCCCACGTGTGGCTTCCCCTTTCTGTCAGCTCCATCCATCCAAAGACAGCTATGAATCAGCATTTTGATTATGACATTGTGGGGACATTCCCAGAACCTCTGTGTACCTAAATCAAACAGATCTTACCCATCTCGCACAGGGAAAACCCTTTAGATGGTGCCTAGAGACACTACAATGACTCAGGGTGTGTCTACTAAGGGACATGGAAATAACCCCAGCAGCTTTCAGATGCCACCATTTCCACTGTCTCTGGTGAGTGAAAGTCCACCCCTGCCTAAAATGCATGGACAACTGATGGGTGGGGGATTCATCATCCCTAGAATGGTCTTGGTGTGCTTCCAACAAGCACGGATTAGTCTGAAGCCAATGAGCTGCTTTGATCAAGTTTGCAGATGACCCACTCTGGTCAACACCCAGGTGCCACCTTGGAGACTCCTACGTCATTCTAAGGCATCTCTCTTCCTGTTATTTCTGTCCTTACAGTCGGTGTCAGAATAGATGCTGTTTTGATTTCATAATCATAGAGTTAGAAGGGACATCCAGGGACATCAAGTCCAACCTCTGCTCAATTTAGGATTTCCTAAACCATCCAGCCTCTGCTTGAAGACCTCTAGTGAAGGAGAACCCCCTACCTCCTGTGGCAACCTATTCCATTGGCTGATTGCCCTCACTGTCAGGAAGTTTTTCCTAATATCTAATCTATATTGACTCCCTTGAAGTTTCCTAATGTCGTTTCTCTTCCTCCCATTTTGTGCAAGTGAGAATAGGGACAATCCCTCTGCACTGTGACAGTCCTTCAGATACTTGAAGACTGCAATCATGTCTCCTCTCACGCTTCTCTTCTATAGGCTGAACATTCCTAGATCCTTCAACCTTTCCTCGTAGGACATGGTGTACAGGCCACTCACCATTTGGTAGCTCTCCTTTGGACTTGATCTAGTTTGTCAATGTCCTTTGTGAATTGGGTCCCCAGAACTGGACACAGCACTCTAGATGAAGTCTGACCAAGGTAAAGACGAATTGTTACTTCTTGTGATCTGGACTTTATACTCCTCTTCATGCATCCTAGGATGATGTTTGCCTTTTTTGCAGCTGCATCACAGTGCTGACCCATGTTCATCCTGCGATCAACCAGGACACCCAGATCCTTTTCACTTGTGCTACTACTCAGCCTGATTCTTCACATTCTGTATTCATTTTTACTACTTTTCTTACCAAGATGTGGGCCTTTGCATTTATCCCTATTAAAGATCATCCTGTTAATTTCAGCCCACTCTTCAAGCGTGTCCAGATTTGGAGGCCACCATCCTGATGCCTGCACCCAAGCCAGCTACTGCCTTTCAGCCAACTTCTCTGGTTCCTGCCTGCAAAATAATGCAAAGGATCCCAGTGCAATTATTGCCCTCTTACTCAGGACCTTGGACCTTCTTGACTCCCAGGGGCAGAGGGGGAGAAAGTGAGACACTACACAGCTGCTCTTTGGAAACACAAGCTTTCTTTATGGAGGGATGCATTCTTCATCTCTGAGCCTGCAGGCCCTTTCCGGACTCAGGAACATGACTTTCAAGTCCCTGGGGCACGCAGTTCAAAGACGCATCGCCTAAACAGCCACCTTGTGCCCAAGGGTATGCGTCTGTCGCACATCTAAGGGCAGGAATCTCACAGTGCCTAGGATAGAAATGGACATCTCCTGGAAACAGAAAAGCAAACACAAGGGTCAGAAGATATGCACCCACCAAACTGCTCTTCAAGGATTCCAGCTTTGTCGAGACTTGCAATCCTAGAGCTGAACCCAGTCTTTTAATTTGTTCTCTTCCACTCCTCAAGACTCTTATGCCATTGGAACACTTTGTTTTTGTTCTCTTTTGAATCCATCAGATTGATTTGTGGGGCACCCTTCCCCTCTACGGTGGAAACCTCTGTGAGAATATTCTATCTGCAATTGTCCCATTCCACGCTGAAGTGTGGGCCATTGTCCACCGCGACCACCTGCCGTGGGGTGAGCGATGCAGGATCTCACCCCACCCTTGGACACATATCCAAACCCTTGCAATCCAGGCACAGCTGCACATCATCAATGGTCCCACCAGGACTTTGCTTTGGTGGACCGGAAATACCACCAGAAGTCGCCTCACGTATTCAGCCACCTCCTTTCCCCAGACAAAATGCCCCCAAAGTACCTGGATCTGGATTAAGGGAAGGAGTTTCAGACAGGGGCCAGAGGGGAGCAGCAGCCTTTGCCTGCCCCAGTCTGGTGTGGATGGAACTTTGGAGTACTGTGGTGGGAAAGGGAGGCCGTGGGAAGAACTGTTCAGTTGAAGTCCATTCACCTAAAGGAAACCATCTTTGCAGCTCCCTAACCTCCTCCTTGATATTTTGTCGCTCTTCGGTACCACCAAGTCATGGTCAGTTCCTGGTTGAGTGTGTGGCCAACCTGGGCAACTCTTGGCATTTTTCTTGGCAGAGATAGAGAAGTGGTTTGCCATTGTCAGCTTCCAGGCAGAGGCTGAGGACTGAACCATTAAACCCCTGCTTTTCAGGTAGTTTGCTCTGCCACAGAGCCAAATATCCATCCATGTGTATCACGTGTTGTTACTGAGTATAATCCACTCAAGGCTAACTCCTGGTTGACTATAAGGGTGCTTCGATGGGCACCTCCGAGCGGTTTTCCTGGCAACAGTGAAGACATGATTTGTTATTGCCTTCTTCTCGGGAGAGACTGGGATTTGAACCCGTAACCTTCTGCTTTCTAAGCCATTTAATCCTGACACTGAGCTACAAGCACTTCCATAATTGGGTACTACTATACCAGGAATGACTGCATGGGCACCTCTAGGCAGTCTTCTTGGCAGGGACACTGAAGTGGTTTGCCATTTTCTCTCCAGGCACTTTGCTCTGTCACTGAGCTACAGTCATTCCCGAGGCTAGCTGAGCATTCAAACAATTTTGTACAAAACGTTTGCTTTTTTGAAAAGAAAGTGGCAAAGCATTTTCGAAAAGGGCGTTTGCACTTAAACAAAACTCTTGCACAAACCTGAGGCCTATTCGCACGAGGGCCTCTCAAATGCGTGTAGGTTGCTCTGGGGTGGAGCATTCTCTCTGCTGGGCCGGCAGTTCCATTTGGAACCCCCCCCCCCCAGCCCATCCCCGGGCGTCCTACACACGTTCTGGTTGTAGAGGACAAAATCGTTCTCTACACCTGTTCCCAGCTGTCCCGGGACATCCCACAGCTGTTCAGGATGGAGAGCATTCACATGCTCTGTCCTGAACATCTGCGGGCCTCGCCCCCGAACTGGCCGTTCTGCGCAGGCATGGGGAACTGGCCAGTCTGTGGCGGCGGCACACGCAGACACACAATGCTGCCAGGCAGGCCGCACCAGTTCAAACCCAGTGACAAAGAGGTAAGTGGCGGGCACACACGCCCCCGAATGGGCCGTGGCCTGAGGGGGTGCTCAGGGGGGTTTCCTGTGGGCTCTAGGTGACCCAGTTGGGTCACCTAGAACCCGCAGGAACCCGGGGAGGGGATGAGACAGGCCTGCCCGCCCCTGGGTCGGACCTGACCCAATGGTGGCTGGCCTGGGAGGGGCGTCCTGCCCCTGCGCCAGCCTTTTTGGGCTAGGCACTCACACCTAGGGAGGCAGGAATGTGTCCCTACCTAGGTGTGAATGGGGAATGTGTCCTAGCTGTTGTGCACTACAGCCGTCCAGCTGTAGTGCGACAAGGCCTCTGGGGCTGCACAAAGAACATGCCACGCTGTCATCGCGTTGTGGTTTGTCCCCATGGTTTACAGTCTTCGTGTAATCTTCCCCTGATCCCAAAATGGCCTACAAAAATACCATATCACAGGGAAGGCGGCACAGTAACGTTTGTGAGCCACGGTTGGTGCGTTCCTCAGATCATGAGACGTAAGTAAGAATAAAGTCAATATGTTTACCTCATCTCACAGGTGACCTAATGAAATGCCTGCACACCCACGCACAATGACTTAGCAAGAGAAAGGAACCTTCAGCAATGTCCAAAACTGACCATGGGCATACATCAGGCTGTGGTCACAGCTCAACCTGAGGTAATTTCACACGTCCCTTCACATCCCCTGGGAAGGGGTGCGATTGACCAACTTTGGCCATTCCCCCCCCCCTCAGCCTGCGATCGAATACTTACCTGATTCAATCACTGGGCCAGTCCTCCTGGCTGCGGTGCCCTCCGAGACCTGCATCAGCACCATTGCCATGACAATTCTGATGCTCTGCGCATGTGCAGTCGTGTCCATGGTTGTCAGAGGTGCCAGTGGAAGAAGAACGAATGCTCCTGCCTCAGACACTTGAGGTAAATCTCTGGTTAACACACATGCTATGTAGGCCTGTATGTCATTCACAGCGGTCTACAAAGCTGAGCACAAGCTTCGTAGCGCCTGCGTAGGCAGCTAGCAAGCCATATCTCTCCGCCATGCCCACTGTAACTGAAGTGACCCCTACATGGGCCAATTGCGCCATGTCACCAACAGACCTTCCTAATTGGGCCTAATTAGAGCCTCAGGATGGGTGCTTCGCCGTCCACACAGCAGCCGTTTAGCACCCATTGCCATTGCCATGATGTGGATCTTCAAGGACCGGATTAAACGAGGACTGGATATCAAAGATCTGGATCTTTTAAATCCAGATTAATGGAAGTACGTGCAAAAACAGCCATGGAAGCACAGTTCAGTACCTGATCTCTGGATCTCCTTCGAGCGTGGTTGGGGGACAATTTCTACTAAACGCAACCCCTCCCTGAGAGCTAGATGCTTTCATCCAGAGCAGCCAGGTTGCTCAGCAGGCAGATACTCTGCACTTGCTCAGAAACCCTTTTGCCTCTTCTTCTCCTGCACGCAGCTGTTCACAATGGAAGCCCAAAATTAAGCTCTGCCAGCAACCAGTTTGGACCACCCTTGACCCACAGTTCTTCTCAAGCCCCGGGAACTTAACCAGAAGGGAGAAGAGGAAGTGCAATTTGTTTGCTAGATTTCTACGAAGGGGTTTTCCCTCCTTTCCTCTGCTGGATATACATCCAGTTTCTATTTGCTGGGTTTCCCCTTCAGCCAGCCTGCTGTTTTGCCCAAAACATCCTTTTTCTGGCTGTTCCTGATGCTGGGGAAGAAGATCTTTGGGGGATTTCCTCCAGCCGTTTCCCTGTGCCTGACAACTCAAAGGGCCCCAAACTGCAAGCGCCAATGAGCAGCAGGCGGGCGGCATCCACCTCAATTTTTTGGAACTCCAGTGTTGCTTAGGTTGGGACTTTCACTGCTTCTGCTGGGAGGTGGGGAGGAGAGAAGGGCTTCCTCCTTCCCAGAAATGCTTTAAATGTGAATAACCAGGACTGTCCTTGGGGGTATATGAGGAAAGTCAACACATGAAGAAATGGCCACTTGAGCTTGGCAACCGCACGTCACCACGGCCAGCAGCCACCCTCCAAGGCAGAAAATCTTTCCTCAGCGGTGACCTATCAGTAAACTCCAGCAGAGAACATTGAACGTGGCTTCCACCCTGTTGCGCCACCACAATGTATAAAGACAGCACGGGCAGGGGCAGCCTCCCAGCAGTGATTTACACCTAGAGTCGTTTAGCACCGAACAGAAAATGGCCGCCTGGAGTCGTTTAGCACCAAACAGAAAATGGCCGCCTGGAGTCATTTAGCACCAAACAGAAAATGGCCGCCTGGAGTCGTTTAGCACCAAACAGGGGGAAAAAATCCTTCCTGGTGCTAAACTGCACTGGGTGAACATTTCAAAGTTGTATAACTTGAAGTCCTTTTCCCCTCCGTGTGGATGAGTCGAGCAGAAATGAGTGACAGACCTGGTGACATTTCCACACCGGTCAGCCATCCAATGGGTCAGAAACATGGCTTGAATTCAGCAATTTTGAGTCCATTGGAGTCGTCAACCATAATGGAAATAGCACAGCTCTGAGGCTGGTACCACACCCAGCTGAGTTCCAGATCCCCTGTTGGAGCAAGTGGTGTTTGGATGCTATGCTGCTCGCCTTGGTGGCAGGACGGATGCCTCCCACTCTAGATCATGGCCCTTTTCAAGGCTGGAGGCCTCAGCTGCACCCATTTTGACCTGTGGTGACCCAAACCTCACACTGTATTTCAGGTTTGCAAAATCAGACATTATCAGGTGGGTAATTTTCATTCCCTTAATGGGCTATTGGACTTTTCTTACAGAGGACACATGCCTTGGTTCATAGCTTTCATTTAACCAGCTTACCACCATGCCAACCAGTCGCAACCAGCTCATATGCTATCAGCAACGCTGAGGTGGAAGGGGCTCCTAGCAACGGAAGTGAAATGGCTCCCTCACACCATGCAGACTAAGACCCTAAGGCCGCGTCCCCATGCACTCTATTTAGTGCGAATTGGACTATTTTTGGTCCGGATGCAGGGCTGAGTTTGAATTGAGCCGTCTCCATGTGTTTGCTGATAACGCGGGTTCAATTTGAATACGGGTGTCCCCATGCAAACCATGCTAAACCCCCTGCACGGGGGAACAGCATCTTTTTCTCTCTGCCCCCTCTCTCCCAATAGGAAGGGGGGCTGACGTCACCAACCCCTGTGCCGCCCGCTATAGTGATGGCAGGGAAATGCCACCCAACACCTCCTTCCCCGATCACAGCACATCGGGCTGAAAGGCAATAAAAATATGATCATAATAAAAATAATATGAAAAAGCCAGATCACTTTGCAAAGCCACTACAGGTTTGGCGGCAGGTTACCAGAGGTTCACACCTCCGCTTCACCTGGTACAGCAGTTTAGCACTTGTGCGCAATTTAGATCAAATTATCATGTCTGGCTTGGGGATCAAGGAGAGGGGGTGGAATAATGGTCACGGAAAGAGACTTGTGGGATGGTGATTGCATCTTTCGCTGTAAAACTGGAGCGTTCTGTTATTGAATACACATTTCAGAAGCTGCTATTTGTCTTGCACATTCATCTGACTTGGCAATCTGGGAAGGGGGGTGGAATAATGGTTGCCAAAAGAGACTCGTTTCTGTTCTGTCGCCATTTATTGCCAAAAATGCCCAAACAGTTGCGATCTCCAATGCACAGGACAGGAACGGTGAGCACAGGACGTGAAACCCGCCCGCTAATGACACGAGTGCCAGTCTCCTCAATAGCCCGGGAGTGTCCCCATGCGTGGACTCAGCCTCCAAAATAATGCGGACTTGGCTCCCAAACCATACCAAGAACAGTTTTCTAGAGGACTAAGCGTGGATTTGGGCAATTTGGTCTGCATGTAGCCCGGTTAGGGGGCTTTGCATAGGGATGCTCCTTACTGAATTTGGATTCAATTCGGACTATATAGTGCATGGAGACGCAGTCTATGACATGCACAGGGCAATAATTACTAAAGAAAAAGCTCAGCAGCCAGCCCAGCAATCCAGAAATTGACCCCCTGGCATCCCAGGCCTCTGATTCAATGGTTGCTACATCTTTGCTCCAACCAGGGAGGTGCACAGATGGGTTTTTTGGGCTCAATTCATATTGAATCAAATGCAAGAAAATTCATATTCATCCAAATAGATCCCCTTTGAACATGGTAGGATTTGAATTTGGTAGAAATGTTTGATATGAATTTGATACGAATGTTTGAAACAAATTGCATATGAATCCCCTACATATCCCTTAACACAGTGGTTCTCAACCTTCCTAATGCCGCGACCCCTTAATGGAGTTCCTCATGTTGTGGAGACCCCCAACCATGGGGGCAGAGCAGCTGGGACGTGGGAGGGAAGGGTGGTGGGAAACTTAGCCCGACCCCTCTGAAAGGGTAGTTTGACCCCCAAAGGGGTCCCAACCCCCAGGTTGAGAACCACTGCCTTAACAAATCCTTCCATCCACTTTGAATCTGTTCTCAATCCACTTCGAATCCACTCTGGATCTATTGCGGATGTTACTGGGGCAGCCGCTTTCCCACCTTTCCAGGTTCACGATTGTAAGGAAGTTTCATACAAATATTCCAAAACATTTGATTTGAATTCGTATGAATTCAAACGTTATAAATATCCATGCACATCCTTAGCTCCTATTCTATGCATAATTTGGGGGGGGGGAGGGGAATTCCTGCAATCTGGATCTTTTTATATTTCCCCACATTCAGCAGAGACTTCCATCTGATAAAAAAGTCTCCAAAGACATAGTAATTCTTTTGCTGCTCTTCCTGTTCCTTTGTGTGTGTGTGTGTTTTAAATTTCTGCACTAGAGATGTGCACAAACTGAAATGTAGTGGTCCAGCCCAAATCAATCCAACCACCCTTGGTTCAGATTCACTTCAGACTTTTTTTTTTTTTACTGTAGAGTGGTCCAGTTTGCAAAACATAGTGAACCACCTTTGCTCCACTATGTTTTGTTTGGCTCATTAGAACACTCCTGGTTTTGGCTTCACTTCAAAACATTTTTTTTTAACCACAGAGATGACTTGGTTCACATGTAAACCATGCAAACCACTGATTTCACTGCCAACTGCAAACTGCGGCTGTGGTCACACTTAAGGTTTAATCCAGCTTCAGTCCACTTTCAGAGTGAGAGAACACACCAACCAAGGGACAAGCTGTTTTCTTTCAGTGATAAGTAACTCAGAAAATTCACCTTTGGGATAGATAATGTGGAAAGAAAATTCCTGGTCGCTTTGGTGGTGTTTTCTCTCGCTCTGAAGGTGGGCCGAAGCTGGATTAAACTTAGGTGTGACCACAGCCTGACTGAACCAGTTGGGCACGTTCTCTACTCTGCTACAGCTTTATCCCAGAAGCCAAACCTTGTCACTTGACCGCTCACTCCTGATTCTGGGTCTGTTAGAAAGCACCAGTCCCAGTAAGGAACCCAGGAAATGAAGGAAGGAATCCCCTTTTATCACTCCATTGCAACAAAACAAGAAAAAAGAAAGGATCAGTCAAAATTCAGGATAACAAATGTGTGGAACAGATGGTGAATTCCAGTTCTGGAACCAAACTGAGGTTGGTGAGGACAACGACCTTCCTGTGAACGGCATCCCGTAATCATGCAGACGCTTGCTAAAAGGATGAGGGTTGATCTGTATGAAAGATACATCTTTCCCTTCTAGGCTCAGGAGGAGCAATGGGAAAGCAGTGGGCTGACTCACGTCAGGAGGAGGAACGAGCGCACAGCACGCTTCCTGCGAAGCAGGCGCTGGCATCTTTGGCTGGAAGCCATCTGTTGGGGTCTCTCTAATCCTGTGGATTAGCCGCCGAATGGCAGGTGTGCACTTGCCGCAGGTAATCAGAGGGGAGATGAAGGACCGCAAAGTGCAGCCAATTACCACTAATCCAGCACCTGCGTCTGACCTGGTGCACTTAGGAGCAGTGCAAGTCTCCGCGCCTCAGAGTGTGAGGAAAGGGACTTCTCAGGTTGAGGAGAAAGGTGGCTACCACGAAGGCATCTTCACACAGTTCTGCTTTCTCCTTCCTCCTAACAGTGGGAAAACCAGAGGAAAAAGTCATCTATGCAGAGGCACACAGGAGAGGCCTTCCCAAACCAAGCGTGGGTGTTCCCCTCTGTGGAACTGAGGCATTTTGTGCCATGCCCAGCTTTAATGGTGCACCGTGAGTCAACGTGGAAGGAAGCTATGGGGATCCATTTTTCCTTAAGTCACACTTCAAGGGCACATTTTTGTCAACATGAATTTTTTGGGTAAGGGAGGAGTGATTTGGAGGTTCTACGTAGATGATCATCTCGTCTTTTCCCGTTTCTTTCCCTTTCCCACCATTCCTATCAGCAGGCCGCCAATGCTTTCCTTTCATCAGGACAACTGTCAGTGAGGCCGGGATCAGACACAGCAAAAGAGAACATCTCTGAGGCGACTCTGAGGAGGCTTAGAGATGGCTTTGGGGTGGGATTGTTTACACACCAGGTCAGCCTGCCCCTCCCCCCTCTCCCAAGCATTCTGTGCTAGAAAAGGTGGATTGGAGAAGGGTTGCGGACATGAGAGCCACGCATGAGGCCTATTCGCATGAGGGCCTTTGGAACTCAAGTAGGACACCCTGGGATGGAGCATTCACTCTGCTGGGCCGGT
This sequence comes from Aspidoscelis tigris stejnegeri, assembly GCA_023333525.1. Taxonomy (NCBI): domain Eukaryota; kingdom Metazoa; phylum Chordata; class Lepidosauria; order Squamata; family Teiidae; genus Aspidoscelis; species Aspidoscelis tigris. The sequence continues at coordinate 4,641,276 of JALMGA010000023.1, forward strand.
GGTTCTGTACAGAACTGCCCCATCCCATCCCAGGGTGCCCACTCACATTCTGGGTGTAGAGGACGAAATCGCACTCTACACCAGTGGCGGCCGCCTCTAGGGGGTGCATGGGCGCGCGATCACCCTAGGCAGGGCCACAATGGAGAAGAACATTACATTAAATGCAAGGAGAGCGTTTTTAAGCAATAAGCTCCTTGCATCGTTCAGAAAAGCTCTCCATTGCTTCAGGGCGCGTTTCTTTTTTTCATGCAGGGATGATCGCTCTCTGCCAGCGCCGCTCTCAGAAGCTGATTGGCGGAGAGCAATACGCTCCGCCCTCCTTCTTTCTGCTGAGCGCGCCTGCTCTATACCCACCCAAGGCATACCCGGCTGTCCCAGGCAGTTCCACAGCTGTACGGGAGGGAGAGCACTTGCTCTGTCCCTCCCGAACAGCTGCGGGGCCCACCCCCAGCTGCTGTTATTGGTAGATGGGGCCCAAGCTGTCAGCACTCCAGACTGGAGGTGCTGACAGCGTGGGCCGGGTGTACCGCACAGAGCGGTACATCGCCCTGGCCAGCCATGCGACCACCATGACAAGGTAAGTGGTCATGCTGCTGAGGGGAGTGTGCCACCCGCCTGGGTGCTGGTGGGCACCTAGGGGGCCCATGGCAGCTGCGGCACCCTGATCCAGGCTACTAGAATGGATCTTCGGCCTCTGTGGGATCTAGGTGACCTGACTGGATCACCTAGAGTTCCCAGGGACCCACCCCAGGCATCCCCCATCCTGGGCTGGGGGCTAGTGAGGACGCATGCAACTTACCTCGTTGCCGCCAAGTTCAAAGTGGTGGGCCCTGCTGCCAGCATTATGCGTCTGCGTGCACCGCCAGCTCTGAAACTGGCCAATCAGAGCTGGTGGTGCACACAGGTACACAATGCCGCCGGCTGGGCCTGCCTCTTCGAACCTGGCGGTGACAAGGTATGTTGCGTGTGCACACACGCGTTCCTGCTAGGCCCCAGCCTGAGGTGGGGGGTGCGCGGGGTGGGTCCCTGCTGGCTCTTGGTGACTTGATTGGGTTAGCTAGAGCCTGCAGGAACCCGGGGAAGGGATGGAACCAGCCTGCCTGCCCCTTGGTCAAATTTGACCCAATGGCAGCAGGCCTGGGAGGAGCGTCCTGCCCCCGTGCCGGCCTTTTAGGCCACACAGGGATGGATTCCCCTTTTGCACCTAGGCAGGAAGGAACGCGTCCCCATGAATTCCTTACCTACCTAGATGTGAATGGGGAATCCGTCCCCGCATGGCCTAACCTTTGTTCCCTACAGCCATTTGAAAAGGCGAAAAGGCCTCAGGTCTCTCCGATAAGCCTCTGAGAAGCCTCTAAACACAGCCTCTGTGCACTCACGTGTCTACAGCCATCTTCAGAGCTCAGTTAATGCCAATCCCCCCACCCACCCCCCACCTGTGGGACAGACCTAGGGGAATATAGTTTTTCAGAATGCAAGGCCCAAGCTCCACAGGTCATGGCTATTCCTGAGACTGTGCCTAATAGTACATTTAAAGACAGGGCTTGTAGCTTGGGCTTTTGAGGCACTGAAGGACAGAAGCTCTCAGCAGAGAAGCAGGAAAATGATGTTCCCTGAAACGTCTCTCTTTGTGGTGAATTATATCCTCGCTCGGTGAGTACTTGGGGGGAGCTTGTGCCAAAAAGAAAAGTGGGAGAAACGCATGGGATGGATACCTGGGCTGGTTGCCTTGGGGGCCAATTGCCAGAGAAGCCGCGGCAGAGACCGACTGCTTCCTCCTACATCTTCAGCTCTGGGCCATTGTGAGCCTGGGGACAGAGTGGGAATTCCAACGCCAGTCACAAAATGGCTGTCGTGAGGGATGGGAAAAGACATAGGAGAAATGTTGCTTTGTGACTTTGGCTAACGCTGGCCACATCTACACCCGGCTTCGAGACCAGTCTCACTTATATAGGCGAATACGTTGTCGCTCTTTCAGTAGTTGCACAAATCTGTGCCGAACAGGGATGTGCATGAATATTCGTAACATTCAAAAATTCATACGAATTTGGCCAAATTCGGACAGGCAAATTAAAATGGAACGGCGGAATATTCAAAGATTGACATTCGGATTAGAATCAAATGTTTTGATACATTTGTATGAAGCTTCATATGGGATTCGCATGCTACTTGTATGCGTTCGTATGGGATTTATATGGAACTGAACATTCATACCAAATGCGAATCCTGCCACATTCGAAGGGGATCTATTCAAATGAATATGAATTTTCTTGCATTCAATTCAATCCAAATTGAATACAAAAAATTTTGCACACATCTTCACTCCTTAGGGATATGCATGGATTTTATTTTCCCTTTTGCTTTGCATCGAAGCAAATGGGACAGAATTTAGCATTTGTGCACACAGAGCCACTTCAAATGCGCTAGACTTCAAATCAGCTTTGAATTTTCTTCGAATCTCTACTGCCAGTCCCACCTCTGAGTCTGATCTGAATCCGATCCGATCTGATTTGAATTTGATCAAATCTGATTTGAATCCAATCCGAATCTGCTCTGGAGGTAACTAGGCAGACACATTGAATGTAACTACAAAGCTTTGAGCGAAGGCACAAAAGCGTTCACTTTGCACGCAAAGGTCATTCCTCAAACATGGCCACTGCTCAATTTGAACATTCACAATCCGTACATGTTGCGAAGCAGATGAACATTTTCCATCCATCTCTCTGCTGCTCCATGGGCCTTACATGGCCATGCTCCTGCTCCTGCCAGGAATAAGTCAGCCTTGAAGGCCTCAAGACTGCTGCCATGGTGTTTAAAGATACTAGGGAAAGCACCTGTAGAACAGGAGGTGGCAATTCATCACATCTGAGTCACCTTGACAAATTTAAAGGTGAAGTCTCTTGAGAAGGTGTGTGCGCATCTGTTTTGAGGCACTGAAGAGGCAGATCTAAAAATGAAAAGAGCTGTTTGTTATGCCTACCAAGACATGAAAAGAACACCATGTGGTGAAGATTCCAAGGCTTGGGATCATTTCCAAATGTGTGTGTCAGGACATATTTTTGGTGTAAGTGCTTGGGAATCTCACAGAACGTCTAAACCCAGGTGGCTGGAATTAGTTGTTGAATGTGTAGAACCTGGGAAAGAGTCACCTGAGATAGGTCAAACCTTATCTCTCTATGGCCGCATCCCCATTATAAGCTTAATCCAGTTTCCCTAAACCGAGATAATATAACTGGATGCAAATGCGAATTTGCCTGATCCCATTACTTTCAACTCAATCGCATTAGATCTGGATTCTGAGGATCATACGTGGCATACGTGACTCAAGGGGGGACTCAAGTGGCTACTTTCTAAAAGCCACTTTTCAGGGCTGCCCTGCCCTCTTCCTCCTGGTGTGAACACGCCACCCATAAGGGAATTCCTTCACGGAGCCTAGCTGGGTGGCTGCTGCTTGCCTGGATGGAGGAAAAATGGCAGCGGGCAGCCAGCGATTCTTTCCCTTCCTCTCCCCATTGCCCAGGGCACACAGCAGCAGCAGCAACTCAAGCCCCCTTGCTTTAAACATTCACACATCTCCCAGAACCTGCAGGTCAGAACTCCAAAGAGCTAGAATTGTGCAAAATTGCAACATTGTTATCAAGTGTGAAGTGCCTGGATTGCTACAGTGTAGCTTTAAGGAGTGGATTTTTATAGTGGCTGTTTTGAGAGGTGGATTTTTTCAGTGAAATCACTATCTTTGGAAGCAAGCTATTGGGGGAGGGAAACCCTAAACATGGATTCTCATCCCTTAAAACGGTATGGTCCCCACAGTAAAAAATGTAACATGTATCAAGTGCACAAACCGGAGTGAGACCTGTTGAAATGAGGGTTAACATTTAGAACGCTTTGGGATGATTTAACACATGGAAAGCGTGTTAAGCCAAACTGACGTGGGAACTGCGAGGAGTGAAACCGTATCGAAACCAAATTAAGCTTGTAATGGAGATGCGGCCTATGTGACATCTGTATTTTAATTCTGTATTAAGAGGCTGCTGTAGAGGCTGAAGTGATGGCCACCAAGGCCTAAATGTTCGTTGACAGAAACTTTTTTAAAAAAGGAAGAATGTATTGTCCACCCAGTAAATGTTGACATGGAGTTACATTATGTTTATTTGTTTAGTTAGTTAGTTAGTTAGTTAGTTAGTTAGTTAGTTAGTTAGTTAGTTAGTTAGTTAGTTAGTTAGTTAGTTAGTTAGTTAGTTATCCTACCCTATACCCAAAGGTCTCAGGGCAGGTTACAACTTATAAATTGAAGACATTAAGAGGAGGGATTTTTTTTTGGATTTGATCCGTATTGAATTGAGTACAAGAAAATTTGTATTTGTTTGAATTGATCCCCTTCAAATGTAGTGAGATTCCAATTCAATACAAATGTTCGATCCCATACGGATCCCATTAAAATGCATACAAATTCCATATGTAGCTTCATATGAATGTATTGAAACATTTCATTCAAATGTCGATTTTCAAATGTGCCAACATTCAATTCGAGTATGAATCTCCAAATTCCACCAAATTAGTACGAATTTTGAATGTTACAAATATTCATGCAGACCCCTAATGAAGAGTGGCAAATTGCCAGTGAAGTTTGATAGCACAGGGTTTCACCTTGGTTCACAGTGTAAGCCCATTTTTGGCCGCCTAGATGGTCTGGGAATGGAAACTCCGGAGGGACTGCAAGGTAGCCAGCCCTTTTCTATAGGCATAAATATTGTGTTCTTCTATTATACAGCCTGTGTGGAATATTGCCCCATTGCTACTTGTCTATATGAAAGAATGTTTGTCCTTTTCTGGACCTCTCTCTTCTGCTCAGGAGACCACGGTCCCCATCGCCCCGAAGGGTCATTGCAGAAATGCCCTGGAAGAGGCTCGTGAGTTTGCATCCTGCCACCTATGCCAGCCACCGGAGTTTACAGGACTACTGGATCAGCCCCCAAAGGCGTTACCCTGCTGGCAGCGCTTGGCACACACCCACAAGGAAGTCACTGGTCCTTCCCGGGAGCACCGGAATTTCAGATGTGGAGTCCGTCCACTGGCCAAGTGCGGGTCAATACAGGCACAATCTCGTGTAAGTGAAAGTGATGCACAAGGACATTAAGCGCCCCCGTGGCACAGGCCAGTGGGCACAAAGGGGCCTGGGCAGGCAGATCCACCACCTCACAAGGCTTCTTCCTGCCTGGATTCCGTTTGATTTGCTTGTGGGTTGCCCACACCATGAGGGATGCGCATAAATATTTGCCACATTCGAAATTCGGTTGAGTTCGTTCGAATTCCTACATTTGAATTTGAACTGAATCTTGGCTACATTGAAAGACTGGCATTTGAATGCGAAGCAAAGGCTTCTATACATTTGTTCAAAGTAAGGACGCGCACAAATGTTTTTTTTTTTTTGTATTTGATTTGTATCAAATGCAAGAAAATTTGTATTCATTTGAGTAGATCCCCTTTGAACGTGGAAGTCTTCGTATTCAGTACCAACGTTCAATCTGGAATTGTATCCCTGTGGCGCAAGGAAGGGCTGGAGATTCAAACGTGAATTATTATGCAGAGGGGTTTTAAGGCAGAAGGGAGGTGGGTTGCTTTTTTTAATGCAATCTTTCCAGTGCAAGGGGATTTCAGGCGTGCAAGGTGAAAGGCTGTTCCCATTGCAAGCTAACCCACAAAGCATCTATCCAGCTTCCAGGGAACCTCTTCATTGCAAAAAGCAATCACACCCTCTCTCTTGCAAAATATGTGCCAGCCTGCTCCTCCCTCCCCCTCCCTCCCCCCTCCCTTCCCCCCCACCAAGGGCTATTGAACGCTTAGCAGTTGTTGGGGTCCGTATCCTGCCTTCCGTGCCCTGAGAGCCAATCAGGCTTTGTTCTGGTGATGTCATCCCCACGGCAGTGCCTCATTGGCCAGCGCAAAGCTGGCCTTTTAATATTCTGCGAGGATGGTTACCTGGGTGAAGTTTGCTCTTTTACTGGACTGACGCTGGCTGCTGCTGCTTCCCAGACTGGGGGGGGGGGAGGGAGAAAGCAATGCATCTCTAGTGTCGCCCCAAGGGAAGGAACGCAGTCCTCCCGAAAGGTTACACGTTCACAGGCCCTCAATCCAGACAGCCACAAGCACATGGAAGCATTGGCAAAGAGGACACCAATGGGCTGGGGCTATTTTCTCTCTTTAAGGATGTGCACAGATGTGGTTTTTTAATTCGATTTGTATCACATCCAGTGCAAGAAAATTCATATTGGTTCGAATAAATCCCTTGGAATGTGGTAGGATCTGTTATAGAAATGTTATATTTGAATTAGATACGTATCCCATACAGGCCCGTAATGAAACTTAAGAACATAAGAACATAAGAGAAGCCCTGCTGGATCAGGCCACAGTGCATCTAGTCCAGCATCCTGTCGTACACAGTGGCCCACCAAATGCTCATGGGCATCTCAAACAGAGACAAGGACAAACCTTCTCCTGCTCTCGATCCCCAGCAAATGGCCTTAGAAGCGCCCCAGTTCCTCCCCCCCCCAGCCTGAAAGATGCACCTAGGCATTCGTTCTAGTAGCCATTGATACATCTGTCGTCCATAAATTTGTCTAACCCTACCTTAAAGCCATCTAGATTGGTAGCTGTCACCACCTCTTCCGGCAGCACATTCCATAAGCCAATGACCCTCTGGGTGAAGAACTTCCTACAAATGTATTGAAACATCCCATTTGAATTCAAATGTCAATCGTTGGATGTGCCAATATTTGATCCGAACTCGGATGTCTGAATTCAGACAAATTCATACTAATTTCAAATGTTACGAATTTTGTGCTCATTCCTGTCTCCCTTCGTGTAAGGGCTGAGCTGACTTGGAGGCGCTGGGTGAAGAGCCTTCCAGCCAGATGTGCTTGCCATGAGTAGGGGTGAGCCATGAGTGCAATTTTTGGGATTCGATTAAATTTGAATGTTTAAAGATTGAATTTAACCAACAGCAACCTGTTTCCATCCTGGACAGTCTGTACAAACGCGTACAGATGCGGGGAAGATGTAGATCTTCAAGTACGCATGGTGTACGAACCCGTGCCCATACGAATGTCTGAATGATTCAAACAAACAGATCCAAAATTCGAATCAAAACTTTAAATTCGAACTTAAGGACATTTGATTCACGTTCAAATGTCAAAATCTGGTTAATCCGATTGAATTTTGGATGCACTCCATTATTCGTGCGCAACCCTAGACATGAGCCCTTTTCACATTGGGCCTTATTCTGGATTATATCTTGGAATAAGAAACTGCCAGCTACAGTACTTGCTGGTGCAAACTATGGCAGCCCCTGGGTGAGGTCTCCTGTGGTCTGCACCAGCATGCAGATGGCAGGTCACTGTTCTGAGGAATGAAGCAAAATAGGGGGCCAGTGCAGAAAGGGCCATGCATACAGCTTTCACGGTTTGCCAGCTGTGCTGTGGACATATATGTGATCTGGATATTGTTGGGACTCCCTCAGTCAGATAAGGAGGCTAATAAGTTAAAACTGAGATAAAGGGGAGAGAAACCTTGCAGTGGATTCATATTTGTACGAATGTTTCAGAACATTGCGTCCTCGAGTAGCCGTCCAGCAGAGCTTTTCAGAGTAGTAAATGGCCTCATAAAACCAAGCTCAGAGAAGCACGAGCCAGGGCTAGGTTCCTCAGGGGTCACTCTTACCTCCCGTGCTATTTAACATCTATATGAAGCCGCTGGGAGAGGTCATCAGGGGATTTGGAGTGAGGTGTCATCAGTATGCAGATGATACCCAGCTCTATCTCCTTGTACCATCTGAATCAGGAGAGGCGGTTGAAGTGCTTGACAGGTGTCTGGAGGCAGTAATGGGCTGGATGAGGGCCAATAAATCGAAGCTGAATCCAGACAAGACAGAGGTGCTGTGTGTAACAGGATCACGGGTCAATGTAGTTGGGAGACATCCTCTCCTTGATGGGGTTGCAATGCCCTGGAAGGGACAGGTGCATAACTTGGGGGTACTCCTGGGCTCTGCGCTAACACTTGAAGCTCAGGTGGAGGCCGTGGCCAGGAGCGCCAACTCCCAACTACGGCTAGTTCATCAACTGAAGCCTCTTCTGGATAGAGACGACTTGGCCACAGTTATCCATGCTCTGGTAACCTCTAGATTGGACTACTGTAATGCACTCTACATGGGGCTGCCCTTGAAGACAGTTTGGAAGTTGCAGCTAGTGCAAAACGCAGCCGCTAGAGTGCTGACCGGAACATCTAGCCGGATGCACATCACACGGGTTTTAAAAGAATTGCACTGGCTGCCAATTCACTACCGAGCCCAATTCAAGGTTTTGACTCTGACTTATAAGGCCCTAAATGAGTTGGGCCCCAAATATCTAAAGGAACGCCTTCTCTCATATCGACCTGCCTGTGCCTTAAGATCAAGTGGTGAGGCCCTCCTGGTTGTCCCACCACCTTCAGTAGTGAGGCTGGTGGGCACCCGGGAGAGAGCCTTTTCTGTGATGGCCCCTAGACTATGGAATAGCCTCCCCCTCGAGGTGCGTCTTGCCCCTTCCTTATATATATTTAGGAAGGTGGTGAAGACGCACCTCTTTTCCCTGGCCTTTGGCTGAGCTGATTATATCTCCCACCCAGGCCAGACACTCCCATTTTCAACATAATGTGTATTGTTTTAGAGTTGTTGAATTTTTAAAGTCTCTTAATGTATATTCTGTTCTAATCTGTTGTTTTAAGGTTGTAACCCGCCCAGAGACCTTCAGGTATGGGGCGGGATAGAAATGTAAATAATAAATAAAAACATTTGTAGGAAGCTTCAGAACATTCATGAACCTGGGGAGGTGGGAAAGCGGCTGCACCAGACACATCTGCGACAGATCCAGAGTGCATTAAACATGGATTAAGGGTGGATTCAAAGTAGATTCAAGGCGGATTTGACGCTTTCAGAGAGGATATGTTACAGGATACGACACATATGGGATATGTATAGGATACATATGTGTTTGTATATGTATCTCATACATATCCTACCACATTCAAAGGGGACCTATTTGAACGAATACAAATTTTCTTATGTTTGATTAGATACGAATTTAAAAAGCCATGAATGCACATATCTACCTGACAATGTCTTTGCACACAGAGGTCTCAAATTCACAACAAAGAAGAGAGTTCTGGTAGCAAATTTGGGAAACTAAGGCCCTCCTTATTTACTGCATTACAATTTTGTGCTGCTCCATAAGCTAATGTTTTCGGGCAAAGTAAAAACAGTTACTACCTATAAAATCATGCAAAAGGTGTGGAACACAGGGGCTGGATCCACCAGGAAGTGGAGACAGGCAGTTATTTCAGGACTAAGGCTACTTTCATATCCACTAAAAAGGGGGGACCAACAGATACACCTGGCCATGTGCTGGTTTGCTTCCTGCCCAGGCCCCTCCTCTGCTCATTTAAGATGTCTTCTTGGACCAGCGGTCATTAATATGGCACCCAAGGATGCAGCAGTGGTCTTGTGGGTGCTCTCAGAGAGCTTTTTGGCCTACAGCTCCCAGGAGCCCCAGAGAGTAGCTACACACAAGACGTAACTTGCATTAGATTCAGCTGGGTGAAATGTCACCAAAATGTGAGATTGCGTGTCAAATGCTTCAAAATATTTCCTATCTGTGAGGGAGGGGTTTTTTTGCAGATTGCATTCTGCCATACAGGAACCCTGTTGCTTTTCCAGCCACAAGTTGTGGTTGTTTTTTAAGTGTATACATATTGCAGATTTATATGTTCCCTTACTTTTTACACTTGCAGAAAGTACCAATTATTTATGGTGCCAAGGGGCTGCAGCCTTTCAGTTTTGCCTTCATGAGGAGGAAGGTCTCTTTGAAAAATTGCACAGAAGTAGACGCTAGGACTGATTTTAGGCTCTACAGTTTACAGTTTTGCATGGCGGCAAAATAATCCTGTTGCTGGGTTCTGGAGATTTTATTCAGGGCCCTTTTGGTCTTTCCATCACCAAATACTTTTGAATAAGTACATAGAGGAATTTATTTACTTATTTTAAAAGCATATATCCCGCCCTTCACCGAGTGGCCCCAGGGTGGGTTACAATGAGATCAAAAGATTAAAACATATCAAATGGTAAAACATAATTAAAAATATAACCCCCTTCCTCCCACTCCCACCCTCCCTCTCTAACAGAACAGCAGTGTGAAGAAGCTATTTAAATAGGAAAACCTGGGTAAAAATATATGTTTTCAGCAGGGGCTGAAAAGTATACAATATAGGTGCCTGGCGAACCTCAAGAAGGAGGCTGTTAGAGAGTCTAGGGGCCACAACAGAAAAGGCCCTCTTGCAAGTCCCTGAAAGAGAAGGAACTCCAAGAAGGCCCTCTCCCTGAGATCTCAGTGCCCAGACAGGTCTTTATGGAAGAAGGCACTCCTTCAGATACCCGGGGCCCAAGCAGTTTATTTATTTATTATTTGTATTTCTATCCCGCCCTATACCTAAAGGTCTCAGACTTTACACATTAGGGTTTTTCCGCACTAGCTGCGGAAACCGGTTTAACCCCTCCTTAAGTAAGATTTAAAACACTTACCTTAAATGGCTTCCGCACTGCAGACCTGATTGGAGACTCTTCATGGACGCCGCTTCCACATTTCGGCATGCAAGACTGGTTTTTAAAACCGGTTTTGCCGCCAAAATCCAGATTAAATGTAAGACCTGAAAAATCAGGTCTTACATCTGTCTCTTCGCCTGGATGTGCGCAGAAGCAGGGTGTTTCCGCACACAGCCAGGTGAAGGGACGGATGTCCCTCCGGACGCCATGTTGGGAAGGGTGGAAGAGGCACTGCCTGCTTCCTAAGCCCCTCCCCTGCGCACCAGGTGCTGCCGGAAACACACGGTGACTGGCAACTCACCGCTCCAATCCTGTGGCTCGGGGGGTGGGGGCGTCGGCGGTGCGCGAGCCGGAGGACTTTTGGAATGGGTGCTGATGCATCTGCACAGCACCAACTCCATCCGTTCTCTGGAATGCGGGGTCTCCGAGGATCTGTCTCTATTTGAGACGGATCCCTGGGAGGCCGGATCGCCAGGAAGTGGATTTTGTTACATCCGTTTCCTGGCGGGAAATGCAGAAGCTCCCTTAGTGTCAACACCTTGAATTGTGCTTGGTAGTGAATAGGTAACCAATGCAGATCCTTTAAGGCCAGAGTGATGTGAGTCCGGCCAGAAACCCCCTCAGTATTCTGCAACAGTCCCAACTTCCGAACTGTTTTCAAGGGTAGCACCATGTAAATAGGAAGCAGCGGAGCAGAGCTGCCTGTGACTGACAGGTTGTGATGGCCCATCACCTACGTGGTAGGGAGCAGTTCCAAAGAGACTGTGATGGCAGAGTAAATCCTTGAACATTAGCAACGATACTTCACTGGGTGTGTTTGAGGAAAAATGCATTGCTTGTCTGTTCCTTCCTGATTCAGATCTAGGGAGGGGAACAAATATCTGTCGCATTTGAAATGTGTATGAATCCGTCCAGATTTGGACATTCGAATTCTAATAGATTGTTGGTACATCTGAAGATTGAGATTTGAATACAAATCAAATGTTTTGATACATTTATATGAAGCTTTGTTACATTTGTGAACCAGGGGAGGTGGGAGATCCCCTAGTCACATCTGTAATGGATCCAGAGTGGATTCAAAGCATAATCAGAGTGGATTAAATGTGGACTGAGAGTGGATTTGACACGTTCAGAGTGGATATGTAGAGGATACGTAGGGGATTCGTAGGGGATATGTAGGGGATTCACAGCGGGCATTCTAACCAAATTTGTATCAAACATTTGCATTGGATACGAATCCTACCACATTAGAAGGGTTAGGGTTAGGGATCTATTCAAAATAATATGAATTTTCTTGCATGCAATTCATTACGAATTGAACATGAAAAAGCAATATCCTCTAAGGTAGATTGATGTAGCACACTGGCTCATCTAGCCTGGGAATCCACAATCCTCAGAGCTCACACGCCTGCCAAATCCATCCTATACAGAGCGGTAAAATAGTTCCCAAAGGAGTACAGCCAGCAAAAGTAGCCACCCATAATAGGCTGTGCTTGTATGAGTGTTTAATTTATTTATAAATGTACTTCTGGCATTTCTGCCTGCCTTTCCTTCCAACAGTCCAAAGGGCGCAGGTCCCTTCCACTTTATGCTCCCAACAGCCCTGCGAGGTAGGCTGTGCTCAGAGGCAGCATCTGACGGAGTGCAGATTTGAATCCCGGGCCCGCGTACCCAAATGGCACAGCCTGCCCTGCCACAGCACCTGTTGGCTATTTCGGGCTGAGGACCAGGGGTTTTGCATTCGCCCAGGGAAACGTTTGCAAGCTCACCCTGAAACCTTATGGACTGCCAGACGGAGGCAGCTGGAGCGTGTGTAGAGTTGGGCTGCGCAGGCAGGCGAAATGACATTAAACGCAGCATTTTCTCTCTCTGGAGGGAGAGGCCCCAAGTCTGGGCTAGCAAGGAGACTGACAGCTTCTTTATGAAGGAGCAAGGCAGGTGGTCCCTCTACGTTAGATGAGAAGGAGCAGATCAAAGCGGAGACGTGAGCAGCCATCTGCCCTTTGAAACAGCAGCAGGCCTGGCGGGGTGGGGATGGGCGGGGTGGGGGGTGGGGGCATACTAAATAGCGCAGTTGGGGACAGAAAGCGATTCCACCCCTCTCACCTCAAGAGGTTCCACCACCTTTACTGCATTCCACAAATGTCCTTTGGCAAACCCATCCAATCAGCTGAGAAATGCCCTGGAAGGCTGCCTCTTGGGAGGCTAGGACGCCTCGTCTTCAAATACTGCTGGGGAGGAGGAGGAAGAAGAAGTGGAAGAGGAGGAAGAGGAGGAAGAGGAAGAAGTGGAAGAGGAGGAGGAGGAGGAAGAGGAAGTCAAAGAAGAGGAAGAGGAGGAGGAAGAAGTGGAAGAGGAGGAAGAGGAGGAAGAGGAAGAAGTGGAAGAGGAGGAAGAAGAAGTGGAAGAGGAGGAGGAGGAGGAGGAGGAAGAAGAAGTGGAACAGGAGGAAGAGGAGGAAGAGGAAGAAGTGGAAGAGGAGGAGGAAGAGGAAGTCAAAGAAGAGGAAGAGGAGGAGGAGGAGGAAGAGGAAGAAGTGGAAGAGGAGGAAGAGGAAGAAGTGGAAGAGGAGGAGGAGGAAGAGGAAGTCAAAGAAGAGGAGGAGGAGGAAGAAGTAGAAGAGGAGGAAGAGGAGGGGGAAGAGGAAGAGGAAGAAGAAGTTCAAGAGGAGGAAGAGGAGGAGGAGGAAGAAGTGGAAGAGGAGGAAGAGGAGGGGGAAGAGGAAGAAGAAGTGGAAGAGGAGGAAGAGGAGGAGGAGGAGGAAGAAGTGGAAGATGAAGAAGAGGAGGAAGTGGAAGAGGAGGAAGAGGAGGAGGAAGAAGAAGTGGAAGAAGAGGAAGAGGAGGAGGAGGAAGTGGAAGACGAGGATGAGGAGGAAGAAGTGGAAGACAAGGAAGAGGAGGAGGAAGAAGAAGAAGTGGAAGAGGAGAAGGAAGAAGTAGAAGAGGAAGAGGAGGGTGGAGAAGGAGGAAGAAGTGGAAGAGGATGAAGAGGAGGGGAGGAGGAAGAAGTGGAAGACATGGAAGAGGAGGAGGAGGAAGATGAAGTGGAAGATGAGGAAGAGGAGCAGAAGAGCAGAAGTGGAAGAGGAAGAGGAGAAAGAAGAAGTGGAAGACAAGGAAGAGGAGAAGGAACAGGAAGGGGAAGAGGAAGAAGAGGAGGAGAAGGTAGAAGTGGAAGAGAAGGAAGAGGAGGGAGGAGGAGGAGGAAGAAGAAGTGGAAGAAGAGGAGGAAGAGGAGGAAGCCTTTGGATTCATGGATTTGGTTGCTGACTCCGTGCGTTTTCCTTTGCAAGACTACAGGGAGTGCCCGTGCAATGAACCTGTGACCTTTTGCTTTCCAGGCAGTCACTCTACCATTAAAGGCACGACCCAAACAGCGGCCTCACCTTACTCCCTGGTAGACCTACCCCTGTGTGCCACACTGCCAGGTAGCTTTTGAACAATGGATGGCTGACCTCTGTCCTTACAGGAGGCGGCTTCAGGTACCTTAAAACATGTGGATGGCACCGGACATAGATCAGGATGTGACGCTTTCATTTGTTTTTGTTTCTGGTGAATCGCCTCCTCCAGAGCAGGCAGGCAGCAAATCATGCAGAATTTGGGAGAGACACTAAATCTCTGCAGACTGAAATCCAGTTGCAGGCAAACAAAGTTGTTCCCAAACGCCACCTCACCCCTCACTACCACCACCATAGCATGCAAGACAGTATTGATTTTATGCTTTTTTGGGGGGGGGGGATTTTCCTCAGTGAACCAGCAAGAGGAACATATTTGAAGATCCAGTCTTTCCCCATAGGCTCACGAGCAACATGCAAAATGCATGTCACCAAAAAAAGGTTCACATGCATACACACACACACACACACACACACACACACACACACACACACACATGCAGGCTGTAGGAAACTGCTGCATAGGGAAGCTTAGATTCTGAAGTGGTTTTGCAACGCGTGCCTTGATGTGGCCACCACAGAAGCAGAGCGAGGATATTTTTAGCTCAATTCCTCCACGCAGGGCCCGGGCACACCTGTTCCCCTCCATCACTGTGCTTCGAAGGCCACGTTTTCACCATAAGGTGGGCAGCAGCCCGCTGGACTAGTCCGTCCAGAAAGGCCAGAGGAGAGCTGGCTGCAGCCATTTCATGCGCCCAGAGACGGCGCAAAAGCAAAACAGAATGCCTGAGCAAGCAGATGGCTCTTTACCGAATTACAGTGCCAGGCGTGGCTCGGAGAGAGCAGATGGACCTGAGGGGGAGATTCATAAACACAGAGGCAACTTTGCTAAGCTTGTTCTCAGCGCTTCCTATAAATACTTAACAACCTCCAAGCTTTCTCCTGTTATGAAACTGAAATCGTTGCGCTCCCGTCAGCTTTGGCAAGGGAAGGAGGGGAGGGGGAAATCCAGTGATGCACAAGGCCTGAAGAATTGTATTGCCCACCAACGCCACCAGATCTCTCTGGATCTTATAGCCATTTGTCAGAAAGTCCCTGCTGCTTTCCCTTTTCAGGGGCAACCTCTTCTGCTTTCATAGAGGGGAGGAAGAACTGGGAGTTCCTACAGCCGTTGTCTGGGCACCTTTCTTGGAAAGATTACCTCAAGGGCTCCCCTCTGGGCTTAGTCAGGATCGAACCCTCAAAACTGAACACCAAAGGAGAAGAAGAAAAGTTGGCTTTTCTACCACACTTTCCTCACCCATTTAAGAGCCTTCTGTTCTCCCCACAACAGAACACCCTGTGAGATAGGTGGGGCTGTGAGAGCTCGGAAGAGAGCTGTGGCTAGCCCGAGGTCACCCAGCTGGCTTTGTGGAGGAGTGCAGAATCAAACCTGGTATTCCCAGATAAGAGTCCGGCTCCCTAACCACTAGACCAAACTGGATCAAAGGAGACTTATCTGTGGTGGCTGGCCTTGTGGCTGATTTATACGTGCAGACAACAGTTCTGTTTGTGTGTTGGTTTTATGGGCTGATTGGTGGATTTTCTACACCACCTTTAATCCAACCCCCTCCCTTCCTATTGGCTGTGTTCACACCTAAGTTTTAATCAAACTTCAGTCCCCTTTCAGAGTGAGAGAAAACATCAGCATAGTGCGGTGATGGCCAACCTATGACACGCGTGTCACAGGTGACACGCCAAGCCCTTTAAGGTGACACACCTGGTCACCCTGGCACCTGGGCATGTAGTGCTTGCTTGTTCTTGAAGTGTACGAAATACCATCTTTCAATTGAAGATTTAGCAAATGTAAATAATTATTCATTTTTGCTTCTAATGACATATATCAAAAATATAACTTTCTTACTAGAGCTACAAATATCACAAAATTATGGATATTTCTAGAAGTGACACAGCACCTGAGTTAAGCTAGGTTTTCTTGCGAATTTTGACATACCACGCTCAAAAGGTTCACCATCACTGGCATAGTGGCTATAAACTCCCACACACACATTATTTAGTCCAAACATACCTTCAGAATTGGATCATGACAAAGGAAAGTTTCTCACTTTACAGATGTGTTCTCTCATTCTAAAAGTGGGCTGAAACTGGATTAAAATTTCAGGTATGAACAGAGCCTGTGGATTCTTTCCCTCTCCTCCATTTCATTCTCGCAAAATTCCTGCAAGGTTGGTTAGGTGGAGAAGCAGTGACTGACCAGGGGCCAATTCACACTCTGGCCCATAGCTGATAATGAGGCAACATCTGGGCAAGCGCATCTGCACTTTCAGGAGGCGTTCACAGCTGGTGACCACCCGCACCTCTGCTGGACAAGCAAGTGCGCGGAGTGTCAGCATCGTCATGGCGACGCCGCTGACACGCGCACAGTCACAGAGGGCACTGCGAACATGAAGGGGGCCAGCTGGCAATTGAACAGAAGGTAAGGGTGGTGGTGGTCGGCTAACGTTTACTAGCGTTTGCAAGTGTGAACACTAGAAAATAACATTTGTTATTCGTATGAATTCATGCAAGTTCGGACATTCGTATACAAACCAAATGTTATGAAACATTCATACGAAGCTTCGGAACATTTGTGATATGGGGAGGCAAGAAAGTGGCTGCGCCATTCACATCTCCAACAGATCCAGAGTGAATGTGACATGGTTTGAGAGCGGATTCAAAGTAGAGTCAGGATGGATTTGATGCTTTTGCAGTGGATACGTTATGGAATATATTGGATGCTTATCGGATACGCATGGATATGTCTCAGATACGCATCGAATACATATGCATTCTTATCGGATATTCGGATGAATTCGGATGAATACGTTCATATCAAATAGAATCCTACCACATTCAAAGGGGATCTATTCGAATGAATATGAACTACCTTACATTTTATTTGATAAGAATGGAGTACAAAAAAACTCATTTGTGCATCCCGTACTACAGTAGTATATATTAGTTGATTGCACTGGGAATGCGAAAACGCCCCAGATTTGGAATCAAAGGAACAATCCATTGACCACAAACCTTTTCAAACCAGCAACAGCACACCTTCATTTTCTCCCTAGGACTGTCTTGCCCCAGGAATGGCCTACAAGCAATTTTATGGCTGTTTTCCTTTTCCAGATATTCTTCTTTGGAAGAATGTATCTTATAGGGCCGGCAGCAAGATCTTATCCATCTGTCCATCTGTTTGTGTACCACTTTTCCAAAAAACGAATGCTCAAAATGATACTCCGCAAATGCTATAAGTGAAAATGTAGTGGAAACAATTCGAAACATGTATTATAAAGTTAGGTTAACATAAAATACAAAACTTATACATGAAGTGCAAGGCTAAAGGAAGGTGTAAAGCCCACCTATTCCCCTGGCCAACCCCCTCATTTTCCTTCTCCAGGGTTAATTTGAAAATGCCACACAATGAAATATCTCGAAGATCCATGTACATATACGCTGTTTTTGCCCGGACTACTCAAGCAGAGAAACCATTGCCTCCTTAGCATAACATAACTTTATGCTAGGAATGTGCACAAATATTTGTAACATTCAAAATCTGTATGAATTTGGCCGGATTCAGACATTCAATATGAATCAAATAGAAAAAAACATTTGTGCACAACACTGCTTTATCTACATCCCTCAAGGCCATTTGCAGGGATTTGAGAGCAGGTGAAGTTTTTGCCTTTGTCTTCTGCTTGAGATGCCCGTAGGTGGGCTACTGTGTGGGACAGGACGCTGGACTAGATAGGCAGCGGCCTGATCCAGCAGGACTCCTCTTAGATTCTAACCCCTTAAAGCAGGTACCTTCAGATGAGTAGGGATTCCTACAAGCAGGCAGGACAGAGGCTGCACTCACAAATTTCTGCAGACAAATTGGCACCATAGAATCATGGATTTGGGACCTCTAGGGTCATCAAGTCCGACACCTGCTCAATACAGGATTTCCTAAACCATCCCAGACAGATGTAGGTCCGGCACCTGCTTGAAGACCTCCAGTGGAGGAGAACCTACTACTTCCCGTGGCAACCTACTCCACTGACTGGTTGCCCTCAGTGTCAGGACGTTTTTCCTAATATCTAATCTGTATTGACTCCTTTGAAGTTTCATGCCACTTTTTCTAGTCCTAGTAAGTGAGAATAGGGACAATCCCTCTGCACTGTGGCAGCCCTTCAGATACTTGAAAGCAGTGATCATGTCTCCTCTCAGTCTTCTCTTCTGTAGGCTAAGCATTCCTAGATCCTCCAACCTTTTCTCCTAGGACATGGTTTCCAGACCACTCACCATTTTGGTAGCCCTCCTTTGGACTTGCTCTAGTTTGTCAATATCCTTTTTGAACTGGGGTCCCCAGGACTGGACACAGTACTCTAGATGAGGTCTGACTAAGATAAAGAGGAATAATTACTTCTCATGTTCTAGACTCCACGCTCCTCTTGCACCAAAGGCAAGGACACTGGAGCTTCTCAGGTGACCATCTAAACTGTGTGAGACAAGATAGCCAGTCAGTTCATGACAAAGTGATACCACAGGGCTTCCTGGGAGTGGAAAACTTGGGGCCTTAGTATGGTTCGGTGACCCTCAGTTGCCCACAAGTAAACATGTAAGTGCAGCCAGAGGTATCAGCTGGAGCCAGTATGTCTAAGGCTGCATCCCCAAAAGACTTATTTGCCTCTCTACTGTCCCTCTACTGTCACTCTAGTGAAGTGGACTTTAAACGTGCCATGCAAATCAGGAATAAGCATCCGCATGAGGCTCAGCAAAATGCGCGTTTTTAACGCCGTCCCCATGGGAGCCTTGTTTTCTCTGCGCTCATCTTTTTCTCCCCGCCCCTGCTCTTGTTGATAGGGTGCCAGCGGGAATGGGGAGGGACTGCGCTTGGCGTGGCCACAACCAGGAAGACAATCCCTGACAAGTCCAAAGGAAAAATAGCCATCAGTTCTCTGTTAGTCTCCCAGATCTTCCACCCCCCGAAATGGCTTCTCGTGCTGGCAAACATTCACTCTCACCACTTTCCCCTGTTATCGCTGTGAAAATCCACCCTGTCCAGCGCACAATCGCTCATTCACTCACCACTTTCCCTGATTTTGCTGTCAAAATCCACCCCATACAGTAGCAATAATCCACCCATTTCACACCTCATAGCGATTGCATCAATGTTGCAATTCTGCATGATTCTGGCTCTTTAGTTCTGAGCTTTAGAAAGGGAAGCTGCTTGTGTTACTGCTGTGTGTGCAGGCGGCAATCCCCACCCCTTTTGCCACGGAGCGTCCCCAAAGTAAATGTTGCGAGGAAAACCTGCAACTTCCAAAAAGAGCTCTGAAAGTCTTGTCGCGTATTTTCCTCGTTTTTGTAGCTCTGGAAGTTCGTTAAAAGCCCTGGCATGGGGGCGCTCAGAGGCAAAAGAAGAGTTTTAGCAGACTTTAAATTGCTTGGGGACAGGGCCTCACACTCCAGCAAAAAAGTTGTAGCAGAGTGTCAGTCATATAAAAAGGTTTTCCGTCAGCTGAGCTGCCTCCAACCTAGGACGCATAAGCACACACACAGAGTCCTTGGGCCAGCCTGAGGCCTTAGTCAACCTGTGTCCAAGCAGAAGGGCTCATCAGCAGACCTCCAGAAGGTCCTGAACTACAACATCCATCATTCCTTGCCATAGGCCAGAGCCGCTAATGCTGATGGGAGCCGAAGAGTATTATCAACCATGCAGGAGCAAACCAACTTCTCAGCTTCTCTCCCCATTCAACAATCTGGTCTTCACGAAAGCTGCTGATCTCCCTTTTGCAGATGGAAGAACCGTTGGCAGTACCTGAACTTCTATTACCTGGGTAAGAGACCCCGCCACTTCCTGAAGCTGAACTTCTGAACTCTCCCTCGGTGGCCATGCCCTTAAAGCCTCTGGTAAGTAGAGACAGTCTCAGCATGCAATTATAACCCCCCTCAGGGAACAGATGGTGCCAGAGAAATCTCTGGTGTAAATTGCCTGTAGGACCTCTCAGGTCAAAGGCAGCAGGCAGAGCTGCCCCATACGTGGCTGATTTTCCCTTTGCTTCTGGGGCAAATTCTGAACAGTCATCCCCCTTATAACACTGTGGGCATGTCCCCATGCACATTTGGTCCGGTACCAAAACTGGGCTTGGCATGGGGTGTCCCCATGCGTTTTCGATTTGGTCCAATTTCCACGAACCAAATTCCCCCAAACCGTGCCAGACCAGGACCAAATCTGGTACCCAAAAAACAGTTCTGGGCATGGTTTGGGGTCCCGGCACACATTGGTTAGCGAGCCGAGACTGCACATGGGGACGATCGAGGGCTATTCAGGGAGGAGATTGGAGCTCATGTCATTTGGAGGTGGTGTGTGCTTGCTGTTCCTACCCTGTGTGTTGGAGATCGCAGCCGCTGACATTTTTCGGGTGTGGAAAAATCCTGATTGCCAAGGCAGACAGGATAATGGCTTAATTTTTGTACACTTTTCATGGAAAATATTCCACCTCAATTTCCTGATTGCCTAGGCAGGCAGGATAATGGCTTGATTTTTGTTCCAATTCCAAAAATTTTCAACCCCCGTTTCCCGATTGCCAAGGCAATCATGAAAATGGCTTGATTTTCTCTTTTTCAAACTTGGTAGGCATTCTCGCGGCTCCTGGTGGAACAGAAGTGTGCAAAACTGCTCAAGCGCCTAACTGCCGCTAAACCTCATAGTGGCTTTCGGCCTTTTAAAATGTTTTATACATTTATTATTAGTAGTAAGCTTTATTTTAACGCCTCCCAGCCCAATCCTGGCTTTCTGTGCTGTCAAGGGTGGGGGGGATGCAGCACTTGCAGCTGGCGGCAGAGGGGTGGGCTGACATCAATCCAGCTTCCAATGAGGAGAGGAGGGTTCGCTGCTCCCCCTTGCCAGGGTTTGGCGTGGTTTGCATGGGGCTGGGTGCATCCGTGCCCAACCTGCACCCAGCCCGCGTCACTGGGAATGGCATGGGGATGGGCTGGGATCAATTTTGGACCCACTCCCGGTCCCATGCATGCCCATTCCATGCCAAACATCATGCATGGGGATGTGGTCATTATTGTGCACTGTCATTTTGCTTTTACACCGCTGGAAAAATGAAACTCCCCTTGTAAGATGCAGGATTCTTTATGGCATGTTTTTGCTTTAACATCCATAAAGTGTCAATGCTATGATCTTATTTCTGAGTCTTTTCTGCACTGAAGCTTGTTCCAGGATAATGTCCTTCTTTGGCCACATCCCCATTACAAGCTTAATTCGGTTTTGATAGGGTTTCAATCCTCGTAGACCCCACGTCAGTTTAGCTTAACACGCTTTCCGTGTGTCAAATCACCCCAAAGTGTTGTAAATGTTAACCCTCATCTCAACAGGTCTCACTCTGGTTTGTGTGCTTGATACGTTTTACATTTTTTACTGTGGGGACCCTACCGTTTTAAGGGATGAGAATCCAGGTTTAGGGTTTCCCACCCCCAATAGCTTGCTTCCAAAGATAGTGATTTCAGTGTAAAAATCCACCCTTTACAGCAGCCAGTACAATGTAGCAATCCACTCACTTCACACCTGATAACAATGTTGCAATTTTGTGCAACTCTAGCTCTTTGGAGTTCTGACCTTTAGAAAAGGAAAGGAAAGCAGCTGCAGGTTTTGGGAGATGTGTGAATGTTTAAAGCAAGGGGGCTTGAGTTGCCGCTGCTGCTGTGTGCCCTGGGAAATGGGAAGAGGAGGGGAAAGAATCGCTGGCTGCCCACTGTCATTTTTCCTTCATCCAAAATGTATTCATATTGGATATTCATTCAAATTTGTATGAATACGTTCGTATCGAATAGAATCCTACCATATTCGAAGGGGAGCTATTTGAACGAATATGGATTTTCTTACCCATTAGTGCACATCCCAACCACAGGTATATCTGGCAATCCCAGTATAGCCACAGGAAAACTGTGGGCTTTAAACTGTGTCTGGTTTAATCCAGCTTCAGTCCACCTTCAGAGCAGGGAGAACACTTCAGCAAAATGGCCAGTGATTTTCTTTCCACCTTGTCTATCCCAAAGGTGAATTTTCTGAGTTATTCAACACTGAAAGAAAACAGCTGGTCACGTTGCTGAAGCTGGTTTAAACCGTGTGTCCACAGCCATGGTCACTGCTGTAGCTAAGGTGAATATGTTAGATGTTGTTGAAAGCAAGACATTTCCTAAGTCCTGCAAATACATTTTCTGAGTTTCCAATTTTAAAAAAATTGGGCTTTTTCACCTTTTGCTCCTTGCAAAGTGTTTCGTAAGTGTAATGAGGAAAGACTAAAACACACACGCACACACACAAAAAATTAAAACCCAGGATGCTGCTTGACCGCCTTGTTCTTTCCCGGCGTCCTGGTGACATCATCCGTTTGAGAGGACGTAACGGAAAGTGACCTACGCAACAGGAAGCTTCGCTTAGGTGCCTTTCCAGCCTGCAGGAAGTTGGGTGGCTATTTAATCACTTGACATTTCTGGTGTTTGGGGAACTGCCAGGGCAAAAAGCCATCTTACCTCCTGCAAAAGACTGCCCCTCCTAGCTTTTAGGGCAAAAAGCCCCAGGGAAGGGCCTTAACCGGTGAAAGGGAGAGAATAAGAGGCAGGGGGTGGCCGTGACAGGAAGAACATGCCTAATCCATCTTTGCGATCGGGTGGTAAGAGTTATCCCAGATTGAGTCATGCAGAAAAGAGTGCAAAGTTACTTCTGTCCGGAAACAGTCAGGAAACTGACAGTCACATCACGCGAACACAGCAAGAGAGAGGGAGAGAGAAAGTGAAATGGGCACACATACCATACATATTGCTCAGAATTATAGTGTCTTTTGCTCAGACATTCACTAGGTAGGTGCATGAATATCTGATGAAGTCAGAATTCATATGAATAATAGGTACAAATTCCATCGTTCGCAGACGAATCAAATTGAGGTTACCAGAAACTGATGAAGCTCATGAAAAGTGTTAGGAAAACTGCTGCTCTTTCAGCTTTCTCCCATCTGTGCGGGTTTAAGTGAGTTGTGTGTGTGTGTGTGTGTGTGTGTGTGTGGGTGGGTGGGTGGGTGGGTAGGTGGGTGTACTAGGGATGCACATAAATATTCATAACATTCGATATTCGTATGAATTTGGACTATTTCAGACATTTGTATATGAACTGAATGTTATGACATTTGTACAAATACAGAACATTCATGAACATTCATGAAGCGGGGAGATGGGAAAGCGGCTGCACCAGTCACATCTGCAAGAGGTCCAGAGTGCATTCGACATGGTTTCAGAGTGGCTTCAAAGTGGATTCAGGGTGGATTTAATGCTTACAGAGTGGATATGTTTTTTATTTTATTTTATTTATATTTCAATTTATATGCCGCCCCATACCCGAGGGTCTCTGGGCGGCTCAGAGCATTTAAAACAGATGTATAAAAACAGTATCAAAAATAAAACAAATTTAAAAATACAGTTTTAAAAGTACAAAACAGTTAAAAACATCAGCGGTTTTCAGTGAGGGGAAGTGTGGGGAACATGTAACCAAAGGCCTGCGTGAATAGGAACGTTTTCACCGCCTTCCTGAATAGGAACAGAGAAGGGGCCT
Source organism: Aspidoscelis tigris stejnegeri (assembly GCA_023333525.1). Classification (NCBI taxonomy): domain Eukaryota; kingdom Metazoa; phylum Chordata; class Lepidosauria; order Squamata; family Teiidae; genus Aspidoscelis; species Aspidoscelis tigris. Next base: position 4,664,940 of record JALMGA010000023.1, read on the forward strand.
GACGCACCTCAAGGGGGAGACCATTCCACAGCCTGGGGGCCACCACCGAGAAGGCCCTCTCCCGGGTACCCACCCGCCTAACTAAAGAAGGCGGAGGGATCACCAGAAGGGCCTCCCCTCCAGATCTTAAAACACGGGCAGGTCGATACGGGAGAAGGCGCTCCTTTAGATATCTGGGATATGTATTGGATATGTACGCGTTCTTATTGGATATTCATATGAATTCATGCAAATACATTCGTATTGAATAGAATCCTACCACATTCAAAGGGGATCAGTTCGAACAAATATGAATTTTCTTACATTTGATTTGATACAATTCGAATGCAAAAAAACCATTCATGCACTTCCCTAGTATGTACGCACATTGCTGGACATAGCTTGCAGTTAGGCTCTGAAAACAATCCCATCATTGTTGTGTGACCCACCCAGAGACCCTCTGGTATAGGGTGGGATAAAAATGCACATGGATGAATGAATGAAGTATCAATTATTTAAACTGACCATAAGAACACAAGCATCTTAATAAAGCCAGAGAAAAGTCCCTTCTCCAGTGAAAGCCCCTGCTTGGGTCTCCAAACTGGGTGAGCAACTTTGGTCCAGTGGTTTGGGAGCTGGACTCTTATCTGGGAATATCAGGTTCGATTCTGCCCTCCCCCATGAAGCCAGCTGGGTGACCTTGGGCTAGTCACAGCTCTCTCCTGAGCTCTCACAGCCCCACCTACCTCACAGGTTGTTCTCTTGTGGGGAGAAGAACAGAAGGTTTGTCAGCCACTTTGAGTCTTCTTGAATGGGTGAGAAAAGCAGGGTAGAAAGGCCAACTCTTCTTCTTCTTCTTCTTCTTCTTCTTGCATGGCTCCCCCCTGGCCTGCTTCCCCCCTCCATTCCCCATTTGCCAGCAGCTGTTACGTCCTCCATGCTTGCTGATGCCAAGCAATGAATGGCTGCATTATGTGCAGCCACGTTGGCCTTCTGCATTTCCCTTTCTCCCATCCGCACGGTTTAGCCACCCTGTTATTTTACCTCCTGCCGCTGTCTGTTGCCACGTCTGATCCTATCTTTGCTGAGCCTGCACCTGCTAAGAGATGGTCGAGGCAAGGAGCAGGTGTTGCCCAGACATCTCACCCAACTGTCTTGGCCCAAGTGGGACGAAAGGTTTGGGCTGAGCGTGCCCAGCAAAGACTTCCCCGTTGTATAAACAACTCTCAGCAGACCACAGCATTATTTGTATTTTACAGTTCCTGTATCCGGTGGAAGAGATAAGCAAATCCCTTAGTTCCTGCGGGTTAAAGTTAGGGTGTAAACTGGAAGATTCATGGTTCAAGTAGTAATAAATATATATGGTTCTGCACAACCAATAAAATAGAACAATAAATAAACAATAGAAATCAGCAACTGAAACAGCTAAATATAATAAAAACAATGATGAGCATTCACGGTGAAGGTTTTGCTTTTGTCTACTCCTTGAGATGCCCACGGGCAATTGGTGGGCCATTGTGTGGGACAGGATGCTGGACTAGATGGCCTGTGGCCTCATCCAGCAAGGCTCCTCATATGTTCTTATTGGTTGGACAAATTTATAGAGGATAAAGACTAAATATTAAATTCAAGATTTACACTCACAAGGGATCAACCAGGTGCCTTCCCTATTTCATTATCCGGACCAAAATTTTCAGTTCTGCTTTCCCCAAAATTGTGCACTGTATAACTGGAAGTTTTGTTGAAATGACCCAAATTTTCAGTTATAAGGTCTGCAATCAGAGAATAGGTAAACTGAATTATTTTGTTGCTCAAATGCAATTTTTTCAGTTCTAAGACGTATCATCCATGAAAAGAAGCACTGGACATTTTCATAATAATGGACACAGATCTCATAAATTAAAATCCAGATAGCAAAACATAAGTGTATACAGCCCCTAAGGCCGTGGTCATACCTTCACTTTAAGCCTTCTTCAGTCTCTCTTCCGATTGCAACACTCAGGCCGCATCCCCATTACAACCTTATTTCTATTTCAAACCGTTTTCAATCCTGGCAGACCCCACGTCAGTTTGGCTTAACACACGTTCCCCATGTTAAATCGCCCCAAAGCACTGTAAATGTTAATCCTCATTTCAACAGGTCTCACTCCGGATCGTGCGCTTGAAACGTTTTACATTTTTTACTGTGGGGACTGTACGGTGTTAAGGGATGAGAATGTGTGTTTAGGGTTTCCCTCCCCCAATAGCTTGCTTCCAAAGATAGTGATTTCACTGAAAAAATCCACGCCTCAAAACAGCCACTATAAAAATCCACTCCTTAAAGCTACACTGTAGCAATCTAGCCACTTCACACCTTATAACAATGTTGCAAATTTGCACAATTCTGAAAGTTCTGACCTTTAGGAAGGGAAAGGAAAGGAAAGCAGCTGGTTCTGTTTTAAAGGCTGTGGCTGTGAAGGGGGCTTGAGTTGCTGCTGCTGCTGCTGCTGCTGCTGCTGCTGCTGCTGCTGTGTGCCCTGGGAAATGGGGAGAGGAGGGGAAAGAATCGCTGGCTGCCCGTGCTGTTTTTCATCCATCCAGGCAAGCGGCAGCCACCCAGCCACCCAGCTAGGCTCCCTGAAGGGGTCCCTTATGGGTGGTGCGTTCATGCCAGGAGAAAGAGGGTGGGGCAGCCCTGAAAAGCGGCTTTTAAAAAGTAGCCACTTGAGTCCCCCCTTGAGTCACGTATGCCACATATCATCCTCAGAATCCGGATCGAACGCGATTAAGCTGAAAGTAATGGGAACGGGCAAATTTGCGTTTGCATCCGGTTCTATTATTTCGGTTTAAGGAAACTGGATTAAGCTTATAATGGGGATGCACCCTCACACCTTTCCATTTCTATCTGTTTTATATGTGGACTTTCCACCCTTCATTTGGACTTTCCAGAGGCCTTGTTTTCACAGGTCTCAAACTGTTGCAGTGTGCTAAACTGAGACCTATTTGCACGAGGGCTGTTGGAATGCGTGAAGGATGTCCTGGCATGGAGCATTCGCTCCTCTGGATGGGCGGTTCCGTTCGGAACCGCCCCAGCTTATCCAAAGGTGTCCCAGATGCGTTCCGTGTGTAGAGCACTTAATTGTGCTCTACACCTGGCCCAGGGCATTCGCGGGTGTCCCCAGCCATTCTGCAGCTGTTTATTTCAGACTAGGACACATGAGGACGCTTTCCCCATTCACACGTAGGCAGGTAGGAACGCGTGGAGACGCATTCCTTACCTGCCTGTGTGTGAATGGGGAAAGCATCCCTGCGTGTCCTAGCCTAAGTGCACTACAGCTGTTCAGTTGTAGTGCAAAGAGGCCTCTGTTCTCATTATTCAGCTGTGATTGGGAACGAAGGCTAAAGAGGTTTGAACAGTGCTACAGAGGGTGGGACCTGCCTTCCCTTTCAGCCAATGATTATTAAGAATAGTACTCCTATCAACCCCTCCCCGTTGCCACTGTTGATTGACAGAATTTTATCCTATCAGAATGTTTGGTGGGGGGGGGGGTTGACACAGGTAGGAAGTCTGGAGAACTAAAAAGTCACATACAGAAGACTAGGGAGGATAATATAAACGTATGGCCCTAGCAACCCAAACTGAGGGTGACTGAGGAAGGATTAGCAGGTATTGGTTGTGATCAGAGTTAATAAGTCTTCAGCCTGGCTTCTTAATAAGATGGATTGTGTCAGCAAGGTGTGACCATGGCCTAAGAGTCACTGGGGTAACACTGGAAACCCACACTCGACAAGGTGCCTCAGCAAATATCTTTTATCACCAACAGCTTGCATTAGGGATGTGAACAAACGGCTTTTTAAATTCGATTTGTATCAAATCGTTTGCAAGGAAATTCGTATTCGTTCAAATAAATCCCCTTCAAATGTGGTAGGATTCAAATTCAATAGAAATGCTCAATATGAATTTGATTCAAATCCCATATGAATCCATTCGAACTCATAATGAAACTTTGTACAAATGTATCAAAATGTTCGATTCAAATTCAAATGTCAGTCTTTGAATGTGACGACATTTGATTCAAATTCAGATGTCTGAATTCGTACAAATTCGTGCAAACTTCAGATGTTACAAAAATCCACATACATCCCTAATTTGTAAGTCTAAGGGTAATTCTGCACTGGCCAGTACGCTAGATCAGCAAGCGTACTGGGGACCTCCCTACAGCATGCTGGTGTGGTCCAAGGGAAGCCTGGGCTAAAATCACACTTCAGTCCATAGCATGCAATTAGGCAACATCTGGGCAGGTAACTCTGTACTTACAGGAGGTGTTTACATGCCCCCTGCCTGCCCAGAGGTTGCCTAATTGCACGCTAGGTGTGGAGCGTGAAATTGTGTTCCACAAGCTTACCAACCTTTACTGGGGACTTACCTGAAGGATCCAGTGGTTACCATCCACACCTCTGCACTGGCAGCCCTGACCTCCTGCCCAACTGAGACTGGCCCTGGGATCAGTCACAGATGAGTGATCGATTGTGTGGGGCGTGGACTGTTTTTTGATTGCGTTAGGTGATTGTGGTCCTTTCCCATCCATTGGACGGGAAGGGTAGTGCAAAATCACCCCAGGTCCCCACGGAGCAGCCTAAGGCAGTGGGATCTAAGACGGTAGGGGCTAAAAGGGAGTGGCCTCCCTTAGTTGACTTGGCCAGTGCAGAATGGCCTTAAATGATTTTCTGAAGTGGTGCCGAAGCTGCGTGTCCAAGCTCTGCCCTTCCCTCTGCAACTTGGAGCACCCGTGCGGCTTGCAGAGATAAGAGGCCACCCACCCCCCTTGCCCATTTCTCATCACCACTTCCTCTGACCCATCTCTGCTCCCATCTCCCAAGCCTTCCTGCTGGCTTTGGAATGCTTCAAGCTGCTTTCCTGGCCCCAATCTATTCCTCTTCCTTCCCCTCTCCATTTCCTGCCTACAAGGCTCCTGTGCCAATGCAGGACGCTGATTTATTCCCTCGGCTTCCTCTCTCCTGTCCTCACTCTAAGATTGCTGCACCAGCAGTTTTATCACCAGGTATCTGTTCTCTGCCTTGTCCTCACCTTCCCATCTCTGGAGCATACAGTCGACAAACCCACCTTGGGTGGGTTTAGTGCAGTTAAAAGGACTTTTACAAGCTCAAAGAGAGATCCCGGCTGGCCAGAAATGAGTTGTTTTTCTGTTGGTTACATGTTTTATCCCTAATATCTTCTTCCAGGTTAATCCAGGGGCAATTTCTCACTTCCCTTCCCATCTGCTGGATGGGAAAGGAGTGCAATGAACCAATGTTAACTAGCACTCACACTTGGAGTGCTACTCAACATTACCCATTTCCCCCCCCTCCCCCAATCAAATACTTACCTTGATTCGATTGTGGGGCTGGCCCTCTTCAGGGCACCGCCACTTTGGCTGCGGTGCTCTGCGCAACTGCACATGTGTCAGAGCTGCCACCATGACAACGCTGATGCTCTGTACATGTGCAGTCGTGTCTATGGCTGTCCAAGTTGCCAGAGTACTTGTGTAGCACTTCAGATGACCGGAGTCCTGGAAGAGATATGAATGGCCACTGGCTGGATGCGCCAGGTAAGCTTTTGGTTAAGGTTGGTAAAGGTGTGGAGCGAGATTTTGTGCTCCAAACCTAGTGAATGATTAGGGGACTTTTGGGAAGGCGGGGGGCACCTGGAAGCTGTAACAGCCTCCTCAAGGCACGGATGCTCTTCCCCAGAAGTTCCCTAATCATGCACTATGGACTGTAGTGTGAATAGGCCTCAGGTCTGGCTGAGATGTGAACATAAGAACATAAAGGGAACCTTGCTGGACCAGATCACAGCCCATCTAGTCCAGCATCCTGTCTCACTTGGCGGCCCACCAGTTGCTTCTGGGCATCTCAATATGAAGATAAGAGCAAAACCTTCACCTGCTCTCAAGCCCCTGCAAATAACTTTTAGAGGCATCCAGCCTGTCTCTCTAGCTGAAGGAGGTACCTAGGCATCTGTTCTAGAAAAGAATATAAGAAGAGCCCTGCTGGATGAGGCTGCAGCCCATCTTGGCCAGAATCCTGTCTCGCTCAGTGGCCCATTGCTTCTGGGCTTCTCTGGCCACAAGTCTGGGATTTTCAGACCACAAAGCTGTTGAAATCTCCTGATTTCCCCCCTTAAAGATTGCTAGTTCAAGGAACTATTCTCTTTAGCTAAGCCAGGGGGTGTAATTCCCATAACACAGTGCTGGTTTTGATATTGATGCCAACGCAGAAATGAAGGAGAGAAACTGGCTTTTAAAGGAGACTGCTATGAGCTGCAGCAGTTGTCAAGCAGTCCTCAAGAAAGAAAATTATAAGATATGCTAGATATTTATAAGACATAGCATTTATAAATATGATGGCATTTAAGGGCATTTAATGCTAGGCCAGTGATTCCCAAACACATTACAGATGCATTACAGAGTAAATAAAATTATAGTGAGCCATCACATAATATGGGTGCAGTGAGTTAAATTAATTATATTCAAAATGAGTGGTGAAAATCAAAAGGAAGTATCATGTCAGAAGACTTATAAATTGCTGTGTTGGGTGATGCAGCCTTGCTTCTGACCTGGAAGGAAGGGATGGATGGATGGATGGATGGATGGATGGATGGATGGATGGATGGATGGATGGATGGATGGATGGATGGATGGATGGATGGATGCTGGCAACAGTTAACCAGTATATCCACCTATCACTTTTAGACTCCAAAGCAATTATTCATAATTCAAATTTTGCGTTTTCTTCCTTCCTGTGCAGAAAGAAAACCACCCTTCTTTTTATTTATGCTGGGTGGTCCACAAGAAAGATCCACACTGGAATCTGTTGAAGTTGGAATAAAAGTGTTAAACAATTTCCTCCTAAGATCAAAAGCAATTATTTGTAATTATATCCAAAATGCTTCCAGCTCCAGAACTGTTCTTTGTTGCCTAAAACAGAGGACTATATTGCTTGTTATAAAGATCTGGAGTCACCTGGTGCATAAACTGAACTTGGGCTTCACTGCACTTTCAGGGTCAAATAATCCATCAGCAAACTGACAGGATCTTTTCTTTCAGTATTATTTAACACAGAACATCCAGTTTGGGGTTAGATAAGAGGAAAAGAAAATGACCAGTCAGTTGGCTGATACGTTCTCTTACTCTGAAGTGCAGTCACTGAAACCATTCCCAACTTTCTCTTCCTGGGCTATGTTCCCATTCAAGATTTAAAGAGCTTTGAAATCATTTCGAGAGCGTACTGTTCCCAAAGTTTCAAAAGAATCCGCAGTTTATGAGGATTAAAGGTCCCGAAACGCGGATTATCTATGTTAGAATCAAAAGAGGTCTCACTGCTGGATTTAGAAAAATCCTCACTATTTAGCAATGAGAACACAAATGGTTTTTGTGGGGAGGGAACCATACTTTAGGGGTGTTCTCTTCCGTTTCCCAATTCACCTATAAGCCGTGATTTCCTGTGCCCTAGCCCCCTCTCTTCCCCAGTTCTCTGCCATTACATGCTAAGGATACCAGGTTCGGCTGAAAGGGAAGAGTGGGCAGAGACTGCAGTAGCTTACAATGTAATGAGAGATCAGGCCATAGTGGGGAGTCAAAAGTGTCTAATTTTACTTAAAGAGATCGGAAAGACTTTGGCCTTGGTGCCTCCATTTCACGCATGTGCAACTGCGGAGGGCCCTGCACCCTGAAGAGGGTGACCGATTGTGCGGGGCTTAGGCTGTGAGTGACTAGCGGTCACAAGTGTGGGTGCTGGTCAATGTTGGGTGATTGTGCTCCTTTCCCGTCCAGCAGATGGGAAGAGAGGTGCAAAATCGCCCCAGACCAAGCCCCTGGAGTTTACAGATGCAGAAACAGGTTTGAAATAGGGATGGGTGAAAAAATTCATCACCTTCACAATTTGTACGAATTGCAAAAGGTTTGAAGCTTCGCATTTGAATAGAATATTGACAGTCTTCAAAGATTGAACTTCATACGTGAAGCGAAACTTTTGTGCCTGCCTTTAAAGCTTTGGAGCTAATTCGGAACAGATTCAGAACTGCTGGAGGACAATTCAAAGCCAATGCAAAGCCTGGCACATTCAAAGTAGCTACATTCGCACAAATGTGAAGTTCCATCCCATTGTGATGTGCACATCATTTGTTCAAAAGCCTATGCATGGAGCAGGTATTTGGAAGGAGATGGGAAGTTCAGTTCAGGTGTCTACTGAATTTTGGCAACAAAAAAAGTCTGATTAAAGAGTTAAAGGTCACAACTTGCTGCATCTTTGTTCTGATCTTCATGAACAGAAGGGATGAGTTTGAGATTACAGTATCAAGCAGCGCACGCACAGTTCAGACATATCAGATACTAAATAGGGACTCAATCGTATTTATTAACATAGACATAAGAAGAAGAGTCGGCTTTTCTACCCCACTTTTCTCACCCGTTTAAGGGGACTCAAAGCTGCTGACAAACCATCTGTTCTTCTCACAACAAACACCCAGTGAGGTAGATGGGACTGTGAGAGCTCAGAAGAGAGCTGTGACTAGCCCAAGGTCAGCCAGCTGGCTTCGTGGAGGAGTGCGGAATCAAACTTGGTATTCCCAGATAACAGTCCAGCTCCCTGACCACTAGACCAAACTGACTTAGGAACTGGGAATGGCCAGGAAGCAACATTTTTATTTCATTTTGCTGCTGTTTCCCTCTTTTAAATAGTAATGGTGAACCACACTGAACTTTTTTTGGTACCTGGTCAGAGCTTCCCCTGGCTGAGCAGTTCCACGCTCTGTGGCTCGCCATTCATTTCCTGGTTGCTCCTACAGTTCAGAATGTGCAAAGCGTGTTTCATTTATTATATCAACAAAGAAGGAGCGAGTAAGATGGGCTTGTTTGTGACTCAGAGGGCGACTCACCCTGCAGGGCTTGCAAGGGCAAGATGGATGCGTTGTAGCCAGCATGGACCTGTCTCACCCTGGCAGGAGCTCCTGCTATTTCATCAGGCCTGGAATGCGGTCAGGAAGGAGACTCATGGCGTAGCCCGGGGATGGACTCTTTCGTGGGTCAGCTCTGTCAGCGTGCCTACAAGCCCTGCAGACAATAAGAGATTCTCATTTCCTTCCTCGTGCTCTGTGGCCTCTGTCGGAAGCCACCAACCCACCAGGTCCCCGTCTGCCGGGAGAGGGGTTTCCTGTGGCCCCATCTCCACCCAGCACCAGCTGCAAGCTTGGGAACATGAACGAAAGGAAACTAAAGCGGGACGTGGCTTCCAGAGGGAGGCAGAACGTCGAAAAAGGCCGGGATCCTGAGCCTTGTCTTGGAAATAGCTTTCACTGTGATGGTGCTGATATTCACCATTGAGGCCATGTCTCCATTTGCGTGTACAGATGCCTCCAGGGGTCCTCAGGGCTGGCAAGTGCCCATTCGGAGGAGCAGCGGATACTGGCCTACTAGAGAGGCTAACACCCACCCAAAGCAGCCGGAGGAAGGGGTGCAAAGAACCTCAGTCTGCCAATCTATGGCACTGTGTGGAGCTTGAAAAGGATTTTGGCAGAATTGCCTGCCCCTGGGTGCCTACCACCACATTCATTAAGACATGGCCTTAGATAGGAAATAAAAGGGCACCAAAACGGGAAGCACCTTAAAACTGCCCAAAAAGTGAGTCAGTATTGCACAGGGACAATTTAAGGCTAACAGAGAACTGTCTTAACATTGCCTTTTGAGTGTTGGCCCCTATTAAGATTAGGGCCACAGAAGTCACCATCTGCTGATCAGACTTTTGGCCACAATGGTTGCCCTAGGGTGTTTTTCCACTTTCACTAGAAGTACCCATTAAGTACCCATTAATGGGTACAAAAATGCCATTTCGTACCCATTAATGGGTACTTAATGGGTACTTTTAGTCACAGTGGAAAAACACCCCTAGTCTCCCATGGCCCATGTCTTCCTTCCTGAGAACTAGTGGGAGAGGGAAAGTTACTTTAGGCATGCTCAGAGGAGCTATTTTAGTTGCCATTTCAAAACAACTGGAGCTGCTGGAACACTGAAAAGGATCCCATTTCCAGGCAAGCTGGAGGCTCTGCTCCTTGCACTAGAAGAGGAGGAGGAGGAGAAGAAGAAAGTGAGCCATAACATAGGATCAATGCTTATAAAATCCTAGGCACTTTCTGCCCTTGACCATATTCTGGGCTATATTTGGGGATATGAGTCTCTTGTCTGAATGCTATGGCAGGCTATGGCAAGCCTTGCCTGGTGCTTGCCATAGCCTGCACAAGCATGTGGACAGTAGGTCCCTAATCTGGAATATTTTCCAGAATAAAACTAAGGGCACGTCCCCATGCACTCTATTTACTTCGGAGTAGATTCCGGGCATTCCCAATACAGGGTCTAGTTCGAATTGACCCGTCCCCATGCAATTGATAGAAGCCCTTACCCACACGTAGCTTCCCGATCAAGCGATCAGGGAAAGGGAGGTGTAATGTGGCCGGAAAGACACTTGTAGGACAAGTGAGAGCCATTTGACCGCCTCATCATTTCTCTTTTATCATAATTTATTAAAAAGAAGTGCCCAAACAGTTGCGATCGCAGCTCACAGGACAGGAACAGTGAGCACAGGCGAAACCCCACCTGCTAATGATACGAGTGCCAGTCTCCTCCCCCAATAACCCGGGAACGTCCCCAAGCCTCCAAAATAATCCATATTTGCCTCTCAAACCGCAGCAAGAACAGTTTGCAAGGGGAGTTTATGTACCACAGATTTGGGTGATTTGTTATGCGTGTAGCCTAGATTAGAGCCTTTGCATGGGGATGCTCTGAGTTGACTTGAGATTCGCTTTGGAGTATAGAGTGCATGGGGATGGGGCCTAAGTGCAGAAAAGTCCCTAGTTAGATAACTGAAGTATGACCGGAAGCCTTTTTGCACTACAGCAATTAGATTGTAGCGCACTAAGTCCGGTACACTCCGGGTACAGGAGGAGCATACGCTCTTCTGGCTGCTGACAATGCTACACAGCAGCCAGAAATGTGAACGGTCATCCTGTATCCAGAGCGTACCAGCCTGCGCCACCACTGAGCCCCGCCCCCTGGCTGGTACGATTGGCTGCCACCACACGCATCGCAGATTCCATGGTGCACTGGCTGGCAGGCAGCCGATGCAAGAGGGGGAAACTGGTCTGACCCGGCAATGTGTTGGGGGGCTGGATCACACACACACACACACACACACACACACACACACACACACACACTGCCTTCTTACCATGGTGTCATCACCGGGTGTGTGTGCCTGGGTCAACCTCTGCCAGCCTCCCTCTCTCCTCTTGGCGATTGTGGGGCTTTTCCAAATGAGGAGGAAGAAATTGTCATTTCACAGCTTCGTCCTCCTCGCTTGGAAGAGCCCTGCAATCACTGAGAGGAGGGAGGGAGGGAGGGAGGCTGGCAGGGTCCATCCAGGCACACACACCGTGCGATGCCATGCACAGTCAGGTCGGGGGACGACGACGACGATCCAGGGGTGGCGAGGCACATTGCCAGTTCAGACTGGTCTCCCTCCACCAGAGCATCATGGAACGTGTGATGTGGGTGGCGGCCGCCAATCACACCAGCCAGGGGGCAGACTCCCACAGCAGCCGTGGACAAAGAGCGAATGCTCTCTCCGCTGGACACTGCCGGTAAGCCCGGGTTAAAGGTTGGGATAGTTGTAGAGCCCAAATTTGTGCTCCACACCTCATGCGCAATTAGGACAGCTCTGGTGAGGGCAGGAACCCTTCTAGGCTGTAGCAGCCTAGTGACACTGTGTATGCTCTTCACCAGAGCTGTCCTGATTGCATTCCAGAGGCCGTAGTCATGCAAATTGGCTTCTGGTCCGGTCTTGTTAGTTGCCAAGAATACCAGAGTCTTTGAGACCTTGGTTGCCCATGCAGGGACTACGGCCCAGAGCCAAATCTCCCAGCTTTTGCTGAGCGGTAAATATTTGTTCAAATCCTAGGCAATAAGCACCGAAGCATTCAAGCAAAACAAAACAAAACAACAACAACCATAAACACCAGGAGGGCTGAGTGCTTTCTGACAGCTAAGCAAAGTACACAACACAAGAAAGTCTAGAATTTTGCCGGCAATCCAGGAAGCAAAGGAGGGCCCCTTTGAAGCACCTGGCTGGCTGCTGGAGTCTGTATTTATCTATTTTTTTCACTCTGTGCATGCTTTGGGTCTCAGTCTGCCTTCTACAGAGATCCAAATTTTTTTCTTTTGCCAGTAGTCCATGCCATTATCTACACTGCTGTTTCCCACTACTGTCCACAATCCTGGCCCCAGTGCTGTGAAACATGAGGGTATAAGGCCGTCCTGCATTGGCCTGGTACGGTTTCATGCTCCACGCCTAATGCATGATTAGGGAACTTCTGGGCAGGCAGGGGGCACCTGTGGGCTGTAACAGCCTCCTCAAGGTACGGATGCTCTTCCCCAGAAGTTCCCTAATCATGCACTACCGGCTGTAGTGCAAATAGTCCCTATGAAAATGAACTTTCAAAATTCTGGAAGTATTGGTGGTGCAATAAGAGCACACCAGCAAACTGGATTTTTTTTGGGAAACCTTAAGACTGTTTGCTGGGATTTGAGAGCAGGTGAGGGTTTGTGCCCTTGTCTTCTGCTTGAGATGCCCAAAAGCAATTGCTGGGCCAACGTGTGAGACAAGATGCTGGACTAGATGGACTGTGGCCGGATCCAGTAGGGTTCCTCTTAAGTTCTTATGGGTTGGACAATTCATGGAGGACAGCAACTGATTCCTCTGCCTAGCATTCAAGAGCAGATGAGGGTTTTGCTTTTGCCTTCCGCTTGGGCCACTGTGTGAGATGGGATGCTGGACTAGATGGGCTGTTGCCCAATCCAACAGGGCTCCTTTCATGTCCTTATGTCCATACGAAGCCTTCCTGCTCTTCTTTCCAGTTCTTGCCATCTCTCCATCTTTATGTTCTGTCCCAATACATTGGTCCCTGCAGTGATTTTAAAAAGCTCAATACTTACTCAGCTAATTGAACCGCTGACACAATTCCTGGAAAACCAACCAACCAACCATCTGGACGGCCTCTGTTTTAAAATATTTGAATGTGTAGGGTGTTATCTCCCCAGTCAGGAATGCCGCGCCCATCTGGGGGGGTGGGCTGAATTCCTAGGATGGCTTTAGCCACCGAGCTCCATTGAACTGGGGCTGGTTTTGCAATTGTCAGAATCTGGAGAGGGCTTAAGGACTCGCACAGGGAGGGTTAGATGCTGCATTCACCAAGGCTGTGAACTGGCCTTCCAGGAAGGGTGGGTATTTTAAGCATGCGTGATGTAACGTCCTTCCTGGTCCATTGGAAACGCTGCAAAGTCTTGGATCAGGCACTGGGTTAAAAAGGAAGGTTGGTCTGGTCCCGTCCCCCCCATCCCTGTCCCTGTCCCCCCCCCCCCGCTAAAATTCACAACTGCTTCCAAGGCATTGAGAAACTGAAGTGTGACTCCAACAGATGGTTCCGTTTCTGTCCAATCCCAGGCTGAATTTAGGAGACATGGCCTGGTGCCAACCATGCTTTGATACTGTGCCTGGACTACACGGGCTGTGGCCTGATCCAGCAGAACTCCTCTTATGTTCTTATGAAGAGGGGGGGGGAAATGCTCCACATCCATTGTGTAGATGGGACCAAGGTGACCCCACACCTTCTGTCTAGAAGTTAAGCATTGATGGTTAACATGGAAGGATGCATTCTAAAGACTGTTTGCTGGGATTTGAGAGCAGGTGAGGGTTTGTGCCCTTGTCTTCTGCTTGAGGTGCCCAAAAGCAATTGCTGGGCCAACGTGTGAGACAAGATGCTGGACTAGATGGACTGTGGCCGGATCCAGCAGGGTTCCTCTTAAGTTCTTATGGGTTGGACAATTCATGGAGGACAGCGACTGATTCCTCTGCCTAGCATTCAAGAGCAGATGAGGGTTTGCTTTTGTCTTCCCTTTGGGCCACTGTGTGAGATGGGATGCTGGAGTAGATGGGCTGTTGCCCAATCCAGCAGGGCTCCTTTCATGTCCTTATGTCCATATGAAGCCTTCCTGCTCTTCTTTCTTTGAATCCTTCTTTATACAGTCCCCTCTTGAATTACTCTGAAGTTCGGTCGGTTCCCACAAGCCACCAAGTAATGCAAAACTGTTACTCGTTACGCAAGAGGTGATTGTTGTCTCTGGGTAATGGAGGCCGGGGTGGGGGCACTGACAGAGGGCCAGTTAACCAGTGTCCATCAATGGTGCTTTGAAGGACACTCGCGGATCGTCAATAAGTCAATGACCTTGCAGAGGGACGGGATACAATCTGCCCCTGTGTCGCTCGAGCACTGGAGCGGACATACTGCTCTCTCAGGGTCACATTTTACCGACAGCGAAAAAGCAAAGAATGCATTCTAAAAGAAAATGCATCGCACAAGATAGTCCACATTTTAGCAGCCACGGAAAAGCGGGATTGTCTTCAGCCAGGGGATGGCTATTTGGGACCAGGTGGCCCCTCATGCAGAGGATCCCTACAGCAGAGGACTGCTCTCTGCCACCACTGCGGGGACTTGTCCTCTGTAAAGAAAGGCAGCGGAAACCAAAGCGTTTTTTTAGAACACAAACAGCAAGGGTGAAAACAGAAAACAAATGCCCACCCAGGAAATGCCTGTGTAGAAAGACAGGTCTTCATTAGGCGCCCATAAGTTGCAAGTTTAAGTGCCTCATAGAGCAACGTAGAAGGGGCTACCACCGAGAAGGCTGTGGGGTGCCTTTCCAAACCTGCCTGAGTCACTAGCATTTCTTTCACCAGAAATAAGGAGTATGGTTTCCACGTGCACAAAGGTATCCAGTCCACGCAGAAACTCAACCCCGAAGAAGATCACATGCCGCTTGGTGCACAAAATGGCACGCATGCGCCTAGGTGTGTTTGCATGCACGCATGCAGTTGTTGCCCCCACCTTTGAGCGTTTAGAAATTAGTAGGTTCTTAACCAGGCGGGAGCGTGGCACGACCTGGCTGAAAGGGGTAGGAGGAGCTGAAATAGGCCGATACGTCTCCGTCCCGGAGACCCTGCTAGTTCAGCGCTCTCTTCCCGGCTCTGGGCTGCCCCCACCCCTGCCCATCATGACCGACCAGATTTCCAGAGAGCACAAAGGAAACATCTCAGGCCGTTCCAAGCAGAACAGCTGCCACAAACTCTCTCAATTCCCCATTCAGCTGGCCCCACCAGACAGAGAACGGGGGCTTAAAGGGACAGTGAGCTGTTTATCTCGGCGACTCGGCCTTCTTCGCCTGGAAGCGCCGTCTTTTGTCTCACGCCTCTTCCCTGGTGCGCCGCTGCCCAGGGATGCTGACTGAGGCACTTGGGTGGAGCCCTCGAGATGACGGCGCCCTAGAGGGAGACCCCTCTGAAGGAGCCTCCTAAAATGGGGTGGAGAGCCGGGGAGAAGAGATTAACTCCGGGGGGCACGGTAAACCCAACCTAATGCCAATGTAAGCCATTTCACACCAGAGATAATGCCCAGCGCAATTAAGATGCCATTTTAATGAAGTTGAGGCAGCAGACCCTAGTGAGGGAAGAGAGGAATCCTGGCAGACCCCCGCTCTTCCCTCCTCCCCCTCCCCACTTCCCCCTCCCCCTCCCTTTTAGCATCTTGGTTCTTGGGGTTGTTTATGCCAACGGGTTGCACCAGCATGAACTGACTGAAGGTGTTTTGCTATTTCAGCCTCAAAGAAGACTAATGCGCTCCCCCCATTCCCCCCAAAAATATGCTTGCCTGGAGCGCTGGACAGTTCCTTGGATTCTGTGTGCTGCCAGGTCCCTTTATATAGGAGGATCCATTTTTCCTTGGCTCTGCTTTTTTGACCTGGGTCTTCCCTGCCACGGCATCGTTGACAGAGCTAATAAAATGCTTGGAACCTCTCCCATTTGTCTCTCTGCTTTCTCTTGCCCGGACAGAGGAGAAGCTGTAGCAACCTGCACGGGACTCAGTTAAGAGGAGACTGGGCCATCCAAAGGCATTGGGTTGCCCAGAGGGAAGGGAGCATGCGCAGAGCTCAAAAACGCACACAGATGCCCTTTCGGCAGGGATGTGCACGAAAATTCAAAAATTGAAAAATTCGATTCAAATCCGACGAAGGTCGACATTCGAACTCGAATACAGATTTTCAAAAATCCGATATGAATTTTTGTATGATTCGAATGTGTAGGTTCATATCTGTCGTATATGAATCTGCGCAAAAATTATCCGTATCTTGCGCTTAAAATACGGGATTAAAATGGGATGTATAGGGGATGCATAGGGATTTTTACAGAATGCGCACAGATATGTATAACAGATACGAATGTTGTCGACATTCATACCTTTAAATAAGTATCTAACATTCAAATATACGGACTCAAATGTTGTGGATTCGAATGGGATTTTATGACATTTGGATCTTAAATATCCTAATCAAACAGGATTTTTTGACATTCGAATCTACTCGGATTTGGATGTGAAAAACACATTCATGTGCATCTCTACCTTTCGGTAATTACATTGGCAGCAGTGCAAAAGTGGTTGGCTAGGGGCTTCTTCCGGGGGAACCCAGAGAACATAAGAACATAAGAGGAGCCCTGCTGGATCAGGCCACAGCCCATCTAGTCCAGTATCCTGTTTCCCCCAGTGGCTCACCAGTTGCCTCTGGGCATCTCAAGCATAAGGTAAAACCTTCAACTGCTCTCGACTACCTTCAAGTGGCCTTTGTAGGCATCTTGCCTGTCTCTCCGACCTGGAGGTGGTACCTAGGCATCCATTCTACTAGCCATTGATACACCTGCCCTCCATGAATTTGATAAGAATGTAAGAGGAGCTTTACTGGATCAGGCCACATCCCACCTAGTCCAGCATCCTGTCTCCCACAGTGGGCCACCAATTACTTCTAGGCATCTCAAGCAGAAGACAAAGGCAAAACTTTCACCTGCTCTCATATCCCTGCAGAGGGCCTCACACAGCGAATGCATGAGTCCATGTCCTTAAACATTGGTAGCTGAATCCTCATTGGCAATGGGATGACATCCTCCACCACTTCAAAGAATCACAAATCCATCTGCACCCAGGCAGAGACAGGTCGGAAGCTGCTTGAAGAAAAAGCACTGCCAGCGTTCGATGCCCAGTCTCCAGGCAGATTCCAAACATATCCAGATGCCAACCTGGACGCAAGTGCAACGAGAGAGGCTGGAGGTGCTGTTGGCTCTTTCTTTGGGAACTGGAGATGCCTCGTGGCATTCGTGGTCGCCATCACAGCAGCTTGGGAGTAAGTAGAGTGAAGTGGTGGTAGGTGCTCCCCAAAGTTCCGGGCAGAATGTTTTGGGGTAAGTAACTACCAATTCGGTACCCTAGGGACACGCACGAATATTCGTAACACTTGATATTCATACAAATTTGTACGAATTCGGACCTTCGTTTACGAATAGAATGTTACGACTTTCGTACATTGACATTCGTACGAATACGAATGATTTGGAACATTCGTATGAAGCTTCGGAATATTCATGAAATTGGAGGTGGGAAAGTGGCCGCACCTGTCACATCTGCAACGGATCCAAAGCGAATTTGATCCTGGAGGCGGCAGCGACTCTTTCCTCCACCTCCTCTTCACAGCGACGTCTCCTGTCCTCTCCTTTCCGAAAAAAAAGCCATGCTCCTCCACTGGTACCCCCCCCCCTCGCACAGCCGCTGCGCCGTGCCGCTTTAAAGGCAAACCCCTCCCCACACAAGCTGCTGACCTGCCTGTGCACACATGTGGGTCCGGTTTACCAACAAGTAAATGGGAACAGCCTGAAATGCACATTCAGTGCTCTAGTCCAACCCAAACCAAAATAGTCAAGTGGGAATGTGCCCTAAGTGAAGAATCCAGTCTCCCAGGTGTGGCTCAGTGACAACATGGGTTTCTACTATCCCACACCAACTCTGGCAAGGTGAGCGCTCTGCGGGGCCCTTTCACGGAAGCAGTTTCGTCAACCTGCCCCTCTCATTGCTATTCCCAGGACTTCAGATGTGGAAAAAGAGGCCAAAAAAAAAAAAGTGTCTTTTCTTGGCTTGCACCGGCCCTTCCACCACTCCGGGAGCCCACAGCAAAGGAAGAAGAGCCTGGACTTCAGGCTGCGTCCAGAGATGAATGGAGAGCACCAGCTAGGGCAGGAAATCTGACGTTCCGGTCTCTGGTGCCAAAGCCCTTCCCGTTCACACTGCAGGCAGGCAGCCCATGTTGGCGGAGTCTATGAAGGAAGTTCGCACTAGACTGCTTTCATTGCTTCTCAAACGGGAAGGCAGGATCCCTCTTGATTCCCCCAGCTGGTCTTCCACCTGGCTCAGAAAAGCTCCTGAGGCTGCCACTGCTGCTCGTAAAGGAAAAGATGTGGTCGAAATGATCACTTCAGCCTGGGATGGGTCTAGATCCTGTCCCGATGCTGTCAGGTGCCATTTGACTGGCCATCATTAGAGTCTGATCCATCCTGGGCTATAGCGCATCTCCAGAGGTGGCCTCTTCCAAGCCCCCCTCACTCCCCTGGCTTGAGCATCATTGTATAAATCATGTTCCCACTGAGGATGCGCAAAACCAGTTTGCTGTTCCACAAATGGCTGCAGCAGCACAGAACTGTACGATCCTTCAGCCAGCGGTCTCAGCCACCTCTGTAAGCTTTGCCTAGTTTCCTGTAGAGGTTCCTGCATTTAGGAGGGGAGAGACCGAGCGGCTCATTCCAACAGAACACCCTGTGAGGTAGGTGGGGTTGTGAGAGCTCAGAGGAGAGCCATGACTAGCCCAAGGTCACCCAGCTGGCTTCATGGGGGAGGGTGGAATAAAACCCTCAGATAAGAGTCCAGCTCCATAATCACTAGAGACCAAACTGGATCAAATAAGTCCCACCTTTGGACTAAAGTCCTTCTGCCCTACCCTTTACTGGCTCCATACAGCCCTGCTAGGGCCTTCATGTGGACGGCAGAGCGGACAGTGCTGCTGCACAAATGGCAGGCCGGGTTTCCCCCTCGGCCCATTTCAATTATATGACTTCCCCAGAATTGGGGGACTGGACAAGACCTCCTTCAGGCCAGTTGGCCCTCTCTTGAGGAGCCCTTCCCACAACACATCAAGCCTTGGGAAGCGCAGCTAGAAAATTCAGGCCGACGGGGCTGTGGAGACGAGCAGGTTGGGTTTGCGCTGAGGTTGCCATAGCAACTGTGCTGCGCCGCGTGAAGATGAAGCGGGGAGAGGGAGAGCCTTTATGTAGCCCGGCCTGGTCCCCTGGGTGTAGCCTCAAAAGTGGGAAGGAGGGGTCGAGACACAAGGTAGATAAACAGAGGCAGCCCAGGAATTCTGCCAACGGGACGGATGCTCAGCCTAAAGGGAGCCTCCCTTTCCAAGGAAGCTTGCCCAGCAAAGAGACCTGACATCTGGACTGATAGGACTCGTGTCCTGGTAGGGATATTTTAAGGAAGAAACTGGACTGGGGTTGTGACATCACCAACACACACTATTCGTTTTGGTTCAAAGTTGGCATGTGCAGTTTTTTAAAAATCTGATTTGTATTGAATCAAAGGCAAGAAAATGCATATTCGTTGGAACAGATCCCCTTCAAAAGTAGTAGGATTCGAATTCGACCTGTATTTGCCACTGAAAAGCAGATCTAAATAGATCCGCTTTTTGGAGAACTGTCCTCCAGAAGATCCGTCCCTATTTGTGACGGATCTGCGCATCGGCACACGTGCAGAGAGGACGGATTCCGGAGGACAGATTGGAGTGGGTGCTGTGTGGACACACCAGCACCAATTCCAAGTGTCCTCCGGCTCACGTGCCTGCGCCGCCGCCCCCGGAGCCGTGGGACTGGAGCATGGAGCAGCCAGCCACCGCGTGTTTCCAGCGGCGACCGGCGCACAAGGGAAGGGCTTTGGAAGCAGGCAGTTCTGCTTCCGCCCTTCCCAAAATGGCAGCCGGGGGGGATCTGTCTCTTCCCCTGGCCGTGTGTGGAAGCGTCCTGCTTCTGCACATATCCTGGTGGGAGTGACGGATGTAAGACCTGATTTTTCAGGTTTTGCATTTAATCCGGATTTTTTTTGGTGGCAAAACCGGTTTTAAAAACCAGTCTTGCGTGCTGAAATGCGGACGCGGAGTCTCCAAACAGGCCTACAGTGTGGATGCATCTCCAGGTAAGTGATTTAAATGTGTTCTACGCAGGGGTTAAACTGGTTTCTGCAGTCAGTGCGGAAACACCGCCATACAAATCCCATACATACTGCATATGAAGCATCGTACGAAGCGTCATACGAATGTACCAAAACATTCCATCCGAATTTGAATGTCAGTCTTCGAATGTGCCAACATTCAATTCAAATTAGAATGCCTGAATGTGTCCGAATTTGTATGAATTTTGAATGTTACGAATATTCGTGCACATCCCTAGTTCAAAGGTCTTCTAGGAAAGTCGCAGGGCAAGGAGGGCGTCTAGGCAGAGACTCCTTGGCCATTGCTGCATTCATGTGGCCTGTCCCAGTCCACAAACCAGCTTCTGGCCTGTAGCATGGATTAGAGGTGGGATGGGAACACTAGGGGCCACATGCTCTCCCCTCTAAGCCACTTTTGAGATCCCTTTTTAAGGCATTCATCTGGCTTTCAGTTGTAAGCTGTGCAAGTAGAACATTGACAAACATCACAGTTAAACATGCTAAGCCTGTCTCCACATCCATTAACTCTGAAGCTTGTCTTCCAGGCTTCTAGACAACAGTAGATGTATGTCACTTCGCAGGCCGGTCAGGCAACAGGCAAACACTTGTGCAGCTACTCAGTCCCAAGGGTTCCAGGCGTACTCGTGGTCAGTTCTGGTCTGGGGTCTAGGAGTCCAGAAGTCAGCAAGGGTCAGGCAGTCCAAGGGTCAGGCAGTCCAAGGGTCAGCAGGTCACAAGGAGTCCAGGATTTCAAGCTCAGGTAACACAAGGCTGCTAAGACGTTGTCTGCAGCAACTTGAGGCGAGGTGAGCTTGTTCTTAAATAGAGGAGTCAGAGCCACGCCCACGGTGCAGCTGGGCTCATCGCTCTGATCTGTGTCTCACCTGCTTCTGCTGCCTGAGCAGGCGATGAGAGAGACTTTGATTAGGCTCACTGCTGGTGGATTCATCACCAGAGCTGTCTGGCTGCTCACCTGAACCCGGCCTTAGCTCTTCCATGCCAGCAATGCCTTGCTGTGGTTGCTCCTCAGCCTGTGGTCGCATTGCAGGCATATCCTCCTCTTCCAATGAGGCTGAACAGGGCATGACACTGTAGCCCTAACATCCTGGTATTTTGAACGTAATGCAGATGTCTTAAAGACGATTCGGAAGGATGAGTTCCATAGGCCAAAGTATGGCCAAAGAGGCTTGTTCACTTATCAGTTTGTGGACCGGTGATGGGATATATCTTCCTTCCTCCGTGCTTTGTGCTCTCAGTGACTAGAGGACTTCCATCCATGCAGAAAGAATTCTCCGCTGGCTCGTCTCTCTCTTTGCCTCTTTCTTGGCCATTTTGGATGCTAATTTGTATTCACATGTAGAGCTGGAGTCTGTCTGGCCGACCTGGAGGTGTCACAGGGAATGCCAGTTAACCGCAACGGAAGAGGGCAGCTTCTGTCAGTGGGCATTTGCCCACCGGGAACTAGATGGCAACCAAGCACTGATTGTTCGCTGCCAGCCAGTCAGCACTCGGACAGATGGCAGCAGCTTATGAACACCACCAGCCAATCTGAGGACGCCTTGTTGGCCCCTGTTTTCCCTTTGGGAATCCGGCCATGAGGCATTGCCTGGGCACGGAAAACCAATCCTCTTTTCACACCAGGACTGCCTCTGACTCATACTGGACACAGATAATACCAGTTTCAGGAAGCTGAACGTACAATAATACTACTGTCAGTGGTACAGCAAATGACCTGGAGAGCAAAAGGTCACTGGTTCAATCCATGGACTTCCTCCAGAAGCAGGAAATAGCAAACTATTTTTGTGTCACGGCCAAGAAAACTGCATAGTCCGGCAATGGTTGTAGCTCAGTTAGAGAGCAAATTTTCTGGGGAGCAGAGGGTGGTCAGTTTGATCTCCCCACAAGGAGGCAATGGCAAACTACTTCTCTTACCTCTGCCAAAAACCCTGAACTAAAGATTATCAGCTTCCTTTCTGATTATGACAAATAATCTTGTTCCCCCCCTCCCTTCCCTTCCAGAGATCAGCAATGATGGGTTACTAATCTTAACCATCCCAATTGATCATAAAGTGTGGCAGCTAAGGGCATGGCCTTTTTAGCAGTGGTTCCACATTTGTTGAATTCATTTTTCAGGAAGGCTAGTCTGGAACCTGAGTTGTTTCTGATGCCTAGAAAAGCATGGCTGTTCTCCTGGGTCTCCACTTGACTTCAGAGACTGCTCCTAAGCACTGCTGGGGCAGGAGAGGCTCCATAATCCCCCTCCTTCCCCCTCCTGTAGATACCTCCCAGTCTCTACTTCAGACCACAGAGAGGCATCAGTTGAAGCAGCAAGGGTGGGAAATTGTGCCAGACAGAAAGGCCGCATCCCCATTACAAGCTTAATTTGGTTGCAATACGGTTTCAATCCTTGCAGACCCCACGTACATTTGGCTTAACACGTTTTCCGCGTGTTAAATCACCCCAAAGCATTGTAAATGTTAACCCTCATTTCAACAGGTCTCACTCCGGTTCGTGCGCTTGATACGTGTTACATTTTTTACTGTGGGGACCCTACCATTTTAAGGGATGAGAATCCATGTTTAGGGTTTCCCACCCCCAATAGTTTGCTTCCAAAGATAGTGATTTCAGTGTAAAAATCCACCCTTTACAGCAGCCGCTACGATGTAGCAATTCAGACACTTCACACCTGATAACAATGTTGCAATTTTGTGCAATTCTAGCTCTTTGGAGTTCTGACCTTTAGAAAGGGAAAGGAAAGCAGCTCCAGGTTCTGGGAGATGTGTGAATGTTTAAAGCAAGGGTGCTTGTGTTGCTGCTGCTGCTGTGTGCCCTGGGCAATGGGGAGAGGAGGGGAAAGAATCGCTGGCTGCCCGCTGGCGTTTTTCCTCCATCCAGGCAAACAGCAGCCAATCAATCAGGCTCCGTGAAGGGGTCCCTTATGGGTGGCGCGTTCATGCCAGGAGGAAGAGGGCAGGGCAGCCCCGAAAAGCGGCTTTTAAAAAGTAGCCACTTGAGTCCCCTCTTGAGTCACGTACACCACATAGGATCCTCAGAATCCAGATCAAACGCGATTGAGTTGAAAGTAATGGGATCAGGCAAATTCGTGTTTGTATTCAGTTCTATTATTTCGGTTTAGGGAAACTGGATTAAGCTTATAATGGGGATGCAGCCAAAGATGCCTCGGAGAGCAATTTTAGCTAACAATGAGGTGGTAGAGATACATGTTTGTTCAGACATTTTTCCAACAGTAAGGCTGCATTCACACCTAGGGTTTAATCCAGCTTCAGTCCACTTTCAGACTGAGAGAACACATCGGCAAAATGAGAAACTGTTTTCCTTTGGCATGATCTAACTCAGAAAATCCACCTTTGGGATCGATAACGTGAAAAGAAAATGGCTGATTGCTTTGCTGATGTATTTTCTTTCTCCGTCTGAAGATGGACTGATGCTGGATTAAACTTTAGGTGTGAACGCTTCATTAGTGGAGACACAGCCTGACTTTAATGACTGTGAACTTCCTGAGCAGGAAAGGGCATGTGCAGAAATTGTCCTGCAGTGCACTGAACATTTTAACGATGCCTTAATGATATTTAAATGTGTCCATGGTTTTGTTTTAAAACACGCTTCTTTGCATTTTGCTGTTAACATTTTCTCCTTTTTGTTGCACATGGCTCATTTTTCAAAAAGGCAATTAAGAAATAAACATAAGTATGTTGGAGATACTGGGCGTTTTTGCACTTCCCTTCCACTGGTCGGGAAAGGAGCGCAATCACCCAACTTTGCTGTTTTTCCACTGTCAAAAAGTACACATTTTTCATCCATTTAGGACCCATTTGGGTGTGAGCGGGATGACACCATTTCCACCACGGCACCCATTTGGGACCCGATTGTTTCCACTGCTGTGGGGGAAATCCGGATCTAATGGGTACATTTTGGCCTTTAATCCGGATTTTCTGTAGACCCCATTAATAGGGTCTACAATGGGGTCTTCTGCCAGAAAATCCGGATTAAAGGGAGCCTGTTTCCACTGGAAACAGGCAATGGGGTCCAAAGGAGGCTAGGGGGAGGGAATGCACCCATTGCCCCCCCTAAACCTAGGCTCCGAAGTCACTTTGAAGCCACTTCGAAGTCATTTCGAAGTCTGTGCAAAATAGCTCTGGAGTGCCTTTGAAGTCTGTGCTGAACTTCGGAGTGAACTTCAGAGTGACTCCGGAGTGACTTCAAAGTGACTCCAAAGTCATTTCGAAGTTCACTCCAAAGATCAGCACAGACTTCAAAGGCACTCCGGAGCTATTTTGCACAGACTTCGAAATGACTTTGAAATGGCTTTGAAATGACTTCGAAGTCAATTCAAAGTGGCTTCAAAGACTGCACCCCCCTCCCCCCCAAACACCTGGGGTAATGGACTGACCCCTTGGGGGTCAATCCGGATTCCCCACATGGGTGCAAAGCTGTTTCAACAGCAGGGGTGTTAGCACCCATTGCTAATCGGTGCTACACCTCCCGTGGAAACACATTGGGTGCTTCTGATATACTAGATCCGGATTAAGGAATGTACCCATTCCTTAGATCTGGATCCTCTTAGATCCGGATCTAAGGGCTGCAGTGGAAAAACACCCTAGCACTCACTTACAGCCTAAGCCCCGCATGATCGGTTACTCAACCTGTGACCAATGCTGGGGCTGGAACCCATCAGAGCGCCACCATCTTTAGTGTGGTGCCCTATGCAATTGCGCGTGTGTAAGCACTGCCACCATAACAACGCTGATGCTTGACACAGTTGCAGTTGTGTCAGGCATGTTGACCTCCCCATCCAGCAGAAGAGCGAATGCTCCATGGCTGAAGGCATCAGGTAAGCTTTGGGGGAGGTTTGGAAAGTTGTGGAACACGATTTCATGCTTCACTCCTAATCACCTTCTCCCATACCGACCTGCCCGTGCCTTAAGATCCAACAATGAGGCCCTCCTGGTCATCCCACCACCTTCAGTAATGAGGTTGGTGGGCACCCGGGAGAGAGCTTTTTCGGTGGTGGCCCCGAGACTA
Source organism: Aspidoscelis tigris stejnegeri (assembly GCA_023333525.1). NCBI lineage: Eukaryota > Metazoa > Chordata > Lepidosauria > Squamata > Teiidae > Aspidoscelis > Aspidoscelis tigris. The sequence continues at coordinate 4,690,174 of JALMGA010000023.1, forward strand.
TGGAATGGCCTCCCCCTTGATGTACGCCATGCCCCTTCCTTGTATTTATTTAGGAGGGCTGTAAAGACTTACCTTTTTGCCTTGGCCTTTGGGTGAGGCTATGTTCTCCCTCCACAGTTATAATGATACCATTATTAACGTCCTAGGGAATGCCTGGTTTTAATTTGTTGAATTTTTAAGGGTTTTAACCGTGCGTCTTGCTTTTAATCTGTATTTTCATTTTAATCTGTATCTGTTTGAATTTGTATCCTGTTTGAATTTGTTTTAATCTGTTGTTACGCGCCCAGAGACCTTCGGGTATGGGGCGGGATAGAAATGTAAATAAATAAATAAATCAACAATTAGGCAACTTCTGGCAAGGCCGGGGGGGCGCCTGGAGGCTATAACGGCCTCCTCTAGGTGAAGATGCTGTTCCCCAGATGTTGCCTCATTGTTGATGATGGGCCGAAGTGCAAATCGCCAAACCATTGGGGTTCTGTTCTTGGTCCCTTCCTATGTTTTGGAAGGACTGATTTTGAGTAAAATATGCATTTGTACAAGAGCTGGGAATGAAAGCTTTTCTTGGGAAACCCCAGACAGATCATTTGGTTTCTTTTGTTTTTTTCCTGATTTGTTTTGCTTTCTTGGTCACCTCATTTTAATGCATATTGTGTTCTCTTGCAACTGTACTGGGGATTTGTCCCAAGACCAGGTTGGGCTGTGGGTATAAATACTTGGAAGCTGAGAGCAACTCTTGATGGGGCTCCTCACCCAGGCCCAGTAAGGATGCTTGCTCCTAACCAGCTCTGATCTTGGACATCCGCTGGGGTAAGGGATGGATAATACTTGGATGGGAGACCACCAGGTAATACCTGGTGCTACAGCCCAGCCTGAACATTTGAGAGGGAGAAATCCCTAGAAGAAGCCACCATCAAACTGCCTCTGCAAAGCTGCAGTCACCAAGTTTCACGCCCAGCTCCGTGGCATTTTTACCTTTTCAGGCCTAGTAACTGATAGCAAACGATACCAAAAAGGAATTAATGAGGGAAAACCCCTTTCCAAACATCTCCACGATCTAACATATGTAGTCATCAGCAAAATAAGAACACTCCCAGTTGGTTTTTTAGGATCCAGGCAAGTCTTATTATTCTTGTCCAATCCCACGGTCTTAACAGTATTTTGCTGTGATGTTTCTAATTATCATCAGAGCATCACCTAGCTGCCTGAAATGAATCTTTAGCCCATCTTCTGTTTGCAAACGTTTCTGTTGTCCCGCCACGTCCATTTCCCTTGCTTGCTTTCTCTGCTTGCAGCATCCATAAAGCCAGATGGGGGCATGTCTAGTTGAGGTGTGGAACAAACACACCTTCACAGTGGACCAGAGGGGTCGCTGCTTCCGCCAGGCACCCAGCACGTGCCAAAAAAAAAGAGGCCCCATCTGGTCTCTAGTATCTTCTATTCCAGCGGGAAGCACCAGTTGCTATAAATACAGATTCTACACAGCTTGCGGTGACCCTGGAAATGAGATTGCAAAGCGAGGGGGAGATGCTGTGTTTGATTGGAGGGGGAGAGAAGGAGGCGCATGGTACGGAAAGAGATAGGAAGAGAAAGCGGAGGAAGGGAAGGGAAGGAGAGAATGGAAGTGGCTCTACTAAACATCTGAGGCCTGATTACATACACACATCTCTATAGTATGATCTGCATAGTGTCACAACGGTGCCCCATGAGCACTCCAAGAGCATGCAGTGCGCATGACCCTGCCATCACAGAGCAAACAGCCAGCTGTTAAGCACTGATAAAAGGACTTTAACTAGGGATCGGCACAAATATTTGTCACATTCATTATTCATCCAGTTCAGACATTCATATATGAATCGAATGTTATGACATTCATACATTGACATTTGTATTCATGCGAGTGCTTCAGAACATTTGTGAACCAGGGAGGCAGGAAGGTGGCTGCACCAGTCACATTGGCAAAGGATCCAGAGTGAATTAGACTCAACTGGCCATCTGCGCAGGCGCGGGTGCCTGGCCAATGAGGGGCCGACCCGCAAGCATGCGCAGAATGTCCCCAGCCTATTCTAGCCAGAATTGAGTCACCAGCAGCAGGTAAGCCCTGTTCACGCACGCACGCACGCACGCGACCCTGGGCTGGGTTGGGGGGGGGCGCTGGGTGGGGGTCCCGCCACTTGCATAGGCCTGATCCTGGCCAATGCAGGTGGCAGGACCCCGGGGAAGGGACCTGACTGGCCTCCCCACCAGTGCAGATGGGGTACTGTACTCAACACGTTCGGGCTGAAGCATCCTTAGTGTGAAAATGCCTTGGATTAAAACTTAGGTGTGAATGCAGCCATTGACTTATCCTGGTAGAACACCTAATCTCTCATTTTCCACATGTGACAGCTATTTCCATAATGTGGTTTAGGAAGGAAGGAAGGAAGGAAGGAAGGAAGGAAGGAAGGAAGGAAGGAAGGAAGGAGGGAAGGAAGATTATTTGTCATAATCAGAAAGGAAGCTGATGATCTTGTCTTATTGAGTAGCACTGAGTTCGGTCACTGCATGGTTACCTCCATTCAGGTTTTTTGGCAGAGATAAGAACAGTGGTTTTCATATTGTGGTTTTGCATTCTTTGGCGATTTGCAGGAAACCAAACCACAGCGTTATATTAAGCATGATTCCATTTTTATTTGGGTTGGTTTTGCTTTTTAATTATTTTTTTCCCTGCAAGCTTGAAATCCTAGTTAAGTTTGTTTCTCCGTAGGCCAACTCAGATTTTCACAAGTTTTAGCGGCTGCCATTATTGTCTAGAAATGACTTAAATAAATAAATAATATATAACATTTAAACGTTCAGTGTTTTGGAGTACCCATCAAGCCCTGAAATTAAGAAAAAAAATCCATATTACTAAGCAGTTCTTTTTTTAAACCTTGCATTATTTTATAATAAGAACAAGTACAGTTTGAACATTACAGCACATCTCTATGAAGAAAGGATCCCACCTCTGGACTTTGATCAGGAAAAAAATAAATCATCTGCAATCTTGGAGCTAAAATCCCTCCACGAAACCTGTAGAGATCTCATGCTGAAGAGCAAGCTAGATTTTTTACATCTCTGGTTTCAGCACAGAACAGTACATTCAGACATGCTATTTTAGATGTCTTCTGGGCAAATTTGAGCCTAGGATGCCAGACATTTTTACAGGAGCCGGTGGATACATTTCTGTGGTCAACAGACTAAAACCTTCCAATTCTGTTATAAAAACTTGTGTTACTCGGGAAGGCATGGTACCCAAGTGGAATCCTAGATGTTGCAGTCTGATTTCATAAGGGGGAGTGTTCCAGCCCCTTTTCTGCAACCCATGGAAGTGGGGTCATGTGGACCTTGTGTTTTCTGAGCTCTGATGGGCTTGTAATGGTGCTGTGTGGATCCTGCCTTTCATTCGTTCTATAATGCATCACTGAAGGCTACAGTTTCTGACAATGATGGATTTGATCATTTCATAGTAGTGTATGCAGTGCTAATATAAAAACCAAGGGTTTTTTTGGTCTTGTTGCTCATCTAGCCGTTATCAATGGCTCTCAGTATTTTTTCAGAAGAGCTTCTCAGCTCACAAAACGACAGCATTAAATGTCTTTTGCATTTGATATTCACACACATTTGTGGCAAAGTACATCTAACGTCTATACAATGAATATAACTCAGGAATTGGAGTTGAAACAAGCTGGGAAGGTGGTCTTAATCTTGCACGAATTCACATTTCTTATTACCGGGCCCATTATAAATTATAAAAATGGGCAAAAGTTAGGTTTCCAGTCGACAGTGCCGTCAACTTACATTGGTAAACAAGATCATATCTTGGTCTAAGTTTGGTCTAGTGGTTAAGGAGCAGAGGCCTTTTCGCATGAGGGGTTTTCAAACACGCGGAGAACACACAGGGACGCAGCATACGCACTGCTGGGGCGGCAGATCCATCCCAGCCCGTCCTGGCGTGTTCTCCGCGCATTCAAGATCTAGAGCAGGTAAAACTGCTCTACATCCATCTTCGGGCTTTCCAAGCATCCCTGGCCATCCAGGGAGGGAAGCATTCGCACACGCTTTCCTCCCTGACAGCCATGGGCACACTCCCCCGTCACCATTGGCTGAAAATCAGCTGAACAGGTGACAGGGGGAGGGCACACAAATCACTTACCTTGCCCAGCCGGGGTTGCCATCACGCAGGTGTGCTGAGTCTGGTAGACGGGACCCACAGGGTCCAGTCTACTGGGAGCAGGTGCGCCTGCGTGACGGCAACCCTGGCCTGGCAAGGTAAGTGACGGCCACGTGCAGGGGGAGGTGGCTCGCTCCCAGCTCCTGCAGTCCCATTGGGGCTACAAGAGTCGGGGAGACACCCAAATCGGCTTCCCCTCACCCCTTTCCTGGGTGGATGGAGGCCGATCTGCAGCTGTCTATGGGCAGGGGGATGTGGGACCCTTTGGTAGACCGGACCCTCATGGGTCTGGTTTACTGAAGTCCCACATCCCTCGGCCCACTGTGGCAGATCGTGAGCCTCTGCGGGGTCGACGCACCCCGGCACCCCGGCAGCCCCAACCCGATCAAGGCAGCTCAACCCCGCAAAGGCTTGTGATCTTCCCAATTCTTCCCAGCACTGAATTAACTTTTTTTTTTTGCTGATGCTTTGTGGGAGAGGCCCAGTCTAAAGGTGAACGCCGTCCAATCAACCAAAGGTCAATGGCCCAAAGGAGTTTCACATTGTCTGTGGAGAGCAGTGGAGCCCCAAAACCATGTCAAGAATTGCGGGTTCAGCCAGTGAGGCCACATTTCACCAACCACGGAAAAGCAAGGGATAATTGCAAAGGGAGAAGGGTCCTCCTTTATTTGTGCTTTTCTTAATCTGTGGCTTATCAGTTCTGTTGTTCTTATCCCAGGTTTGATAGCTGCCATTTGACATTCAATAGGCTGAGTAATACAGACCATACATATGGAGATTTCTGATGTATTGTGCCTTCTGGTGCTCCTGGTCCATAGAACTGTCTTCTTAGAGATCAGAAGTAAGAAAGGGGAAGCCACAAAGCAGGGAAAAGGGAGAAGAGATTGGAAGGCAACGGGATCCAACAAAATGGGAGCAGAGGAAAGATTTGGCTTTGCTTTCTCGCTAGCAAAACCTTCACAGAAGAAGTGATTTCTCAGCAAAATTATGCACAGTTAATAGATTGGCATTCATGTTACTCATGGAAATGATATGCAAGGCTTGGGCCCAAGGGAAGAGCCGCCTCCTTTCATGGCAATGCAGTGTTATCCATATGTTATGATGGAGTATGTCAACCATGTGCTGTGCATGGCCCTTTCTGAGGCACACGGAACATGTGGGGTAGGACACTGGATCACGGCTAATGCTCAGAATAACAGAATGTTCAGCCAACTAGGACACTCTCACCCTGGCCTAAGAGTCTTCTCATTGGGTCTTACACACAGAGACATACACAGGTTTTAGAGGAGCCCTGCTGGATCAGGCCACGGCCCATCTAGTCCAGCATCCTCTCCCACACAGTAGCCCATCAATTGCTTATGGGCGTCTCGAGCAGAAAACGCATTCAAGAATCTGTATTGGCTCGTGCAAAGTTTCTTCTAATGACTGGACTTCCCTCTCTTTCCTCCTTTTTTAGATGACCCCTTTTTCCTTTCCTTTCCCTTTATCTCCAAGCCATTCGTTCAGCCTCATGGCAGTGAATTCCACCAGCCCGTTACGCTTTGTATGAAGAATTTTCTTTGCTCACCAAGGAAGGAAGAGTTTGCTTCTGTTGATCTTCCCTTGTCTTCGGTAATGTTTAACCAACAGGACAATTCACTGGCTAAGAATGAAATATTGATAACATTGTTATATGCAAAGGAGCAGCAATCTGACCGTGTGGACTGAACAACTCCAAACATTGTGACTTTAACTCTTAAAGATTCATCCTGAGCAAGAGAAAGTGCTCAAAGAAACTCTTTCCCCTTGAAATTTAGATGATTTCTGCTAGACCTAGCATACAGATGACCTAGAACAGGGGCAGAGGCTGATCTTAGTAGAAGACCATGGTTCCAGCCAACTTCCATCCACTACCAGCCTGAGTAAGTTCCATATGGCTCCTTTAAACAGGAATGGAACAAAACCACTTAAAAATAATGGCAAAGCCAACAGACCAGTTCGCACACAAAGTAAGCTTCTTGAAATAGCAGTCAAGTGTAGCAGAGATAAAAACTGCAATCCAGAATCCAACAGAATATGGGAAGCAGGTTTGCAAACGTCCTACAAAATCCACACGGCACTCCTCCTGAAAGCAGGTCCGTGAATGTGGACTTCAAAGGAAGCTCAAAAACCTGGAAGCCGATTTGTGAACTTGGAATTTCAAAGAAAGCTTGTGAACCTAGACACAGGTTCATGTACTTGAACTTCAAAGGAAGCTCAAAAACCTGGAAGCAGGTTTGAGGACTTGGACTTCACAAAAACACAAAAACCCTCATGAACCTAGGGGCAGGTTCGAGAACTTGGATTTCAAAGAAAGCTGAAGAACCTAAAAGCAGGCTCATGGACTTCAAAGGAAGCTCAAGAACCCGGAAGCAGGTCTGCGGACTTGGACTTCAAAGCAAGCTCATGAACCTAAAAGCAAATTCATGAACTTGGATTCCAAAAGAAGCTCACGAACCTAGAAGCAGGTTGTGAATCTGGATGTCAAAAGAAGCTCACAAAGCCACTTTCAGAAGGGGAGGGATTTCCACATGTATTCACCTACACTGGGCAGGCACTGCTGAAGAACTATGTGTGCAACTCAGAAATCTCCACATCAAATAATGCACCATGCTGCCTGGCACATGCTTTATGCATGCTGGGGCATTTTACAAGACGTCATTAAAATCAGACAAGTTGGTGTCACATTTTCACTTAGAAACCAGGAACTACTCGTGAAAGGAAGCCACAGGGACCTTGTCCTAGCATTTGTCTGGGCAGAAGGAATTCAAGGAGAGACAAGACCCAGCTTTTGGCGGCCCATGAGTGCACTGGAAAGGAGAGAAATGCAAGTCAGAAGGAGGTCGTGTGCGCGCGCAAGACAAGGAAGTTTGCATGTGACAGAATGGGGCCACCGACATGTTGGAAGGAACTTGAGAATGTGTGTTTGTGCCCGGGGAGAAGTAGAAGGAGACTGAACATATTCATGTAAAACGTTTTAATTTGTTACCCGCACCCCACTAGGTGGTCATTACAAAACTCCCTGACCTATTGTACGTTTCCTTGCAAAAAAAGATTAAAAAATAAAAATCCAACGCATGCAATCATTAGGGGAAGCTGGAAGAGGGAAACCTGCCAAAAGTGGTCCATTGAATGTTAACTGAAGCATTTCTTGGATGTCTAATGTGAGTTTGCTTCCCAGATTGGGGGGGGGGGGGTGAGGGAGGGAAAGGGGAGGGAGATTGGCATACAGTTTTGGGCATGCCGATTCTCACAAGCAGTTCGAAAACAGCAGCGCCGTTTCATTAAAATATGAAGCTGCCCTGGTGTAAAACAAGACGCCGTCATAAGAATCATGTGAATGCCGAAAACTCCTTTGGACAGCCTGTTTATTCATTTATGAGAGTAGTGTATAAATGAACATCATCCTCAGCCAGATCTGGCAGGGAAACGTTGCAGCTGGAGTGGGAAATCTACATTTCCTGTTCCCGGTGCCCCCAAATCCTCTTGTCCCCGGGCCCTAGTCACACTTATACGAGGGAGGACACACTGCTGTTCATAATTTGAGCTGAGGTCGTACCAGTTCTGTTCACACGTAGACCTTATAGGTTGTCCTCAGCCCGTCCTCACTCTGTGCTGCATCGCTCCCACCTTTCTCCGTGATCGACCTGAGCCTCCTCCATGGAACTCTTGGCTCTTCACCCCTTTTTCTGTGTCAAATCTACCTCCTTTCTTATTGGATCTCATTCTGCCACTCAAGGTAGGTGGGGGGGGGGGTTGCAGTTCTTTTTTAAGCCTGCTGCCCCACCTCCATGCCCCCTTCCTTTTTTTATGTGCTTTTCTTCTCCGTATGATTAATTTTTAAAATAATAATAATACATTTGCAGAAAAATGCTAGATAGGAGGAGGAATCGTACACATAAACTGAGCAGAGAAGGGGAGGTTACCAACACTGCGCATGAACATTACCTGAAGGAAGGACTGGACCCACCCATCACAGCACAGTTCAGCCTCCTTTAGCCCGTCCCTCCACCCACACTGAGGAAGTGAAGACAGCCTGGCCTGCCAGGACAGGCTGAGTCCTCTGGAAAAAGGACTCTGGTTAAAATGGTCTAATGGGGGTAGACCGGCTTGGAAAACGAATAAAAATAACGTGAGTAACGTGACCTGAAGACGACCTGCAGTCTTCTTAAACTAAAGGTGTGACCAGGGCCTTGGATGTCTAACGTGGGTTTGCTCCCCAAACTGGGGGGGGGGGAGGGAAAGGGGATGGAGGTTGGCATACAATTTTGGGCATGTCAATTAACACAAGCCGTTTGAAAACTGCAGCGTTTCATTAAAATATAAAGCTGCCCTGGTGCAAAACAGGACACCATCATAAGGACCATGCAAATGCTGAAAACTCCCTTGGACGGTCTGTTTATTCATTTGTTTATGACAGTAGTGCATAGATGAGCATCGTCCTCAGCCAGATCTAGCAGAGAAAGTTGCAGCTGTGATGGGAAATCTAGATTTCCTGTCCCCGGTGCCCCAAACCCTCTTGTCTCCAAGCACACAAATGGCACATCTTGGAGATCTAGTGCAGGTCCCACTACTCGCGAGCCTGGGAAGCAGAAACCCACTGTCCAACAGGTCAGTTTGATCAGGCAGATCAGACCATCTGGTCCAATTCGCCTCGACTCACGAGCCCCAATTTGGCCCTTCGAATGGGACTTCTTCGGTGCATTTTATTGCTTTTTAAAAGCATGGAGCAGTTTGCAAGCAGTTTGAGGTTCACTTTGAACCTGGTACTAGTCTGAATGGGATGCAATGAGATTTGGATCAATTTCTGTGTGTGCCGATTGTCTGTGTGTCTGTGTGTGTGTTCGTGTGTGTGTGTAACCGCATGTACGCACTGGCTATTTATACAATGCTCTCTCTCGGTGTATGTATGTGTGTGTGCGCGTGTGCTAATTTTGCAACTGCTTTTGTGTGCTGGCTATTTATATATGTGTGTGTGTGTGTGTGTGTTGACTATTTATGCAAATGCATCTGAAGTGATGGAGGCAAGGCCGGAGGGAATGAGGGGATGGAGGCTGGAGGAGACGGCAGAAGGAGCGAGCACAAGAGAGAGCATTTGCCGGCACATGGGCAAGCATGTGCATTTGTGAACCGGGAGCGGAGGGGTGGGGGAGGTCTCTGGGACCGGCTGTGGCTATGAATGGCTGCCTGGGTGCATGAGCAGAGGGGAGCGCGCGCCCGGCAGAGTCAGAGAGGGAGAGTGGGTGTGCCGAAGAGGAGGCACCACGTGTGTGAGCCCTTGTCGGCTGAAGCCCGCATTTCATGCATTTTTCAGAGGAACAAGGTTAGTGGGTCACTCAAATGCCGGAGGGTTTTCTCCGGCTCAGCTGCTCTGGCTGCCAAATCCGCTGCTGGGGCTGACGGCTCCTTCCCTGCCTGCCAGAGGATGCAGGGATGGAGGAAGAGAGCAACGGAGGGTGCTGGCGTTCCCCAGAAAGGCAGGGCGACGGTAACGCCAGCTGGCAGGGCTCTTGCACAGGATCGGGGCACGGCGGTGAGATGCTGCCAAAGAACCTCCGGCGTCTTCTCCTCCGCATCCTCCCAGCCCACTGTCACTTGGCCTGCATTTCACCTACGACCCCAAGAGGGCTTTCAATTACGGGTCCCGGGCCTGCCCTGAGGGCTGGAGTAAAGATCAGAGAGTGCCCGCCCGCTGGGCACAGGCCACCAGAGTCAGGCCATTTTTATCAACCCATTTTGTTGAAGAAAGGGAAAGTTGGCTGAGCCCAGATCTGCATTTTTGGCTTCTGAGGAGAAGCTCAGACAGCTGTATCAATGGCTGCTGGAATGGATGCCTGGGTATGTCCTCCAGGCTGCAGAGACAGGCAGGAGACGTCTCAAGGCCATTTGCAGGGATTCAAGAGCGAGCACTTGAGGGGCCGCTGTGTGAGACAGGATGCTGGACTAGATGGGCTGTGGCCTGGTCCAGCAGGGCTTCTTGTTTGGGTTCTTATGTTCTTGTTTGACCCCAAGTACAGTGGCAGAGCAAACTGCTTGGAAAGCAGAGGGTTGCTGGTTTGATCCCCAGCCTTTCCCAAGAAGTAGGCAATGGCAAACCATTTCTCTGTCACTGCCAAGAAAACTGCATAGAGGCACCCATGGAGTGTGGGAGTGGCTGTAGCTCAGTGAGAGAGCAAACTGCCTGAAAAGCAGAGGGTTGCTGGTTTGATCCCCAGCCTCTCCCTGGAAGCAGGCCATGGCAAACCACTTCTCTGTCACTGCTAAGAAAACTGCATACAGGTGCCCACGGAGATGCCCATGCAATCAACCAGGAGTTAGCCATGACACATTTGAACCTAACAGTGACAACCAAAAAGGTCTCCGGTCCAGCCTTAACTCGCACCAGGCAGGAGCCCTCACAGTGTGAAATACATGATGTGAAATGCCATGCAAAGGAGCCCAAAGGAGACCTGGACACTGCATTGTGCGCAAGTTGTGCAAATAGCACACAAAAGGTGCCCAAATGGCTTTAAGTAGGTCAGAGCAAGCTGCAGAGCCAGGCGCCCTTCCTCTCCCGTGAGCCCCCTGCTCAAACAACGGCCTGCCTGGGACAGGTGTTTGCAGGTATAAATGTCTACACAGTTCACCTGATTCTTGTGGGCAGGAGAGGCGCACAGGAGCTTGCGGGCACCCAGATCCCTGGCTCATGCATTCATTATGTTAATTAGTGCACAGTGGGGAGCTGCCACTTAGATTTTCCGCCGCAGGCCCTCCAGCACACAGCAATCACAAAAATAAAGGGCGCCGTAGCTGAGCAGAGTGTTTTCCCCTGCACATCCTGCTTTCCGTCAAGGGAGATTGCGCCAAACGCCCGGAATATTTGCTTAATATCAAACAGCAAAAGCGGAGGCTCAGAGATTAGCCAATTGTTTATGACACGGACTAAGCTCTTCCCAGAGCCACGAGGCAGCTCTGGGAAGGCTGGCAGGCAGGTGTGCTGCATGCCCTCAGCGCGGGTGGTGGTGGTAATGATTTGAAGCGCAGGCGTTGGAGGGAAAGGAAAAGCCACACAGAAATGCGCGGGAATGGTAAGATGGCAGGGAGCCTCGTTTCCTGTGGGTTTCGTCCCATGTGCTGAGAAAGAGTCCACCAGCCAACCCATTGGAGCGATAACGCCATCCAGTATATAACACACTTTTGCTTAAGCTGTTAGATGGTTGGGGAAACAACAGATCACCAATAAGAACACAAGAACCTAAGAGGAGCCCTGCTGGATCAGGCCACATCCCATTTAGCCTGCCATCCGGTCTCACACGGTGCTCCATCAATTGTAGAAAACGAAGGCAAAATCTTCATTTAGTGCTGGTCCCCATGGCAAGGATATTGCGAGGCGAATGTGAGCTCACCTCGCAAGAGTCCCCATGCAAAGCCCTAATTTGGGCTACATGAGGGGCAAAGTCCTCAAAATCAAAACGACACACACACACACCTTTATAACTGTTCTTGCCCTGAATTACGGGGCAAGAATGGGTTATAAAGGGAGCATGGGGACGCTCCCGGGTCACGATCGCAGCATTAGCAGGCGGGGTTTTGCTGTCCCCACTGCTAATGCTGCGATCTCAACTGTCCACCCCCCCTTACCTGAGCGCTTAATCGCCCAGTTAAGGGCTTGATTTACCCCAAACAACTGCCTGACAGTTGCCCTGCACTCAGCTGAGCAACTGTCAGGCGGGTATAGGGGCTGTCAAGAGCAGGGCAGAGCTCCGGTAAGATTATTAAAACAGACACAGCTTTCGCATACTGTCTGTCTCTCCAACCTGGAGGTGGTACCTGGGTATCCATTCTAGTAGTCTGATGCACCTGCCTCCATGAATCCCTGGATCAGGCCACACCCCATCTAGTTCAGGATTGTGTCTTGCAGTGTCCCACCAATTGCTTCTGGGCATCTCAAGCAGAAGACAAAAGGCAAAACCTTCACCTGCTCTCAGGTCCCTGCAAATGGTCTTTAGAGGCACCTTGCCTGTCTCTCCAGCCTAGAGGTGGGACCTGGGCATCCATTCTAGGTAAAAACATGAGTGGAGCCCTGCCGGATCAGGCCGCAGCCTGTCTAGCTCAGCATCCTGTCTCCCACAGTGGGCCACCAATTGCTTCTGGGCATCTCAAGCAGAAGGAGAAGGCAAAACCCTCACCTGCCTTTAGCTCCCTACAAATGGCTTTTTGAGGCTTCTCACCTGTCTCTCTAACTTAGAGGTGCTACCAGGGCAACCATTCTAGTAGCCACTGATGCACCTGTCCTCCATGGTTTGTCTAAGGGCTTGTCCCCATGATCAGGATACTCCGAGGTGAACATGAGTTCGCCCAGGAAAGATCCCGTGCGAAGCCCTCATTTGGGCTACATGAGGGACAAAAAGCAAAAACCCGGAGCAAAAAAATCCCTTTGTAACTGTTCTCACGCCGCATTAGGAGGCAGGAATGGATTAACTGAGGGGAATGGGGACGCTCCCGGGTTATTGCCGATCGCAGCATTAGTGGCGAGGTTTCGCTGTCCCTGTCGCTAATGCTGTGATCACAACTGTCCCCCCTTGCCTGACAGCTCGATCTCCTAGGTAAGGGCTTGATTTACCCCAAACAATCTCCTGGCAGCTTCCCTGCAGTCAGCTGAGCATCTGTCAGAATGGTATAGGAGTTGTCAAGTGCACAAGCAGAGCTCCAGTAAAATAATTAAAACAGCTGTGGCTTGCTTTCCCACAGCTGTTTGACCAGAGCTCTGCTTGTGCCCTTGACAGCCCCTATACCAGTCTGACAGCTGCTCAGCTGACTGCAGGGTAGCCGTAAGGCAATTGTTTGGGGTAAATCAAGCCTTTGCCTAGGTGATCCTGCAGTCAGACAAGGGGGGAAGGGAGTGGAGAAAACCACAGCATCTTGATGCAGGCATTTACCCCAGTTTTCATGGGGACGGGTGGGTTCCGCTTGAACCCATGCTGTCCTCAATTGCCATGGGAACTCCTTAATGCGAACTACGATTCGCGTTAAGGCTGCCTTGAATCCACCACGAGGTATTGGCAGCCCATGAGGACAAGCCCTAACTTTCTTAGAGCTATCCGGGCACCACTGGTCTAAGCTGGCAGTCTTGGCTTCCCCATCCCAGTGCCAGTGCCAGGTGCCGGGCTGGTTCTCCCTTCTTGATCACTATTGTCTTGCTCCTCTGCCTGTGAGGATGAGTTAGGCAGCATCCTGGTGGCTGTTAAAAAGGTCACCTTGGCAGCACGAGACGCCAATCCCACCTCAGGGGCAGGATGTGGACAGTTTACATGGCTGGCACCACCCAGGCCCTGAGGAGTCAAAGGTGCAAAACAAGAACTTGGCAGCTTTGAAGTTTCAACCCAGTGTGATTTAGCACGGGGGCCGGAAGTGACCGTGGAAGCTGGCCATTGTCATTCTGATGCTAAGTGTGCCAGGGGGAAATTACCTTTGCCCAGGGGGCATTCCCATGCCCTGCCTCAGAGGTGTCCTGCAGGTTCTATGGGAGTCAATACCTTTGCCCTCTGTTTCCAAGGGATGGATGGCCTAGAAGAACCCAGTACCGCTGGAGTGGATGCAGGATGCGTCCTTTCTTACTTGGGCCTCACATAATGCCAACCAGCTGCATTCACCTTGACCCTCTGCTTTGCTTTTCCACTAGATACAGCCCCTCCCAGACTCCCTGGATCCCTCTACGCAGTTTTCTTGGCAGAGATACTGAAGTAGTTTGCCATTTCCTACTCCAGGGGATGGCTGGGGATTGAACTAGCAACCCTCTGCTTTCCTGGCAGCTTGCCCTACCAGTGAGCTTCAGCTGCTTCCAGATTCCATGGGCCACTCTATGCAGTTTTCTTGGCAGAGACACAGAAGTGACTTGCCATTGCCTAGCTCTGGGAGGGAGAGGGGGGGAGATTGAATCCTTTACTCGCCTTTTAATCTTTAGCAGTTCACAGCCAGTTAATGAGGCTCCATTTTCCTCTTGCCACAGACCTTCTCTTCCTTTGAATTCTGGGCTTAACATCTGAGCCTCCTTTCTGGACTCCCAAGGTCACGCCAGAGTCCCCCTCCCCCACCATTTACCTCCTTCCACCTTCTCCGCAATGGTGCCTCATGTACACTGTGGATTAGCATCCATGCTGTGGAATATTGCTTTCTAAAATGATCTCTGTTCGCCTTGTGGCCATTTTATAATAGTGGCCTTAAATCAGAAAAAGAAGGGAAGAGGCCATGATGAAAATGACAGTGAATTACTGTTTGTCTCGCCCATGAATCAGCTCCGATGATGTTTTGCAGACAAAGAGGCAAGGCACATGTAACAAGGAGTTCATGGCTTTCTCCAACCCACAGTACACTGCAACTCCCATCAGCCTCTGCTGAACTGGAGACGATTGGATTTGTTGGCCAAAACATCTGGAAGGGTCAGGTTGCATCAGCTGATGTGAACAGACGTCCCCACTGGCCGTCTGTTAGGCCCTCAAGGCTCCCCAGCAAGCCACACCGAAAGAGCATGAGGGTGCGGGCAGAGACTTTGGCTCCTCCGAGGCGCAAAGCAGTTCAGTGCGTGAGAAGCGACTCTGGGGCTCCAGTCTCCTCACCACATCACCATAAGCTCCCGTAGAGCAGAGTGGGATGGAGTGGTCGCACACCACTTCCCATCTCCCTGGTGGCCATCACTGCACGTCCCCCTCCATCATCAAGATGGCGGCCCCAGGAGGGGAGGACTGCCCTCGCCCATCAGGGTGTTAAATGAACCGCATTTTATAATGTTTATTTTCATATTGTACCAATTTAGAAGTTCAATAAAGTTATCGGATTAAAAGAAAAAGAAAAAATATACAATAGAGACTAACAAAAAAATTGTTGAAAAAATCAACCATGGCAATAATAAATGTAACTTCTAATAAATTAAATAAATAAATGGCCAGCAGTTGTGATCCCCAATACACAGGACAAGAACAGTGAGCACAGGCACCCCCCCACTGCTGATGCGAGTGACAATCTCCCCCCCCCAATAACCCGGGAGCGTCCCCATGCCTCCAAGAAAATCCATGTTTGCCTCCCAATCCACAGCGAGAACAGTTTGCAAGGGTTTTTTTTTTTACTGTGGATTTGGGCGATTTGTTCCTCATGTAGGCTGGATTACAGGCTTTGCATGGGAATTCAGGTTTGCTTTGGAGTATATAGTGCATGGGGACAAGGCATATGATGCTTTGAGCTGTGTGTTGTTTGGTTTGGGTTTTTTTACTAGATTTGAACAATCTATGAACGATAATGAAGTTCTTACACTGAAACATCTTGCTTTAATCTGCACTTTGTATTTGTTTATCGTGTGATAAAAGTGTTCTGAAACTCAGTAGCCCCTGGCAGGAGAAGTTCCTTAGTGTGCCGGAATTCTGCCTCAGAAACAGGGGTGTACATGAACCAAGACCAGCGGTTCAGTTCGCCACCCACTTCCTCAGCTCGAAGGCGAACCATTTAACTGAAAAAAGGGTTATTTGCATTCAATTCTGAACTTGTTCAAGAAGAAAAAAAAAATACCAATTTTCTTCCCCACCGAGAAAGCTGGACACAAACTACCCACCTGAGTGGCTCAGTCCGTAGGACACCGGCTCGGTTCGACCAAATCAAACAGACCACCAGCTGTTTGATTCAATGCAAAACCCCACAAACACAAGTGGCTGGTCGAATTTTTGAGGGCGAAGTGAACTTTGTGCACCTTCACACGGAAGCTTCGAAAAAGCCCGCCGGCACGACGAGAGGAAAGCACATGTCCCGCTTTCTAGTCACTGATGCTCAGATGTTCCAGAACTGTTCGGTGCCGCGCAATCGTAATGTTGGCAACATCTCAAACTGTTAAAAGCGAACTGTTAACATTTTTATTAGGATTGCCGAAGTGCTTTGCAAGGAGCTGCCGCCGCCATTTTAACGGCTAGCCTGAAGTTGGAAGCCCATCAAAGAAAAGGAAGGGAGGGACAGCGCTCTATCCCCACTTAATTATTTCCTTCATTTTCCGACTTCAAGAGGAGATGAGGGCTTTGTATCATAAAAGGGTCCCACGTATCAGATTTTTCTCTCTGCCTGATTGGAATGCAAACTTCCATGCGTCTGAAATCCAGTTCTGCCTTCAGCATACAGCAATTAGTGGAAATAGATACCTTTCATTTGAGAAGCAAATGCCAAGAAGGGGTTCGGGCCTTGAGATGAAACATCATCATGCACAGGATGGACTGCTCCTCCAATCCCCCAGAATGTACCAGCACTTCAAGGACAGCTGAAAACGGCGACCGGTGTATTTGTTCTCTTTCCAGCACTTCTGTTGTTTGGGAAAATTCAAATTTCAGTAAAAGTGGAGGGCAGAGTCTAGACCAGTGATGGCCAACCTATGACATGCGTGTAACAAGTGACACACCAAGCATTTTTGGGTGACACACCTGGTCACCGTGGCACATGTAGTGCTTGCTTGTTCTTGAAGTGTACGAAACACCAACTTTCAATTGAAGATTTAGCAAACGAAATTCAGCAACAAAAGTCACTAATGTAAAGAATTGTTTGTTTTTGCTTTTAATAAAATACATACATCAAAAATATAACTTTTTATTAGAGCTACAAATATCACAAAATTATGGATATTTCTGGATGTGACACAGCACCCGAGTTAAGCTAGGTTTTCTTGCAAATTTTGACACACCGAGCTCAAAAGGTTCGCCATCACTGGTCTAGACTGTTGATGATTCCGACACTGGGGTCGTGTGGATGCTACGAAACCAAAACAGCATCCCTGAGCAACTCTGCTTCCCCCAGAGATTGCAAAGCGAGGGCTTTCTTGTAGTTCCACCTCTTTCAGATGTGCAAGGGGTGGTGACAGATGACAGGGCCTTTCCCAGGATGGCCCCCAAAATTTGGAACAGCCTCCCCTGGAGGTAGATCAGGTGCCGGGTTAAACTGGGGCACTTCTTCACATGGGCCTCTGAGGCTTCGCTTCCGTTAGGTTTTATGGTGTTTGATGTTTTTTGTCCTTTTATTTTTGTAACCCACATGGGAAAGGGTGGCATATAAATTCAGGGAAAGGGTGGAATATAAATTTGTATTGAACTGAACGCAAAATAATTCATATTGTTCAAATAGATCCCTTTTGAATGTGGTAGGATTCGATTCGAATACGAATCACATACGAATTCCCTACATATTCCCTGTGAATCCCCAATGTATCTGATACATGTCCCATCTGGACGCGTCAAATCCGCCCAGAATCCACTTTGAATCCGCTCTCAGTCCATTTTTAATCCACTCTGGATCCACTGCAGATGTGACTGGCACAGCCACTTTCCCACCTCCCCAGGTTCAAGAGTGTAACGAAGCTTCGTATGAAAGTTCCAAATAATTCAATTCGAATGTCAATATTTGAATGTGCCAAAATTCAATTCGGATTCAAATGTCCGAATTCAGACGAATTTCGAATGTTATGAATATTTGTCCACATCCCTAGTCTCAAAACCTGGTATTAAGACAGTTTGGTCTAGTGGTTGGGGAGCCAGACTCTTATCTGGAAATACTGGGTTCGATTCCGCCTTCCACCATGAAGCCAGCTGGGTGACCTTGGGCTAGTCACAGCTCTCCTCTGAGCTCTCACAGCCCCACCAACCTCACAGGGAGTTCTGTTGTGAGGAGAAGAACAGAAGGTTTGTCAGCCACTTTGAGTCCCCTTAAATGAGTGAGAAAAGCAGGGTAGAAAAGCCAGCTCTTCTTCTTCTTCTTCTTCTATTGACCGCCCCATAACCCACCATCCTTCCTTCCTTCTGCACCATCTTGAGATACAGTGGAGGCAGTAAGGCGCCAGGGCTCGCTGCCTCTGCATTGCCTAACACAAGGCCCCTTGAACTAAGGAGAGGAGCAACCCTCAAGGCCGATGCCTCCCAGATGCGGAGGACCCCCTGTGCTCATCAGCTGAGGACCCCAGCTGCAGCCCGGGCCTGATGGGAACGGACAGCCCCCATGACCCCCTCCACCGCACCCGCTTAGCAAAGCCGCCCGCTGAGGTTGTCTTTAGCCAAACAGGTTCGGCAGGTTTTGGAATCATTACAAAGACAGCTGGTCACGATAGCTGCAGGCTCTGGGCCTCACCCTGCCTCCTGCTGCTGCTGCTGCTGCTGCCCTTGTGTTGTGTATTTCGCTTAACCAGTGCATGGCGGCGGCTGCTACGCTGGAGGAGGAGCCACAGATGAAAGACTGCCGCAGGTTAAAAGTTAGCTCAGCAGACAATGTGGCGCTGGCTGTGGCAAGCTGTGCTCCCCAACAGTTGAGCAAACAAGCCAGACCTTTATGGCCCTGATAAAAGGAACAAACAGCCCCACTTAACAAGCAACCAAGTGGCCCTGAAGGTCTTTATCACTGACTTCCTCCTCCTCCTCCTCCTGGCCCAGGCGGGAGGGAGGACGGAGCGCTCCGTTTTTTCCCCATTTCCTTGCGAACACAGACACAGACACCCTGCACCCATGCCTTCCTCGCCCTGGCATGGAAGAAGCACCCTGCTCGCTCCTCCAGCCGTGCCATCTCCCTTGCACGCTCGGCAGCTCCACCGTGGCCAGCGCATCGGCAGCCTTCTGGCACGGGCCGCACAGAGTGCGTCAGCAAACCGGAGCAGCCATGTGTATAAAGCTATGCAAACAGAGGGCCCATAGGTTTGGGTGCCTGTTATCTGTGGCCGATTATTTCAGTAGATTTCTGATGCAACATGCTGCATGAAGATGCGTCTTCTTGTCTAGGACCATGAATGGTTTTATAGCCATGTAGGGGGCTGAGTCAGAATTCATGTGGGGAACAAGAATGCGCGCGTGCTGCCCTTCTGAGTTGGATAAGTGTCCGTCTGCTCTGGCAGCCCCGCGGCATGTGGAAACCCAGGCGGGGTTCATAAAGGCACACCTTGCTCTGCTCGTGGCCTTCCAGGAGTTGGCCCCCAGGGGCTTACTGCCTCCTCTGCCAAAAAAGGTCCAGATTCCAAGCTCTTTACGAAGATTTCCAAGCTGGTGACCAACATAAAAAAGCAAAGAGTTCTAAGGGAACAGTGCCTAGATGTGGGGAGGAAAAGCTGTTCCCTTACCTAGCCAAAGGCCAGGGTAAAGAGGTGCGTCTTCTCCTGTACATGTAAAGTGAAGGTGCCTGACGCAACTCAGGAGGGAGACTATTCCACAGTCTGGGAGCCATCACTGAAAAGGCCCTATCTAGATCTGGAATATTGGAGTGCAACCCTGTGATAACGTTATTGTGGGATAATCAATTCCCAACCCAGGTTTTCCTTCAAAGCAACAGGACCTAGCTGGTCTGAATTCTCACTTCAGCCCGTAGTCTGCTATTAGGCAGCCTAATTGCGTGCCAGCTGCAGAGCATGAAGTCATGTTCCACAAGCATACTAACCTTTACCAGAGACTTACCTGTCGCATCCAGCAGGCAAGCATTCACACCTTTGCTGTCCTGGGAAGGTCATCGGAGTTGCCGCAGTCAGTCACGTCAGCGGGTCAGCGGAGCTGGACATACGTGGGCAGCTCCAATGACCCACTGATATGTCTGCCATTGTGCCTCATCAGGCATCAGCCTCATCATAGCTGGGGAACTGGAGGGAGTCAGCCAAGCGGAAGGGAGACAAACCAGTTTGCTGGTAGCGCAACTGGGTGGCTAGGTGCCCTGCTTTTAGAGACTCCCTCCCTCCATGCTAGTGGAGGCAGTGGTCAAAGGGATGACCCTTAAGATGGGAAGGGAGTGGAGGAGGGTTCTCAGCATTGAGGATCTAACCGCCACCAGCAGCAGCAGTAGAAGAAGATGTCAAAAACTGCTCCCTCACTCTCCATATTTCAATTATTTCCATATCTTCGGTTGTTTTTGGACATACTTCCATTTATCCGCTTTTAGAATCTGGATCTTTGGTATCCGGTCCTTGTGGAATCCGGTCCAAGGGTTCCACATCACGGTGAGAGCCCATGTGTCCGCACGGGCCGCCTAGCACCTGATTGCAATGGGTGCTAAAGAGGGCTGCTGCGTGGACACCTTAGCACCCATCCCGAGGCATGGCGGAGTGGGCAAGGCGGAGAGACGTGGCTTTGTAGCAGCCTACATAGCCACTAGCAAGGACATGTGGGCCTACATAGTGTGTGTGTTGAGGGGGGGAGCCGGAGCTGCCCCCCTGCAAATGGCAGCCGCTAAGCCCGCCCTTAGATCCCGTTGCCCTGGTTGCCATGTGAACGCGCATTCTCTGATCCAGTCTTCATGGCAGAAGACCAGATTGAACACACCATTAAAGGGCCTACCATTAATCTGGATTTAAGTGCCCCAAACCCACATTAAATCTGGATTTCCACGGTGCTCATGGGTACAGCGCATTCAGAATTGGGTCCTAATGGGGTCCTTAAGGAGTCCTGTGCGCGGAAGGTATGTAACTGGTCTGTACCAATGGCGTTCCTAATGGGGTCCTGGTTGCACATGCGAAACCAGCCTTCATTTCTACATTAGCAAATGCAAGCTTGATATACATCAGTGCCCAGATCTGTGGGGGAAGGGCTCCCCCACCCCATTTCCATGTAGTTTGGGTTTCTTCTTCCTTTTGTTGAAGGGACTCCTTTTTTGGGGGGGCTGTGCAAGGTAGGGGGCAATTTAAGGGGTCAGCTGAGGGTCCATTAGGACCCTCAGCTGACCCCTTAAATTGCCCCCTACTTATGGTACTGCCCGTGTTCTCTTGGAGACGACTGGACAGACAATATCTGATCAGCTCCTCCCTGTCTGCCTCCCTTTGGGGCGCCCAAATTTTGCCTCATCTTGTCTTCCAGTAGGCAGCGACCACTGATTTGTCCTGCCTGGCTTTCTCCCACCCCCACCCTGCCCTCCCACCTCGCCACCATTCTCTTCTTTTCTCCTCTCGGCATCCCGGGGCACGAGCAGCCGCTGTTGCCATGGCGATGGGCAGGCACATCTTCTCGGCAAAGATGCTTCCGTCACTGAGGTTTGCATCGCAGAGAGAGGACGGCGCGTGCGTGCGTGCGCGCACAGGGAAGCCGGGACAACTGTCTTCTGCGGTGACTTTGGCCTTTCACTGGAGCCACCGTGGGATTCCTGGAGCCCAGCCGCCGCTGGGTCAAGAGCAGGGAGAATAATTGAACTGGAACTGCAGAGCTGCTGGGAGAGACCACAAGCCACACCTAGCCCAGCCCTTTGGAACGCTTGCAAAAGCAATCGGTTAGCAGCTGACACCTCCCAACCTCCAAGATCTTTCCACCTGCAGGAGGACAAGATTTGCCCAGCTGCAAGGGTTCCGGCCACATGGGCTTCGCATCAGACCAGGAATGGCCATGAGGAAATTGCTCTGGTGGGTTGCCTCTTTCTTCTCCTGTCCCTCTACACGGGCCCTGGTCACACAAGTCTTATGAGAGGACGTCCTGTTCGTAATCTAAGTTGAGGTCGTACCAGTTCTGTTCACACCTAGATCATTATAGGTCGTCCTCAAGGTGTGTGTGTGTGTGTGTGTGTGTGTGCAAGGTGCAGTGATAACAAATATTATCAGAGTGAGAAATAAGAGACAAACATTGATTTTGTTTCCAGATGCAAGGGTGTATAAAAACATGCACAAGTGGTCTACCAGCCTGAAGGCCTGTAGTCTTACACAACAGAGATTTTCTAGTTGTCTTTGAAAGGGCCCCTTTGCCCTTCAGAGAGTTATCTAAAATGTATAGCAACCATATAGATATTTCCATCACTCTGTGCACACAAAGAGCAGAATTAAGGTTATCTCCACAAGGAAGGGGAGGGAGGCATTCACAGAAAGACAAGGCCCCGATTGAGAAAGATCCCCTTTGTGATCACTTGGAGAAAACCTGGCCTCCTGCCTTTGGTAACAGAAAACAATGTGTTGGAGTCCCCCTCTTCAAATGCTTCCCTTGAAGGTGAATGACTCCAAACTCAGGTGGATGTTTCAGCCGATGATGAACACATTTCCAGATGACAGGGTGGGTTTCGAGGAGAACCAGCCTGATAAAACAGCGCCTTTGTATCCTCCCTCACGTCCTTAAAATGGGAGGTCGAGATGGATAAATAGCACTAGGGATGTGCATGAATGTTCTAAACAGTCCTCCCAGCAGTGCCCCTCCCTCCTCCAACTGCCATCACAAGGCCAAGAACCATCTTGCCTGAGAGGAGTGGAGAAGAGGCAGCAGGCTGGGCTGCTCTGCCATCTTGCTCCCAGCAGTGCCCCTCCCTCCTCCAACTGCCATCACAAGGCCAAGAACCATCTTGCCTGAGAGGAGTGGAGAAGAGGCAGCAGGCTGGGCTGCTCTGCCATCTTGCTCCCAGCAGTGCCCCTCCCTCCTCCAACTGCTCCCATCACAAGATGGCAAAGGGACTATGGCAGCCAGTTGAGGAAACGTCTGGTCCTGAGGCCGAGCAAGGTGGGTCTGAGTAGATGCCGGCTAACCATCTCTACCATCACCCGGTTTGTCATCAGTGAAGAGAAAATTCTAAGTAAAGAGAATAGGAAAATTCCAGCCATAAGAAACGGACAGAAGAATTGGAACTGAAGACCTCAAGTGCTGCTTTTTGCTCTTCCCCGTTCCCTCCCACACCATTTTCCTTTTGTTTCTCGTCTCTTTAGACTGTAAGCCTGAGGGCAGGGACCTGTCTAAGATTAATATAATATTGTACAGCGCTGAGTACATGTACAGCGCTTTAGAAATAAACTATAATAATAATAACATTCGTAATTCCATAGAATTTGATTGAATGTGGACATTCGGATTCAAATAGAATGCCTACACATTCAAATTTAAACATTCAAACAAATTTTGAATGTTCCAAAACATTCATTTGAATTATTAGAAACATTTGGATGTGCAGATGCCTAAGTATTACATATGTATCTGTACGCATTTGCGCTGATAGTACGGGACAAAAACGGGATGCATACGAAATGTGTACAGATACATATAACACATACGGATGTTGTCGACATTCGTATCTTCAGATTCGAATATAACATTCAGATGAATAGAATCAAATGTATTGTATTTGGATTGGATTTTGTTGCATTCGGATTCTAAACATTCGAATTGAATTGAATATTTGGACATTTGTATCGACTCGAATTCGGATACAAAAAAAAAAATCTGTGCACATCCCCAAATAGCGTTGTGGAAGCGACAAACATAGGGATAGGGCCTTTTCAGTGGTGGTTCCCTGGTTGTGGAATAGTCTCTGTGCTCCAAGGGGTTTCTAAGAGCTGGACACAACAGATTGAACAACGAAAGGTGAAAAAACTTAGGGAAGCCTGTTGAAGTTTGAGAATCAGCAGTTCAGGTCAGACTCAAGCTGAGCTGCTCCCAATTTGGCTCAAGTCTGTACTGTGCCGAAGTGAACCGGCCCCTGAACCCACTGGAGGACCACCAGTTTAGGGATGGCTCAGTCATGGGGGAGGGGGGAATACCACCGCCACTCCATTTTTTTTCTATCATAGCTCAAGACTGCTCAGCTTTTGCCAGTTTCGTATCTACTAGATACGGATCTACTTAGCACGGATTTCCGAAATAGGGATCTAATAGATCCGTATTTTGGAGATCCAGTGCGGAAGCACCCGGTGTGTCTTTAATGTGTTTCTAAATGCGTTCTAACAGCCTGTGCAGAAACACACACATCCCCATTTCCACTGCAGACCCCATTAAAGCCACATTTCTTTCCTCCTGTAGTAGGGAATCTGGATTAAATGGGTCCTTCAGGACCTATAATTCGGTTTTCTTGTAGATGGGGTCTACAATCTGGTCTTTGGCCATGGAATCCGGATTATACGGTGCATGTTCGCACCGCGATCTGCCAATGGGGTCTAGGGGCACCCAGAGGGGGGGGGGGCAAAACCCAAAGCTTCGAAGCTGGTGCCTGATCTCCAACTCCAGACCACTCCAGAGAATGGCACAGACTTCAGAGCTCAGGCCATTTCTACGGGGCCTTTCTACGGAACTTTGGCCAAGCTCCAGAGAATCTCCAGAGCGATTTGCTGCAATCTTTGAAGATTCTCCAGAGCGGCTCCAAAGTTTCCCCCACCCACGCGTGGCCCCCCCAAAAAACATGGGGTAATGGATGGGCCCAACGTGGGTCGAGTCGGAATCGCCACACGGGTGCTCCGACATTTCCACCGCGAGCATGCTTCACCCATTGCTATTGGGTGCTACAACGCCCGTGGAGACGCATCAGGGACCTCCTTAGAGCTGGATCTACTAAATCCGGATTAGTTGAAGGACCCATTTCTTAGATCCGGATCATCTTAGATCCAGATTAAGGGAGATAAGTGGGGGGGGGGACCCAAATGAACTACACGTTTCACAAGGCTGGACTACTTCCTGTTGGCCCCACAGCTTCCAAAAGCCCCTTTTTTCCCTCAGAGCTTAATCCAGCTTTTACCCCGGACGACCAAGAGTGACAGCTTTTGCTTTTGCCTTGAAATGAAATGGATGAAATTCCGGGAAGGCCTGGAGAGTGACAGGAAGAGTGATTCTTCTGCAGCTCTTGAGATCTTGCTTAGCACAGGGGGCATGGAACCCCACAGCCCAGTTCTTGGCACGCCTGCTGAAACTGCTTTTGAGGAGAACGCACTCTGCATATGGACAGTGGCACCCGATTCCCGCTGCCTGAAAGCTCTAGAGGACCCAAAATAAGTAACTTCTGCACAGCGTGAGATAAGAAGTGGTAGGGAAAAAAAGGAGTTGTGGACATTTTCTGGTCCAAAGAGCAGAAATCAGAAGATTAACAGTTTTGACACACAAGGGCTGCTAATTAGGCTTTAAAGTTAACAGCCCATTACAAGTGAATATCGTGGGGAGGTTTGTTGGGTGTTATTTCAGCTGGTTTGGCGAAAGGTTCCGGGAGGGGGAAGGGGGAAACAGGCAACAGAGGAACCAAGCCAGGAATCTGAACTTGATCATGTCTCAGGCTTGAAATTCTCCGATGGGATGCCGGCGTCCAGGAACCTGCTATGCGTCTGTGTGTTTCCAAGAGTGGACCGGAGGAAATGGCGAATGGATCTCTTTGTTTATTTGAAGGTGCAGCAGCAGCAGCAGCAGCAGCAGCAGCTAAGGGCCTTGCTACCTTGAAGTAAGAACCTGGCTCTTCAAAACTGAATCAGTTGCAACGACGCCTGAATTTTGCTTCAAAGGAGAACACACTGGAAAGACTTAACGCGGGTTAAGTGCATTTGATGTCCCAGCACAAGGCAAGAGTTAGCAACTCAAACATGGATCGTCTTCCTGTTTCCAATTCTCCCTATTCCAAACTCCTTCTTGAAACAGTTAAGGATCAGTCCACGCAACCTATCTTCATGTTTTGCTCCTCCACAGACGATATTTGTATATGATGTACCTATATGCATTCTTTTTCAGGGTGGGAGGGAATGAGCATTTTATTATAAGGATATGCACAAATATTTGTAATATTCAATTTTCCTACGAATTTGTACGAATTCAGACATTCTTATACGAACTGAATGTTACGACACAAATGTACGTATTTGTATAAATGTTTCAGAGCATTCATGAACCTGGGGAGGTGAGAAAGCAGCTGCCCCAGTCAGGTCTGCAATGCATCCACAGTGCATTCGACACGGATTGAGAGCTGTTTCAAAGTAGATTCAGGGCAGATCTGATGCTTTCAGGGGAGATACGTTGCGGGATATGTATCAGATATGCAAGGGATATGTATTGGATACATATAGATTCGTATTGGATACCTATGGGATATGAATGTGTTCATATTGGATAGTCGTACAAACTCTTACAAATTTGTACCAATACATTCATCTTGAATAGATTTCTACCACATGCAAAGGGAATCTATTCAAACGAATATAGATTTTCTTACATTTGATTCGATACAAATCGAATACAAAAAAAGAAAACCCCATTCATGCACTACCCTATGTTATTAGCATCTCCACTCAGGGAAGCAAAATAAATGCTGTGCAGCAGCACGTAGCCATAGGAGTGATGATGTGCAAAAGTACAGGGCAGTCCCCCAAAACCAATGTAGCAAGCAGAACTGTGCCACTGCGCCATTTAGGAAAAAGAAGAGAGAGGGAAATGCTCTCTCTCTCTTCCCTGGAATTCCCACATAAGCCTCTGCAGATCCACATTCAGATGAAGGCAAGAGCCTGTCTTTTGGGGCAGAGAAAAAGCGCTCTGCTAATTACAAGTGCTATAATGCACATTTGCCTGGAGATCACACTTTTGTGTATGCATTTAAAACAGCGGAAACTCTTCAAATCCACTTTAAAAGCTGTGGGCAACAAGAACTTAAGGGAATCATAGAGCTGGAAGGGACCTCCAGGGTCATCGAGTCCAACCCCTTGCTCGGTGCTAACTATCCCAGACAGATGTCTGTCCAGCCTCTGCTTGAAGACCTTCAGGGAAGGAGAGCTTACTACCTCAAGTGGCAACCTATTCCATTGACCTATTCCATTGAAGGTCGTAGGGTTATGCACGGATTTGAGTTGAATCGAATGTCAAAACATTCAATTTGTTTCAAATGTTTAAAATCCGAATGCAACAAAAACTGATTTGGATCAGTTACATTCGAATCTATTTGTTTGAATGTTAGATACGGATTTGAAGATACGAATGTAGACCATTCGTATGTGTTATCTGTATCTGTTCGCATCTCGTATGCATCCTGGTTTATCCTGTATGTATCTGATTTTCGTTCTGTATTATAAGAAGAAATGTGTACAGATACGTATGATATTCGTACATTCAAATGATTCAAAGGATTCGAATGAATGTCTCGGAACATTCCAAATTAGTTCGAATGTCTAAATTCAAATGTGAAGACATTCGATTCAAATTCCAATGACTACATTGGAGCGAATTAGATTGGATTTCGATTGTTTAGCATATTCATGTACGTCCCTAGGAGGCTGATCCTAGCTTCCATGACACAGGAAGTTGCAAAAATTATACCCAAGGGCCAAAACCTAATGAGGCTGTGCGCAAAACTGTGCCCATCACAACTGCACAAAAACACATCACAAATTGTGTGATCGGAATATTGTAGTCGCCCTTCCTTTGTGTAAACGTTTAGCGAAAATACAAAAGTGTCCTTCGTGTTCTTTTCTGTCAAGGGTGGCCCAGGTCTGTAGACTTTATTAGGTTCTCAAAGCCCAATTTCTGGCTGTGCTTCACTCACCTTACCTTGCATTTTAAGTAAGGGGCAAAGCTACGTGTGATCTGGTGAAAGGGAATTAATTAGCGCAACGCAAGAACAAAGATGCCTCAGCTGTAGATTAACTTCCTTTCTTTCTTGTTGCAACCAGACGCAGCCTGGACCAAAAAGCCCTGTGCATGCCTGGTATCTTATTTTAAATATTTGCATGCCAGGAAACTTCCGGTTTAGACATTGGATTTCATATATGCCACACACCACATGATGCAACCATTTTAGTATGGTCGCTGTTGTCCTTAGGTGCCATCAGGGTGGGCTTGGCTTCTGGTGAATACACAGCAGCATAAATGCAGTTTTCCTGGCAGACCTGTGTGTGGCTTGCCATTACCTTCTTCTAGGAAAGGGCCAGGGATCAAACCCACAACCCTCTGCTTCCTAGACAGTTGCCCAACCACTAACCTACAGCTGCTACACAGCCACATGGAGGCCATGTTCCTGGGAGATACAAAGGTAGTTTGGTCTTCTTCTGTGGAGGTCCTGGGGATTGGGCCTGCAACCTTCAAGCCTGAGTTATGACTACTGCATGGACTTCTCCGGGGTTGGCCATGACCTTCTTCCACAGGGATGCCTGGAATTCAACTCGAAGCCCTTTGCTTTCCAGGCATTAGCTCTACCATTGACCTATGGCCACGCCACATAGTTTCCACTAAATTCAGCTTAACGCCACACAATGGAGCATTTCGCCTGTGGATTTGTGCGCTTCAGATCAAAGGCAACTTTCTTGCTCGGTGGCCCATTGACAATTAAAACTGGCCTTTCCTGTTATGAAAACCCAGCACAGGAGGCTCTTTCAGGAGGCGTTGTGGATTTAAGCAGCTACTGGTTGGTTTGTGGATCAATCACAACGAACTGGGTGCTTGCATTTTTGCATGCAAACTAAACCACCCTCGTTTTGAGAAACCTGGTTCAAAACCAGAAGGTGATCTAGTGAACCAAGGTGGTCCACAGATGGTCCACACATGCACTGAGCCACCCTGTTGTTTGAAGATCCCAAACCAAGGGTAGTTTGGTGTGACTCAAACCAAACCACTCAGCTTCAGCCTGTGCACGTCTCTGTTGTACAATCCAACTGTAGGCGATGACAGGAAACCCGAAGAAGCCATTTCTCACCAGTGCTCACCACTTAGCCATCCCCAGTGAAAAGTCTCTGTTGCACCAGGAGACATTACTTCTGAGTAGCACATGCAGACTGTATATAAACCTTTTGATAATGCTGTCCATTTCTGCCCTGCTGGATAGGTTGGTCTTTAGATTCCAATCAGATATAAATATTCATGTGAGTTCATTGGTTCCATCAAGGCCACTTTCCCCAACGTGGCGCCCTCCAGCAGCTTCCGCCTACCCTCTCCATCCCTATAGCCAATTCTAAGAAACCCCCCATCAGCATCTTTCTGTTTCCTCTTTAGTGTTGTTTTTTTCCTGCAAATATAAGATTGTAGGATTCTCAGTCTTGTTTCCTCCTTCCTACCCGAGTGCTCCAGTGCTGCTCAGCAGAATTGTGAAAGGGAAGTGAAGAAGTGAAACACGCACATGGGCCATTGCACACCACTTCCACCTAGACCCCCCAAGTCTGCGTCCAGCCCTTTAGGCTGCCTGCAAGCGACATCGCTGCTTTTCTCACCTTGCCCTCTATGTTTCTGACCGATAATGGCCTCTGTCCCAGTGTCCCTGACTTTCCCCTCCTCTCCCCCCTCCAGCCTCCATTCTCTGCACTGATCATCCCTCCCTCCCTCCCTCCCTCCCACCCCCTCCCGGCCATCAGATGTTGCAGAAAATAAACAATGGAATGTATTGTCTCTGCCCACTCCGGGCTACAACCCGAGCAGAGCAACAAAAAGACACATTGACTCAGTAGGAGAAAGGGTCCCATAGATTGCAGAGTCACATTTGGGGGTGGGGCGGGGGCAGCCTGCTGTGCCAAAGGGGTATCGGAGAATGACTTTCCCCAAGCATCACAAACTTCTCTGGGCCTGGTGCTAAGAGCCTTTCTCGAAGGCAGTGGCTCAAAGAGACCCAATGGAAGTAGGGGTGCACATTAATGTATTTTTTGCATTCGAATTTCAGTCAAATTGAATATTCAAAAATTGGATTTGATTCGAATTTCAAAAATCCGGATTATCCAGATTCGTACTTTCGAAAACCCGATTCGTATCTGAATATACGAATGTCGATAAGATTCATATTCGAAATAACAAATTTGCGCAAATACGGGATTTATCCCGTATGCTTCCTGTTCTCATCCCACATTATTTGAGCAAATGTGTATAATTTTCACAGCCATTCATATACGATAGATACATATCTACTCATTTGAATTACTCAAAAAGCCGTATTCGGATATTCGAAAATCTGATTTGAATTCGAATG
This sequence comes from Aspidoscelis tigris stejnegeri, assembly GCA_023333525.1. Classification (NCBI taxonomy): domain Eukaryota; kingdom Metazoa; phylum Chordata; class Lepidosauria; order Squamata; family Teiidae; genus Aspidoscelis; species Aspidoscelis tigris. The sequence continues at coordinate 4,719,980 of JALMGA010000023.1, forward strand.
TCGACATTCAACGGATTCGAATTGGATTTTTGAATTTTTGAATATCCAAGGCAGCCTCTGGACCTACTCCCATGTTCTGGTTTGAATCCGGGACCTCTGGAGTCATTTTTAGATATCCAAGTTTCCCCCCCTCCAGCAGATTCTGTTTTTCAACATACCTCCATCAATCCAGACTTAGAAGATACAGATCTTTGATATCTGATCTTCCTTGAATCCGGTCCTTGAAGATACACATCATGGCGAGGACCCTTACACATCCGCACGCGCCGTCTAGCAACAAATGGCCATGGGTGCTAAACAGGGCTGCCACATGGACGCTGTAGCACCCATCCCGAGGCTCCAATTAGGCCCAAGCAGGAAGCTCTGCTAGTGGTGTGGCACCACTGGCCCACGTCGCTGTCAATCACGGCTCATTTCTGGTTACAGTGGGCATCGTGGAGACACATGGCTTTGTAGCTGCCTGTGTAGCTGCTACGAAGCTTGTGCTCAGTTTCGTTGACCGCCACGAAGGACGTGTGGGCCTACACAGTGTGTGTGTTGAGGGGCAGAGCTGGGGCTGCCTCGCTCCAAATGATCTTTCATCTGGTCTTCACAGCAGAAGACCGAATTGAAGACAACATTAAAGGGATCTACTATTGATCCGGATTTAAGGGCCCAAAGACACCATTAAATGCACATTTTACCAGTGCTCGTGGGTACAGTCCTTAAGGGCTTCTGTGTGTGGAAGGTACATACCTGATCCGTAACAATTGTATACCTATCAAGTTCCTAATGGGGTCTTTGTTCCACGTGCAGAAACAACCTAAGAAATTTCACTTGGCTGTTGGGTTACTCCAGACCATTTGTTTTCATTAAGCATCTAAAGGAAGGTGATGCATTTCAAGAAAAGTGAGGTATGGCAGTCAAACCCCATGCCCACATATACACAGGCACACACATGTGGGTACATGCACACATTGGTAGCTGCACCTGTATTGCCTATTTTTTACGGAAGCTTCTTATGGCATCGCCCCATAGAACAACTTTTGACAGACATGGAAAGTTTAACCAATTGCTGGTAAACCTCATTTTCACCAACATCACACACAAAACGGTGCGCGTTTGTGTGTTTTGTACCAGCTAAGGGAAGGCAGTGAGAGAGCGGGGTGCGCTAAGCACACAATTTTCAGTGGAAGCCGTGAAGGCGCCAGGAGAGCTCCGTGCTACGATTGCACGGTTGTCTCATAAAAGCAGTAAGTGTCGACGGACCAGCCCCTGTTCTTGCAAGAAAACCATATAGAGATAGGCATGAATGTAAAATCGGGGTTCGGTTTGTATCTCTCTCAAGAAAACCTGCACAGAGATGCTCATAGAGTGTCTGTAGCTCAGTGGTAGAGAAAACCGCCTGCAAAGCAATAGGTTGCCAGTTCAATCCCCAGTTCCTCCCCAGAAGAAGGCAATGGAAGACCACCTCTGTATTTCTGCCAAGAAAACTGCCCCGAGGTGCCCGTCAAGTCACCCAGATGTCGGTACCCAGCAGCAACAACTGATGGTTGGACCATGATGTTTGGCCATCACTGATGTGCCAACTTCATGCATCACTGCTACAGAACTCCATTCAAACAAATCTGATTGATGAAAATTCACTCTACCACATTGTCTTGGCTTACCTTGGGAACTCCTCTGGCGATTCTGCACTAGCTTTCCAGCTGGCCAACAAAGACAACTTAATAAATGAATCTCATTAACAGTAGCACCCTCTGTTTATTCATCTACTTATTTATTGTCCATGACCAGTACGGATAGAAAAATATGGATAAAGTATGCAAACTATGGACAACATAAAGTGGTATGTCTAGACACGTCTGAAATATTCCGAATCTGGCTAGCAGTCTGTGTCTCGAATTAGCTTGTCTCTTGTCTCGAAACCCTTAGTGCAAAATTTAGCAGTTTCTCTGGTTATACCTGAATCAAAACCTGCTAACGGAGAGAATGCATAGTACTTTTGTCTCATCACATGAATATCTCAATAATAGGATCACTGCAGCAAGAGATTCCCGAGCACTCCTACTGAAACTTTGTGACAGGGATAGCCAAGGCTCATAAGGACTCCTGATGTGCAGGAATTAGGGGTGGGCACAGAGCCCGAATCAAATGTGGGAAAATTCAGCTTTGGCCAGACCCTGCCCCTGAGAATGTGTGGGGCTTTCGTATTCATGCACAAATAGAACCACACCTCAAAAAGGATATTGTGGAACTAGAGAAGGTGCAGAGAAGGGCAACCAGAATGGTTAAGGGTCTGGAACACCTCCCTTACGAAACCAGGCTGCAACGTCTAGTCTCTGGAGAGACGGCGTTTAAGAGGGGACCTGATTGAAGTATATAAAATTATGCATGGTATAGAAAAGGTGGATAGAGAAAATTTCTTTCCTCTATCGCACAATACTAGAACCAGGGGGCACTCTATGAAGCTGATGGGTAGCAGAGCCAGGTCTGACAGGGGGAAGTATTTCTTCACCCAGAGGGTCATCGGCTTATGGAATGTGCTGCCGGAAGACGTGGTGACAGCTGCCAGTCTGGATGGCTTTAAGGAAGGGTTAGACAAATTTATGGATGGCAGATGTATCAATGGCTACTAGAACGAATGCCTAGGTGCATCTTTCAGGCTGCGGGGGGGGGGGGGGAAGCAGCTTCTAAGGCCATTTGCTGAGACTCAAGAGCAGGAGAAGGTTTGTCCTTGTCTCTGCTTGAGATGCCCATGAGCATTTGGTGGGCCACTGCGTGTGACAGGATGCTGGACTAGATGGGCTGTGGCCTGATCCAGCAGGGCTGCTCTTATGTTCTTACGTTCTAATTCTAATGAATATTCATGCATGAAATGAATACAACCTTCCCCCACACTTCCATTTCTACAAACTTATCTGTCCTCCTTGCTGCCGCTGCTGCTGCTCCTGCTGCCATTGCCACCACCATGCCTTCTTTGCCTGACCTCAGAACCGGTAGTGCCTTTTCTGGGCTCCGGAAGGCCTATTTCAGTCTCCATTTATTTATTTATTTATTTATTTATTTATTTATTTATTTATTTATTTATTTATTTATTTATTTATTTATTTATTTATTTATTTATTTATTTATTTATTTATTTATTTATTTATTTATTTATTTATTTATTTATTTATTTATTTATTTATTTATTTATTTATTTATTTATTTATTTATTTATCCCGCCCCATACCCGAAGGTCTCTGGATGGGTAACAAACTTAAAACAACAGATTAAAACAGAATATACATTAAAATACTTTAAAAAGCCAACAACATTAAAACAATACACAATATGTCTGTCCTGGGGAGGGGGGAATATGATCAGCTCAGCCAAAGGCCAGGGCAAAGAGGTGCGTCTTCATCACCTTCCTAAATATATATAAGGAAGAGGCCTGACGCACCTCGAGCGGGAGGCTATTCCATAGTCTGGGGGCCATCACAGAAAAGGCTCTCTCCCGGGTGCCTACCAACCTCACTATTGAAGGTGGTGGGACAACCAGGAGGGCCTCACCGCTTGATCTTAAGGCACAGGCAGGTCGATATGGGAGGAGTCATTCAGGCTTTTTCAGGTAGCCCCGAAAGAGGCTTGAGATGCCACTGGAGTGCATTCCGAAAAGTAAAGGGGTGCATGGCAAGCTCTGGGGGGAGGGGGAGCAGGAGGTCTAGGGGAGTGGGAGGCCATGGGGAGAAGGCCACGGGGCATCCAGTATCTGCTGAAGCTCCAACTGAAGCGTCTATGAAAACCAGATAATCTGATTTGTGGACAAATAGAGCCTATGAATGTAAGCCCTATTCAGTTCGGCCACAAATCTACACAATTCATCTATACGTTCGTGACATCCAGAATTCCCGGATGTCTTGAATATTCGTGCTTATCCGTAGCACAAACTGAATTAGCACGTTCAGTTTCCCTTCCCGTCAAAGAAAAGCCTGGAAAGTGGAGGGTTGCTGTTTGACCCCCAGACTCACCTTGGAAGTAGGCAATGGCAAACCACTGTCAAGCCTTAACGACTAAGGCCAGACCAGGGAGTGCTCTGGACCAGCCTAGACTGAACAGATGCCAAACAGCTGGCAAAACAGAACCAGCAGGGTGGCTGAGGATGGGTCAAGCAGCACCAAACACTTTGCATTTGATTGCATCAAACCAGATGTTTGTTCTTTTCAGTTGTGAACCATTAATCGATTATCCAGTTGTTTAATTTTGATTTCAAAGCAGTGTGCAAACACTAAAAGTAACATTTTTTGTCCCATTGGAAGAAGCTCCACAAACAGTTCGATGGAGTAGTGCCTGCTTGCAAGTGGGGAACTGGTTCAGTTCAATTTAACTTTCGGAGGTTTGAACAAACTAATGTTTGACCTGACCCGAATATCAGTGGATGGGAACCATTCGGTCAAAATTCTGAACATGGAACAAGTTTTGCACATCTCTGTCCACAACCCCGTATATTTGTACAACCAGTGACACAGGTGCATTCTTTTAAATCATTTCATTAGATGCACAGGTACCTTTCAGGGCTGCACCCTGAGCTCATTGACCCCTTGAGCCCTGGACCTTCATCTATCACTGTGAGGCAGATGGTGGTCACTTGACCGGCCCTTCGGTGTAAGCAGAACCCTAACAGTTTGGAAAGGTTCTAGGGATGTGCATGAATGGGGGATTTTTGCATTCAATTTGTATTGAATGAAACGTAAGAAAATTCATATTTGTTTGAATGGATCCCCTTTGAATGTGGTAGGATTCTACTCAATACGAACATATTGTATGAATCTGTATGAATATCTGCTGTGAATGCATATGTATCCGATAAGTATCCCATAACACATCCGCTCTGAAAGAGTCATATCCGCCCTGAGTCCACTTTGAATCCATTCTCAAACCATGCCAAATGCACTCTGGATCTGATGCAGATTTGACTGGCCAGCTGCTTTCCCACCTCCCTGTGTCCAAAGCTTCAAACGAATGTTCGGAAACATTTGTATTCGTCTGATTGTCAGTGTACGGAAGTCATAATATTTGATTCATATTACAAATGTCCAACTTCATGCAAATTCATGCGAATAACAAATGTTACTAATATTCACGCACATCTCTAAATGGCTCATTTTTGGACCACAACTCCCGTAAGAGAGTTTTTCTACGCCCTGCATAAAGGCAGCAGTGCTCATGTTCTCCCAAGCTGAGAAATGCCCCAGATTGGAGGCAACAACTCATGGGTTTGCTCTCATTTCGCTTCTTCCATCCTTAGATGCTGGTGTGTGTGTAGGAGCGAATGGCAGTGCCTTTCCCAAGCTCTTGCAACTGCCTGGGAGCCACGCATCCCTGTACGGCAGTCACTTGAAAGCATCCACGGAGGAACGGAAGGAACCGGAGAGCCCCTTCCATTGTGGCCGGTGCCCTGATGAGGCAGCGGCCCAAAGAACCAAGCAGCCCTCGCGACACGGCCCTGCCAAGGCTCTGGTAGCAGCGAGCGACTGGGAAAAAGCTCCGCTTGGCCTGAAGCGCGCTTTTGTTTCCATTATAAACTTCTCTTTTAATGAGGAAGGAGGCCCTGAAAATGAACTCCATCTTCGGCACATCTCCTGCCAAAAGCTGACTCTGGGCAATGGCCGCCCGGGCAGCAGTGGAAGCGGGGAGGGAGAGGCGGGTGGCCAGAGGCCAGCAGAGCAGGCCTCTTGTGTAGGCAGGCCTCCGGTCCTGGGGCTGCCAACTGGAACCTGAATGCCCGTTTTCTGCCTCTCCCCCCTGCCCACCCCCACAAAACATGTTGGCATCAGGCCTGTTTGCAGAACGCAGCCCTGCCGGCACTGGGGAGGCAGATGCTTTTGAAGACAGCGAGGTTTTGAGGTTGCAGCGGAAGTCTCCCTCGCTTCGGATCCTGAACGGAGCCCTGGAGAGCCACCTGCTCTTGCCATGGGACTTTCTGCCCTGTTCTGTCTGCAAGGGATGGCAGGGCTTCCCCAGATCCGGCCTCCAGGGGAAGAGCCACACTGCGCCCCACATTGATCCTGTTAGCTTTGGCCACCCGGAATGGAGCCGGTGGGAGCTGTAGTCCCACAGCTTCTGGAAAGCCAAGTTTGGGAACCTCTGCTTTACGGCGAGGGCTCATAGCTCAGCGGCAGGGCAGCTCCCAGGGAAGCGGAGGGTCGCGCAGCAGGTGTAGGCCATGGCAGAACCGTTCCTGTACCTGTGCCAGGAAGAGCATGTGGATTTGAGAGGCGTCAGGCTCTTTTCTGGGAGTCTCTGGGAGCGGGAAAAGAGAGTCGCATTTTCAGTCTCCAGCATCACCTTGGAATCTGTCAAGAAAACTGCATGGCCCATGGTAACCATGGGTCAGCTTTGACTCTGCCTGTACCCAGCAGCACGGTCGAATTCACATAACCGCTAACCCACTTCAGTTGCCTTGAGCTATCTGTAGCTCAGTGGGTAGAGCAAACTGCCTGGAAAGCAGAGGGTTACGAGTTTGATCCCCAGCTTCTCCCAAGAGGTAGGCAATGGCAAACCACTTCTGTGTCACTGCCAAGAAAGATGCCTAGAGGTGCCCATGGACTCTGAGAGTGGCTGTAACTTTGTGGTAGAGCAGACAGCCTGGAAAGTGGAGGGTTGCTGTTTGACCCCCAGACTCACCTTGGAAGTAGGCAATGGCAAACCACTGTCAAGCCTTAACGACTAAGGCCAGACCAGGGAGTGCTCTGGACCAGCCTAGACTGAACAGATGCCAAACAGCTGGCAAAACAGAACCAGCAGGGTGGCTGAGGATGGGTCAAGCAGCACCAAACACTTTGCATTTGATTGCATCAAACCACATTTTGATTTTCTATTTTATGGTGTATTTCCTCCCTATAACTTTCCCCACAAAAAATCTCCTAAAGTAAACCTGCCTCCTCCTCCTCCTTTTTTAAAATTAAAAATCCTAAATATTCCTTGCCAGATTATAAATGTATCTCATATGCTGGGAAACGCAAGTATGCCAATGTAGCCACTTATTTCATGCACTTATTCAGGGGCCTTGGGCGGGGATCTTATGCCAGCAAAAGCAGAGGTCCTGCCCAGAATGCTCCTAACCAGCCATGTGTGGGTACTGTTCATCAAAGAAGAAGAGCTGGCTTTCCTACCCCACTTTTCTCACCCATTTAAGGGGACTCAAAGTGGCTGACAAATCTTCTGTTCTTCAGCAGGCACCCTGTGAGGTGGGTGGGGCTGTAAATGCTCAGAAACAGAGCTGTGACTAGCCTGAGGTCACAATCAAACCCGGTATTCCCTGCTACGAGTCTGGCTCTCTAACCACTGGATCACACTGGCTCACCAAAGACATCAACCAAAGGCAGGGGTCAGTCCTGACACTATTGGGCATGTGATCCGGGCTGCTTTGAAAAGCCTCCTCAACCTTGGCACTACAGAAGGAAAATTAAGGCACCGGCCCAGTCATGGTACCCCCTGCCCTGTTCCATCCAACACGCAGGTGTGCAGAACAATTTGCCTTTTGTTGTGCTCTGTCACACAACCTTTAACGGCGCGGCCCAAACAGGGAAGGGGAAAGAAAGCAGCTTGACTGCGCCAGGCAAAAGCGCACATCTGTTCCGTCAGCCACCAAGCGACGCTCCTCACCTTCACCATTAAATCCCCCGGCTTTGATGCTGCAGGAAAAGGTCACGTTGGCCTTCCAGACGTCTGTTCAGCCTCACCTCTAGTGCATTTCAGTCTCTCCCAGTCTTCTCGGTTCGTGGTCCGTGGAAACAGACGAGCCAAGATCACTGAACGGCTTGCTCTCCACCATTGAGCACTGTATCCTGGGGCCTATTCGCACTTGGCCTTTTTCTGGAGTATATCTCAGGATAGGGGTCTGTGGTCCTCATGCTAATGCAGACTCTGGCAGACCTCACTCTGGGCCTGCTGAAGCCAGCACTAGCATATGGACAGCAAGTCCCTATTCCAGGATATATTCCAGAATAAAGCCAAGTGCGAATACGCTTCTGGTTTCCTACCTTGGCTGGTTGAAGGTCTGTAGGATTTCATTTGTGATTAAATCTTGCTGTGGTCGATTATAAGCCTCAGCAAGTAGGGTGTCCCTCGCAGATCTTGCCTCTGGGCGATTCGAGGCTACAGATGTATTCATTCAAATGGACAACCTTTGAATGTAGTAGTATTCTAGTCGAGACGAATGTACTCATATGAATCCGTGTGAATGTCCGTTACAAGCACATACATATCCCATATGTATCCAATACGCATCATCAGATACGTGTCCCGTAACATATCCACTCTGAAAGCGTCAAATCCACCCTGAGTCCACTTTGAATCTGCTCTCAATCCATGTCGAAGGCACTCTGGATCCATGGCAGCCGCTTTCCCACTTCCCCATTTCACGCGTGTTCCGAAGCTTCGCACGAATGTTCCAAAAGGTTCATACAGATATGAATGTCAACGTACAAATGTCGTAACATTTGATTTGTATACGAATGTCTGAATTTGTAAGAATATCAAACGTTATGTATATTCGTGCACATCTATAATCCAAGCAGCAAGAGACAGCCATCCAACTATCACCCCAGCAAGCCATATTCTGTAGAAAAGCCCCTCCGGAATACTTACTTGCCGGCTGGACTGTGGCTGCGGAAGTCAGTGCACAATATATTGATACACACATCTAGGTATTTCAGTGCACAATTGCCACCAACTCGTATGCACGGCAGCTCTACCCACAAGTTAAGCTAAAAGAAGAGGAGGAGGAAGAGGAGGAAGGCTTGGCTTTTATACCCCACTTTTCTCACCCTAAAGAGGACTCAAAGCTGCTGACAAACCTTCTGTTCTTCTCCCCACCACAGACACTCTGTGAGGTAGTGAGCTGTGAGAGTGCAGAAAGAGAGCTGTGACCAGCCCAAGGCCAACCAGCTGGCTTCATGGAAGAGTGCGTAATCAAACCCGGTGACTAGGACATATGAGCCTGGCACTCTAACCGCAAGACCAAACTGACTACTTTGGACAAAATCGCCATTAGGCTATAGTTGGACTTCAAGCCAATAGAACGAGGTTATGGTGGGGTTGCCACAGATACATGTAGCAATCCCACCATACTCCAGAAATATTTACCCTACATATCCCCCATCTGGACGGGACCACAATCACGGGAGTTAATGAAAAATCCACACTGGCTGTGGCCACTTCTGTTTTTGCCTCTGTCTGCCAGCATCATCCCTTATAATTCCTCCTGCAAACACCTGGAAGCCAGCCAAGCACCGGCCCACTTTCCTTTCTTATGTTTTCACACGCTTACTGCCTTCCGGGTACTTGCAAAAATAATGATAATGAAAGGATCTGGCAGGCAGAGGTAAGCAATTGCTATTGCAGTAAACCTGGCGTCCTTGCTGAATTTCACGTAAAAGCGGTATTATGGATAGCAATGTGCAAAAATGGTTTTTTTTTGCATCCAATTCGTATCAAATCAAATGTAAGAAAATTCATATCCATTCAAATACATCCCCTTCAAATGTGGTAGGATATAAATGCATACATATCTGATACATATCCTAACATATCTGCTCTGAAAGCATCAAATCCCCCCTGAATCCACTTTGAATCCACTCTCAATCCATGTCAAATTCACTCTGGATCTGTTGCAGATGTGACTGGCGCAGCTGCTTTCCCACCTCCCTGGTTCACGAATGTTCTGAAGCATTCTTACGAATACGAATGTCAATGTTTGGTTTGCATACGAATGTCCGAATTTGTATCAATTTGTATGAATATCAAGTGTTATGAATCCCTAACTATGGGATATCGCTTCAATATCCCAGAAGTATGTTAGGAATGCTGCAATTATGCATTTTAGCCCAAGTCTGGAGCTGTCCTCTGTTTGCAAGGAAATTAGGTCAGATCTGGTTAAGACTTAGAAGGTGCTATAGACACTCGGACAGGGGACCACCAGGAAATCACAGGGCTGGTGGCTAGATTGGGTAGCTGAAAAGCATTGTAGGAAAATGAAAAATATTGTAGAAGAAGGCAAAGGCAAACCATTTCCATATCATTTCCAAGAACGCCACACCTACCTCTAGTAAATTCTAGCACCACCAAGGAGCCTCAAATCAAAATTTGAGGGCCTTTTAGTGAATGCAAGAGGAGCACAAAAAGAAAGGAGGGCAGTGGTGTTCCCACCCATCTCCATCTGCTGGTTAGCTGCCATCTCTCCCATTTCCCATTGGTGCCTTCAGACGCAAGGCCGTCCCAGCTTGGTCTCTTCCCTGCTGGAATTCACTCCCTGGAGAGATCTAATTAGCTAATTCCATTGCTATTTTTAAATCTAAATGGAAGGCGCTCTGTCTTTCGCTGCTTTATCCTAAGCATCAGCAGTTTGCTCTGGCTCTTCTCCTAAACTCAGTTAAGAACCTAGGCACTTGGGAACCGCTCTAACTCCAGGAATAAATCAATTGCGCTGGAAGGAGAGAGGAGCGTTTTAATCGTCCGTTCAATTAGCAGAAGCTGGCGGTGAAATAGGTCCCCGGCTTTCATTTGGATCCAGGCATCCATTTCAATTTCTCTTAACGCTGTACATATGGGGGACAGCTCAGTGCCTTAAGGAACCTATGCAGGGCCCAAGCCAGAAGGAGAGGGAAAAGTAAGATTGAGACCACAATCTGGGTGGAAATGGGATCTTCAAAAAGTATAAGGAAATCGATTTGGGTGCTTAAGCAACCATTCTTCCAAATTCTACTGCCACCTGTACCGCTTTCCACCTGTACAGGACTCCATTTAACAACAATGATGCACCACCTGGGTGTAGCCACGGTGCACAGCAGCTTAGAGGTTAAAACGTGTCAAAGGACAGTCATCATATACCAGCTAAAAACACCCCGGGAATAGGACACTGCAATGCAGATATTGAAAACGCAAAAGGGTTGTCCAGAGGGGAACACCGGCGTGAACAAAAATGTCTTTAGCAGCTCCCTGAAAAAGTCAAGGTAGGAGGCAAGAGTTTGGTCAGGTGATGGCTTGTTGGGGCCACTACAATTCCTCATTAAGGCCCTGCTCTCACCACTGCAAGAGAAAGTAGCGTTGTGAATGAGCCAGTTCCGGTTGCTGTGGGAGGAACCTGCTTCCCAGGCACCATCAGGAACCTCTGCTTACCCATTTCTGGCACATGAGGCCATCAAAGGCACCAAAACACTCAGGCAAAGCACCACTTCGTGCACTTATTCAGGGGCCTTAGGCAGGGATCTTATGCAAGCAAAACTGGAAACGTGACACCCCAGGAATGCTGCGATGTGCCTTATGTACACGACACCAAACAAGACATTGTGGGAATTACCAGAAAAATTCACCTAAATGCTAATTAAGATGGCAGCAAGGCTAATGAACGCAAATTGCTGTTCCAACACACATTCCATCCCTTTGAATGGGTGCGGATTTCTCACGCAGCCCTAGGCAGGGCACACAGAACAATGCTCAGACGGCACGATCATCCAGGCTGCTCCACCACCTTGCCAGCTCATGATGTGGCAGCAGCAGCAGCAGATCCAGGCGCTCCTGGACTGAGCCTTTGACTTCACTTCCTTCCTCAGTACCAGTACCAGAACCAGAACCAGAACCAGGCCTGGCAGTTACAACAATCCCCCCACTGCCCCAACGCAAGCAGAGGGGCAGAAGATGTCATAGGAACCCCTGGGAAAATGGCGCCCTGTACTCTGGCCCCCAGAGCTTGGCAAGGTTCAGATCTAGGTCCTCATTTAAAAAGAGAGAGAGAGAAGCAGGTACAGAGGTAGATGAGTCAAGGAGGGAAGACATGGGTGGTAGTGGAGGGAACCCCCCCCCCATTGCTCACCCAAGGGAAGTTTGGGTACCTGTAGTAGCTGAGATGGGCAAATTGCACCCCCACAGGTACCACTCCCAATAACCCTCCTGTATGTTCACAGGCTGAATGTAGAGCTGGACTCTAGAACTGGAACGATCCGAGTGCTGGGATAATCGGAATGCTGAATAGTTCAGATTGGGGGGAGGGGGGAGGCCTTGGAAAAGTGTATCATAGCAAGCGCTTGATGCCAGTGTGCAAAGGTTTGTGCAGACTTAGGACGCATTCCGACAAAGGATATAATCAGGCTTGATGTCAGCTCGAGTTCTCCCCGTCCCGACAGTTTGAAAGGAATCCACCATTTCTGGAGATCAAAGGCCTCAAAACACGGAGTATCCCTATTCGGATTTAAAAGAGTCTCCCTGCTGGATTTCAAAATACTCCTCACTGTTTAGCAATGGGAACGCAAGCAGTTCTTTGGGGAGGGAACCATGCTTTGGGCGTTCTCAGCTTCCCCTGATCCAATGATAAACCCTGATTTCCTCTGCCCTGGTCCCCTCTTCCCTGGGCTCTCCACCATTACGAGCTAAGGGGATTGGGCTGGCTGAAAAGCAGGGGAGGTGAAGAATGAACAGAGCCTGCAGTAGTTAACAATGTAACAAGAGATCAGCGTAATAAACTGGTGGCTTCCGTCCTGGTGTTGCAAAGTTTGTCGGCTCTGCCTGCTTCCTTCCAGAATCACCTCTGCAATCCACGCTTTTTGCCTCGATCCCCGCCATTTTGTGCTGATCTGCTGTAGCGAGTCTTGGCTCTTGTGTAAAAGCCTGCCTGCTTCGTCCTTCCTTCCTTCCAGTATTGCCTCTGCCAGCCACCCCTTTCGCCTCACTCTCTGCCATTATAAGGAAAAAAGGAAAGTAATATATAATATTCTACTGCCAGTTTGCTTTGGTGATTAGGGAACTGGACTCTTATCTGGGAACACTGGGTTTGATTCTGCTCTGAGTGACCTTGGGCTAGTCACAGCTCTCTTCTGAGCTCTCACAGCCCCATCTAACTCACAGGTCTTCTTTTGTGGGGAGAAGAATAGAAAGCTTTGTCAACCACTTTTAGTCCCCTTAAATGAGTGAGAAAAGAGTAGAAAAGCCAACACTTCTTCTTCTCCTTCTTCTTGTTAGCAGGAGAAAGAATTGTGCTATGGTGGATACAAGATCAGGGGGGTGAAATGGTGAACAAAAGCTGCTGCCAAAGACTCCATGATATGATGCAGGGGCAGGTTTATACAGAGGGTGGGGTTTGAATTGCCCACCCCAATGAAGTCAGGGTATGATGGTGTCCAATTGTTGACTGCATAGGGCAGGGGTTCGGCTGAGAGGAGGAGAGAGAGGAGGGGTTTCTGGAAAATGGGCAGTGAAAAATGGAGAGTGAGTCTGCGTTATAAGCAGACTCATAAGTGGGGACACATAAAACCAGACCTCACGGCTGTTTAATTAAAACCAAATGAAATTGCCAAGTGGGAACCTGGCCTCTCTGAGACATTGGGAGGGCAGGAAACCAGGGGAGTATTTGTGTGTGTGTGTAATAATTCAGGTATTTGATTTGCATGAAAAACAAACAAACCCGTGCATAAGTTCAAAGTCCTCATTTGAGGGCACTAAATGGAGAACATGATGAATGCAGTTCCAGTCAATCCTGTTGGGGGACTGGATGAACGGGGGGGGGGGGCAGAACGCAGATTTGGTGAAACGTAGGACAATGGTGGACACTCAGTGGTGGGCGCCATTTCTCACAGTTTTCAAGGACACCTTTAAAAAAGGGATGGCCCATCAGAAAGAGATGCCTCCTTGGAACTGGGTGGGGCTGGGGACTTGGCCTGCATTCATGGGCAGTGAAAAAAGAGCTTTAAACGTGTAATGCTGCCATCCCATTCCCATCCTGTCTTCATTTTCTGGTCTTTAACATGCATTCAAAGTGGGATGAGGACATGTATGCACAATTGTACCACTTCTGAAATATCCAAGCTGCCCTTTCTTTCTTTCTTTCTTTCTTTCTTTCTTTCTTTCTTTCTTTCTTTCTTTCTTTCTTTCTTTCTTTCTTTCTTTCTTTCTTTAACCGCACTTGAACATTGCTGTACTTAGGACCTTTCTGCATTGGGACCTTATTCCGAATTATTTCCTAGAATAGGGGCCTGCTGTTCACATGCAGATGGAGACTATGGGCCTTTTCACACTCATCTGATTAGGTTGCTTTGAACTAGGGCTGGTAAACGTGAACCATTCGCACTTGTCATGAGGAAAGCTTCACCAAAGCATCTATTACCAGGCAGAAGTGCAAATGGTCCTCCCGTTTACCAGCCTGTGCAGCTGTGTCCAAAGCCGGACGTTCCGCTTCCTCACAGCAGCGGCTGGCTGTTCTGTGGCATGCTCAGGTGCCATTCTGAGAAGGGTGCGTTCGAGCACAGGAACGTATTACGGCCAATCATGTCAGCACCTGTGATCAAATGTCCCTCTCACAACTCTATGACCGGACCCCACTCCCACCAGGGCCAGGGCCAGTCCCGGGGATCAGAGGTCAGCGATCGATCATGGCTGCCACCGTGCCTGTGCGGACGACACCTCCCCTGCCCACCAACCACAGGGAACTGGAAGAAGTGTGAATCGTTGCACCGCTGGTCACACCAGGTAATCTTCTGGTTGATGTTGGTAAAGATGTGTAGCACGATTTCATGCTCCACACCTAATCAACAATTAGTGAACTTCTGGTGAGGCAGGGCACGTTTGAAGGCTGTAGCATGCTCTTCACCAGAAGTTCACTAATTGTTGACTACCAGCTGAGGTGCGAATAGGCCTCATATCAGGTCCCATCCAGGGCTTGCGAGAGTCTACTAGCATGTGGATAGTACGCCCCTATTCCAGGATATAATCCAGATTGAGGGTTTTTTTCCACTAGCACTGAGCACCCATTAAAGACCCATTAGGCACCGGTTTGGTACCGATCAGGAAGACCCCATTCCCACTTCAGACCCCATTAGGACCCAATGTGTTCACATCTATTCAAGGGAAGTCTGGATTGAATGGGGTCTTCAGGCCCTGATATCCAGTCTTCAATCTGGGCATTTGCACCACGATTGGGTCGATGGGGTCCTGGGACGGCTCCCTCAACAGGGTGCGGGCACCCTGAAACCCAAATCTACAAAGCAGGTGACCATTCTCCGAAGACAGAGCACAGATGAGCACAGACTGCGTAGCCGTCATCCAGAATTTTTCGAAGATGAAACCATCTGCGTAACAGTCAATTGGGCACCCTCGCAGTGACCACCTGGCAGGCAACACTCCAGAGAGTGTCGGCTGCCCTGTGTCCTTGCTGTCGGTGCAGAGGGGGAGGTGGGAGACAGGGAAATAGCAGCGGTTTGTAGCCGCTCTGTAACCACTCTCACTAGGCTAAGAAGGTGTATTGCGGAGCTAGAACCAGGCTCCAAAGATGCCCCATAGTGGCTTCGGAGATTTGTCCCACCCCAAACTGCCCACCGTCCCCCAGAAATGTTGCTTGGCGGACATGCACATTAGCCAATTGTTCTGCGCCATCTTCGTGTCTTCCGCTTGGGGACCGACAGATGCTCCACATGGGTGCTCCGGCATTCTCACGGCGTTCATGCCTCGTGCCCGTTGCTACCAGGGAGAAGCATCGGATCCTTGCCAGGATCTGTATCTTCTAGACCGGATTCATTGAGTCCCTCTTTGGGAAAAAGGCGGGATATAAATAAATCTTACGGGAAACCAGGCATCATTGCCAGATTTTGCATAACAGCGATATTATGGGATCTTGGATCCCATTTCTTAGATTCGGATCTTCCCAGATCAGGATTAAGGAAGGTAAGTGGGGAAAAAACCAAAGCCCCAATGCAGAAGGGGCCTTCGTCTCCCCAGGGCTACAGCACCCACTGTAAACGGCCCCTTCAGTCTTTTAAATAACAGTTATAGTTAAACTATAAACTTTTGTGGTTTACAAAAGCCCCAGCTAAAGGAAGTATCCCATCACCACAAAAGCATTCTTAAGAGCGTCTTTGCAAAGGAGTTTAAACCATCTATAGGAGCACTCTCCAACCCGACGTTTTGAACTACAGCTCCCATGGGCCCCAGGGAGCTCAACTTGCTGCTGATGGGAATTGATCTATCCACTCCACCACATTGCCTCTTTACTTTAGGATATGCCCACTAGTTGTGCTGCCTTTTCTGCAGAAGGGCAGCAGAACAGATATTACCAACAACCAGGGGTGCAGGAAGGTGTAAGCCATTTGGGAGGTTCATGGAAACCGAAGTTCAAAAAGAAAAAGAAATGCTTACTTTGGGAATCTCCCAATCCAGGCTAAAACTTGCAATTGTCCTGGCATTCCCAAGATGGCTGTGAGATACAGAGACTGCATCCCATAATATCGCTGTTAGGCAAAATCTGGCAATGATGCCAGGTTTCCCATAATATTTATTTATATCCTTAATTTATATCCCACCTTTTTTCCAAAGAGGGACTCAAGGCGGCGTACAAAATTAGACATCCTTACCACAGTCTACCAGCTCCTTTTGTGATTGGTCCTCTTGTGAATAACGAGATGTCAACCCAGTGCGCAAATGGAATTGGTTGCCAGAAGAGTTGGTAACAGATACCAGCCTAGATGGCTTTAAGGAAGGGTTAGACAAATCCATGGATGACAGTCTTGAATCCAAGCCGGGGTGGGGTGGGGTGGGGGCAGTTGCTGGGACTCAAGAGCAGGAGAAGGTTTGCCCTTGTCTCTGCTTGGGATGCCCATGGGCAATTTGTGGACCACTGTGTGAGGCAGGATGCTGGACTAGATGGGCTGTGGCCTTCACCTAGAAGGTCATCGGTCTATGGAATTTGCTGCCAGAAGAGATGGTAACAGTTACCAGCCTTGGTGGCCTTAAGGAAGGGTTGGACAAATATACGGATGACAGATGTATCAGTGGCTACTAAAATGGATGCTTAAGTACATCTTTCAGCCTGATGGGACAAGCAGGATACCTCTAAGGCCATTTGCTAGGATTCGAGAGCAGGAGAAGTTTTGCCCTTGTCTCTGCTTGAGATGCCCAGAAGCAATTGGTGGCCACTGTGTGAGACAGGGTACAGGGCTAGATGGGCTGTGGTCTGATCCAGCAGGGCTCCTCTTAGGTTCTTATGGACTGGATGGGCTGTGGCCTGATCCAGCAGGGCTCCTCTTAGGACTGGATGGGCTGTGCCCTGATCCAGCAGAGCTCCTCTTAGGATCTTATGAAAGTGGGCGGGCATTTGCCTGGCTTCCGAGTATCTGCAAGAGGAACAGCGATGCAAGGAGCTTGCAGACGGACATAAGAGACCACAGCTGCCCTCCTCATCTGGTGGGGGCAGTGAGAGGCAGTGGCAGGATCTTCTCTAGATCCGATTGCCTCCTGCCAACTGAAGACACCCTTTCGGCTCAGCCAAACAAAGTGGTTGCCCTGGTTTGTTGGTTTGTTGGCACCAGACCGGTCTGTGGCAGATAGAAAGTTCTTGCTCAAAGCTGGGGCAATTCCGCACTTCCCTTCCCGTCTGCTGGACGGGAAAGGAGCGCAATCGCCCAACGGTGACTGGTGCTCACACTTGTGAGCGCTATTCACTTATAGCCTAAGCCCTGCACGACTGGTCACTCACCTGTGACCGATCCCAGGGCTGGTCCTCTTCATGACTCCGCCATTTTATTTGCGGTGCCCTCTGCAACGGTGTGTGTGTCAGCGCCATCGCTATGATGACGCTTACACTCTGGGCACGTGCAGTCGCGTCTGAGGTCGTTTGAGGTGCCAGCAGACTTGCGCGGCACCTCAGACAACCCCGGAGCACCAGAAAACGTCCAGATGCTCACCTCTGGATGTGCCAGGTGAGTACGATTAGGGAACTCCTGGGAAGGCAGGGGGCACTCCTGGGAAGGCAGGAGGCTGTAACAAATAGGTGCCTGGTGATCCTACCCCCCCCCCCGTACCTATCCACATCACCTATACCATTTCCCATTCCCTGTTACAAGGGAGCAACAGAATCAAGCAATAGCTTATCTTAGCAAACAACCACAAGTCATGAGAGGGGGCATTTTTTGGATCTGGAAGAAGCCTGAGGAGTGTTCCCCTACTAGGTAGGACCCAGAAGAACATCTATGCGCTAAGATGCTGTATGTTTGGTTAGTAACCGCCACCATCACCACCTGCCAGAAAAAAAGACTTGAATATTGCAGCTGAAGGCCCACAACCAGCAGAAGACTTTGCACTTCGCTCAATAAAGAGTGGCTGGAAAGCTAACAGCGGCTGCGTTCACACCTAGGTTCTAATCCAGCTTCAGTCCACCTTTCGAGTGAAAAAACACTTCAGCAAAATGAACGGCCGTTTTCTTTCCACCTTATATAACCCTGAGTTAGATAATGCTGAAAAGAAATCAGCTTGTTGCTTTGCTAACACATTCTCTCATTCTGAAAGTGGACTGAAGCTAGATTAAAACTTAGGTGTGAATGCAGCCAGTCGTAGCTGAAGTATCTGCTGGAGGTCCCAGCCACAGTCTCAGGTTCCTCCAAAACCTTCTCCCTGAAATGGTGAAGAGTTGGGTCCCGAATCCGGCTGCCAGGGACAATTCTGGGTGTGATGAATTCAGACCAGAAAAGGAGGACTGTTGTGTCCCAAAAAGCCTCCAGGTGTAGATGCCTGGCACAGGTAAAAAGGTCCAATATTTGGCCAGGCTGGGTCAGGCTGGGAGAAACCCAAAGGCCTGCCGTTACTGTGAGAGGATTCTGGCCCAGGTGAAATACCAGCTGGGAATCGAGAAAAGCGCAGGGCAGCGTCGTGACATTAAGACGGAGGCTGCTGGCGCGCTCCAGCGAGAAAGACAAAACATGACCTTGTGGATGAATCCCCCACAAAAGCCTTTTGTTTATTGTTTCACAGGCTGACCTTGGTTTGGCAAAGCAGATTCACTTCAACCTGGTGGCAGAGAGCAGGACCCAGGAACTCCCACAGGCCAGAACCAGAAACGTGACCGGAGACCAGAAGTGCGGAGAGGGGATTCTTTCCTCCCTTCTCCCTCACCCAAAGGACGGGGGGGGGGGGGGGCGTTCGTAAAATCTGTTTTCCTTGCCTGAAAATCATGGGAGTCATAACCCAGAGTGCTTTGCTAACATGGGTGGGGTGTGGCGCTTGGTTTTTGGTTTTGCTGTTCTCACTCCGGCTGCATTCACACCTGAATTTTAATCCAGCTTCAGTCCATCTTTAGAGTGAAAGAACACGGCCCTTTCTGCACTGAGCCTTATTCTGGATTATATCCCAGAACAGGGACTTGTCACTCACGTGTTACTGCAGACTAGGGCAGCCTGCAGGCGGGACCTAGCGTAGTCTGTCCTAGCACGCAGGCAGCAGGTCCCTGTCCTGGGATACAATCTGAGATAAGTCCCAGGGCCGAAAGGGCCCACATCAGCAAAGTGAGGAGAAGTCCTTTCCTTTCCACCTTATCTAACCCAAAGGTGGGTTTTCTGAGTTATTGAACGCTGAAAGAAATCAGCCTGTCAATTTGCTCGTGAGTTCTCTTACGCTGAAAGTGGCCTGAAGCTGGATTAAAACTTGGGTGTGAACGCAGCCTCTGCAGTTAGGGATGTGCACAAATGTTCCTGCTGTTCAAAATTTGGATGAATTCGTATGCATTCTGACGTTTGCGGATGAATCGATTGGGGCCTACCTATTTGTCTGCGGGTCGGATTATCCGATATTCATCAAAGCTTCAGTTGAAGGTTTCATGAAGGCCAGATGCCCACACGGCCTCCCATCATCGTCCCCCCACGGTCTCCCGTGGCGTTGCCCCCCTTACCTTTTGTCCTGCTACCACCTGCCTGCCTCCTAGGTCATCCGGTTCTGCGCGTGAAGGTCCCACCGCGTCACAAAGTCCCTGGATGGAGAACTGTGTGCACAGAACCGGAAACACTGATTCAGCCACTGAAGAGCGCCAAAATGGGCCCAGGGACACCACCGCAGCCTCCTGTTCCATTCCGGCGCCTTTTCTTACCTTTGCAGAGGCCGTGGTGCCATCCCCAGGCCTATTTTGGTGTCCTTCATGAACACTCCTATGTTCCATTTTCCACATTCTATTCGAGTTGAAATTTAGCTCTGGCTGAATACATGCCCCCCCCCCATTCCCAGCCCCTTACACCCTCACCTGAACACCTCGAGGCCGCCACCTTCTCCGCGCTACCACCCCTTCGGGTGCGTTCCAGTGGCGGTGTGGGGCTCTTCTAGGGCCCTCTGGAACCGTGAAAGGGTTCCTAGAGCTAAATACGGGCCTTCCGGTTTTGCTGGTACTTGTCTGGATTCTGGTATTTGTCCAGATTCCAAATGCACAGAGAATCCGTGAACATCCCTACTCTGGTCAGTAGTGTCGAGAGTGACCCCATGGGCCACAGCGCACCAGGCCCTTCTCCATTGCCCCCTGAAGTCTCCCCAAGCTCATATCCATTCCATCCATGGCGCCATCGAACCACCTCACCCTCTCCCATCCCCTTCTCCTTTCACCTTCCGTCTTTCTCCAGCATCAGGGTCTTTCCCAAGGCGTCCGTGTCTTCTCATTATGGGGACAAAGGCTTTGAGCTTCAAGACTTATCTTCCAGTGGACAGTCAGGGTTGGGGTTTTCTTTTATTTTGTTTTGGTATCAATTGATCTGATCTCCTTGCAGCCCAAGTGGCCCTCAAAAGTCCTCTCCAGCAGTACCACAATTTGGAAGTGCATTGAAAGAGGTGCGGAAGAGAAGACAGAGACAGACCCCAGCCCAGGGTTGGTGTGACCACATTACCGCCCTACAGATAGGCCCCATGAGCCCTGGCCAGAAGGGACAACAGCAAAGAGCCATCATGCCCAACGTCTGGAGGACCACCAACCGCCATTCTTCTCAAACGCGTTCTCGTCTGGATGTTCCTGAACAGCAACTTCTAGCACTCCATTCCTGGGATGCTGGGAGTGGGATGCTGGGATCTGTATTGCAGGTCGAAGACCCCAAAACAAAGACCTGGGAGACTTTAAACACAAACGCAACGCCCTGCAACGTGCTTCCAGCCTGAAGGCGCTGAGGCCTTCAAGATACCCGCTCTGGGAACCGCAACTCGTCTGGGCAGCCGGCAGGTGGGAAAGGTGCCATTTCTTCTCACAAACTGTGCACAGATCCAGTGCTGACCCAGTTCACCCAAAAAGGGAGGCGCTGTGGCATTCACCTCCACCTGCCTGCTCTCCCTTCCGGTCTACTTGAAGGTAGGAAATCTCCACTCAGCTCTGTAAGCCCCAAATCTTTCTGTCTGGTCTCCTTTTTGCAGGGGTGTTGCGCTTGACACTCATGGCAAGCATCGTGGTTGGACCCAAGCAGGAAGAAAGGTGAGCTAGGAATGCAAATATGTCCTGCCACCTCCATTAAGGGGACACCACCACGGAGCAAGACCTAACCTCCTCGCTTCCCTCCCACTCTGGCCACACTCAGTGGGACAGACGCTTCGAACTTTGATTTAGGGAACCAGTCCGGGCCATTTCTGCCCTTGGCCTTATTTTGACATATATCCTGGAACAGGGGCCTCCCGGACCCCAGGAGGCCATCGGGTTTGCGTTTAAAGTCTTCCAGGTCTTCCTTTCGGGGTCTTCGACCGGCCATCATCCGGACGTCCCTGCACCGCAGACCCCAGTATCCCCAGGCGGGACCTGCCATAGTCCGCATTAACATGCAGGCAACAGACCCCCGCCCTGAGATATAGGGTGTTTCCGCACGTAACTTCTGAAAGCCGGATTAAGGGAAACAGTTTTTCTCGAATCCGTCTCTGGGAAGATCCGTCTGAAATAGGGACGGATCCAAATAAGGCCCCCTGCTTCCGCACTCGCGTGGGAAGGCCAGATTCTGGAGAACGGATGGAGTGGGTGCTGTGCCGAGCCATCAACACCCATTCCAAAAGTCCTCCGGCTCTTGCGCCGACGTCCCCGGAGCTGCCCGACCGGAGCGGAGAGCTGCCAGTCGCTCCGTGTTTCTGGTGGCGCCCGGTGCGCAGGGGAGGGGCTTCCAGAGCAGGCGGTCCTGCTTCTGCCCCTCCCAACACGGCGGCCGGCAGGACATCCGTTCCCTCTCCTGTCCCCGTGCGGAAGCCTCCTTCTCCGATGCGGATTTTCCACGCGAGAACGGATTAAGACCAAATTTTTCACGTCTTTCCAGGAACCGGTTTTAGCGGCGCCAAGACCACATTAGAGACGGATCTCGCGCGAGCCTGTGTGGAAGCGGCGCCCCCGAAGCGTCCTGGATCCGGCCTCCAATGCGGAAGGTACCTTCCAATGCGTCTTTAACGTGTTTCTAAACGCGTTCTAAGGGCCCGTGCGGAAGCCCCCAGAGTCCAGGCTAAAGCCCAGCGCCGAAAGGGCCGCCACGGGAGACGCGTCCTATCCATGCGATGGTCGCATCGGTTGCATGATACAGTCAGCATTCCAAGCCAAGAGGGAGGGATTGTATTTCAGAGGGGGGGGGATTGAAACACCCACCCACACACACCCCAGAAACACACTTCCCGCTTGGATTCAAGACTGGTGCCTCGAGGAGCCAGGCGCGCTCCACACACGCTCAGAGACACTCTTTCTCGCCGCCGCCGCCGCCGCCCCCAGCCCGGCGCGGCCAGCGGCAGCCTCGCTCGCATGCTCGTTGGGCGGGCGGGGCTCTCGAGTCCCGCCCCCGGCCCCGCCCCCCCGCCGGGGCTCCCTTATTAGCGGGCGCTTTGGCGCAACGAGGCAGTTTCAGCGGCGCTGCGCAGCCTCTGCCTGGGCGTCTCCGGCGTCGCGTCCCGAGCAGCGGCGGATCGGCTCGAGCCCTTCGGGGAGCGCGGGGGCCCCAGTCGCCGAGCTTGCCTGGACGGCGCTCTCCCCCCTCTCGACCCTCCTCCCCGGGACTGGCTTGGGCGGCGGCGGCGGGCGAGGGGCGGCGGCGGCGGCGCAGACGACCTGTCCACGCGCACCAGCGGCCGGATCGCGCCCTTTGCCCGTCGGTGGCCAGCGCCGGGCTGCTCTCGGGGCTCGCCTCGCCCGCCTGCCTGCGCCTCGGGTGTGGCTCGCTCGCCCTGCGCCCGCCCGCAGCATGGGCAGCCACAGCTCCAAAGCCGCCAAGGGGGACGTGTTGGCGCAGGACGCAGCAACCGCCGACGCCTCGCCCTCCAAGTCCAACGGCCAGGTGGGTCGCGATCGGCGGCGGCGCCCGCGGACGACGAGGGCGGCGGGTGGGGGGTGGGCGAAGGCAGGTGGCCTTTCGGCGGGGGCGCAAGACCTCCCTCGAACTCGCCCTCGGCTCGGACAGCCCCTCGCGGAGCCCCCGCCTTCCTCCGTCCGTCTCCATTGTGCCCGTCCGTCGCCTGGGAGGGAGGAAGGGAGGGAAGGAAGGGAAGCGGGTCGGGTGGGCGCCCCCCTCGGAAACCGTCTCTCTCTCTCTCCCCACCCCCGGCCCCGACATCTGGATGGATCCCGGGAGCTCAGCGCGCTCGTCCGTGCGCTCTCGGTCCAACTTCGCTGCCTTTGGAGACGGCGTGAAATGCGCCGCCCCGGCTGGCTGGACGGCCGCTTGTCTCCTGCCCTCTCGCCGCCCCCCCAGCAACACATCCTCGAAGGCAGCTTGGGAAGGGACCCGCCGAGGACCTCCGGCCCGCCGCGCCACGTTGCGGGCGAAGGAGGGCGAGGAAGGCGGCGCGGACCGTCGGGGCGCCTTTGTTTGGCGCGCCCTCCTCGCCGCCGCCCCTCCGTCGGCGTCGGCGGCCGCCCGGGCTGTTTGCGGAGAGGAAACAAAGGAAGGATCCGGCTGCCTCGACGGCGACCCCGTTTGGGAGGGAGGGAGGGCGGCGGAGCGAGGGGAGGGGGCTGCATCGCGGCCTCGCCCACCCCCCCGCCTCCTCTCCAAACAGGCGGCGGGGGGGGGGGGAAATCCCTGGCCCTTCTGGACGGTCGGGCGAGCGAAGCGCGCGCCCGGCCCCGAGGGAGGGGACGCTGCTGCCTGCATTGCTTCCTAAACCGTGTTTAGCACGTGCGGCGGGGGGGGGGTGTCGTGGGAGGGGCGGCGCTTTTTTTGCCATCCCTTTACGCTTCGCCCTTTTGAAAATGAAAAAGAAAAACGAAAGGGCCGCCCGGCCGGTCGCCCTCCTTGCCTCTGCCGTCGGTGCCGAATGGTCTCGGCGCTCAGACGTGCTCGCGGGCTCGATCCGCTTTCGAAGCCGCGGTTTGCAGGAGGGCTGCACGTCGCTTTCGGCGGTGGGAGGGGGAGAGGGAGGCGTCACCCCAACGTTGCCGTCGACGACGACGAGGGAGGGGGGCTATTTATTTATTCATCCGTCCCGAGAAGGCACTGTGGCTCGGGACAACGGGCGCACGTCTGCAACGCATGAAGCGCGTTTGGCTCACGCGATCCGTGCCCGGTCTCCGGCGCTTCCTCCACACGCCCCCCCCCCCACTTGCTTAATCCGCCCCCGCCCCATTTTCTCTCTCACCAGTTGCTGATCAGATGCTGCAAGGAAAAAGGCGAATTGCAGCTGGGTCTTCTCCTGCGTAGGGTCCCCTCCCTGCTTTGGAGGGGGGGCTGTGTGGTCTGAGGAAGCCCGGATTTTATCCTTCCTCCCCCCGCCCTTGGTTTTGCAAGCCCCCTCGGATTGCATTGTTAACGCCTTGCAGCGAAGCAATCCGCCTTTCCGCGGGTCTCTCCCTCTCTCTCCCCCCCCCCCCCGCTAATGCGCGCACACTGGGCGGTTGGCGGTGGAATGAGCGGCTCGCCTGTTGGCGCCACCTAGCGGCGGCAGCCCAGGTTGCGCGCCTTGCCTTGCCTTGTCTGGCGGGCGGCCGGGCGGGCGCTGCCTTCCCGTCTTTTGCCTGGCGTGCAGACGGCGCGGGGGGGGGGGCTCCGTCAGCCACATGCGTGAGGAGGAGGGAGGGAGCCGAAAGATGGGGTCCTGATGGGTAAAAAGAGGGGTCTCCAACCCAGCAGCCTGTTCCCATGGCAAGCCCTGGTAGCTTCTCCCCCCCCCCCCCAAATAATGCTGGTTGTAATCTGCAGGGCCCTGGTCACACCTAATAAGTCGTTTCCTTTCCGTATTACCTGTCCCAAAGGTGGATTTTCTGAGTTATTTAACACTGAAAGAAAGCAGTTTGCAGCTTTCCTAATGCGTTCCCTCGCTCTGAGCCAATTTGGTCTAGTGGTTAGGGAGCCGGACTCCAATCTGGGAATACTGGGTTTGATTCTGCACTCCCCCATGAGGCCAGCTGGGTGACCTTGGGCTAGTCACAGCTCTCTTCTGAGCTCTCACAGCCCTACCCACCTCATAGGGTTTCTGTTGTGGGGAGAAGAACAGAAGGTTTGTCAGCCACTTTGAGTCCCTTTAAATAGGTGAGAAAAGGGGTACAAAAGCCAACTCTTCTTCTGAAAGTGGACTGAAGCTGGATTAAGGCTTAAGTGTGACCACAGCCCAGATGTTGCTACAGATGTAGAAACTAAAACACCAGGATCCCTACTTCCCCTGAACTGGCCTTGATTCTGCACCTACTCAGGGAGTCCTGGGCTGTGGTCACAGTTAAAGTTTAATCCAGCTTCAGTCCACTTTCAGAGTGAGGGAATACATCAGCAAAGTGCCAAGCTGTTTTCTTTCGTGGTTAAATAACCCAGAAAATTTACCTTTGGGATAGATAAAGTAGAAAGAAAATTACTGGTCACTTTTCTGAAGTGTTCTTCCATTCTGGAAGTGGACTGAAGCTGGATCAAACCTTATTAGGTGTGACCAGGGCCCTGTAGATTACTACTAGCATGCAAGAGAAAACTTCTTTGGGTGCATGTGTGACAGTTAACACCAGTGGTGCGCATGGAAGCCAGCCTGGTCCCTTTAATATCTCACAGACTGAGAGCCAAGTGTCCACATGGGGTGTGGTGAGAAACACCAAGCTCAGCAGCCAGCCAGGTATTTTCCGGGGTCACAGAAATGGGCAAGTGTGCTCAGAGGCAGTGGCAACCTGGGTTGGAAGCGTGTGTGGATGCTGGCCAAGCCAAAACTGGGTAGCAGATCATCCCAGCAGAGGCGGACTTGGCCTTTTTGGCGGTGGGGGTGCTTGAGCCCAGCTGTGACGGTTTTTGTGAGAATAAACACTGGACGTGGAAGGTGTATGTGAAATATGAAGTGCAAACCAACCAAAGTCTAAAGTTGTCCTTTTAAAGCCTGGAGGGGAGGCCATGTTTTAACCGCGCTTTTCTGCTTCCTCTCCCATCAGGAGAACGGCCACGTGAAGATCAATGGCGACGTGTCCCCCAAAGCTGACGGGGAAGCCCCCCCACTGAGCGGCAATGGCTCCGCCGAACCTGTGGTGGAGGAAGGCAAGGCCGAGATGGGCAGCGGGGACACCATTGAGGCGGCACCGGTGGCCGAAGGGGGGGATGCCAAGCCCGATGGCGCTGCTGGGGGAGCCGCAGCCCCCAAAGAGACCCCCAAGAAGAAGAAGAAGTTCTCCTTTAAGAAGTCCTTCAAGCTGAGCGGCATCTCCTTCCGGAAGACCAAGAAAGAAGCCGGCGACGCGTCGGGCGCGTCTTCTCCCACCGAGGAGCCAGCGAAGGCAGAGGCCAGAGGGGAAGAGAAGCTGGTCTGTGCCACTGGGGAGACGGAGCAGGCCGGTGCCACCAAAGAGCAGGCCCTGGAGGAGAAAGCCGCCACTGCCCCGGTCGAGGCCGCCGCTTTGGACCAGGAGCAGGATGAGGCAGAGCGCAACCGGGAAGACGGCAGCGATGGACAAGCCAAGGAGGACGAGAAGCCGCAGCCACCGTCCGGTGAGAGCCAGGAGGCGACAGCGGTCAGCGAGAGCTCGGAACCCGCTGAGGTGGAACCCAGTCCTGCACCCGTGGAGCAAAAAGAAGAATAGGGCCAAGCCGTTGTACACCTAACTTAAAAAAAAACAAAAAAGACTTTTTTTGTGCCATCCTTCTTATCCCAGTATAATCCCATGGGACCGCTGCCTTGTCCACACACAACACACACACACACACACACTGCGCCACCGTCACGAGCATTTGGGCGTAGATCTGAGCGAGCTTTTCACTCTCGTTGGTTTGGTTTTTTCCCCTCTGCCCTCTCTCACTTATCATCATCTGTTAAGCAAAGAAAGAAAGAAGAGGAAAAGCCACGGCTTGGATACTCGGTCCTCCTCAAAACTGTGCGGAGAGATTTTGTTCCCGATCAAGACTGGAAGTTGCGCGGTTCGAGGAGACGCCAGACGCTTAACACCCACCAGTTCCTGGGATCTCTTGACTTTTCTGTTTCCACTAATCCTCAGAGAAGCTGTTTTTCGAAACAACGAAAGCAAAAAGTCCAACAGACCAGCAACACTGACCGTTCCTCAGCAAAACGGATATTCTCTTTTATCTCTCTTGGTTTACATTCCTGGTTCTGACTTCATTTAAAAGTATTTTGTGCTTTTTATAGAAACCAACAGTTTAAAAGCTAATCTGGTTAGTTTTTTATAATGTCTTGCTCTTGGCTTTAAACCATAAAGCTTGTAAGTCCACTGTGTTTAATTTGACTTAAGTGGGAGAACTTCTTTGGGGGTTTATTTGGGGTGGGGTGGGGTGAGGGAGGGGCTCGGGTGGGGAGGGGAGGGGCGTCGGGGTGAGGGAGAGCAGTGGATGTATGCTGTGATTTGGGTTTTTTTGTTTTGTTTTGTTTCCTTGTCTTTGTAAATAATTTTTTAATGACCCAAACTTCTGATCCGCAATTTTCTAACTCCTAAAAGTTGTATGGGTCTTATTGTAACATTTGAAAGGAATAAATGGTGACCCCCCCTTTACAGAGTAAGATTTGGGTCATTTTTACCCTGCTCGCCCATCGCTGGTGGTTTGGTGCCAGGCAGGTCCCTTAGGCCCCTAGATCCCTTTGTTGGGGTTCCGTGGGGTAAGGAGGGTCCCTTCACCCTCACAGCCCTAATTGCTAGCAAGACTCGGGTGCCAGCATGCCGCCCGGCCTTTGAGCAGATAAATGCAATGTGCGCTAAATGGTGTGCTGAAGGGTTAATTTGCAATCCCAGTGTTGTACCTGCAGGGCTTTCAGTTCTGGGCATGCCGTAGGGACTGTCCCCACCAAAGAGGGTGTTAGGCCACAATTCTCCATGTACCCCCCCCCCAAAAAAAAACTGTGAACGCGGAATGCAGAAGTGGAAGGACCCCGTAACCTGTGGTCCAGTGAGCGAAATTATGTGGGATTTGTTTTGTAAATCTTGGCTCAGGCTTCAACTATACTGTTGGTGGGGGCACCTTCCCCATCCCTGGGGTATATAGGTAGAAGATGGCGACTCCCAACACCTTCTAAGGCTTTCACTGGCACAGTGGAAGGCTAAAAGGCAGTGTTTAATGCATGCTGCCCCTCTTGCTGCAGGTTTAAGTGATTCTTCTCTGCACTCCAAAGCAAACTGGATCCAGATTAAATCTTCAATTTGCAAGCCCCGTTGGCTGACAGGCCGCAAATGATGTGTCCCGGTTGATGTGTCCCTGACATGGCAGGGCAAACATCCGTGGTTGAAGGAGGCAGCAAGCCCTTTTGTTTCCAGGGAACTGTTTTGTTTATGGCGGGGTTGCAACCAAAGCTCTGAGACTGACCATGGGGGGGGGGGGGAGCAGGCCAGAGTGATTTCCCCCAAACGGTGAGTGTCCAGAGATATTGGGGGGGGGGGGGGAGAATCCCTCTGCTTCTACTTGAATAGCATTAGATCACCCATGTTCTGCAACCACTGCATGGCAGCCATTTTAAGTCTTCCATTGGGTGAAGATTAATTAGATGGTGGCCTCTTTTAAGAAAAACCACCAGCAGCTCACAAGGTTTTCAGGTTTTCCCCTCTTCCATTAGCGAAACTAGAGTAGGAAGAGCAGTGTTTGAGGAGTGGTGTGGACGGGTCAGGGGGAAATGCTTTAAGACCAGCAACTCAAGGGCACAATAAGGTTTCAGTGGTTTATGAAATCAGTGGGAAGAGACCAGCTCTTACTGAGGTTTCTAGTATCTGGAACATTCTGGGGGTCTGTATGTGAATGCGTGTACTGAGGTCCTAAAAAGATTAGCAAATTTTATACACTCATGTTTACAAACTAGGATGGGTTGCCATTAGCAGCTTTTGGATGGGGACGAATGTAGTGACTTTTGGTCAAACTGTAGATTGTCTGATGAAACCTGATTTGCAATAGGAGCAAATATGACAATATAGATCTTAATAGCTTGTTACACTTTTTTTTAAAATGCTTTTTTACTACAGTTACTATGGCTGCGTTCACACCTACAGTTTAATCGAGCTTCAGTCCGCTTTCAGGGTGAAAAAACACAGCTTCAAAGTGATACGTTATTTTCCTTCCATGTTATCTAATTCAAAGGTGGATTTTCTGAGTTAAAGCCGAATACAAATGTGTTTTCCTCACCAATGTGTTACCTCACTCTGAAAGTGGACTGAAGCTGGATTAAAATGCAGGCATGAACACAGCCTGAGAGTAGCTATTTGCTTTTGTTTCCACCCGCCCTGCATTTTAATGCAAGCATGACAAGAGGTGGAGAGGATTAGGGGTTAGGTGAATGTGGTGTGATCCCAGTTGCATGTGGAAACCATGGAGTCTGAAAGCAGCAAAGGTTGCTCTAATCCTCCTTGCTTCTCTCTCTGCCCTTGTAAACCAAGCACCTGCCTTGTCTTCTACCCAAACGCCACCTAGCAACGTTCTTTGAGCTGCATCCCTGAACTACAGCCCTCAAGACACATTTCAGCATTTCTTTGGGCTGTGCAGAAAATGTCCACACACCAGCTCAGCACAGTAGAAGGGACTTTGGCTCCCCATTTGTTGAACCTGAACTGCCTTGAATCTGGCAGGATTATTTGCACGCATGCCCGCTCAGCGGCGCATGGCGAGGAAACTGCTTGGGCAGTGCTTTCTAGGGTCAGTTCTAGTCCACATCTTCTGCGCCAGAAGCACTCTGCCAGGATCAAGATCCACGCCCTATCTTCCCTCCTGCGTAACGGCGTTTTGTGTCCGCTGGCCGCCTGAGTGGAAACTGGGATGGTCCATGTGACAAAAGTAAAACAGCCCCAACTCGCAGGGCATCTTCAACCTAGTGCCTGTTTTGCCCGCTCACATGCTCCATCCACACCTCTCAAAAGACACGCAAATAAGAGTGTGCAGGGCTCTCCTATCCCAGCTTACTGCTATACATCCAGGGGGCATCCCTGGTCATAATGTGGCTGCTTCATGTGGGAGTTCCGCACCCAGGTAAGTGCAAGCCTGCCTATCTTTTTCTGTTCAGTGGACTTCTGAGTGCCAATTCTCTTCCTCAAGCTGCACCCATTTAGAGAATGGCCAGCTGAGGGCAAATGCTTGGCACGCAAGTGGATGAACAGTGTCGTGCCCAGTTGCCCCTCTGGCTTGGACTCTTAGGTTTGCAGTGGAACCGCCTAGCCTGAAGGGTTCCAGGAAGGTTTGACAAATTCCCAAATGGGAAAACGGGTTTCGCTTTGCCCCACAGCTGCTGTGCGCTTCTGGAAAACCATCCAGGCAACATACATGATTTGATCCTGACCAGCAGCGGCAGCAGTGCCCATCTCTACAGCGCAGAGAACAAGAAATAATGGTTGCATGTGGTTTGTTCAGAGAACAGCATCTCTGGGACCGGTTCTAGCCTTGTTATCCCTGCTGCATCTCAGCTTGTGGCCTGGGGGGAAAAGACCCAGAGTACGTAAGCAGGATGGAGAATCACAAGTGTGGCTTCTTGGCTCCCTATCCAGTAACTGCCTGCCCTGACCCCTCCTTTCCTTCCACAGGCGTGATGCGGCCAGGAGCACGGCTAGAGTCACTCTTCTATGCAATACTGGCTCTCCAAGCCTGGTATTTTCCCTTCTCGTGACTCTCAAAGGTATGGAGCTGGGCTGTACAATTTGGGAACATGGAGGGTGCGTGGCTGATGGCCCCAAGACTGCCCAAAGGATGTGGGCATTCCCAGACTGCAAAATAGCCACAGTTCCTGAGCAGAAGGGCTGGGAGAGAGCCCCACAGTGCATGGGGACTGTGCCCTCACGGTTCTGCTAAGCTGCAGCCTTGCAGAATGCTATTTCTGCACAATGCGGCGCTTTGTGAGACCTAGACTGCCGTGTTATGGACTGGATGCCTCCTGGCTTGAGCATGCCAGAGCATCTCTTAACACATCAGACTGTACGGGCAGATTTCTGAAGGGCAGGGAGCTAAGGGTTAGAGGTGTGCACGAACGCATTTTTTTGCATTCAAACTCAAGTCGATTCGAACGTTCAAAAATTAAATTTGATTGAAATGTTAAAAATCCGGATTTTCAAAAATCCGACTTGAGTCTGGATTATCTGAATCCGTACATTCGAAAATCTTATTCGAATTTAAAAAAATGTGAATGTTGGCAATATCCGTATGCGATATGTGCAGGTCTGTTCATTCAAATTATTCGAAAATCCGTGTTGGATTTTCAAAAACCCGAAACCCGTTCGAATGTGCAAATCCAGATTTTTGAAAATCCAATTCGAATGTCGATATTTGACGGATTTGGATCGGAGTTTTGAATTTTCGAATATCCATGCCCATCCCTACTAAGGGTCAGGTAATTCCCAAACTGCTTAGAAACAGCAGTGTTAATCATGCGCTGGCCACAAGCCAACAGCTGCATTCACAGACTTTCTTACTGGCTCTGATCAGCCCAGGATTTCAATCTTGCTCCCACGCCCTGGTCCTTTTTCTCCTGAAGGTGCCCAGAACTGAACTGGGACTGCCAGCACACAAAGTCTAATGGATGCGGTACGCGTTGCTGGCACAAGGGCTACTCCCTAATCCCAGGGAACGGTCTGCTCTTTTGAAAGGCCCTGGTATGCTGCCAGGCAGCCACTGCCCTCTAGCATAAGGGTCTCCCTAGCAGTGGCGGCCTGTCTCTCTTGGACAAGCTGCAAGCATGTTCACCACCTGCAGCTGTGATATAAGCTTGCAGGCAGGCCAAGTTTCCACGTTTTGACCAGCGAGATCTAACATTACAGAGGTTGGGATCCGCAAAAATATTTGAGTTATTCCTACAAATTTGGCCAAGTTTGGACAATTCAGATTCGAATTGAATATTGGCACATTAGAAGGCTGACATTCGAACTTGAACCGAATGCTTTGGAACATTCATATGGAGCTTTTGTTACATTTGTTAACCTGGGGAGGTGGGAAAGCAACCCCCCCCCCCCCCGGTCGCATCTGCAATGGATCCAGCGTGGATTTGAAGTGGATTGAGAATGGATTCAGGGCGGGCTTGACACGTTCCAAGCGGGTGGGTACAGAACATATCAAATCAAATCCCACCACCTTCGAAGGGGATCTAATCAAAGGGGTATGAATTTTCTTGCCTTCGATTCAATATGAAAGCCAAAAAAAAAAAAATTGGTTCACTTCCCTATTTACAGTCCATTTTAGTGCTTTCAGCAGCAAGATCCACATGTCACGCTAGAAAGGTACTCTGCTGCTGGAGGAAGCTGCCAGTTGGATCTGGAGGTCCAAATTTTAGCAGGTTTGATCCAAACGAGCAGCCTAAATAAACCAATTTGTTCCGTTACCTTAAGCGAAGAATCAACCTGAGGCCTGTTCTCAATTGGCCATGTTTTGGAATCTCTCTCTCTTGTTGCCTACATGTTCCGGCAGGCCTCACCTGGGGCCCACAGTAGCCTGTACTAGCATGTGGACAGCAGGCTCCGATTCCAGAATATAGTCAAGGATGAACATTCCCTGGTCTAAGCAGACTGTGCAAAGGTTTTAATGCAGGAAAGGCAAAGTTCAATAGCAGGAAGGATGAAGAACAGGTGTCTGCAGCCATTTTCTCTTAACTACTCATCAAAGATGGAGAAAACTTGAGCCGAAGGCCGCTTTTCCTGCTGTCCTCTATACTGTTACCTGTTTCCAAAGTCCACACATCTCTACAAAGAGGCTTTTAGTGGCAATATCTCACACACACCGGGAGACTTGACTTATAAGCGTTTACCGCCTGAGACATACTTTCTGTCCCCGTCTCCACAAAGAATGGAAATCATTCTCCACAACATTTAAAACAGAGAAACAGACCAATTTTATTACAAAGAATTTTTTCTTTTGCCAAAAACAGAAAATAAAAAGTTCTTTTCTTTTTTAAAAAAAACCACAATATATATATCTTCCCCACCTTCCCCCTCCCCCCCCCAAAGACACAAATACAATGATCTTTTATTTCACCAATAAGTATCAAAGAACAGGAAGAGCTGCGTGGATCTTGTGTCCAAGCCTAAAAACAGCTAAACCGGAGACTTAAAAAAATAAAACCTTTATTCCCCTCCCCGTTCAGAGTGACATGGCTAAATTAGCAGCATCGTTGGGGTTGACCCCAAAACGGTGGCGCTTTAGAAAGATGGTTCACCCTTGCTAGCCCCCAACCCCATATTCCACCCCAGCTGCCCATCTACTTGCTGGCATGTGTGGTCAAAAGCTGTCCTTGGAACTACTTCTGGAGTAGAAAGGAAAATGGCCATACTTGAGAGGTAGGCATGTATAGGGGGCCGGGCCCCCTCCCCAAATCCCACCAATTAGCTGGGCTCTGGCTGCTGAGCCCACAAGCAACAAAAGGAACAAGGAAGGCGAGAAAGAGAAAATGCCAGCAAACGCTTCTTGCCAGAGACAAGACAGTCCTGCCCCAAACTCTGGCCTAAAGTGGTCCAGGTTAAGGATTATTGCAACACTTGCTTTTTTTTGCACCATCAAGCCGACGTCAAGAAACGCTCGTTCTGGCTCCCCCACCCCCCCACCCATAACCCCCACTGCTTTGTCACTTTTGCTAGGCTGCCACCAGCTGACCGTCAGGGCTGGACTCACTGCCCACGCGCCAGCCGCAGGCCTTTGATTCCGAGGGAGAAGCTGGAAAGACCCAAAGAAGGACACCAAGCGTGCAAACCTTCTGCGGCTTTGAGCCCGACGCCGGACCAATCAACTCTTGCGTTCCCCTCCTTCAAGATAACGCACTTTCCGTTTCATAATTCGAAGAGAAAAACAAGCCAGCGCCTTGTTGCCCTGGAAGACACCTTCCTTACTTTAGGCCACAGACAGCAGCTTCTGGGATGCATAAATCAATGGCTGCCCAGAAGACAGCCAACTGTTTTGTGGGTGCGCCGTTTGGAACCCCAAGCCCCAACCCTCCCCCAATTACAACTTTCCCCAAGTTTTATGGCTGTATCCATACCTCGAAAAAGAAAAAGGAGGGGAAAAAAGACAAAACCTAACTCTCAGAGTACAAGGCTCTCTAGGTAGTGCAGGAAAAGGGGACACTTGCAAATGAATGAGCTGCAACAACACGCAACCCCAGAGAGGCGGCAGTGAAGACGTGAGAAAAAGGGAGATGTCCAAGCTGTAGCTCTTGGGGCAGAGCAGCACTTTGGAAAAGGAAGCGGAATTGCCCCCTATTGCTCACCCAGGGAAGTGCCGCAAGATATGCCACCCAGGTCTCAAATCCCCGATATATTTATATAGAATTATCTACAGAAACTTATAAAATACAAATCTCGTGGAATGGGAGGGTACCGCAGAGGCCAGCCCAGGGAACCAAGGCTGAGGGGGTTTGCTCAGCGGCCAGCTTCTTAGGTCGATTTTGTCTCTTCTTTTACACTGTTGGAAAGAAGACAGAAGATGCCAGGCTGACAGTTACTGGGGGACAGCGAGCACGAAGGCAGAAATTCACCCAACCTCGAGACCCAGCTTGACTCCTACGTTAACCCGGCGCCAAAGGGCATGGCGGAGGAGCGAGACTGTGCCTTCTTTGCAAGCTGGCACGTGTGTGGTGCTAGGAGCGCAGAGAGGTCCAGCTGGATGCCAAGTCAGAATGGCATCAGCTAGCACAGCCAGTGACAAGGCGAGATGGAGCTCGGCAACATCTGGAGGGCTACTGAGGGACCACCTTGTCTTAGCAGAAAAAGACTAGCTTTCTTTAGCGTGCTGCCCAGCTCAAAAGAAATGCCTTAAAGAAACATCCATATTGACCCTTGGACATACAAACACCACTACATGGGGTCTACGTCCTAACGTTAAAAACCAGCCTGGATAGCTTTAAGAAAGGGTTACACAAGTTCATGGAGGACAAGTGTATTAATAGCTACTAGAACCAATGCCCAGGTACCTCCTCCAGGAAGGCAAGACAGGCAGGATGCCTCCAAAGGCCATTTACAGGGAACTGCAGGTGAAGACTTCACCCCAACCTCTGCTTGAGAATGCCTAGAAGCCATTGATGGGCCCCTGTGTGAGATGGGATGCTGGACTAGATGGGTCGTGGCCTGACTCAACCAGGCTTCCCTCAGGTAAAGGTAATGTTCCAAGCCAAATATTATCAGGCAGCAACCACCTTTTTAAGAAACCTTACCTTTTGGGCTCTGCTGTGTCCTCTTTCGCCTTCTCTTCCTCTTTAACCTCTGGAAAAAAGCATGTCCTATACTGTACTACACAATTAGAGAGTTAGGTCCAGGAAGAATATCAGTCTCTTGAACTCCCCCCCCCCCCCCCACTCCTCGTGGACTCAATCTGATAGTTTTCACCTCATTTCCCCAAATCTCACCTGCTCTGAATGGGATCTGCCCATTTTAAAAACTAAAAATGTTTGAACAGAAAACACCTGGTTTGGAAAAGGAAGGCAGTATGTAGAGATACTATTAAATCAGAAACAGATTAGATAGCAGCTCTGTGCATCTTATTAGTAGTAGTAGTATTAGTAGTATTATTAGTATTGTAGTAGTAAAATAAGAGTTGGCTTTTCTACCCTGTTTTTCTCACCCATTTACGGGGACTCAAAGCGGCTGACAAAGCTTTCTGTTCTTCTCCCCACAACAGACACCCTGTGAGGCAGGTGGGGCAGTGAGAGCTCAGAAAGAGAGCTGTGACTAGCCCAAGGTCACCCAGCTGGCTTTGTGGAAGAGTCTGGAATCAAGCCCAATATTCCCAGATAAGAATACAGCTCCCTATCCACTAGACCAAACTGGCTCAGAGATATATCAGTTTTTGTTTTGTGTTGAAGTTTTTGTTTCTATAGCTGCCCATAAAAACAATCTACCGTATTTTCCGGCATATAAGATGACTGGGTGTATAAGACAACCCCCAACTTTCCAGTTGAAATACAGAGTTTGGGATATACTCGCCGTATAAGAAGACAACACCCGGCGTATAAGACGACCCCCGACTTTTGAGAAGATTTTCCTAGGTTAAAAAGTAGTCTGATACGCCAGAAAATACAGTAACTAAAACCATGTTAAGAACACAGTTAACTATTAGTCTGCATGATTCTGGAAGTCCACTTAGGCGGTCAGCTGAAATCTAAGATGCTAAGTACCAGCTGGTTTAGCGTTTCACCCTACCTTTCTTCTCTTCCTCCTTCTCCTCCTCTTCTGTTTTTGCCCGTTTGGCCTTCTTGAAATTGGCAACGTTTTTACGTCCACCTTCCCCTTCATCCTCAGAGTCAGAGAATTCCTCTTCGCAAGCTATTCTCTTGTCTGATGAGCGGACTGTGGGGGGAAAAGGCTGGGTTAGAACTCTGTACGTGTAGTTTGGCCTGGGAGAGCTGCAGATGTCACGGGGAAAAAAGAACCCAAAAACAGAATGAACCAAGGAAAATCCAGGTCCAGCGCCAGAAACATTGGACTGTGGCAAGCGAAGCCATGGCCTGTGCACATTTTCACATTTTGCACTGTCTATTCTCACACAGTGGCGGCTGGTGGACTTCAGGGCTGGGTGTTCACAGGCAAGGTGAGGAAGGGTCATGGGGCGGGGGTGAGGTCACATGGGTGGGGGCACTGAGGTCACATGGGCAGGGCCGCTGAGGCCACGTGGGAGGGGCCAAGGTCATGTGGGAGGGGCCAAGGCCACATGGGAGGGGCCAAGGGCCAGAAAGATACAGAACCAGATAAAGAAAATAATTTATGCATAGAATTGAACTCACGGAATCAATAACAATATAAACCTGCTTTTTCTGCATGCATGTCCACACTCTAAGTGTCATAGGATTTGCAGCAGAAAAATTGGTAGTGAAAGAATCACAAAACAGCAAGAAGAACATAAGAGGAACCCTGCTGGATCAGACCATAGCCCATCTTGTCCAGCATCATGTCTCACATGATGAAAAAACTCCTCCAAATGATGCATTTGGAGGTACATGTTCTCATTGCTACAGCTCCAAAAATAATAATAATACATTCCTCATTCAAAT
This sequence comes from Aspidoscelis tigris stejnegeri, assembly GCA_023333525.1. Classification (NCBI taxonomy): domain Eukaryota; kingdom Metazoa; phylum Chordata; class Lepidosauria; order Squamata; family Teiidae; genus Aspidoscelis; species Aspidoscelis tigris. The sequence continues at coordinate 4,757,066 of JALMGA010000023.1, forward strand.
AGCTTCTTTACAAACTTCAACAAAAATGAAACAAAAATGGCTTTCATGGGGGTGAGCGGAATGAAACCCAGTACTCCCAGATAAGAGTCCGGCTCTTTAACCACTAGACCAAACTGGTGCAGGCGGGCAGGCAGAAGAGTTGGCTTTTCTACAGGCCATAGCCCACCTGGTCCATAGGAACCTAAGGGGAGCCCTGCTGAATTGGGTCACAGCCCATCTAGTCCATAAGAAGCTAAGAGGAGCCCTGCTGGATCAGGCCACAGCCCATCTAGTCCATAAGAAGCTAAGAGGAGCCCTACTGGATCAGGCCACAGCCCATTTAGGGGATAGATAATGTGGAAAGAAAATTACTGGTCACAATTGGCTGAGTGTCAAAGTGGTCTGAAGCTGGATTAAACCTCAGGCGTGACTGCAGCCAATGAGAAAGAAAATTACTGGTCACACTTGGCTACTGTCTTCTATGGCTGTGAAAATGGACTAAAGCTGGATTAATCCTTAGGTGGGATTGCAGCCAGGCTTGCCAGAGTGTCAAAGTGGACTGAAGATGGATTATTCCTGAGGTCCCGCTCTTTAACCACTAGACAAAACTGGCGCAGGCAGGCAAACAGGCAGTCAGGCAGAAGAGTTGGCTTTTTTCACCTATTAAAGGGGACTCAAAGCAGCTGACAAAACTTCCATTCTCCCCACAGGGTGGTAGTTGGAGCAGTGAGAGCTCAGAAGAGAGCTGTGTGAGTAGCACTAGTTCCCCCACCTGGCTTCGTGGAGGGAAGGAAGGAAGGAAGGAAGGAAGGAAGGAAGGAAGGAAGGAAGGAAGGAAGGAAGGAAGGAAGGAAGGAAGGAAGGAAGGAAGGAGAATAAAGCAAGGGGCTTGGCAAGGCAGAGAGTGGAAATGAAAGGGAGGGAATGGAAATGAAACGAAGGGACCAGGAGGGAAAAGAGGCAAAGGGACAGAAAGGAAAAGAAAGGTTTCTCCCCCTCCCGGCCACCCAGGTTTTCGCCCTCTCCCACGACCGGTGAGGAGAAATGTGGCAGGGGACAAAGGGCTGGGGGGAGGGAGGAGAAGCCATGGCAGCCATTCGGCAAAGGCTCCCTCCCTGGGCGAAAACCTAAGCGACCAGGAGGGAGTGGAACCCGGCTCACTGGAGCCTTTCCCAAATGGCTGCCATGGCTCCCCCCCCCCCCAGCAGCGTAGCCTTTGCCGCGGCGCTGGCCACCCATGAGGTTGGTGAAGAGAAACCCCTCGCCACGCGAGAGCTTCTGCGATCACAACGCCAGGTGCCGGGGAAAGTCTCCACGGGCGGGGAGTGGCGAGGGAGCTGCCGCCGCCGCCGCCCCATACCTCAACCCGGTGCGGATGGGCCCTCCTGTTTCCTCTCCCCACCTGTGGAGACTTCCCCCGGCACCTGGCCTTGTGGCTGCTCGCTTTGCTGTCCCCTCAGGCCCCATCCGCGCCAGGTCGAGGTACGGGGTGGCGGCGGCTCTCGGACCACCACATGCCAGCCACAAGAAAGGCTCACCCCGGGGAGCCGTGTCGCCGCCCCGTACCTCAACCTGGCACAGATGGGGCCTGGGGGGGGGGGTAGCAAAGCAAGCGGCTGCAAGGCCGGGTGCTTGGGGAAGTCTCCACGGGCGGGGAGAGGCGAGGGAACTGCTGCCGGAGCAGATGGAAGAGAGGAAGGGTCGGCATGTGGTGGGGCCCTTACTAGGCTAGGGCTGAGTGGTGCAGGACAGGAGGGGATAGAGCCCAGACAGCCCAGGAGACTTGCCCTTGTCATCATTCTCCGAAAACCACAACAGAAATGGCGGCACCCACAAAGTGCCTGTATTTGTTGTAGAGGGGGAGGAGGGGCGTGACTGTTTAAAGAATTTTACACCTTATTGGCTGGATCGCCAAGCCCTCTGCAGTTTAAAATTTCACACCTCCTCCAATGAGATAGAGAAGTTTTCTAGCCAATTTTTCTGATTGGCTCGAGGAATTACGCATCTATGTCCTGTATAGATTCATTTTTTTAAAAAAATTCTTCCCTAGAGTTATGTGTTCGGCGAACCCAGCACTCATTAATAGCGGTCGCCCCTGTTCTCACAGTTAATTACCTCCACATCAACTCTGGAATGCTGAAACTCTTTGCAATGCCCTCATTTCTTCCAACCTTAATAAATATTTTTTTAAAAATCCTGATGTGTTAAGGGACGGGCTACTCAATCTCAAACGGCTATAGTGAAGACTTTCTCTCTGCACTCCCAGTCAGATACTACAGATCTCCAGATGTTCCTGAAAAACAACTTCCATTCCTAGGGCTGGCAGGACATGACAAGAGCTCAGGTGGGTTACGACAGAGGCACCTTCCTCTCATCCCTATAGTCTTTTGGTCAGAGACTATGGACATGCATGGCGTAACAACCAAACAGTTCACATGAATGAACTGGTTCAGCACTCACTGGAAATCCTTTTGTCAGGATCTTCTTCATCTTCATCCCCGCTGTCCTCTGGCACTGCATCCTCTGGGATGGGCTGCATCTGAACTCCGGGAGCATGGGGAAGCATCCTCAGGTTCTCAAAGAGACGCTGCCTGTAGGCAAGAGGCCGTAAAGAACCCACCCCAGAGCGATCAGAAAGGTACAGCAGAAGGCAAGCACACACCCAAAGTAACCCAACTCCCTCAAAGGGACAAGCATGACTCACTTAATCTTCTCTAGGTATTCGTTGGTGTTCTGGTTGGTCATGTTGGAAGGGCTGATGTGGAGCTTGAAGTCCGGGCCAAAATACTCAAAATAATCATTATATGGAAGCTCTGGAGAGACATTTAAAAACCATAAGAACATATACAACACCAGCAAGACAACAGAAGAAAAGACAACACAAGCTTCTTTTCTGACAGGCAAAACTCTGACCATCCCAGTGACACCCGAGCACAAAATCAAGGAAGCAAGCAAATATAGTCAGACCCCCCTATCCACTGATCCGGTAACTGCAGTTTCAGTTTCCCACGGTGACCGGATCAGCCCCACCCCATCCCCCACAGGCACCATTAGGTCTACCTTAAGCTCTTCTGAGGCCTGGGACAGGTAGGAAATGGCACAAAATGATGCGCAATTTCCTATAATGCCTTTGAAATCCCATGGGATTTCACAGGAATTTTGGGAAATGGAGTACATCTCGAGCAAGATTTTCTATGATTCCTGTGAAATTCTGCAGGATTTCACTGGAATTATGGGAAATGGAGTGCATTTCCCAGTATTTGCTATTATCCATGGTAGGGCCTGGAATGTATCCCCCCCCCCCCCCGGATATGGGGGTCCAACTGTACTTGCAAATCTACTATTCACCTGGGATACAGAACTGGCTAGTTTGACGGAGGTGTGTCAGGTCCAGAACTGCCCCTAGATGCAGCACAAAGTCTATCAACCACATGATTATATTGCTCGTCCGTCTATAGAGCTCAGGGAGGCTTATATGGGATTACCAGAAGTCTCCCATGGAGACAGCTTAGAGGGGCCTGATCCTCTTAGCAATTCATCACAGTCCTGTAGGAGGTTGTAGAATCTCAGACTATGACAGGTTGCCAGTTCTGGCACCCTCAGGCCCAGTTTTCCAACATATCCCTACCCAACGGCAACAAAAAGAGTGCACTAATTTACCATTTGGGATCTCCGTGTTCAACGCCACCGCTGTTTCATACGTCCAACACCTGGCCACGTTACGAATCGTGTAGCCACCTCCTCCAAGCATCAGCATAGGCAGGTTAAAGCTTTTGATGAACTCCACACACTTGGCGTGACCTGGAGGCAACAAAGAATGGAGAAAATCCTTTAGGTTGCCAGAAGAGGACAATCTAATGACTTCTAAAGGACGGGGGGGGGGGGGGTAGTTGGTGTCTCCAAGTGGCTGTTTCCCTTTGACTGCCCTGTAACCCCATTTTGCAGTGAGGATTGAAAAATAGATTCAGTGTGATCAAAGGAAGCTTCCAGCTAGTGTCTATAAGCTCCTCTGGGTGGTGTTTCTTGGCTGACTATGGCCTACTGGATGGGAACCTCAAGGAACTAGAGAAACCATTTTATAATGAATGCAGAAAAAGCATGTTTTGAGTGCACACCCTCTGCAACATCCACACTGAGTAGCCAGAATCCTACCAGACACAAGATCCTACACCACAACCACGAGGGACCAAAACCCACTGGGAAGGTTTTAAAGACAGCCTCACCCTACCCCTTTTCTAAAAGCCCCTCTTACCTTTAATGGTTAGATTAAAACAACCCAGCCTGTCCCCTGATAAGGAATCTGAGCCACACTGAAGAGCAACAGCACTGGGTTGGAATGTCTCCATCACTTTGGACATCACCTGGTCACAAAAAAAGAAAAGAAAAGAAGGCATGCTTATACACCTGGAAAGGGATTGCCAGCAAGCAGACATCGACACACAATCTGGTTGGTCCCCAGGAACCAAACCCATATGGTGGTCATAACCCCACAGAGTACAAAGAAGTTTTAAACCTGCAAGATAGAATATCATCAGGACAATTCATTTTGGAAAGATAAAGAAAAACGGAACTGTAGAACTGGAACCGGTATGTCATACAGGCAATGAATTTTGATTTATCCAAAGGAACGCCTTCTTCCATATAGACCTGCCCATGCCCTATAGACCATATAGACCTGGGATAGGGCCTTTGCAGTGGTGGCTCCCAGACTGTTGAACGGTCTCCCTCCTGAAGTGCGTCAGGTACCTTCATTTTATCTGTTTAGACAAGCTGTGAAGACGCACCTCTTTACCCTTGGCCTTTGGCTAAGCAAAGGAAGAGCCTTCCCCCCCCCCCACATGCAGACACTGCCATATGGTTTTAAAATGTTTAATATGTTATTGGTTTTAATGTGTTCATTTTATATGTTGCAACCATGAGACCCTTGGGTATAGGGCGGGAAAACAAACAAACAACAGCAAATATATATAAGCCACGTACAATCCTATCTGGCAAAAAGGAAATGGGAGAAGGTACATGATGGTGGGTGTTCACGATGTGGCCCATAAGAGTATAGCAGGGACCTGGCAGCTGCATGTTAATGTGGAGAAAGAAGATATTATAAAAAATATTCCTTAATCTTTTCATTGCAAGTTCTTTCAAATCTTTTCATTACATGTTCTTTCAATCTTATATTATAGCGTAGATTAATTATCTACAGCATAATATAAGATTGAAAGAACTTGTAATGAAAATAATCTATAAGTGGTATAGGACACGGGCTCAGATGTCACATATGGTCAATAGTATTTCCTCGAATGGTTGGAGGATGAAAGGTATGTTTATACACATGCTACTGTATGGGTGACAGCGCATTATTGGTAGCTGTATTTTGTAGCAGTGTAACTGTACTGAAAGGTAAGCAGTGGGCGGAGCTCATTAGAATAGAATAAGGAGGGGGGTGAAGTAGCCCAAGATCTCAGCCAATGGGAAGAGACTAGGCACAGAATGCCAGGTATAAAAGGCAGTGCCAAGGAGGGAAAATTGTTCTAGTTCTTGATGTGATTGTTTGAGCAGTTCAAGTCTGAATGCATTGTTCCTGTGAAGGGAAATATTGAGATTAGATCTGGGTTTTTAGGCCTGGGATGGTGGGTGGTAGCCAGGGAGAATCCTTATAATAGCAGAGCGGGGATCAGACAGTGAAACAAGTTTATGATTTAAAGGTCATTTTATTTTCTCTTCAGTACTGTAATCAATAAAGCAACAGTTCTTGTTATTTTGAAAAAGGCTTGGTCTGAAGAATTTATAGTATATTATATGGGGAACACAGATGAAAAGGTGTCTGTTCTTTTAAAAAGTAAAAGCGTTCAAGCCGCGCCATAGCCAACGGAAGGAGGCGTTTCTCCGCCTTTGTTGCTTGGGGAGAAACAGGAGAAACCGGCACCAGCCGAAGCGAAGGTGAATCGGGGTTTTAAAGAGGCCATTTTGAACAACGCTACTAAATAAAATAAGAAGTGATGGTTATTTAGGCTAAAAGTGCTGTGTTAGGTGGAATCCACCCTTGACTGAGGCGGGAGTGCTGTCGCACTATGGGCATGCCCAGAAGTAATGAAATTCTGGAACTGGGCATTAACACAGATACAAAAAATAAATGGGTGTTAATGTTAGGGCTTTCCAGAGCTGTGTGCATAGAGATAAATAAAATATATTTATTAAGATAATCAATAACGGCATTACCCACCACTGTTTTAGGCTGAAAAGATAAAAGTAAACGGAAAGCAGATAATTGGTTTAAGTACGTAATTGACCAGTTCAAATTTGATTTTTACCGGCAGCAGAAAATGAAATCCATGGGATTACAAGACAGAAACACAGTAGACGAAGATTGGATTAATGAATAGTCTCCCTGCATAGTGGAAATACAAGTCACTGTTTGCATCCCGTTTTTATCACGTTTGCGTTCCATTTGCATCCATTTGCTTATGTATAATTGTATGTGTAAGTATGAATAAAAAATAAGAGCACACAAAAAAAGATTATAACAGGAAGTTTTCTTCTTTATATACGATAAATGGTTTTGATTTCTGGATACCAAGGGGTTTGGTGCAGGGGGGTATAAAGAGTACACTTGTTCAACCAGCTTCATCCAAATAAATACACCTTAATTTCCCCAATGTGCTTGTGGGCAGTGAAGAGGTGAGTTCTGCCCTCCCCCCACTCTAGTGAGAAGGGAATAGGGTCCCGTCCCAGCGGTTAAGAGTGAACTCTAACCGTCCTCTTGAGGTCCCCAAAACTCAGGACCACTGCAGAAATAAGCTTCCCCCCTCAGCTTCGGAGCAATTCTCGCCACTGATGCAGCACGTCCCACACCAAACGCAGACGCCGCTACAACAGCCGCAGGCCAGAAGACAAGGACCACCCTATGAACGGACTTACTGGCTTAAAGATGGCTTCGTAGGACTCGTCGTCTATTCCATCTCGGAGAGGGTAGTTGACGGCATAATACTTCCCTTTCCCTGCACCGATGTCCTAGAGAACAAAAATAGAGAGAAAAGAAAAAGAAAAAGGAGAGACTGTGAAATCGTTAGGACTAGTTCCAGAAGCTGGCAAAATCTGAAGTTTGCTGTGGAGAGTCAAGATCTCCCCGCCTCCAACACCAATCTAGGTATACTGTATTTTCTATCAGCAAAATTAGAGGGGGGAAAATTAAATTATCTGAATAAATCATATGAAGTTCACAAATAGGTATGGTGGCACATTCTAATTTATTTCTTCCCTATCTCTCAACTTTCTTTATATATACCCCCCCCACCCTTCCCCAGGAGGAGGTCCCAGGATGGATCCATGATAAATCAATCACTAAAACATAAAATTACTAAAACGTATTTAAAAATATACGGTTGGCCTAAGCACAGCAAGGAGGCCACATTTATTGACCACATGCTGCACCATTCCCAGTCTGAGATCTCACGAAAGTCTCTCCAAGTTTTCAAAAGCTTCCTTTCATGGCTGAAAGCATTAACAGCATAACTGTCAACGTTTGAAAATAGGCAAAGGAACCCCTCAGAATACTGATTTTGAGGCCAATAACTTGCTTTCCTGGTAAGATCAAAACTGCATGAGGAATACATTTCATTGCTTCTTTTCAAACCTAGAATCCTGACTCAAATATTTTATTGATTTATTTGTATTTCTATTCCGCCTTATACCCAGAGGTCTCAGGGTGGGCTAAATATTATATTAATCTTAATACAATTATCAATATTTAGTTAATATTATTAATATTTAATTGTTAATATTTAATTAATATAAATCAGTTTAGCTACATAGAGACACTGATGCGGCACATCAGAATGAGCAGGCAAGATCAAGCCGTCACACAGGATGGTCAATACTTCACAGTGGCGTTGCTTTATAGTGACGCTACTACAAATTTACTCAATGCTGATATAGCAGTACTTGCTGCGCACCATTAAGTAAATTTAAAGCTACAGGCCAGTCCGGACAGGACGGTGAGCACATCCACGGTTTTCCATTATCTGAGGTAGGAATATATCCCCTCAGATATGGCCGCCTGACTGTGTAACACATTTGGTTATGTACCGATTCATATAATTACGTCTATCTAGGGAGGGGAGGAAACAAAGGAAACCAATGGAATTTTAATAAAGCAACTGAAAGAGAGAAAATGTTTTGAAAATGTTCAAGCACAGCAATTCTCAACCTGTGGGTTGCGACCCCTTTCACTATCCCAACGTCCCTCCCTGCCCCCTCCCAGCTGTCCCGCCCCCATGGCTGGGGGTCTCCACAACATGAGGAACTGCGTTAAGGGACTGTGGCATCGGGAAGGTTGAGAACCACTATTCTAGCATATAAACAGCCCTGTGCCTTCAAGTTACCTGTAGGATAAGTTTGGGTCGTCTTCAAATATTCACCATCCTCCCACAGGAATTTTTACAAGATTACATGATTTAAATCACTACTAATGCATTTTTTCACTCCCTGCAAATAGCTTCAGGTCAACAGCTGTGGCTTGACCGGAGCAGAAATATCCAAGTTGGCGGAGTGGGGGTGGGGGGTGGGGGGTCAGAAATCTGTTTACTAATACAGGTACCAGCTGTTCCATTATTCTTTTAGGCCACCAAGAAACTTGCAACCCAAAAAATTTGTCCAATGCAGCAATCTGTTGTGTTCCCACTACGCTCTTCACAAGAAAACCTGGGCTGAGTCTGTTCTCAAAGAAGAGCCAGGCACAAAGTCCAGGGGAACTTGGAAACTGGCTTAGCGGTCAGGATTCTGCTCTGACCACCCTCATTCTTACCCGCAGATCTCCAGTTCCGGGAAAGTATTCACCATACTTGTGAAAGGAGGCCGTCATGACACGGTCCGTGGTATAGAAAGCTTCCTCCACGCCATCACCGTGGTGAATGTCTATGTCGACATATAATACTCTCTGGTGATACCTTAGGGTTGCAAAAGGACAGTCAGGCTGGTGCACTGAAGATGAAATGAACCAAAGCATTGGGCTTTTCCACACTTAACCTTATTCTGGAATATATCCTGGAAGAAGGGCCTGTTGCCCACACATTAGTGCAGACTATGGCAGGCCTGGAGCGCTGCAACTATAATTTTGTCTGGCTAAACACTTCCTCTAGGGAAAAAAAATCCCTGCACATTGAAAACTAGCATATGACCGGGGATCCCTCCTTCTCCCAATGCCTAGATTTCCTACTGCACAGGCTGTCTTTATATTCAAGGATAATCCTCAGGCAGTTTTCTTTCCCCACAGTCTAAACATTTCCCCCCTTCATCTTCTGTCTGCATGGGCAAATACTACAGAAGCATTCTAAAAACCACCCCTGACGTTTCCATATTAGAAGGGATGGCTGCTGTCTCAGCTGCCAGAGGTGAGGCTCTTGTCTCCTTAAAAGCAGTGTAAAAAAAATTGGTTTTTACATACTTTAACAATTCCAAAATGGCCAGGACAATATCATTGACGTAGCAGAAGCCCGAGGCCTCAGACTTCTTCGCGTGATGTAAGCCTCCTGCCCAGTTCACTGCGATGTCCGTCTGCTGCTTGTTCAACTTCACTGCGCTGGCTGGAGAGAAATTTTCAAATCAATAACAAATGGAAAGTTACAGTCCTAAAGCTTGCAGCCTCGTGCTTTGCAGAACACCCTTAAACTTTGCAAATGGATGTTGGATTTTTAGGGAAAATCCTTTTCCCTCCCTCTTCTCATATGACCCCATAATAGAATTCCCCGTCTTTTTACTGTTACAAGTGCACTGCTCTTGCTATGATGGAACACAACAACATTATTGATTCAGGTTTTGTTTTCTAAGCCGATTATAGATTTTCTCTTGCATTTACTAGAACTGCTTCAAATTGTCTGCGTATCTTCTTCAGACTCACATTAGGCCCAATTAACCCACCCTGTCAACAAAATTCTCACATCTCAGATTGAAGAATGCAGGTTCTATAATTTCTCAAAATTATGTTTCAAAACTGCTGCTCGGAAAATCACCAGGCTATCTAAAGAAATGTCTCCTGGGAGAAATCTTTCCAGGTGAGACTTTCACAGGTGTGTTTGAACTCCATAGCAAGCACTGACTGCTATTGTTTTAATACGTATTAAAATTGTTTTTAACGTTTGATTTTAAATGTTGTTACCCACCCGGAGACCTCTGGGTATAGGGAGGGATAAAAATGTAAATATAACAATTACATTGAGCTTTCAGTTCCTGAAAGGTATATCTAGCCATTAGTGGCCTTTAATGAAAGTATTTGACCATTGCAAGGACATTTTTGCTGCCAGAATATCCCTGTTCTCTCCCCACCCCCACCCCATACACACACACACCATTTTCCTTTTGTATCTTGTCTCTTTAGATTGTAAGCCTGAAGGCAGGGACCTATCTAAGATTAACATAATATTGTAACCTGCCCTGTGACCTTTTCTACCCCGCTTTTCTCACCCATTTAAGTGGCTGACAAATATTTCTGTTCTTCTCCCCACAACAGAACACCCTGTGAGGTGGGTGGGGCTGTGAGAGCTCAGAAGAGAGTTGTGACTAGCCCAAGGTCACCCAGCTGGCTTCATGGGGAAGGGTGGAATCGAACCCGGTATTCCCAGATAAGAGTCCAGCTCCCTGAGGATCTAACGCAGCTTCAAAGTACTGGATAGACTCATAAATTATCAGAAATAAAACGAAGCCTTTGCTTTCTGAGTTTAGAAAGACACAGAATAGGATCTTCAATTCAACTGTTCAAAGACCAGGAATAAGACTGTCAAAGTGGAAGGCCTACAGTCTGACATTCATCACTTAGGAGGCACCTTCAGTGAACACATTAAGTTTTAGGCCCAGGTGAATGTGCCCAGAACTACACCAGTAGAGGAAATTTAGGTCCTCTTTAGAAAGGGTCTCATTTTGCACCTCTTCGAATCAATTTGTTTGTTCTTTGAGAGTCTTGGGTTCAAGTCCTCCCCTCTTCTTCCTCCCGCCACTCAGCGGCCACTTACCAACAGAGCCCCCAGTTGAAAGCTGACAGAACTCAAACAAGCCATCAAACACGGGGCAATCCTCTCCAACATTGACTTGGGAAAGAAAAGAAAAATAAAACAATAAGTAAAGGGGGAGGGGTGAACAGACTTCATAGAAAAGAGACAGAGGTGGGATAGAGGAAAGCTGGGCAAGAGACTTATTCCACCAGGTCCTTTCCCTCCCAATCGTACTGAGCTCTCCTCTTCCCTCCCAGTGTCCCTTTTCTTTTGTGCTTCATCTTCTTCTGATTTTAAGTCTGAGGGCAGGGACTTCCATATCGTGAGCTGCCCCGAGAGTCTTTCTAAGCTTAAAAGGCGGCATATATTTCCCCAACCTGTTTGCTAATGAAGACTCTTTCTGCACTGGGCCTTATTCTAGATTATAATGCAACATAGTGGCCTGCTACTTGCATACTACTGCAAATTATGGCACGCTCTGGGTAGGACCTACCGTAGTCTGCACCAGTATGCTCTTGTTCTGCAAAATACTCCAGAAGAAGAGGAGTTGGTTTTTATACTCTGCTTTTCTCACCCTTAAGGGGACTCAGAGCGGCGGCCAGAACTTCTGTTCTTCTCCTCACAACAGACACCCTGTGAGGTATGTGGGGCCGTGCGAGCTTAGAAAAGCCAGGGCTAGCCCAAGGTCAACCAACTGGCTCTGTGGAGGAGTGCAGAACTGAATGGGAGGCCCCCAGATAAGGGTCCAGCACCCTAGCCACAAGAGCAAATGGGCCAGGATTCGACAGCATGAATGCGATGTCTGGGAGCTCACAGCTTTGGAGGATCAGGGACGCTCTGGGATCCTCCCAGATAGAGACTGTGCCACAGTGTGTGGACGGAGCAACCCAGAGCATCCCAGACACGGCCCAGAGGTAAGTGTGAATAGGCCCAGAGTTCTTATTTCATAGCAGTGGGTATTCTCCTTTTAGCCAAGAGGTTTATCCACCGCGCTTACATCTCTGCATCTGCTTGCTGTACTCAGACATGTTATCAGGGCGAATTGACCGCAGAAATTTGATGTAGTCATCACTGTGGTACTTGGTCATCTCTTCGGCACTCGCTTTGTAAGGCCGCTGTAATGACAATTCACAGAAATACCTAAGTGACACAACCAAATTTTGGCACAGTCCAGACCCTACCTGAAACAATTCTGAACAGCAAAAAAAGGGAGATGGGCACATGTATGCTTTCAGGGCCAGATTCAATCTTATTTGCAACAGTTTGGGGGCTGTTGTGCAGTGTTCTGGAGTTTTTCTGAGAACCTAAGCTTCCACACAAGGCAAAAACAACAAAGACACGCAAAGCAAACAGACTGGGAACTAAAAAAGGCCTCAGCAACCACACAACCCATCTGTCACTCACACCCAGGAATTTGCTAATAAATAATAAACAGGAAAGGCTCAACAACCAACCATTAACACCTCCACCAAAGGGAACAGTGTTAACAGATTACAGCCAGGAAAAGACCAAGGCCTCATTAACAACACATACAAAAGAATACTGCCAAGAAATAAACAACTTAAACTAACGAATGACAGTAATCTATAAGGAAACAGTATCTAGCTGAGAACACCAGTTGCTTTTGACTCTTCCAAAAGTCAAAACCTCTGGAGATGGACCTCACAACATCTGAAAGACTAGGTTCCGAGAATATGGCACAACAGCCTGAAAACTGCTACAAATAAAATGGGATTTACAGGGACACATTTACACTTCAAACACTCCTGAAAGCCGAGCATAAAATCTAAGATTAAGAACAGATAAGCTGGCAATCCATCTCAAGCCTCACCTCAGAAAAAATTTGGGGAACAAACTTTTGATATCTGGGGTGCTTTTGTACATCCCTTCCTGTCCACTGGATGGGAAAGGAGTGCAATTAATGAACACTGATTAGGGTTCACGCTTGGAGCATTCGTCAAAATTGGCCATTTCCTCCTCATGTGGTCAAATACTTATTTGATCCGGGGCCCGGTCCTCCTCCGGGTGCTGCCATTTTGGCTGTGGCACCCTCCATGACTGCGCACGCATCAGCGCCGTCACCTTGACAATGCAGATGCTCTCCACATCTGAGATGCTACTGCGCCTGCATGGCATCTCAAACGACCCCAGAAGCAGAAGAAGAAGAAGAAGAAGAGCAAATGGTCACTGCCCAGACACTTAAGGTAAGTCTCTGGTTAATGTTGGTTAACATGTGGAACACAATTTTGTGCTCCACACCTAATCAACGATTAGTGAACTTCTGGGGAGGCAGGGCACACCTGGAGGCTGTAACAGCCTACTCCGTGAGCATATGCTCTTCACCAGAGGTTCACTCATCACGCACTAGAGGCCGTAGTGTGAACAGGCCTCTGGTAAGCTGAAACATATGTATTTAAACTGAAGACTTTCTTTGTTTAAAGAAACAAGACCTGGGAACAGGCAGATGAGTTAGGATTGCATCCTCCCCCGCAGCTGAGGAAGGTTGTGAATGATGAATGGAAATGCCTGCTTCCACCCAGCTTAAAATGAAGTTTTCCTTGCAAGCAAGAAAAACAAAAGCAAAAATGTTTCCCTGTCATTTTTATCTGTTTATCATCATTTCTGCTCTAAGGAAAATAAATTTAAGAGCTGTAGACATAATAAAGAATGTTTTATTTTCGGAACTGCTCAAAGTATCTTTAATGATACTGTGAGACAGCACGCTTCGGCGTCTACAGGGGTTGCTTATCTCAAGCTAGGTGCAGCAAACCGTCTAACGTTCAACTGAGACAGAAGCACGCACAGGCTCCTTTCACACCAGTGTGCGTCATACTGTGCCCATTCAGAGTACTTTGCCCAGGGGCAATTTCACAGTTCCCGTCTTGTCTGCTGGACAGGAAGGGAGTGTAATTACCCCATGTTGACTAGTGGTCATACCTGCGGGCGCTAGTCACTTACAGACTAAGCCCTGCGTGATTGGTCACTCAACTGTGACTGATCCCTGGGGCAGTCCTCTTCTGGGCGCCGCCATTTTGGTTGCGGTACCCTCCGCGACGGCACGTGCATCACCACCGTTGCCATGACAACACTGACCCTGCACAGCACCTCAGATGACCCCAGAGCACCAGAAAAGGTGCGGATGCTCTCCGCTGGGCACCTCTGGTAAGTAATCAGGTAAGGTTAGTAAAGGCATGGAACACAATTTCATGCTCCACCCCTCGTGAATGATTAAGGAACTTCTGGGAAGGCAGGGGGTACGTGGAGGCTGTAAAAGCCTCCTCAAAGGGTGGGTGCTCTTCCCCAGAAGTTCCCTAATCATGCACCTGGGCTGTAGTGCAAACAGGCCTCAGGTGCACCCAGTGAAGGAAGCCCAATCTACCCCTTCCTCAGCAATGCCAGCAGCTAACCATGAGGTTTAGAAGCTATGTTGAAGGTTAAGGGCAAAATCCAGCTTCACTCTAGCTGTTCCAACCTTCCGCTTCTTACCCCATGCCAAGTACGTGGCTCTCCAGCCATTTCCCCTTCCTGATGTGCCTCTAGTGGCACTGGACTGCCAGAACAACACAACTACATACCTTCTTGTACTTCAGATCCATCCATATTTACACGTCATCAGGCTAACTGTATCTCAGGAAAAGACCAACACATTAAATTAACACAGGCTCCCCTCATAGAATAGTACTTGCTATTGGTATTCTGTGGCTCTTTCTTGACTGACCTCATATTGAAGTAACTTAACTTTTAGAGAAAGAGTGCATCTTTAAAAAAATAAAGAGAAGCTTACGTAGATTTCCATTTTTCTGTAAAGGCCATAGTTCAAGAGAAGATTGTGAGTCATTCGGATCCTATGAGGCTTCATAGGATGACCCTGGCCATAATAGTAGTTTCCAATGTCTCCTGAAATGTGGAAAGAAAACAAAAAAGAAGAAGCAAATCTCATATTGGAAGCTGCTTAAATCTTGGGAGAAAATTCAGAAAAACGTGACTCTGCAGCTGAGGTGTTACTATGAAATGGTTTTCCCTTTGATCAAAGATCGATAAGCATCTAAACCAAGAGATTCTTCCAAACTGACCACAATGGAAGATGCCCCATTAGGCAAATGCTTGGACTGAAAATTACTTTTTAAAAACTAGCCCAAACGCAAGTTTCACGTTGGCCCAGAAAGGGCCTAGTGCTGGCTGCCATGTTGAAACAGATCTAATTTTGAGTTTTTTCCCAAAAGAAAAGTCAGTCAGGTATTCCTTCCATGAACTCACAGCCCTTGATTGAGACAGAGTGCAGCAAATTTGGGTCTTTCTAAGGTTTGGAGCAGTAAGTTACAGGAGGTAGAAGGTAACAGCAACCAGCCCAGATAACTTAAGAAAGAGTCAGACAAATTCAGTGAGGTCAGGTGTATCAATGGCTACTAGAATGGACGCCTAGGTACATCTTCCAGGCTGGGGAGACAGGCAGGATGCCTCTAAAGGCCTTTTGCTGGGATTCAAGAGCAGGAGAAGGTTTTGCCTTCATGCTTTAGATTTATTTATTTAGAAATTTTAAATCCTGCCTTCACCAAATGATCCCAGGGTTACAACGGGTTACAGTGAGATTAAAACATATTGAATAGTAAAACATAATTGAAAATATAACCTCCTTCCTCCCACCCCACCCCTCACCCCCCTCCCCAACAGGACAGAAACTTGAGGAAGCTATTTAAAGAGCAAAAGCCTGGGCAAAAAGATATGTTTTCACCAGGC
Organism: Aspidoscelis tigris stejnegeri; assembly: GCA_023333525.1. NCBI lineage: Eukaryota > Metazoa > Chordata > Lepidosauria > Squamata > Teiidae > Aspidoscelis > Aspidoscelis tigris. The sequence continues at coordinate 4,772,761 of JALMGA010000023.1, forward strand.
GCCAAAAACTATTCAGTGTAGACACCTGGAGAACCACAAGAGGGAGGCTGTTCCAGAGACTAGGAGCCACAACAGAAAAGGCAAGTCCTTATGTCTACAAGAAGGCCCTCTCCCTGAGATCTCAGTGCCCTGGCAGGTCTATATGGGAGAAGGCACTCCTTCAGATACCCAAGACCCAAGCCGTTTAGGGCTTTATACGTTAGTGTCAACACCTTGAATTGAGCTCAGTAGCGAATAGGTAACCAGTGCAGATCCTTTAAGGCCGGCATGATGCGAGTCCAGCCAGAAACTCCTGCATTCTGCACCAGTTCCAACTTCCAAACCACTTTCAAGGGTAGTCCCACGCAGAGCACATTACGCTGTTTGAATCTAGAGGTTACCAAAGTGTGGATCACTGTGGCCAAGTTATCCTGATCCAGCTGAGGCTTAAGCCTGGCAGACCAGATGCAGAAAACGGATAACTACAAGCAATTGATGGGTCACTGCATAGAATGGGATGCTGGTCTAGATGGACTATGGGCTGATCCACCAGGGCTCCCCTTATGTTCTAAACCAGTGGTTCTCAACCTGGGGGTCGGGACCCCTTTAGGGGTCAAACTACCCTTTCAGAGGGGTCGCGACAAGTCTCTCACTGCCCTTCCCTCCCACCTCCCAGCTGCTCCGTCCCCGTAGTTAGGGGTCTACACAACATGAGGAACTCCATTAAGGGGTCGCGGCATTAGGAAGGTTGAGAACCGCTGTTCTAAACCATTTAAGAATTGCCTCATGTTGGTTCGAATTATGCATAGCTCAGGGGGAGATGGAATATTACTTCTACAAAAGTTGAGCGGCAGTTCTGCAGCATTACAGCAAACTCCAATACTACGTAATACTAAAATGGCAAACAGTTTTACTGTGGAGAAAAATTCCATAAGGCCAGTCTCAGTGAATATCAGCGCTCAGGCAATCCTAGAATTCTTCGTCCTGTATGGACACAGGCGTGTAAAACATGTATTCAACAGAGACAGAACAACAAGGTAAGCATCACTCATCAGTAAATAGGAAGAATAAATCTAGAACTGAGAAACAAAAGAGCAGACTGGCCTGAGCCATCTGTACTCCTTGTGACTTCTCTCCTCACCTTTTAGCACAGCTAGGAGCCCAGTTTGGAGCTGGGATGTTTACTGCCTTTGGAGCCTTTTCTCAAACTCCTAAAAATCGGCTGTAGAGGTGAGAAGCCACCACCTCACCTGGCTTGTAAACTATTCCACCTGGCCCTACCCCATTTCCATAAGGGCTGGGTTTGCTAAGAGGTACACCGAGCAAACCTGGCCCTGGAGGTATGGGAGCAAAGGTAAGTATTTAGCTCAGCTCTCCTCTCATTGCGGCCTGTCCCACCCACAGCCATGTCAAACCGCTCAACAACACCCTGCAACTCTATGAGATTTCAGGCCTGCCAAGGCATTAAACAAGAGGAAAGGCCTAGCAAAGGCTAGGTACGGCCTAGCAGGCCAGAAATAGCATCAGGCAGTTCCATCCCTTTCTGGCTTTTCAAAAGGCCATGAGGGGCAGGCAAGAGGGGGAGAAAAGGTAATGCCTCAGCTCCCCCTACCTCTTGGGCCAAGTTTGCTAGAACAAATTTGCTGAACAAGTTAGTCTCAAACTAGCACCTTCCAAACCCATGGTAGCTGGGTCATGAGCCATTCTATAGTTTATAGGGCACCAGCAGAATTTAGAACCCTATGGTTTAATTTTCAGTGAAAAGGACTGCAAGAGGCAAGGCTGAGAAGGCTCATTTTCCTCGCAGAATAGCTTCCTGTCGGTAGACAAAAGTTAGCTTATGAGGATCAGTTTATCTGACTTGAAATTAAGGTGCAGACACACTCAATTCCTGGTGAGATTTTCATGTTGCCTGCTTGGCAGCGGAACTGAAATGGCTGCCTGTCCCTTTCTTTCGGGATGGTTTTCTCGCTTCCCAGGCTAGACTACAGCCATAGGATTTCCTGGCAGCCTCCATCCAGGTACTAAGCAGAGGCCGATTCACACTATGGCCTCTAGTGTATAGAGAATCTCTGGTGAAGAGCATCCGCACATGGAGGGAGCTGTTACAGCCTACAAGCATGCCCGCCCTCACCAGAAGTTCACTAATCGTTGATTAGGTGTGGAACACAACATCAGGCACCACACGTTAATCAATGTTATCTAAAAGCTTACCTCAAGTGTCTGGGGAAGCGGCCACTCCCTCTTTTTCCGGCGCTGTAGGGTTGTCTGAGGTGCCACAGATGTGCCCGCGCATGTGCAGAGCATCAGCGTCGCCAGGGCAACGGAACTGAGGCACGCACAGTCACGGAGGGCACTGCAGCCAAAATGGTGGCACCCAGAGGAGGAGGACCAGCCCCCAGATCTAATAAGGTAAGTATTCAACTGCGGGGGTGGGGGGTGTAGGCTAGTCAACATTGGTTAATGGCACTCCGTTCCCATCCAGCAGATGGGAAAGAAAGTGCAAAATCACCCCAGGTCAGACCCTGCTCAGTTCTTTGAAATGAGCCAAGGTAAACCAGGTGTCATCACCTGCCCAGGTGACCCAAGCTTTGGCCGGCTTCAAAGGCCACTTTTGGTTTGGTTCAGGCCTCTATTAGGATAAAGATGTCCAGAAGGATAAACGATGCAGCCTGGGAAGCAATATCACACGCAGCCTCACAGATGCTGTTTGCTTCTCAAGGTTTAAAATAACTTTCCATTTTACAAGGCAAGCTTATGATTGTGGATAAATGAAACTCTCCCATGGAAGAAATATATATACCATGAGCAATCAAGTTCTGGTGTTAAAAAGGTGAACAAAAAAGGACGTTACATCTTCCTCATGAAGACAGACTAAGGTATGCCAGATCAGCCTGAAACTCGGGAAGCTGAATTAAGAAACAAAATGGAGATGGGAAATAGGGAGGGAAGGGGCAGAGACACGACACACAAAGCTTTCTATACGAAATGAACACGAAGCAGTAAAACTTGCAAATTCCATGGAAGTGACTGGGAAGGGGTAAGGGGAGTTAGGGTAGTATTTCAAGCTGTCAGGGTACAGCAATCAAAAAGGCCCTGCTTTGGAAGAGCTTCCCTCATTAGACAGAAATGAGAAGGAATCTTTAGGGGAAGCTAGGGCCTCAGCTCTGAAAGAACTTCACAGATTTGGGGCAAACAGATCTGGATACTGTGTGCAACATCATCACCGTGACATAATGCATGCTTATTTTGGGGTCATCCGAGGTTCCGCAGCCCCTCACCAGCTCCAGAAGCTACAAGGGATGTGAAAACGAGGTGTCATTTACACTTTCTGGAACTGATACTTGTACGACGCAGGGCTCTTACTGGATGCTTTAACCCAACGAACTCCATACCCCTAGGAAGTACCCTGGTACCCGAGAAAGAAGTAACAGGCACGCCTCACAAGGCACTTTTTGCCAATGTGCAAAACTCTCCACCAACATGCTCCAATAGACTGCCCTTGCTCTGGAAGGAGACAGGGAAGCTGGACCATCCCTGAAGTTTTTAGCAGGACCAACCAGCTGTTGCTTCACTCACTAGGACTTTCCCATCCCCAAAACACCAGGCTTTCTGCTCTCCTGCACAGCCTACACTGCAAAAACCAGCCAAGATCAATCCCCACCCATGATCCACTTCCTGCTGCTGCAGCGTGGCCACTCCAGCGTGGCTCTTCTTGCTCACCTACCTCAAGTCTTCTTCCAGCGCACCTCAAACCTGTGATCCATTTCCTGCTTCTGATGATCAGTCCAAGCATCTTTCTCCTCCCACCAGGCTTCTAAACAGACAGTTTTCCGCCTCCCTATTCGGTAAGCTGAAAAATACCTGGCCGTATTATTATTATTTTGGCTCTTCAGGAGGGAAACAGCAGGGGGAAAACCCTAACAGTTCACACAGGTATGTGTGGGTGGTGGGCATGTAGGTTAGTTAAAAGGTTTACAGACTTCACTTTTTTTCCCCTGGACTTATTTCCAAGATTGTCACATCCGGGTCCCCCTCTGGCACCAGCAACTCTGTCCCTAAGTTTACTGTTGTTCCCTGAGCCTTTCCCAAAGCGGCTCCCTGCTTCCTGAATCTGCCCTGCTTCCCTCGGGTACCTGCATCAATCTTTGCTCCTCGCAATCACCTTCCTCTGAAACTTTCGCTTTTCCACTTGCCCCACCCAAAAGTCACCTACGCCACCCGGAACCTTGGCCCACCTTTCTCTCCCACAGCCCAGAAGTCTCCTTTCACTAGTCCCTGCTTCCAGCCCCACCCAGCACAACCGCGCACACCAAACGTCCTTGGGCAAAACTCCCATCGCCTCAAGAGCGAAAATATAAAAATCCTAAAAGGCGCCGGCAGTTCACCTTCACCACAGATCCACCTGGTGAACTCAACCATGCCTTTACCTTTCAGCCCCAGCACCTGCAACCTGGGGTGCGCAATGCTGACCTACTGGGCAAAACCACATGGGAGGAATACACATGCACCTAAAATAAGGTACTTTGAATGGGCAGGTCTCACTAACCAACAAAAGAGGCCCAGTCTCCTCTTCAAGGCAGGCAAGGATCTCAGCAGGTACCTTCCTAGCCTTGGGGTGCGGTGGGGATCTTAAGCCGCCAAGAAACCCATTTTGTGGCCTTGAACCAACTTCTAGCTCTCAGCCCAACCTACCTGATAGGGGCGTTGTGAGGATAAAAGATGCAGAAGCCGCTGCACAGGTTGCCTTGAGCTCTTTGCACAACAGGCAAGAAATAAATGGATCACCCATCAGCCCCAACGCAAGAATGGGTCTCCCCAGCCCACTCCTCTCCTCGAGCTCATTTTTACCACCTTTCACACACAGAAGACCCGAAACTAAATGTAGCAGATTAATCAATATCCAGGAGCGCCCCCTGCTCCTCTCATTTTGCCCTCCCTCACGTTCCCCCCTTCCACCTAAACTCAGGAAACACATTTATGGAGCGGAGAAAGACCATCAAACAAACAAACAAAGACGTTGCGGCGCCTCTTCTCTTTCCCTTCCAACCTGCCCAGCTCATTTCCCCTGCCCCATAAATCGGAGGTGGTAACAAAACCCAGGCAGCTGGGCGACGACCCACCCCACCCCACCCCGCCAAGCAAGTTCCACGCTCACCACCACCTCCTCCTCCTGTGAAGGGGACAGGGCTGCAAGTTGCATAACTGAGCCCCGTCTGCCTCACTTCCAGTTTATCCCGGGTTAAAAGCAACACCTGCACGATCAGAATCAGCCCCCCCCCCCACGGGATCCCTTCATTCAAGCCCCTCAGGTCCACCTTCACTTTCACTTAAAATACAACGAAGGCGGGGGGGGGGGGAAGGGGAAGGTGTAGCAAATGAACTCCCCCCTAGGAAGTTTACCTGCCCACCCTCTCCCTTTGGACCTCTCCCCTACCTCCCCCCCCCACTCCCATAGGGCGGCTTCCCCCACTTCCCTTAAATTCAATGGGGGTGGCTGAGGGGCGTAACACATGACCCCCCCTCCTGGAAAGTTTCTCCTAATCCGGATCTCTCCCCCCTCCCTCCCCCACAGACTCCCCCACTTCCACTTCCCCACTCCATCTTGGGGGGGGGGCTCCCCCACCTGTTTTAAATCCAATGGGGGGTGAGGGGGGTAACACATGCCCCCCCCGCCTGGAAAGTTTCTCCTACCCGCCCACCCTCCCCCATCGGACCTCTCCCCTACCTCCCCCCCACTCCCATAGGGGGGGGCTTCCCCCCACTTCCCTTAAATTCAATGGGGGTGGCTGAAGGATGTAACACATAACACCCCCCTCCAGGAAAATTTCTCACCATCCTCCCTCCCCCACAGACTCCCCTCTTCCCCTTCCTCATTCCACCTTGGGGGGCTTCCCCACCTGTTTTAAACCCAATGGGTGGGGGGCGAGGGGTGTAACACATGACCCCCCCAGGAAGTTTCTCAGGACTGTCCCTTCCCCCCTCCCCCTCCCCCTCTTTACCACCCCAACTCCCCAGGGTGCTTTTCTCCCTTCCCCCACCCCACTCCCAAGGGGCTTCACCGCCCCCTCTGCCCCCCACACCCTCCCCCTCCTCCCCTCCAGCCCCTCCCCCTCGCGAGCCCCCTCACCCACCGTCGTAGTAGTAGCAGACTTTCCGCTTGGTCCCTTGAGTCAGCGCCATTATCCGCGGCCGCCGCCTCCCGTCAGCAGCAGCAGCAGCAGCGCCTCCTCCGCGCCTCAGCCCGGACCAAGTCCCGCCCGCCACGCAGCCGAGCCCGCCGCCGGACGGAGGGGAAAGAGCGGTGGGAGGGCTGGGGATGCGAGGAGAGGGAGCCCCCTCGCGCCGCGCCACGCCCTCTCCCGCGCCCTCCAGCCTATCCCAAGTGGGGGACCTCCCGCCGGAGCCAATGAGAAGTCTCGGGAGGCGGGGCGTCGGAGGCGAACAGGTTAGATCGAGCGGCGAGGAGTTACTAGGGAGGTACCATTGTTCCCGCAAAGCGGGGGGGCGTGAGCCTCGAAATGGGACGGTACTATCTTTTGCATGGCGGGGGGGGGGTTTGAACTACCCAGGGTTGCCTGCCTGCGTCCCGGGACTGGGTTATCTCGTCTGCACGTGGGGAATGCGGTTTCGCACCGCTGCAAGGGGCTGGAAGAGCAATGCTGAGGCAGACTCAGCGCGGGCAACTTGTGTTCCGTCCGCTTCATTAAGATGAAGTTTGCTAAGCCTCAGCTGCCAGGAGACAGCTCAGGTCTAGCAAGTGCCTGCAGCGAGCTTTGGGGTCCCCAAACTGCATTGATTTTAAAACCACGGGTCTAGAAGGCGACACTTAAGCCACGGAGTCCAATCTACTGTCTCGTGCCCTTTTTTTAAAAAATTGTGATAGGATTCTTCTTGTTTGGAAGGGAATATATATATATATATGCTGCTCCAGCTGCCTGCAGAATTTATATATACAGTTTTGATTTTTTTGGAACCTATAAATTTAATCACTAAAATACTTAACACGGTGTTTACTTACAATGCAATGAGATTAGCAGCCTGACTCCACCACACTGGTGGCACCACTAGCCTATGGATGCCCACCAACAAGATCTAAGATACCATCTTCTGTATTGCTGCAGGTATTGCAAAGAAAGCAGTACCGGTGTTAAAAAGATCCTGTTTGTACAGCTGGCACAAAGGCGGTAAATACACTTGCTCTGTAGGTACAGTAAATGCATATTAACTTACATGAAGCCCATTGTTCCGGTTACTTCAATTCTTCTTGCACCCCCTAAACCCTGTTTCCCCTTCTCTTAACCACTAGTTTTCCTTTCACTGCTTCAGCTGAGCTGCCCTAAAATGGCAGGTCCTCAATCCGTGCTCATTCTTGCAGCTTCGGCAAATGGTGGATTAGAAATCCTGAATTTTGTGGGACTGAGGGAGGGCCTCCTCTTTAATAATCCTATTTGCCAATGCCCCCCCCTAGTTTCAGACAGATGCAGTAGAAATCAGTATATGTGAGGATGGTTAGAACATAAGAATAGCCCTGCTGGATCAGGCCACAGCCCCTCGAGTCTGGCACCCTGTTGTTCACAAATAGCCCACCAATTGCTCCTACTAGGCACCTCAAGCGGCCTCCTGCCTGTCTCCCCAGCCTGGAGAATCTACCTAGGCATCCATTCTAGTAACCACTGATACATCTGCCATCCATGAATTTGATGCTTTTGGTAATAGCTTTTGGTCTTTTTCTTACAAGAGCCAAGAAATTAGAAAAACGTTATCCCATGCAGCATAAAGGTGCTTGTTCAAAGACACAAAGACCTAAATTATTTCCAGAACTGGAGCACTAATATCGGAGGTTGCAAACACAGTGCCCTAGGTCCTAGCACATCGGTCCAGAAGCTAAGTCCTTGGAAAATGTAAATGAACAGAAAGTAGTAGAACCAAGAGCATCCCAGGCAGGGCCTCCTCCTACATGGCCCCGAGGAAGAGGCTTCAAGTCCCAAATGGCATTGCTTGATTCAGAGTCTGGTTCATGGAGGTTCTTGGGACAATCACAGGCTTCTTGCAAAAGGACTCTGGAGGGCCCACCCCACCCCACCCCCTAGAGGGTATCTTGATCCTGTGATTCAGGATCCGAGTTTGGGGGGCACTGTCACACCTGCTGCTCGTATTGTCCTTCGGTGGCAGTGAAAAAGTCTTCCAGGACTGCTTTCAGGTACTCAAATGTGGGCCGTTGCTCCGGACTGTCCTTCCAGCATTGCAGCATCAGTTTGTACAGCTCTTCCGGGCAGTTGTCCGGTGGCGGCATCCGGTAGCCACGCTCGAGGTTCTGTATGACCTCTGGGTTGTTCATCCCTGTAACCATAACACAAAGCAGTGGATAAGAAGGAGAAGAGTTGGATTTTATACCGTGCTTTTCTCACTCATTTAAGGGGGCACAAAGCTGCTGACAAACCTTCTGTTCCTCTCCCTTAAAGGGACTCAAAGCGACTGACAAACTTTCTTCTTCCCACAAAGGACATCCTGTGAGTTAGGTGGGGCTGTGACTAGCCCACGGCCGCCCAGCTGACATCATGAACGAGTGTGGAATCAAACCTCGTGACTGTGAGATATGAGTCCAGCACTCTAACCACAAGACCAAACTGGCTCACAAGAAGGACTCCAGGGTGGAGAGTGGCCAGTATCAGAAGGGTGTGCATGGTCAACAACAACAGTGTGGTTTGGTCATCAATACAGAGCATAACAAGCCACATCGGTTTACTATAGTTCGCTTGGATTGCTGGACCATTCCTTGGATTGGGTTCGATTCGAACTGAGTTTTTAAAACGGTGCTTCCAGTCACAAACGAACACCCCAGTTCACTGTAAACTGTAAAGCAACCAAACCAGTTCAACCTATTTTTATTTTTGTGCATTTGATGTTGCCACCCGAGGTCAGAAGCAGTTCCACCAGTGAGTTCTGGGACCCACAGTGTTTCTGGAACCTAACCCTTAAGGAGCTCTTCAGCCATACAGCCTGAAAACCAGCCTCTTCCCATAGGTGACATTTCCTAAAGCCATCTAGGTTGGTTGCTGTTACCACCTCTTCTGGCAGTAAATTCCATAGACCTTCTGGGTGAAGAAATAATTCTCCTTCCTGATCTGACTCTCCTACCCATCAGCTTCATAGAGTGACACCTGGTTCTACAGAGAAAAGTATCTGTATCCCCCTTTTCCACACCATACATGAATTATTGCTGTTTAGCACCATTGAGTCAGGATCCACACCACACAGTTTTCTTGCCAGACGCAAAACCCATTTCCCATGGAACCTGTCCCCATGCTTTCAATATAATGTTCCTCTTGCAAGGGGTGGGGGTGGGGGAAATATATTCTATTGTCATTCTGACCTGGGTAAGGAATCCGGCCATAAGTAATTATCTCGGTCAGCAGGATTCCAAATGACCATACATCCGATTTGATGGTGAACGTCCCGTAATTAATGGCCTCTGGGGCTGTCCACTTAATAGGGAACTTGGCACCTGAAATACACAAAGAAGGTGATGTTAGGCTGACCAATCAGAAGTTATTTCTCCGGCAGGCTGGAGGACCGGAGACCTTTGACAGGAGTGACCACAAGAAGGAGCTCTGCCTCCACCTAACATCAATGACTCCTGACTATAAAATTGCACCTGATATGCATAAATCTCAGCAAAATTCTTATGGACTTAAAGAGGCTTCAGGCAACTCTGGCTGGACTAAAATAGGTCCAGCAGAAAGAGAGGCCATTGTGACTCAGACTCACTCTGGGATATAGACCAACTAAGGTCCCTTGGACAGCAAGAGGGAATTGTGGGGTCTCCTTTAAATCCTGCAATTACCTCTCGCCTTCCCTGCCAGAGAGCCAGACACAATCCAGAACCATCCTGGGCCCATCTGCTGGCTCTTCTCATAACCATTGTTGTTCCAAAAAACCCCAAATGTTAGCAAGTGCCTACCTGGTTCCCTTTGTTTCCCCACCACCACCACCACCACCACCACCCTTGCTAACATCCGGGTATTTTAGGCAAGCAACAGTTACGCAAAGAGCTGGCAGACAGAGGTAAGAACTCAGTATTATGGAAAACCCAATGTGGTTGCTGGATTTTCTTAACTGCCGCTCTCTCGGATTTTTGATTTTTGATTGGCTAACCTAGGGCTATATTGGGATTGCCACAGAAAGGTTGGCTTATATCTTCCTCTGGTTTTCCAGGCTGAGAACAGGCTGTCACATGAAAGGATCCCAGGGTTCCTTGAGCCAGAGAACTACTGGGAACTACTGTGACGGAACTGGATGTGGCTTAGACGCGCATTCTATAGAGCCTATTCTGGCTGCACTGGCATCTCTCCATAGTCACCCCGCCATCACTGAATCCTCTGCTTCACAATTCTCCATTTTGACTTCACAGCTCTGACACTATACCTCTTCAGCTGCAGCGGGAAACCACAGCTCTCTGATGCGCTCAGCAACTGCAAGGCCTGGTCTCCCACACTTCAACACCCCCTCTCCTCTCTCTCACAGACCCAGCATCCTCCTGTGGGCTCCTACTTCCTCTGAAGCTGGCCTGTAGCACTAAGCAGAGCCAGGCGAGAACAGCTGAAGCTCTGTCTTGCTAAACCGTAACATGGAGCAGGTGCATGAGAAGTAATTATTCTCCTTTAATCTACCTTGGTCAGACCTCATTGAGAATACTGTGTCCAGTTCTGGGCACCCCAATACGAAAAAGACATTGACAAACTAGAGCAAGTCCAAAGGAGGGCGACCAAAATGGTGAGTGGTCTGGAAACCATGTCCTACGAGGAATAGTTGAAGGTTCTAGAAATGTTTAGTCTGCAGAAGAGAAGACTGAGAGGAGACATGATTGTGATCTTCAAGTCTCTGAAGGGCCGTCACAGTGCAGAGGGATCGTCCCTCTTCTCACCTGCACAAGATGGGAGGTCTAGACACAATGGGATGAAACTTCAAGGGAGTCAATGCAGATTAGATATTAGGAAAAAGCTCCTGACAGACAGTAAGGGGGATCAGCCAATGGAATAGGTTGCCACAGGAGGTAGTGGGTTCTCCTTCGCTGGAGGTCTTCAAGCAGATACTGGACCTACATCTATCTGGGATGATTTAGGAAATCCTGCATTGAGCAGGGGGTTGGAATTGATGGCCCTAGAGGTCCCTTCCAACTCTAGGATTCTATTATTTCTCTCCCACATGGGGCAGGAAGAGTTCAAGAGAAAGGCAACTCATGCAAATAGGCATCAAAGGGGGGGAGGGCGTCCCAGGCTGATGCCCCTCTTCCATGCCACCGTGCCAGTTCACAGCCTTCTTGATACCTGCATGGCTATTCTACTGTGGAGACAGTACATTGCCCAGTTCTGACCACAGCATATGACAGGGGCATTGATAAAGCACAGCAGGCCCAGAGAAAGGCAACGTGGATGATAAGAGGTCTGGCGATTATAAGAGCATAAGGCAGGAGCCCTGCTGGATCAGGCCGCAGCCCATCTAGTCCAGCATCTTGTCTCGCCCAGTGGCCCACCAATTGCTCCAGGGCATCTTAAGCAGATGATGAAAGCAAAACCCTCACTTGCTTTTGACTCCCTCCAAACAGTTTTGAGAGGCATCCTGCCCCTCTCTCCAATCTGGGGCGATTTTGCACTTCTCTTCCCATCCGCTGGATGGGAAAAGGGTGTGAGGAACCAACACTAACTAGTGCTCAAACTTGGTGTGCTAAATGTTAGCCACCACTCCCTCCGCGATCAAATACCTTGATTCGATTGCGGGACCGGTCCTCTCCAGAGCGCCAGCATTTTTGCTGCGGCACCCTGCGTGACGGCAAAAGCATCAATGCCGTAGCCATGACAATGCTGACATTCTGTGCGGTCGCGTTAGGAGGGTAGCAGGGCCGCCAATGCGCTTCTGCGGCAACCCTGTTGACCTCCTCATCCAGCAGAGGTGTGAATACCTTCCGGCAGGTAACTGACTGGGGAAAGTTGGGGACCATGTGGATCACAATTTCATGCTCCAGAAGTAGTGCATGATTAGGGGAGTTCTGGGCAGGCAGGCGGCACCTGCAGGCTGTAGCAGCCTCCGCCAAGGGCAGATGCCCTTCCCCAGAAGTTCCCTAATCATGCACTCTGGACAATAGTGTGAATAGGCCCCTGGAGGCAATGCCTAGACAATAGACATCCATTCTAGGGGTCATGGATACGCCCGTCGTCCACGAATGTATCCAACCCTTTTAGCCACCCAGGCCGGTTGCTGCCACCACTGTCCTGATCTGGAAGTTTCCAGAAAGTGTGCCTCATTTCTTCGGCCTGTTATAACCCCATGTTCTTCTTCTTAGCTTTGCAGAACAGCAGGAAACAGTAAACACCACCTGCTTATCACACTTTGCTATATAGACACAACAGTGCTATTTCTGTGTGAGAGCCATGAGAACCTTCATTGTTTATCCATAACTACCGGGTCAACTCAGCCGATTTCCTGATGGTCTCATGAGTCTCACACAGGTATAACTTGCTTCTGAGCATCCATTTTACTCCTCCCTGACAACCTTCTGGGTGAAAAAAAAAAATGCTTCCCCTTCTCTATCCTAACTCTCTTGCCCATCAGCTTCATGGTGTGAGCCCTGGTTCCAGGGTTGTGCAGTGGAGAAACAAAATTATCTATCTTTGCATGGTTTTATAATCTTCAGTCAGTTTTGTTAGCTGCCGAACCCCAGGCTGTTGGACGCAGAGAGCATATTCCTCATCCCTCTGCTGCTTACCAGAAAGATGCAAAGCTGAAAGAGGAAGACCCACCTTCCTGGGCAGTGTACTCGTCGTCTTCTATCAGCCGGGCTAAGCCAAAATCAGCAATCTTACAGCAGACGCTTTCTGATACTAAGATATTGGCGGCGCGCAGGTCACGGTGGATGTAATTCTTCTTCTCAAGGAAGGCCATTCCTTCTGCAATCTTCACGGGAAAAGAAGGAGCAGGAGGTGATTTGTTTACTGTATCCTTCCCCTCCCCTACCTTTTCTTTTCATAAAACGGCTAGGGCTGTGCACGAATATTCCAAGGTATTCGAAATTTGATTGAATCTGCCCAAATTTTGACGTTCAATCTTGAATCAAATGTCCATAGATTCAAATTTAAAGATTCAAACAAATTTCAAATTTTGGATCTATCTGTTCAAATTATCTGGACATTCACACTTGTACGGGGAATTCTACGGATCCGTACGGGACGAAAACGGGTTACATACGGGATAGCTACGGGATAGCTACGGGATGCGTAAGGGCATGTATAGATGAGTATGGGATGCGTAACAATGCATACGGACACATACAAATGTCAAAATTCATAAGTGCAAATTCAAATTGAAAATGTGATCTAATCGATTCGAATTTGCTTAATTCAAACCAAATCTGGTTAAATTTGAATTTTCTGATATTTGAATCGAATTGCATTGAATTCCAAAATTTCAGTTCATGCCACCCCTAAAAACGCCTTTACCATTGTATGTCACAATCCCATCAGTTCCAGCAGGGCCTAGTCGGTGCTTTCCCCCAGCGTGGGCTGCGTACTAGTCCGCTTCAATTACCCAGCAGGCAATGTTGCAGTGAGGAATCTGTTCCCATTGTTGCATTTTCCTGCTTTCATTTTGTCTACTTGTTTCACTAGTTTACTGTATTTCCTCCAGGGACTATAAGTTGCTATTTTAAGATCCCCTACGTATATGTTTATCCTTACAACAACCCTGTGAGGTTGAGTGTTAGTTAAGGCAGAGCCTGAATCCTGTTCAGAGCTCACACTGTTTCCAGAAAAAGCCCCCAAATTTGCTTCAGTTCATAGCTACCTTGTTTTCCCTCAATCAAGTTGTGAAATTGTCAAAAGCAGATATGCAGAAGAAGAAGAGTTGGCTCTTCTACCCGACTTTTCTCACCCATTTCAGGAGACTCAAAGTGGCTGAGAAACCTTCTGTTCTTCTCCTCAGAACAGAACACCCTGTGAGGTAGGTGGGGCTGTGTGAGAGCTCAGAAGAGAGCTGTGACTAGCCCAAGGTCACCCATCTGTCTTTGTGGAGGAGGAGGGAATCGAACCCAGTATTCCCAGATAAGGGTCCAGCTCCTTAACCACTAGACCAAACTGGCTCAGGCCTGGCTGTGCATTAAGAGTTGCTGGAAAATCCCTCTTGGCAGTGCCATGTCCATCGGTAGTGAAAGAAGTGGGCATTCTTGAGACAGCCTTCTCTGTGTTGGCCCCTAGGCTGTGGGATGGCCTTCAATCTGTGGTGCATCAAGCACACCCATGTGGTTTGTGAAGATGCTCCTCTTTGCCTTAAAAACACTTCTTCTTGACCTCCTATTTTTAATTGGTTTCAATTCATATTTGTAATATATATATATTAATTGTTGTAGTCTGCACTGGGTCCACAGGGTATAGGATGAGATGTAAACGCAATCATTCAATCGATACATGATGTTTCCTGTAGCCCATCTTTTTATGTATCTGCAGGTGGAGCGGTCCTTTCAAAATGGGTGCCCAAAATGAGCCCTGTATGATCGCAGCCAAAGTAATAGCACTGCACAGACCTCACCAGATGTGTCAGTAACTCGTCGTCATGATCAGGATGCTCCAAGGTGAAAAGCAAAAACCTGGAGCAAACCCTCCCCCCTTTGTAACTGTTCTCACCCCAAATTAGGAGGCAAAAATGGATTATTCAGGGGGGGATGGGGACGCTCACGGGTTGTTGCTGATCACAGCATTAGTGGGTGGGGTTTCACTGTCCCTGCTGCTAATGCTGCGATCGCAACTGTCCCCCCTTGCCTGAGCACGCAGTTGCCTAGGTAAGGGCTTGCTTTACCCCTGCAGTCAACTGAGCATCTGTCAGGAGGGTATAGGGGCTGTCAAGCGCACGAGCAGAGCTCCGGTAAAAGGATTAAAACAGCTACGGGAAAGCAAGCCTAACACTACTGTTGGTTTTCCCAGGGAAGCACTGTCCTGGAAGCCGTATTCAGGAGAGAAGGCGACATGGGCGTCTGGGTGCTGGGATTTTGAGGCTTTCTTCATCTCCGGAAAAAATGTGGCAGCCTCAGGATCTGTAATGTAACATGCTTCTGGTTTCCAGGCTACCAGCAGAAGTTCTGCCTTGCATTTATGCTTACTAGGGAAACTTCTACCTACCCACTCAATTCCAGATTTAACTGACCCATCTGTCTGTTATCCGTACCTGTGCTGCCATATCCAGCAGTTTATAAATGGTCAACTGGAGGCCTTCAGCACCCTTGAGAAAATCCACCAGGTTCCCTGCCAGAGATAAAAAATAAAAAGACATGAAGCAACCAGGCTGTCTGTGCCTCAGAGCATGTGCAAAATATCTATTCATACGTTTGGAATCCAGTTCAGACTTTACAGCCAACATCGGAGGGCTTTCCTTATGTGTTCCTAAAGTGACTCCACAAGACAGAGGTGCTGTGTGTCACAGGGTCTTGGGTCCATGTAGTTGGGAGACACCCTGTCCTTGATGGGGTTGCAATGCCCTGGAAGGGACAGGTGCAAAACGTGTTGGGTTAGACAAATTTATGGATGACAGATGTACCTGGGCATTCATTCTAGTAGCCCTTGATAATCTTTCAGGCTGCGGGGAGTGGGGGCGGAAGCAGGACGCTTCTAATGCCATTTGCTGGGATTTGAGAGCAGGGAAAGGTTTGCCCTGGTCTCTGTTTGAGATGTCCACGAGCATTTGACGGGCCACTGTGTGCGACAGGATGCTGGACTAGATGGGCTGTGGCCTGATCCAGCAGGGCCTCTCTTATGTTCTTATGTGGCGGTACTCCTGGACTCCACGGTAATGCTTGAAGCTCAGGTGGAGGCGTTGCCTGGAGGAATGCCTATGCCCAACTACGGCTGGTACGTCAACTGAAGCCTTTTTTTGGACAGAGACGACTTGGCCACAGTTACCCATGCTCTGGTAACCTCTAGACTGGACTACTGTAATGAACTCTACATGGGGCTGCCCTTGAAGACGGTTCAGAAGTTGCAGCTAGTGCAAAATGCAGCCGCCAGGGTGCTGACCAGGACAACTAGCCGGATGTACATCACACCATTCTTAAAAGAGCTGCATTGGCTGCCAATCCACTACTGAGCCCAATTTACTGTAAGTTGTTAACTCTGACTTACAAGGCCCTAGTGATTTGGGCCCCAAATATCTAAAGGAACGCCTTCTCTCATACTGACTGCCCGTGCCTTGAGATCTGTAGGTGAGGCTCTCCTGATTGTCCCACCAGGCTCAATAGTGAGGCAGGTGGGCAGCCAGAAAAGGGCCTTTTCTGTAATGGCCCCCAGGTCATGGAATAATCTCCCCCTTGATTATGTAATGGCCCCCAGGTTATGGAATAATCTCCCCCGTCACGCCCCTTCTCTGTATACATTTAGGAAGGCGGTGAAAACACACCTCTTTGCCCTGGCCTTTGGCTAATGTGACCATTCCTCCCCCTCCCCCCCCCCCGCCCCCCGCTGTAGCTATTAGTATTTTAATATTGAAAATACATTTGTTTGTTTTTTAACTATGCTGGATTTTTTGTTTGCCTGTTTGCTTTTAAGTGTTTTTATAGATTTTATTGTTTTAACCTGCTGTTTTAAAACTTGTAGCCTGCCCTGAGACATAGGGGTATACAGTAGGGTGGGATATAAATATAAATAATAAATAAAATAATAAATTTTTTATTTGTGGATTCTTTTTTTTTTTAATTTCCCTCCTCTCGTTTTAATCCCTGTTTTCACCTTTGCATCAGCTACACCTTCCGTAATCCGCCCCGACACCCAGTTCTGGGGCGGTCTAGAGATGCCCAAAATCAATAAAAATAAAAATAAAGTAGGCGGTTAGAAAGCGCACGAGGCCTGAGCAACGGGAAACCCCTCCCCAACTGCCTTGGCTATTTTTGAGTCCTGGATGTCAGGCTGCTCCCATTGTAATTCTGCGGCAATAACCTTTCATTTCCTTCTCTTTCTCCCCTTCCTCGTGCCAAGCAAGATGGAGCTCTGGCGCCTGCAATCTAGAGCAAAGCGCGCCCCAGAGGAACTGTCCAAAATAACTTGGACGGAGAAAAGGAAAAGAGGATAGAGAGCACGAAGGAAAATCTGCCTCTCCCTGCCTTTTATCCCCTTTCACGTCTTTTGTGCTTCCCATATCATGCAAACCAGAGAGAGAGAAAAAAAACCAAATCAAGAGAGAATTAACACGCATGATTCTTAGGCTGAGGTTTAATCCAGCTTCAGTCCACTTTCAGAGCCACCAGCAGACGAGCCCAGGAAAACAGAGAATCTGTTTTCTTTCAGTGTTAAATAACTCAGAAATTTCAGGAAATTCATTTTTGGGATAGATAATGTGGAAAGAAAATTACTGGTCACTTCGCTGATGTGTTCTCTCGCTCTGAAGGTGGACTGAAGCTGGATTAAACCTGAGGTGTGACCACAGCCTACTTAAAGGGATCAGGGGAATCGGAAACTGGCGGCCATCCTTTGGAATCCAGGTCAGAGTTCCTATACCTTTCACAAGGAAATGTTGATGTGTGTAGCTTGCGTGCGTCTGGCTGAAATTCTCTATGCTAAGAATCAAGAACTGGTTTGCTGCAGAGAGAGCCATTTGTGCCCAGTTACCATTCTTACTCCATTCCCCTATGCCAAAGAGAGCCCCAGGGTCGCACCTTTTTCCATGTATTCTGTAATGATGTACATGGGCTTCTGGGTCACCACAGCGTAGAGCCTCACCAGGCGTGCGTGCTGCAATTTCTTCATCAGATTCGCTTCTGCCAAAAAGGCCTCGGGAGACATGCTGCCTTGCTTTAGGCTCTTGACGGCCACTTTTGTGTGGCCGTTATAGTAGCCTGCAGAAGGGAAAGAAGAATCTTAACTTGAGGGCTGGAAGTGCTCATTCCCTCCAAGGACCAATCTTACATGGATGGATCCTTGCACAAAAGGACAGTACCCTAGCATTGCTGGTGCTTCTTCACAGCTGCCAGTTGGATCCTCGCCTTGGGTTGGAAACAGAAATAGGGTTAAGCACAAGGGAAATTTCATAAGAAGAACGTAAGAACCTAAGAGGAGCCCTGCTGGATCAGGCCACAGCCCATCTAGTCCATAAGAACCTCAGAGGAGCCCTGTTGGATCAGGCCACAGCCCATCTAGTCCATAAGAACCTCAGAGGAGCCCTGTTGGATCAGGCCGCAGCCCATCTAGTCCATAAGAACCTAACAGCCCTGCTGGATCAGGCCACAGTCCATCTAGTCCATAAGGACCTAAGAGGAGCCCTGCTGGATCAGGCCGCAGCCCATCTAGTCCATAAGAACCTCAGAGGAGCCCTGCTGGATCAGGCCGCAGCCCATCTAGTCCATAAGAACCTCAGAGGAGCCCTGTTGGATCAGGCCACAGTCCATCTAGTCCATAAGAACCTAAGAGGAGCCCTGCTGGATCAGGCCACAGCCCATCTAGTCCAGCATCCTGCCTCACACTGTGGCCCATCACCTAGTCCTATACATTCTCAAGCAGAAGACAAAAACAAAACCTTCACCTGAGACGTTTTCGCACGGGGGAAAATGGAACGCGAAAAAGCCAGCTGTGGACACGTCATCCGCATTGGCCGCGCGCGCCTTGCGTTCCGACGTGTCCGCAGCTGGCTTTTTCGCGTTCGAAATGTAGAGCACTTCGAAGTGCTCTACACGCGTTCCAACGCGGACGAGCCGCCCGCAGGCGTTCGGGAGAAGAAGCGTTCGCGCCGCTTCTGTCTCCCGATCGCCTGCCGGCTCGCCTCCGACGCCGCGCGGATTTGACAATCAGCTGTTTTTCAAACAGCTGATTGTCGATCTGCCTCCGCGGCCGCCGGCGCACCCCTGGCCGGCGTTTGCCGGCTAAGCCAGCTTCGGGCGCTTTGACCATTCGCACCCAGACGCTCCGGAACGCGTTTACACGCGTTCCGGAGCGTCTGTGTGTGAACGGGGAAAGCGCCCGAAGCTGGCTTAAGCTTTCCGCCTGAACGCGTTCGGTTTCGAACGCGATTCAGTGCGGAAATGCCTCTGTTCTCGGCTCCCTGCAAATGACCTTTAGAGGGATCGTGCCTGTCTCTCCAATCTGGAGGAAGAACCTAGGCATTCATTCTAGTAGCCATTGATACATGTGTGAATTAAGAGTTGCCCTTCTGGGTCAGATCACAGCCCATGTAGTCCAGCATCCCGTCTCACACACTGGCCACCAATTGCTTCTGGGCATCTCAAGTGGAAGACAAGGGCAAAACCTTAACTTGCTCTTGAATCCTTGCAAATGGCCCTTAGAGGCCTCCTGCCTGTCTCCCCAGCCTGGTGGATGTACCCAGGCATCCATTCTAGTAGTCATGCTACACCTGTCCTCCATGAATTCATCTAATCCTTTCTTAAAGCCATTCGGACTGGTTGCTGTCACCACCTCTTCCTTTGCTTTTTCACTTGGGGTGCCTCCAGAAGAAGAGGAGGAGGAGGAGGTGTTGGCTTTCTACCCCTTTTTTCACCCATTTAAGGGGACTCAAAGTGGCTGACAAACCATCTGTTCACCCCACAACAGAACACCCTGTGAGGTAGGTGGGGCTATGAGAGCTCAGAAGAGAGCTGTGACTAGCCCAAGGTCACCCAGTTGGCTTTGTGGAGGAGTGTGGAATCAAACCCGCTATTCCCAGATAACCACTAGACCAAACTATCTCACATGGGTAAAGCCCTGTGATTCTCCTGGAGCTCTATTAGGATGGGCACACATATTTGCAATATCCTGGTAATCTGTATGGTGACAAATCCAGCAACGAGAGGATACTCACCCATCCAGACTTCTCCAAACTGCCCGGCTCCAAGTTTCTTCACCAGTTTGAGGTTTTCTCGTGGTACTTCCCACTCATCCTGCCACCAGGGCTTCTGAGGTTTTTGGGTCTGGCAGGGCTTCCCAAGGCGGGTACAGAGTCCATCCATGTTCCCTAGGAAGAGGGTGGCATGAGGAAGAAAGAGAGAAGGAAGGATGGTTGCCATTCAAGCCCCTTCTGTGGGACTACAATTCCCATGGCTCCCTTAGCTACAGGCAGCCATGGCCAGAATGGCCAGAAAGGGACTTTGGCCAGGATTCTGCTGCATCTTAATCTTACTTGTATAATAATCCACAAGCTGGTGCAGGCTGTTAAATGTGATGCGAGGAGAGATGTAGAACCCGCCATTGTCCATATTGCGGATCTTATAATGCTTCACGACTTCCCCCTGATTCTGGTCAAAGTCGCGGATGGAAAGGGAGAAAGAACCTGCAGAAACCCAGGAAGAGGCAAAGAGATGAAATACCAAGGCCCTGGTCACACATTTAGTTTAAGACGACTTCAGATTGTGTTACTCACATTATTTTGATTCAATTCGTTTTCCAAACTGGCCTAGCCTCCACCCCCCATTAGATCATTCTAACCGGAGTCCTCTTTTCCAGAGGATTCAGTCCGTCCTGGCATCCCAGGCCGCCTTCGCTTCCTCAGTGTGAACGGGGGGATGGACTAAAGGAGGCTGAACTGTGCTGTGGTGGGTGGGTCCAGTCTTTCCTTTCAGCCAATGTGCATGCACAGAGTTTGTGAGGCACCTCCTCTTCCCTCCTCAGTTTATGCATATCCCACAAATTTATTATTATTTTTTAAATTAATTCCACGGAGAAGAAAATCACATAAAAAAGGAAGGGGGAGTAGAGGTGGGGGAGCAGGCTTATAAAAGAGCCTCAAACACACACCCTCGCCTTGAGCGACACAATGGCATCCAAGAAGAAAGGATGCAGCAAAAGGTGTGGAGAGCCAAGAGTTCCATGGAGGAGGCTCAGGTTGATCGTGGAGTCCAGAGCGAGGATGGTCTGAGGACGACCTAAAACAATCTAGGTGTGATCAGAGCTGTTCGAATTATGAATAGGACGCCATGGCTCATATAGGTGTGACCAGGGCCCAGACTGTGGTTTATTTTGCTCCCTTCAGTCTAGAACAGCGGTTCTCAACCTTCCTAATGTCGAGACCCCTGAATGCAGTTCCTCATGTTCTGGAGACCCCCAACCATGGGGGTGGGGCAGCTGGGAGGGGAGAGGGAGGGGTGGCGGAAGACTCGTCGCGACCCCTCTGAAAGGGTAGTTCGACCTCCAAAGGGGTCACGACCCACAGGTTGAGAACCACTGGTCTAGAAAGACTGACCATTCTCCTTGGCTGGCAAGCAACTCGGGGGGTTGTGGAACTCAAGGCAAAAGTCATGTCTGAGGCCCCCAGATCCAACTTTCCTGTCATAATGCAAGGCCCTCTCCACATGGGCCAGTAACCCAGCCGGTGGACAGGGCTAGGCTGCTTGGTTCTGTACATTAGGACAGAACAGGCCCTGTCTTCCTGTAAGGCTCTGTCTACACAGGATGGAGCTTAGCAGAGGATAGGGTACTGAAGAGGATGCCCAATCCCACCTACTGGCAGACTTTTTTTTATTCATTTTTTTAATTTTCTTTTTTAAGTTTCACATCAGACTTTTAAGATGGAGGTCTACCATTGGCCTAGTGGGCATGGGGCGAAGTGACAACAGAAAAGAGCCATGCTGGAACCTTTAATGGCTTTAGCAAGCAAGCTGGTCCATTCCGGGAGTAAATCACCATGAAGCCGTACCCTTGGGCTGTATTCATACCTAAGTTTTAATCTGGCTTCACTTTCAGAAAGGAAGAACACATCAGCAAAGTGAACAGGCCTTTTCCTTCCACATTATCTAACTTAAAGGTGGATCTTCTGGGTTAGATAATGCTGAAGGAAACCAGTTTGTTGTTTTGCTGTTGTGTTCCCCCATTCTGAAAGTAGTCTGAAACTGGATTAAAACTTAGGTTTGAATGCAGCCTTAGGGAACTGACCATCAGTCCTGCTCAAAACCTCAAAATCAAGGTTTTCCTTGTTTTTAACATTCTCAACATTGTTGTTGTTGTTGTGATATCAGCCACAGTTTTGTCCTTTGCAAACAGTGATTTTTCACCCTTGTGCCTCTGTACATTTTCTGGTTGTCCCTTTGAAGTGTGCATGCAGAGGAACATAGGTGCTGTAGCAGAGGGAAGGGTGGGAATATTTGAGAAAGAGCTTTTAAAAAGAGCCCTTCACATGGGCAGCATTTGTGAACTTCTTAAACTTCTTCCCCTAGCATCTGAAGAAGGAGACGTGCCCATTGCCTCCCCCCCCCCGCAGCATCTGAAGAAGTAGACGTGCCCATTGGGCCCCCCAGCATCTGAAGAAGTAGACGTGCCCATTGGGCCCCCTAGCTTCTGAAGAAGTAGACGTGCCCATTGCCTCCCCCCCCCCCCGCAGCATCTGAAGAAGTAGATGTGCCCATTGCCTCCCACCCCCCGCAGCATCTGAAGAAGTAGACGTGCCCATTGGGCCCCCTAGCGTCTGAAGAAGTAGACGTGCCCATTGCCTCCCCCCCCCCCCCCGCAGCATCTGAAGAAGTAGATGTGCCCATTGCCTCCCCCCCCCTGCAGCATCTGAAGAAGTAGACGTGCCCATTGGGCCCCCTAGCTTCTGAAGAAGTAGATGTGCCCATTGGGCCCCCTAGCGTCTGAAGAAGTAGACGTGCCCATTGGGCCCCCTAGCGTCTGAAGAAGTAGATGTGTCTACAAAAGCTCATGCCATCAACCCTTCTCCTGTTAGTCTCCAAGTGCTACTAACTACCTTGCTGGACTTGCTGCCTTCACTGCGCACTGCAAACAAAGAAGAGACTGGTGTTTCTAATGCTGATCAGGGCGGTGTCCTGTGCAATCAGGTATTCAACACAGGGCTCCATTGCTTGTGAAACATTTTACTTTTCAGAAAGATCTACGATCATTAGGTGGATGGGTGATCTGGACATGAGTGGGTGGTATGGAACACAGGTTTAGCTGGGGACAGGAGAGGACTGCTGCCCACAGTATAGAGTTTTCCCCCCAAAATCTTTCCCAGGGAAAACACACCCTTCCCTTCCCAAGAATGCAACAGTGCTAGTTTAAAGGTTCCACAGAAACTGAAGGGCTGAAAACCGCAGGAGAAGGATGTGGAAAGAAGCATTGCAGAGACACAGATGCGCCAAAGAATTGCATCTGAAGGACCCATCTGTGAAGCAACCCAGAATATAGCTCCGTTTGCGTCATTTCATTTGGCTACCTTTGGTGGTTTCACTCTCGCGGATTAGGAAAGCACCGTGTGTGTTGCCCGCGGTTAGGAGCTGCCGTTCAGCATCCTTCCTGCTCAGGTCTTTGAAGAACCATCTGCAAATGAGTTAGAACAGGAACAGTTGACAGGATTTAATGCTGCCATCTTCTATTAGGGTCACTGCAAGCAGAGCCCATCTTCATTTGGAACAAAAGCAAAGCGAATAAGAGTCTGGGCTTGGAACACAAGAAGCTGCAAAAGGGTTGTCGAAAGAAGCCTTAGTGCATTTGCTATTTTACTCTTCATTTACCTGAGAATAATGAAATTCATTTAAAAAAATAGACTTTAATATAAATCACACTCAAGAGATAACAAGCACTTCTGTTTTCCAGGTTAGCAGGGGACTAGGGAAGTGCAGAATTTATTTATATTTTGTATTCAATTCGTATTGAATCAAATGCAAGAAAATTTGTATTCGTTTGACTCGATCCCCTTCGAATGTGGTAGGATTCATATTCTATGCAAATGTTCAGTCCTATATGAATCCCATACGAATCCCATACGAATCCTATACGAAGCTTCATACAAATGTATTGAAAGATTCCATTTGAAGTCGAATGTCAATTTTTGAATGTGCTGTTTGATTTGAATAGGGATGTCCGAATTTGGGCAAATTCATAGGAAATCAAATATTACAAATATTTGTGCAAATCCCTACAGGGGACCCATTGGGGTGGTGCACTTTGGTTCCTAGGCATCTTTACCCTCACAGAACAGCCCTCAAGTTCAGGCTGGCTTTGGAACCAGTGTGGGGACAGGTCAGGACAGCCATTGGATGCAGACAGCACTGTTCTAGATCAGATCTTGCTGCGGTCCAAACCAGAGGGCCTTGCCAGTCCAGACCAAGTGGACTGAATGGCTGTAGTGAACGAAGGTTAGGCCATGTTCCTTCCCGCCTAGGAGCAAAAGGGAAATTTGTCCCTGGGTGGCCTAGCCTGAAAAGGCCAGCGCGGGGGTGGGGCACTTCTCCCGGCCCTATCGCCATTGGGACGGATTCGACCCAGGGGCGGGCAGGCCGGTCCCATCCCTTCCCCGGGTTCCTGCAGGCTTGAGTTGACCCGATTGGGTCACCTAGAGCCCGCAGGGACCCACCCCGGGCTGGGGCCTAGTGGGGACGCGCGTGCACACATGCGACTTACCTCGTCGCCGCCGGGCTCGAAGTGGCGGGTTTGGCTGGCAGCACTGTGCGTCTGCATGCGCCACTGGCTCTGACTGGCTAGTTACCCATGCCTGCGCAGTCACCCGAGCCCAGCAGAGCGAATGCTCCTTCCCAGGGTGTCCTACCTGCGTTGCGGAGGCCCTCGTGCAAATTGGCCTCAGGTGAGGGCAGAAAGTTCCTTGGTTTAATGCCAGGGTTACGCAAAACATGGTGTGGAGAGAATGTCCTACCGCCAGAGGCATGCGGCATAGGTTGCTGTGATACACAACTTAGAGAGCAGTGTTTCCCAAACTTTTGACATATGTGTGCCCCTTCTATAATTTTCATAATGCTGAGTACCCCTCATAAGAAACATGAGGGATAAAAATTGTATTTTATAAAAATAATCAAAATCAGTGGAATTTACTAAAGCACGATAACAGGTGCCCGGAACTAACTATGAAAGAACTAAGTTGTCTCTGTAACAAAGTGCAGTATATTCACGCCGTGTCACACCTCACAAGACCGTTAGATAACACTGCAATTCTCTGGCGTTTAAACAGCTCCGCGGCTCAACGTCAACTGTTAATGTTCCCACAGTTTAAAAATGCCCGAACCTGAACTGCGCGAAGGATGCGCAGAAGTTCCTGCCATAATGAGTTGCGATACGATGTACGATGGCCCCAGTTCCCATGTAAAAACTGTGATACGCGGCTATTTCTTTCCTTGTTCTGTGGGCACAGCTAAGCACGGTGCAGTGGATATTCCCACGTGATCCCCACCAAACTCCGGTGCAACGCGTACCCCCACGAAACTCTTCCCGTACCCCTGGGGGTACGTGTACCACACTTTGGGAAACACTGACTTAGAACACCACTGGATTAAATACTTTCCCAAAAGGAACCCCACCTTAATGCTCACTTCAATGAAAGCAGAAAGGGCTGTTTTGCTTAGTTTTTTAAAACTCACGGTTCTTGTTCCAGCGTGTTCAGTCGCGCGACAAAGTTGTACGGGATATAACCCACTTGGCCGGTGGTGAGAGACTGGGCTTTCCACCACTCGCCAGACCTGAAGCAGAGGAACTGAATGTCAGAGTTTTCTCTTTTGTATTTGATTCTTCCATCGTGCCCAGCCAGGGAAAGGAAAGAACATAATTCACAGAAAATCATTTTTTGGGAATATACCTCCCGCGAACTGGGATCATTTGAGTTGGAGGGCAAAACTTTTCCAAGCTTATGGAGGGGGGGAGAACAGCAACAAAAACTGATTTTCCCGTCTACCTAAGTTCTTTAACTAATATTAAATTAAAAAGAGAGGGAGGGAAGGAAGGAGAGAGGGAAGAAAGGGAGGAGAGAGGGAGGGAAGGAAGGAAGGAAGAAGAGTTGGCTTTTCTACTCCGCTCTTCTCACCCATTTAAGGGGACTCAGAGCAGCGGACAAAGCTTTCTATTCTTCTCCCTACCACAGACACCCTGTGTGGTAGGAGGGGCCATGAGAGCTCAGAAGAGAGCTGTGACTAGCCCAAGGTCACCCAGCTGACTTCATGGAGGAGGGTGGAATCAAACCCAGTATTGCCAGGTAAGAGTCCAGCTCCCTAACCTCTAGAGCAAACTGGAGGGAGGATTTTTAAAAATAGTGGGAAAGAAAGGAAAAGCTCACACTTTCAATAATATTATCTATGGCCTTTTCATTTCCTGATAAGCTGCTCTGAAGGTGACAGGAGAGAGACCCCCCCCCCCCCCAAGGCAGCCCATGCTAGGGAATAAGGTGATAATCGCCATGACCTTGGAAAGATGATGATCCTTTATTTCTGATGAAGTCATTTGAAACAGATTTACTCACTGTTCTCAAGTAGGGATGTGCATGGATATTCGAAAATCCAAATTTACACATTTGGATGAATTTTGGATTTTTGAAAATCCGCTACGGATTTTCAAATAATTTGAATGAGCAGATTCATATCTCTTGTATACGAATATGCATGAAACTTATACGTATTTGCACATATAATGCGGGATGAAAACGGGATGCACACCTGATGCATATAGGATAAATTCGTACATCGGATACAAATCTTATTGACATTCATATATCCGGATACGAATCGTATTTTCAAAAGTACAGACCTGGATAATCCGAATCCGAATCAGAATTTTGAAAATCCGGATTTTTGAAAATCGAATCGAATTGAATTTTTGAATATTCGATTTGAATCGAATTTGAATGGAAAAAATACATTCTTGCACACCCCTATTCCCAAGTACACAGTTACAAGAGTTCAGTTGTGGGGCTTTTGTTTAGCTTACCAGAAGTAGAGGAGAAAGCGAAGGCAGCGCTTGGTCCCTGTGCTTGACCTGTGTTCACCACGTTCCTCCTCCTGCCTGCTGCCTGGCCCCAAGTTTAAACCTGCTCAGGATTCTACGTAACGCCCGAGACATGCAGACATCCCCAAAATGCTGTAGGTTGCAAACACACTTACTCTTCCAGTACCCGCAATTGTTCATCTTTTCGAAGAACCAGATCACCGTCGTGGGTTGAATCATAATCGAACAACGCCACTACCAGTTTATCTGAGATGACAATAAGGATAATATCAACAAAAATTCTTGAAGACAAAACTTTAGGATGCAGGGCCTGGAAAGGAATCAAGCTTATATATAGCAAGACTTGGATGGATGGATGGATGGATGGATGGATGGATGGATGGATGGATGGATGGATGGATGGATGGATGGATGGATGGATGAGTTGTAAGCAACATTCACTAATTAGGATGCCATCTATTTCATGTAGAGATATGCACAAATGAAAAGCATATGTTCAGTTTAATGTCAAACCCAGCACCTGTTGGTTTGGTGCAACATCAAACTGTTTAACTGAAGAAACTGTTGATTGTCTTCAATTTTGAACGGTTTCTAAAAACAAAAATATGTTTATTTTTGGAAGTTCTTTTCAAGGGCAAAGACACAGCTAACACAAACTGCATAATCGGATCATTCGCCTTTGCGAGCAGGGAGCTGGTATAGTTTGATCAAATTTCTGGATATATGAACCCCTGCATCTTCAGTTTGTTGTGAACATCTGCTGGAACATGAACTGGTTGATTGATATTGGCCCTGGTCACACCGTTAGTTTAAGAAGACTTCAGGTCATCTTCAGGTCATGTTACTCACATTATTTTTATTCAATTCATTTTTTAGGCTGATCTACCCCCATTAGACCATTTTAACCAAAGTCCTCTTTTTCAGAGGACTCAGTCTGTCCTGGCATCCCAGGCTGTCTTCACATCCTCAGTGTGAGCGGTGGGATAGGCTAAAGGAGGCTGAACTGTGCTGTGGTGGGTGGGTCCACTCTTTCCTTCAGCCAATCAGCACATGTGGAGTTTGTTAGGCACCTCCCCTTCTCTTCTCAGTTTATGTGTATGATTCCTCTTTCTATCTAGTGTTTTTTCCCAGAAATTTATTATTATTATTATTATTATTTTAAAATTTAATTGCACAGAGAAGAAAAGTGCATAAAAAAGGAAGGTAGGTGTGGAGATGGGGGAGGAGACTTTAAAAAGAACCACAAACACACACCTTTGCCTCCCTTGAGTGACACAACAGCATCCAATCAGAAAGGACGCAGTAAAAGGAGTGGAGAGCCAAGAGTTCCATGGAGGAGGCTCAGGTCAATCGCAGAAAAAGGTATGAGCGATGCAGCCCAGAGTGAGGATGGTCTCAGGATGACCTATAACGATCTAGGTGTGAACAGAACTGGTACGACTTCAGTTCACATTATGAACCAGGATTACCTGTCTCATATAGGTGTGACCAGGGCCATTATGTTTTCTGTCCTGCTTTTGTTTTGTGCAGCCATGTGAATATGGGTAAACAGAGGCATAAGATCCACTTAAGATCCTTTCTGGTACTGCCAAATAGGTGTGATTTTGCTTGAATGCCACAGCAGCAGTGAGAGCTCCAAATCTTTTCATACTGTTCTCTACCCTTTTCTCACTAAAAGGAGCGGGATTGAGGTGCATCAGGACAATAGACGGCTAAAAATTGGACTTTTAAGCCCACGTGGTTGTATGGAAAATGAGGGCTTTAGAAGTGAGTAAGAAAACCTGGCAGATTAGCAGTAGAAGGCAGCTTGCAGGGTACCTTGGAGGGTCTGACTCATAGCTTAACATTTGCCTTCAAAGCCTGCGCTTTATGGAGATCAAAGGTGAATGGAAAATTGTCACTCCCAAGGGCTGGTACTGATCTCATTGATGACTGCCCGTCACTTGGTACCCATCTGGGACATCTTTGGCCCAATCTGCATGTGCAACCAAGACTCCATTAGGAACCCAATAGGTATGCAATTGGTACAGAGATCAGTTATGTACCTTTCAGGCACATGGCTTCTTAAGGATCCCACTAGAACCCCATTCTGAACACGTTGTCCACACAAGCACAGTTTAAATCCAGATTTGATGGGGTCTTCGGAATCTTAAATCCGGATTAACTCAAGAACCCCTTTAACGTTGTCTCCAATCCAGTCTTCCACCATGAATACTGGATCACAGAGTATGCTTCCATACATATACCAGGGCAAACAGGTACCCATTGCCATTGGGTGCTAGATGACCCATGCAGACACATGGGGCCCTCACAATAATGCAGAACTTCAAGAACCAGATTCCACAAGGACCAGATACCAAAGACCCAGATCTTCAGTGCTGGAAGCTGGGGGCCTGTTCACACTTGGCCTTATTCTGGAATATATCCTGGTCCACATGCTAGTTCAGGCTACAGCAGGACCCAGGTGAAGCATTGCTGAGTCTGCAGTAGCATGGGGACCACAGACCCCTATTCTGAGATATATCCCAGAACAGAACCAAGTGTAAACATTCCCCAGTTCTCTCAGAACCCCTGATCCTATGGTCTAATCCTGGCAGGGGATGTTGGGTCACCACTCTCAGCTCAAGACGTATCTGGATTTTGGTTTTTCTGAGCTAGCAGCCGATACACCAGCCCTAGTCCTCTTATCTTGGCCTTTGCGCTTAATATGCCTCAGGTCCTGACTTGCTGCCAACCCTCCTCCAAGATGCCACAACAGCTTCTAGGTTCCCAAGAAACTCGTCCAGCCTCTGCAGTTGAAATAGGAAGAGCAGTAAAATGTTGACCTTGGAGAGGTGAACTGGGGAGAGCAGTTGCTTCAGAAGAGATCAGAGGGCTACATACTTCAAAGCCATTGGACATCTGCCTCTGTAGAAGAAACAAAGGTCAAATTAAAAGATTTCTGGTAGCCAACAGGGTCAAATTTCCTATTGGCCCTTACACTGGTAAGTGATGGTCAGTGATCTGAAAGAGGCAGAGAATATTTAAAACAATCTAGGGCCACCACTGAGAAGGCCCTCTCAGACTGCCATTCTTTAAGCCTCAAAGAGTGATGACACAACAACACAAAGGCTGCCTTCTGGGTTGTCTATATAGATGATCTGCTCCTCACGGGCCGTGGAGAAAATCAAGAATCTCTCACCTGTGGCTTGGTGACGGGGTCAATGGGGTAGTGGCACATCTCGCAAATTTCAATATTTTCATCCCAGTCATCATAGTAGCAACTCCAGTAGCAACCCATACTGTCTGTGGAAACAGAAGCAGGAGAAGAAGAAAAGGAGTTGGCTTTTATAGCCTGCTTTTCTCACCCATTTAAGGGGACTCAAAGCGGCTGACAAACCTTCTGTTCTTCTCCCCACAACAGTCACCCTGTGAGAGCTCAGAAGACAAGTGTGCCTAGCCTAAGGGCACCCAGCTGCGAGGAGTGTGCACTTGAACCAGGAGACTACCAGATAAGACTCCGACATTCTAACCACAAGACCAAACTGGCTCACAAATAAGGCAGGAGAACAGCAGGCTGTAACGCCAACTTAACTCTTGCCTTAGTCAAGAAAGGCTTTTGGCCAGTCATAAGTGAAATACAGAAGAGACCGTAAGGTGTACCTTAATGTCCAAACAACCTCACAATGCTTGCATGGTACATGTTAAGTCTGAAACAAGATAAGAAAGACTCGACCAATAAATCTCCAGTATTCCATGAAGACATCTCAGGCCAGTCTAGCAGTGTAAACTGGGGAAAGCTCCCAACTAGATCAGCATCCCATCAAAACCTATAAAAAATCATGGTGAATACTAATTCTTTCAGATATAAAATCTAGAAGAATGCCAAATAAAAATAAGAAGAATAAAAATAAATAAGAAGGACAACCCCTCTAATTACAGGACAATTAAGCTAGGGGTGTGCACGAATGCATTTTTTGCATTCAAATTTGAGTCTATTTGAATATATTCGACTATTCGATTCGAATCAAAAATCAAAAATCCAGATTTTTAAAAATCCGATTCGAATCTGGATTATCCGGATCCGTACTTTCAAAAATCCCATTTGAATTTGAACATACGAATGTTGGCAACATTCGTTTCCATTTGTCGGATTTTCCCACATCCTGTTTTCATTCCGTTTTCATTCCGTATGCATCCTGCTTTCATCCCACATTATAAGTGCAAATAAACACAATATTTGGATGCGATATAAAAGGATCTATTCAGTCGAATTATTTGAAAATCCGATTTTCAAATATCCAAATGAACGTGTTAATTTGTATTTTCGAAAATCTGATTTGAATTCAAATATAGACATTCGTCGGATTCAAATCGAATTTCTGAATTTTCGAATATCTGTGCACATCCCTAAATTAAGCTAATTCCAGTAGCCCAGAAACTGAAAGCTAAATAACTCAATGACAAATTGGGATGGGGTGGAGGGTGGAATGGCAGGCTGGTGTGTAACAATCCCACTTCAAAGCTGCCTGAGGTGCTTTATTTATTCATTTGTTTGTTTCTTGCCATGGTCTGATTACAGCCCACAAAGATGCCATATTTGTATGAAAGTATTCATTCATTTGAATTTATATAAAACACGAATTCATGAGATAAATTCATGGAGGACAGATGTATCGATGGATACTGGGTGATTTTGCACTTCTCTTCCTGTCTGCCGGACGGTGTGCAATGAACTAATGTCGCCTAGTATTCGCACTTGGGAGCGCTAGTCAATGTTAGGCTTTCCCCCTGCAATCGAATAATTACCTCCATTTTATTGTGGGCCCTGCCCTCTTCAGGGCGCTGGCATCATGAGAGTGGCACCCTCTGTGATGGCGCATGCATCAACAACACCGCAGTTGCATCAGGAGGGCAGCAGAGCTGCCAGTGTGCTTGAGGGGCAGCTCCGTTGGCCTTCCTACCCACCAGAAGAGTGAACGGTCACCAGCTGGATGCAAAAAGATAAGCTTTGGGGGAAGGTCGGTAGGGTTGATAATCAAGCAACTTCTGGGAAGACAGGGGATGCCTGGAGGTTATAACAACTTCCTCTAGGTGCAGATGCTCTTCCCCAGATGTTGCCTAATTGTTGACTACGGGCCGAAGAGCGAAAAGGTCTATAGTCTCTCCAGGTTAGAGGCAGGCAGGAGGCCTCTAATCTAGGCTGGTTGCTGTTACCCTCTCTTCTGGTAGTAAATTCCATAGACTGATGACCCTCTGGATGAAAAAATGCCCATCAGCTTCACAGAATGTCTCCCAGTTCTACCACTGTGTGACAGAGAAAATATTTTTTTCTCCATCAACCTTTCCCACAACTTGCATGCTTTTATATACGGCCCCTTTCAAGGGGCCCAGACGTCACAGCCTGATTTCTGTATGCTACAAATTCTGTATTCCACAACACAACAGCAATATTTTCATCATTCAATCCTCGTCTGCTCTTTTCTGCTAAATTTCCTGTTATTTTAATTCTCCCAGGGCTTGTTTTCATATATGGATGATCTACTACTGCTGCTTCCTGCCCTCAAAGCACCTATTATATGAAAGGGCTGGAAAATACCCGCTATCTTCGCTGTAGGAGGTACTGAAAAACCCATACATGCTAATCTTTTCCAAGAAGGCGCATAATTTATTATTTGCAAGAAATGCTAAGATTCACCCAACACGTAGGAGGACATCTGATTATGGAGCAGTGATTCAGTGATCTAAAGCTATCTTGTTTCGGTAAACAAGGAAGAAATGCCTAGTTTAGCGTAATCTGAAAGTGGAGGAGAGAGAACAGTTAAACCAACTACATGTACTGATTCCCAGGCCAGCAGGAGAATTTCTCCCTGAAGTCATTAAACCATTGTCAGGTGATGGCTCACTTTAGAGACAACAGTGGAGACGGCTATTTTGATTAAGGCAGGGTTTGCACAATTAAGGCAGAGTTTGCACTAGTAATGTAGCACTTTTCACAAGGTGGTCAGTGGTGCTGTTTCCACACCTGTTGGCCATCCCAGCAACGCAAACATTGTCACAAATTTTCATTCGCCGGCATCAATGTTTTTGACCAGGGATGTTTCCAGAAACATGGAAGGTGACCACAGAAGTTGGCCATTTTCTCTGTTCCTGAAAACAGGCCCATGCTATTTGGTCCCTAGAAGGCAAACTAAGACACATATGCATGTTAGAAGCCATGGAGGGCACAGTGAGTGCTAGGAAACACTAACACACCACAATGAAAGTGCTAATAGAACAAAGGATGTTTCTGCATTTACCTTAATACCAATCTATGAAGGAGCCCAGTGTCCTTCCTTCCACATTGTGAACCAGTTTAAGAGAGGCCCATGGCTCTCACTAGTACACTCCGCTGATAAACTTTTTTTAAAAAGCTCTAGCAGTGATCTAGTGCCATGTAAACAAGAACATGGTGGTCTACAAACTCAGTCACACCTCTTTTGTTATAGAGAGAGTTGTAAACACTGCCACCAATTTACAAATATTGCATATCGTGCTCAGAAACAAGCCCCCTTGAGCAACATGTTTTCTGAAAACCACAAAATCCTATTTGAACAAACAGAAACAATAGCTAAAGTAAAGGGATTCCGTGAACTGGCTACGAGAGAGGGCAGTGAAATAAAACAATACCTCCATAACTGTAACAGAGATTGAGGCCTTTTCTCAATAACATCTGGAAACAAACAAAACAAAGATTCATAGCTTAGGTCAGCAACCACACTACCAATCTGTCACTCACCCCCAGGGATTATGCTAATAAACAATGACCAGGAAAGCCTCAACAACCCACCATTAACATCTCCACCAAAGGAGACAACATTAACAGATTACAGCCAGTAAAAGACCAATGTCTCATTAACAACACACACAAAAGAAGAACTGCCAAACAAACAGTGGACATCTATAGGAAGGGAAACAAGGTCTCGGAAGACACCTGTAGCTTTAGTTTCTTTCCAAAAGTGAAATCCTCTGAAGACGGACCTCAAAGCAATGCCCAAAAGCTTAGGTTCTCAGAAGAAATCTGGAACATGGCACAACAGCCCTAAAGCTGCTACAAATAAGGAAAAAACAACGTTTACATTTATACAAATAAACACAAGGGTTGGCTGTCATTCAGAGGTAGAGCAAACTGCCTGGAAAGGAGAAGGCCACCAGTTCTCTCCAGAAATAGGCAATGGCAAATCATGTCTGCATGGAGATGGCCATGGAGATACAGTTGCAGGCCAGCAGGAGTCCGCCGTGACTCAGTGGTACCTAACAATAGCAAGTATACGGAAGGTTGAATGTTTAATTTGCTGGTTTGATACTATGTGATCAGCCAAAGTTATCACAGTGAGATAGGATTTAAAGTATATTAATAGCCCAACTGCACCTACATTTTAATCCACTTTCAATCTACCTTCAGAATTAGTGAACACATCAGCGCAGTGCTTGGCCCTTTTCTTTCTTCATTGTTAACCCCCTGAGGTAGATTTTCTGTGTTAGGTTATATAGAAGGACTGAACCCTTTTCTCCCAAGCTGGAAGGTAATGATAACACCTTATTGTGCCTTTATGGTGAGTTGCCTAGCCATAATATTCTCATCCCCAGTAGTTTCTGTATGTGTAAACAGAAATACACTTACGCAACATCGGAGGACCATTGAATAAGTACAGCATTTGCAAACATGCACAGATCTTTCTGTATTTAAAAGAGATGAAAGGGAACCACACTGTGAAAGGCTTCTGTCCTCCAGTTTAAATACTTCTTTCTCAAACTTTTATTCAGCTTCCGACCTGTTGTTTCTCTCTATTGTTCGGCTCAAACCTGAACTCTGAACAGCAGCAACAAAATAATAATAAAAACAACACAAACTTGGGAGCAGCTATAAATAATGAGAAAACTCAATTCATACCTTGGCCACACAAAATTTTTTTTAAAAAAAGCCCTTTCCTTTCGTTTGGAAAGATTCAAAAGCTAGCCAGCCACTTGAATGAATAACGCAGCCCGTCCACACCCAGGTTTTAATCCAGCTCCACTTTCAGAGCGAGAGAATGCACGAGCAAAGTTACGAGCTGTTTTCTTCCGGCCCTACCTAGCCCCAAAAATCTACCTTGAGGCTAGGTAATGTGGAAATAAAATGTTCTGTCATTTTGCCTAATGTGTTGTTTTACTCTGAAAGTGGACTGAAACCTGATTAAAACTTTTAAGTGTTGGGAAGCCCATGGCATTGACCTACCTGGAGAAGCTGGGAACAGGAGGGACAGAGGCAGAATTACAAATGGTAGCGACTTGACTTCCCTTTATCTCAGATCTTTGGTTCCCTTTCCCTTATCAGAAATACTTACTTACTTACTTACTTACTTACTTACTTACTTACTTACTTACTTACTTACTTACAGATTGACCCACCCACTCACCCCTCACTCACCCACCCACTCACCCACTCACACAATGCCCTGAGAACTCAGGGCAGGTTGCAATGATCAAACCCCCTAAAAACTGAATTAAAACCAATTAGAACTAGATGGTAAATGGCAGGAAAGAATCGGTGACTCCTTGTCCAGAGGCATGGATGTACATCACTTAGCTTTCCATCGGCAGCTCTGTCTGTTCTGGCCCTTGGTACCACTTCCTCTCAGCTGCCTGGCCTCCACCCTGCTAGCCACAGCGGTGGGCACCTGTGGGCGCCACAGACTTGGAGGGACGTAGTCTTTGCCTGGTTTTTGCTCGCGGCGCCACCATCTCAGGCCTATCTCTGTCATCTGTCGTTTACCTGTTAGCGGGGATGCCAGGAAGCACCAGTGGTCCTCCAGATCCCAGAAGTTGAGAGAGAGTGGAATGGCTTCCTCATTACAGTCAAGAGTGAATCTTTTCTCTTTCTACGCCTGGAGTACGGAGGGCTCTTTCCACCCCAGGAGATCATAGACACACACACACTCCATCTCTTTCTTCTCGCTCTCTCTTTCTTTTGCCACCTTCTCTTGCCGATTTCCTGCCTCCTGAACTCGCTGTGCAGACAGCCCTAGGAGCTTGTTCTCAGCACTTGCTTGACCACAAAAGTTCTGAAGCTGCCTCAAACACCCCAGAGGCTTCCTGCCAGCTTCAAACCCTCCTCCAGATGTGTTTTTATAAGACTGGAGGATGCCACTGCCCCCCGCCTGCTGAGTGACCCACCATGCATGGATTCTTGTGCATGGCTTGGCTCCTCTGGTCTCTGAGAGGAGAGAGCGGCGCAAGATTCATTCCACAGCTATCTATAAATGTTGTGGAGACTTCTTGGCTGTAGGGTGGATTAGACACCCAGTAGCCCATTTCTCAACTGAAGCATACATGAAGAATGGAAGAGTGGGCGTGCATGCTTGGACCTCTATGCGCTTGCCAGTAGGGGGCCTCCTTCCTGCCTCCTGGTGTAAATTTACGAGGGGCCACCACCTCCGAGTACAATTCATCTGCACAGGATAGGGTGTAGGGCGAGCAAAATGGCGTCCTGGTCTTGTCTATCAGTGGACCTCTTTTTTGAGTTCTATCAGGAAACCAAGGGCCAGTATACCAAATCATGGGGGTATGCAAGTGGTCTAGTTTGGTCTAGTGGTTAGGGAGCCGGACTCTTATCTGGGAATACCAGGTTCGATTCTGCCCTCCCCCATGAAGCCAGCTAGGTGACCTTGGGCTAGTCACAGCTCTCCTCTGAGCTCTCGCAGCCCCACCGACCTCACAGGGTGCTCTGTTGTAGGGAGAAGAATAGAAGAGCTTGGTCAGCCACTTCTTCTCTGTGGTTTAGTGTACCACAAGGGCTCATTTTGGATGCACAACAAGGCATACCACTAAAATGGTCCCCTCCCCCTCAGATGGCCAGCAATGTCCGTCCGTCCGTCCGTACGTACGTACGTCCATCCATCCATCTTTTGTATTTCTATCCCATCCTATACCCAAAGGTGTCAGGGCGGGTAACATTTAAAATCAAACATATTAAAGCAGTAACAGTATATATTAAAACAGCAACAGTGTCTGAAAAGTGGGGAAAGATGGTGTATTCCCATTTAAATAAAGGCCAGGGCATAAGAAGTGCATCCTGGTATGGAACAGGATGTCCTGGTGCAATAGCCTTCTTCTACTCCAGGAAGCCTGCTAGGGATACGCACAAATGGGTTGTTTTGGATTTGATTTATATCAAATTGAATGCAAGGAAATTAATAATTGTTCCAGTAGATCCCCTTCAAATGTGGTAGGATTTGAATTCAATACGAATGTTTGTTACAAATCGCATACAAATCCTCTATGTGTCCACTCCGAACACGTCAAATCTGCCCTGAATCCACTTTGAATTCGCTCTCAACCCACTTCAAATCCACTCTGGACCCATGGCAGATGTAACTGGCACAGCCGCTTTCCCACCTCCTGAGGTTCACAAATGTAACAAAGCTTCGCACGAATGTTCGGAAGCATTAGATTCAAATTCGAATGCCAGTCTAGGAATGTGCCAACACTTGATTTGAATTCGAATATCCTAATTCAGCAGATGACCCTGAGATGACATTTGGGATTGGTCATTATGATTGTGGCGATGCTACAGGCCAGTTGTACAAAATATGGTCTTGTATGTTAACATGCAAACTATGAAACTTGCCTGGGAGCTAACTGGCAAACAGTGGAATCATATAAGCGCAAGTTGAAGATGTACACCACCAAGGATCCTATGAAGCAGCCTAGCTGCAGAATTCTGCATTGGCTGTAGTTTCTGGGACAAGAGCAATTGCAAAGGTAGCTCTATCAAGGCCGCGTCCCCACGCAAGCCGTTTGGGTCTGATTGGGCACATATTGGACCAGGTGCGGGACCGAGATCGATTGTTGCCAGTCCCCATGCCATTCCTGGTAATGTGGGCTGGGTGTGGATTCAGCCATCGCCATGCAAACCGTGCCAAGCCCCGGCATGGGGAAGCAGCGCCATCTCCTCTCTGCCCCCTCTCCCATCATTGGAAGCTGGATTGATGTCACCCCACCCCTGTGCTGCCCGCTGCAAACGACGCATCCCCACCCCCTTTAGCGGAACCGAAAGGAAAGAATTTTTTTTAAAAAAATAAACCCAAAGCTGCAGTTGAGCAGTTTTACGCATCTCTGCCCCACATGGGAACCACGAGAAAACCCGGCAAGCTTAAAACAGAGAAAAATCAAGCCATTGTCATGTCCACCTTGGCGATCGGGAAACGGGAGTGGAATATGTTCTGTGTAAAAGGGAGAAAAATCAAACCATTATCCTGTGATCGGGAAACAGGGGGTGGAATACTTTTATAAAAGAGTTTTGTGGGGCAGCAAAGGCCATTCGACCCCCTCATCATTTCGGCTTTAACACCATTGAGTCCCAAAAAATCCCAGTGGTTGCGATCTCCAATGCACAGGGCAGGAATGGCAGGTACAGGGTATGAAACCCCACCTTCCCCTGACGCAAGCGCCAATCTCCTCCCCAAATAGCCCAGGACCATCCCCATACACAGGCTTGGCTTGCAAAGCAATGTCCCCAAACTGTGCCGAAACCATACCAAATTTGGCACAGGTTTGGTCCTGGTCTGGGCAATTTGGTCCACAGAAAACAGACCAAATCAAAAGTGCGTGGGGATGACCCTTGCCAGACCCAATTTCAATTCCGGCCAAAATGTGCATGGGAACATGCCCATACAGTGCATTGCAGTAGTCTAGTTAAGAGATTCCCAGTCTCTTAGGCCTCAAAGATTGGCAATGATACCTTGAGATTCCTCCAGACACCGGCCACTGGACACCTCACTGGAGCAAATGTGCCATTGAACTCCACACCAAGAGAAACGGTTTCATCAAAGTATTTATTTATACATGTATTTAAAATATTTATGTATGCTTCCCATCAAAAATCTAACTTTGAGGAGGTTTGCAAAACACTGAAAATAAAAGCAGCTAAAACTAACAGATATTTAAAATATGTTATTGAAATCAAGGGTGGAAAAAGAGACATTTGCTCTCCAAGCAAATACCACTTAGCAAATCACTCTCAGCAGACTTCAGAGGCCTTCAGCAATGGCTGCATCCAGACTTGTCGGACTGTGCAGTTGTGATTCAGGTGTCACATACAATTTTCCTGCCAGTCTGGGCAGAATGGCAAGAGCAGGAGGGCAGCTCAGATGTGATTGGTTGCCTCAAACCACGTGACAGCACGTGCCGACTCAGCTCTTGCAGCTTCCGATGGGAAGCTACAGAGCTGCTTTTTGAGTCGGGACAGCAGGTAAGCTTCACTTTTACCTTTCACTGCAGATTTATTCTGCAAGTCTGGAGGCAGATGCAGAATGATTTGCCATAACATTCTGCCAAGGTTTGCCAGGCAAGTGTTCTAGCACTGAACTATGGCCAATCCCACATGATCATATCGGCCAAGCCTGAATAGTGTCCTTCTGGTGGACTTTTTTGTGGAACTGGTTCGCCACCATGGTCCAGCTGTCTGAGAGCAGACAGCTGGACTAGATGGGCTGAGGGTCAAATCCAGCAGCACATTTATGTTCTTGCAAGCCAAGGCTATCAATGGCTATTAGCCCTGATAGCAGTAGGAGGTGGTTTGCTTGTCAAGGCCAGCTGCTGGGAGACTGAGCATGGCAACCTAAGTGCTTATGGCATTGTTAGGCTGCTGGAGCAGATGGGCCACTGGTCAAACCCACAAAAGGACAAAGTTCAAGCCTTGCAGTACTAAATATAGTGGGAAATTGCCCCCTTTGCCCTTAGGGTAAGGGTGCCAAAATCTGCTGTGCCTGCAGGTGCCAAAGTCAGCACAGGGAAAAGCGTCGAGAGTTGATGTTCATGCGTGTGACCCCAATGTGCTTGAGGGGTGTTGACAGAAGGAACGCCATCTTGGGAGGAATGTCACAAAGCAGGTCAGAGTCTTCTTCGCAGCTTTCCAGTATGAAGGTGGCATCATCTAACATCTCTTTGTGTTGATGGCACACTTGCTCCACTTTGAGGCGGTGAATCTGAGCACGCAGGCTCATCAGCTGGCGGGCCAGTTGGTGATCCATGGCTTGCATTTCCCGCTGGAAAAGAAGACAAAAGTAGGAAGAAGAGTTAGGAAAAAAGACAGAAACAAACATGTGTTATGGAAAAGACAGAAACATAAAGAGCTACCGAAAAGAAGACAGAAGTATAAAAACAAGGAGTTATAGAAAAGAAGAAAAAACATAGAGAAAAGAGAAAAAAGACAAACATAGAGTTATCGAAAAGAAGACAGAAACACAAAGACAGAAGTATGAAGAAAAGAATTAGGGTTCATCCAGTCTGATAGCTGATGGCACAATTGCCTCTTGGCACAAAGCTAAGTGCATTGATAATTTGAGAAGGAAGTTCAAAGAGGGGTGGAGGAAGAGAAAATTTGGGAGTGGGAGATAGTATGAAAGGGTGACAACAAGACTTGATAGGAAAAAGAGAAGGTTGAGATTCATCCATCAGAAGAAGTGTCCATTTTGCGCATGGATATCGGAATGATCAAAGGTTTCCAGTAAGGTCATGGAACATTCATATGGGGAATGTCTGGGGAGTTAGCAGGCACCTCGGACCCTTTGCCTAGCCCCCACAGGCAGCCTCAGTCTACCTAGTGGTTAGTCCAGCCCTGCAGTTTGCTGGAATTCCCCAAATGAACCCAGGAATGAGCTTCCCAAGAAAAGAGAAATGCCTCAGCATAAAAAGAGAAGAAAAGAGAGTCTAGATTTACCTAAAATCTGCATTTTGCATTTGAAAAAAATAAGTTCAGCAAAAATGCATTGTGCAAAACAAGCTTGCGCACCTGAAGATGGACTGTGTCCACATATAGCAAAACAGAAAAGGCAGCTCAACTGCGGTAGTGTGTGGCCCCTGTGTTCTCGTTTCATCTCTAGTCTGTCCTTTCTAACTCAGAAAGTCCGTGGGGGAGGAGCAGACGACAGGTACCCCTGTGAACGACTTTCTAAACCATCTTTAAACTGCTCCACTAGTGCTATGTTGAACCACGTGTAAACACATCTAAAGTTTGTAGGTCCATCACCAGCTAACCAGCGTAGGTTGCTTGAACTGCATCCAGACGTTGCTCACTTATCCTGCTATATTTGGATATTCCAGAATAAAGCATGGATGTTCCAAAATATCCATGTTTCATTCTGGCTTATCCATATAAAATGAAATAAGTAAGCAACATCTGGATGCAGCCATAGAATCATATAGTTGGAAGGGACCTCTAGGGTCATCAAGTCCAACCCCTGCTCAGTGCAGGATTTTCTAAACCATCCCAAGGGAGAAGTAGGTCCAGCCTCTCTTTGAAGACCTCCAGTGAAGGAGAACCCACCATCTCCCGTGGCAACCTATTCCACTGACTGATCGCCCTCACTGTCAGGAACTTTTTCCTAATATCTAATCTGTATTGACTCCCTTGAAGTTACATCCCGTTGTTCCTAGTCCTCAAAATAGGAACAATCCCTCTGCACTGTGACAGCCCTTCAGATACTATCATGTTTCCTCTCAGTCTTCTCTTCTGTAGGCTAAACTTTCTAAATCCTTCAACCATTCCTCGTAGGACATGCTTTCCAGGCCACATTTTGGTAGCCCTCCTTTGGACTTGCTCTAGGCTGCCAATGTCTTTTTTGATATTGGTTGAAGATTCAAGCTAAAACTTGGCAAAGCTTTTCTAGTGGTAAAAACACTGGTTTACCAGTAGGGTAAGCACTTCAACCGTCTGATCTGAAGTCATATTTTTGCTGCATCTAAACTGGCCTGAATCTGGTCAGTGACTGGATGCAAGACCCTCTAGGGAGCACATGAACTCTACCTTGGGTTGCACTGAAAGTTGAAAGAGAGAAGAACAGTGCAAGATGGAAGTCAAAAGAAGAATAAGTGAGTCTAGGACCAGGGAAGAGGGTTTCCCATATGGCAGTGCTTTAACAAAACAAGTTTCTTTCCCAGCTACTGTACCAAAGTTGTGGAAGTTCTTCAGACCTGCTCTGTGTCCTTCTCTTAGAAGGGGAAAAAAGACTCACCAGTTCCTTCCTGAGCCATGTCAAAGCATCATCAATGGTGGAGAAGCCACAGATGGTCTTCAAGGACACTGATGCCTGGTCGGCTTCCCTTGTTGCCTCCCCACCTTGCTTCTCTTCTAGGGTCCTGAGAGCTCCATCTCTGAGCCTGTTCTTCCAGGAGGGGCTTTGGACACGGGTCTTCCATTCCAAGTACGAAGGGCGCCTGGTCTGCAACTTCAGCTTAGCAGTCAAAGCCTTCACGCTATCAAGGTTCTCCTCTTCGGATTCCTCTTCCCCCAACTCCTTGAACGTTACCAAAGACATAACAGGTCAGGTGAGCGGGTCTGAAAGGGTTTCATGGGCAAGAGATCTTCTCGCTTGCTGGCTCTGTATCTGATCTGACTGTTCATGCATACTTCAGAGTTGTTTATTCTCAGAACAATGAAGTTCTTGGAATTAAAAAAAAAAAGGAAAGAAGAAAGAGCAGGAACTTTAATTATCTAAAGGTTAATGGCAGGGTTTCCTTCTGTCTTTTTTTGGTTACCATATTATTGTCTCCAGCTGGGAGGAGACACCCTGTTCTTTGACAGGAAGTTTCAATGAGGAGGATATGAGAAGGAGAAGAAAAAACCCCGAGCAAGTGTGCAAAGTAATTTATCCCACGGGCGACTCCTTCCTTTCATGACTTTATTATCAACAAAGAGAAGACCTGATCCTCCGCCAGGGTCTGAATTGGAAGAAGAAAATTGCCTGGACAGAAGCAAGGCAGCTTTAATTCAACTCATGCAGCCAGAGGTGAAATTGCGGGAATGGTAAATACCCAGGAAATTGCTCACCAACCACCACCACCCCACACAACTTTATGACCTTGCAAAAACTTTCCTGAATTTTGCCAGTACAGTGTGATCACAAACCTGATGGGTGAAAGAACAGCCTTATCTGCGGAGCCTCTTCTGAAAACTATTTATTCCCTTCATGCATTTCAGGGCACCAGCATGTTCTTGGATATCCTCTAAAGCACATTAAGGCATGATTGTGGTAGAGCTAGAGAGGTAGGTTAGAGGAAATTATCTAGCGTGTCTTCAAACCATATTTAATTTCCTGGAAGATGGCCCATAAGAGTGTGAGAGCAGCGGTGTAGCTGCCATTCGGTGAGATCAAGTCTGGTGAAAGGACTGGTAACCAAATGAAGCCCAGAGCTCCCATTAGCATCTGACTGGTGAGCTTATTCTTTGTCATTTTTGCATTTTGCGCATCATATGGAAGCCTCATTTTGTTTTCTTTGCCAGAAGTACATTATGCCCTAGTCTGAGACCTGTGTGAGAACATAAGAATATAAGAGGAATCCTGCTCAATCAGCCACAGCCCATCTAGTCCTCCCGTCTCACCCAGTGGCCCACCAATTGCTTATGGGCACGTCAAGCAGAAGGCAAAAGCAAAATGGCCCTTGGAAGTATCCTGTCTATCTCTCCAACCTGGTAATCCATTCTAGTAGTTGCAGATATACTTGTCCTCCATAATTTGTCAACATGAAGTAAGAGGAGCCCTGCTGGATCAGGCCACAGCCCATCCAGTCCAGCATCCTGTCTCACCCGGTGGCCTGCCAACTGCTTACGGGCATCTCGAGCAGAAGGCAAAATCTTCACCTGCTCTCAAGTCCCTGAAAATGGCCTCTACAGGCATCCTGCCTTTTCCTCCAACCTGGAGCATGGTACTTAGGCATCCATTCCAGGAGCCATTGATTTACTGGTCCTCCATGAATCCTTCCTTAAAGCCATCCAGGCTGGTGGCTATCAGCACCTCTTCTGGGAGTACCTTCCATAGATCGGTGATTCTCTGGGTGAAAGAAAAAATACTTCCCCTTGTCACTCCTAATTCTCCTTTTGTGGCTTTAGGCTTTCCCAGCCTATTACAATGGGTACGTGACCAATGTCCTAGTCTTCAGTAAGCATAACATCAGCTGGTTTGCCCATGCACCATACTAGGCTTCGCTCTTCCACAGAACCTCAGGACATCAGCCCACTCACTTTAAACTAGAGGCTTACTTGCTGCCACTGCATTTAAGGTGGAGCAGCCAGGCTAGACTGGTTGGACAAAAGGAACAAGCAGAGTGTATTCAAACATGACAAAGAAAGGCCAAGGCCGGGTTTTGTTTGGTTCACTGAAATGCCGCTGGAATGACATGAAGATGTCTAAAGGGCTATTGAAATGCATTTAAACCAGATGTGGGGAGAGTCCAGTTTGGAGCTGTAACAGACTGCACGGGTTCCT
Organism: Aspidoscelis tigris stejnegeri; assembly: GCA_023333525.1. Lineage (NCBI taxonomy): Eukaryota > Metazoa > Chordata > Lepidosauria > Squamata > Teiidae > Aspidoscelis > Aspidoscelis tigris. The sequence continues at coordinate 4,816,676 of JALMGA010000023.1, forward strand.
GCACGGGTACCTCTATGCAGGTTTCTTGGCAGACACACAGCACTGGTTTGCCATCGCCTACTTCTGGGGAGACGCTGGAGACTGAACTGGCAACGATAGGCTTTCCAGGCCATCTGCTCCACCTCTGAGCTACAACCAGGCCACAATGTGATGTTATCACAAGCCTTCCCCCAAGCCTTTTTTGCCAGGCTTCTAAACACAAAAAAACTGTGGCTATATAATAAGCAAGAAACAGCCTTAATGCATCATGAAAGATGCAAAGCTGCCTTTTGCACAGCCCTCGTAGGGAGAGTTTGACTCCGCATTCTCCACTCCTCCTTCAGCCAAGGGCAAGACAAGGTGGAAGAGAAGCCCTTGGTTTTCCTCTACCCACCTTCCTCCCAAGTGGTATGATGCAGCCACAGAAAGAAAATGTGCTCCCTGTGCCACATTTTCCCCTGCAGTGCACATAAGTTCTAGCCTAGCTATAGTCCTAAACACCTGTAGGGACCAGCTTAGCCAAAGCTGCTTTTGAAAGGGAAGCCATGATATGAACACTGGAGTGCCGCAGACATTATTGTCAAACAGTTTAGAATGTTGTTAGTTAGGAACTGAAGAGTCTTATGATTCTGTCTCATACTGTTGCAGTAATTAGGTGACATCATCCTAAAACTTCATGATGATGACTTGCAGTTTGTGGGCTATAAAAGTATCTCTGTGTTGTACACGTTTTTTGTCTTTAGCTTCTGCTTTAAAAAAGAAGTTTGTATCAGAAAGGATTCTGAAATAAAGCTGCTGAACCTTCCACTGAGGAAAGAAGTAGTTTGTCTCTGGATTGATTTGTCTGAATGACTGTCCAGCTATTCTCTGAGATTGACAAGTGATCTGACTCCAATCTAAATCCGCTACACAACCTGACAATTATCTCTCTGTTTGTTGACTTCTGAAAAGCTGGGTGATATTTCCCCCCTCCTATTTATGTTTGCACAGAAACGGTGCCTGTCGTTTCCTGTTTTGCTGGATTTCTGTAGGGAAGAGAACCCTGTGTGCACGGTTGCTCCTCCAAGAGGGATGTGCAGGAATATTCATAACCTTCAAAATTTGTGCTAATTCGTCTGAATTTGGACATTCAGATTTGAATGTGAACCTGGGAGGTGGGATAGTGGCTGTGCCAGTCACATCTGCAAAGGATGCAGAGTGGATTCGAAGTGGATTGAGAGCAGATTCAAAGTGGGTTCAGAGCAGATACATAGGGGATTTGTAGGGGATTTATAGGGGATTCATATCGAATATTCATATCAAATTTGTATTGAATTTGAATCCTACCACATTCAAAGGGGATCTATTTTTTTTGTATTTCATTCAATACAACTCAAACCCACCCCCCACCCCAAAAATTGTACACATCCCTATTCTCCATTGGGAACCAGAATCCCCTTTGCAGAGCTGTCCCTGACTCCTGGGTGTTGGGCTGCGTTCACATCTTAAGTTTAAATCCAGCTTCAGTCCACTTTCAGAATTAGAGAACCCATCTGTAAAGTGACAAACTGCTTTCCTTCAGCATGATCCAGCTCAGAAAAAACAACTCTAGGTTAAATAATGTGGGGAAAAACTTGACTAGTCATTATGAGGTGTTTTCTCTCACTCTGAAAGTGGACAGAAGCTGCATTAAAACATAAGCGTGAACACAGCTTTTGGCTTCTGTAACCCTCTGCATATCTTCAGCTGTGGCCACACTAAGGTTTAATCCAGCTTCGGTCCACCTTCAGAGCAAGAGAACACATCAGCAAAGTGACCACATTATCTATCCTGAAAGTGGATTTTCTGAGTTATTTAACACTGAAAGAAAATAGCTTGTCAGTTTGCTGGTGTATTCTCTTGCTCTTAAAGTGGATTAAGCCTTCTTAGCTGTGGCCACACTAAGGTTGAATCCAGCTTCGGTCCACCTTCAGAGCAAGAGAACACCTCAGCAAAGTGACCAGTAATTTTCTTTCCACATTATCTCTCCCAAAGGGGAATTTTCTGAGTTATTTAACACTGGAAAAACAACAACAGTTTGTCACTTTGCTGATGTGTTCCCTCACTCTGAAAGCGGACTGAAGCTAGATTAAACCTCAAGTGTGACCGCAGCCTTGAATGACTGCCCTTTCTGTCAGCTTTAGTAAGACGCCAACAAAGCAATTTAAGGTGGAGAGATGACTTTGGTGCTCACGGCACGTCCAGTTTATCTAAAATCTTGGACTCTGGGCGTGGAAAGGACAAAATATGGAAACTTTTCTTCTTCTACTTTTCTGGAAAAGCAATAATGCCAGGCTTCCTTAAGTCCAACATCCTCTCTCTGCCTTTCAGATCTCTTTCCTGTTCTGAGTCTTCTTTGCTTTTCAGCCTCTCCCACATTGCAATGTTTGCAGTTCCTGTTGCTCGATTTCACAATCTAAAATCCCACACGTATCGCTCTCGCCCCCCCCCCCCGCAATTCTCAGAAGCAAAACAGCTGTTGAGAAGTTTCTCATTCTCAGCAGCTGCCCTTGCGCTGGCCTGTGCTGCTGCTGTCGTTTGCTCAGGGGCTGCTTGATTTTGCTGCTAGTGGACCATCCCAGCTTCTGGTGTACTGGTCCCCGGTGCCTCCTCTTCCCCCCGCCAGGTGGGATCCCCGTCGGGCTCGGATGGGGCTCCAGTTGCGAACGCAGCTGTCAGGTAAGGGACACAGGGAGGATGCTGTTAGGATATCCCCTTGGCTGGGTTTCAGATGTTGCTCGTGCTCTCTTCTGAACCCCGAAGGAGGCTTGGGCTCGGCTCTCTGCCTTTTGTATCTCCGTTTCCAGGAAAAGAACCCGCTGTTGTCAGAAGGAGATATTGAAGGCATCAGGCAAGCTTGGGATTCCTCTTCTGTAGCTGGATGGTGGAGATATGGGCTAGGTGAACCCAAGATGGGAGGCAGGACTTTGAAAAACTGGGGAAGACTTGGGTGGGTGGCAGCAAGCTGATCCCGCTGACACGCAGGAGGCCTGTTATCTTGCCTAGACATACCTGGCTGCATTACCTTGGAGCTACCACTCACGAGCTATCAAGCAAGGCCTGTGATTTAAAGGCACACAAGGCTTCTTCTCTGCTAAATCTACGTAAGGCCTCATAGAAATGGGACAGGAAAACCTCTTGAGAGCCATCTGCATGGGAACAGTTATCTGCTCCAGCTCCCACGCCTGCTCAGAAACTCACTCTGAATGCTGTGATGGCCAGCGATGAAAGTGCCTGGCCTCAGAACTTCCTGAGAACCCATTTTGGTGATATGCCTTGTTGCACTGCCAAAATGGGTTCCCCATGAAGGGCCCGCTTGGGTAACCTGTGCCTGCATGGTCTGGCTTAGTGCTGCTGGTACATTGTTAGATATCTTTAAAGATCTCTCTAAAGAAGTTGATCGGTAGACCAGACCAGGAAGCCAGTTTGAGTGCCCAACCCCGGTCTATTTACTAACCTGTGTGGACAGAGTGTACCAAAGGGGCTGAGGTCTCACCTTAGACTGTAGGGCCATTGTCACACCTTCAGTTTAAACCTTCCTCAGTCCATCTTTGTAGTCAGCCTTCCTCAGTTTTATTGCTAGACTTCCCATTCAGGAAAGTCCAAATTGAGGGTAGAAAGTGCACCAATAAAATGGATAGAAATGAAACTGTGTGAGCAGTCACACCTGAAGATGGACTGAAGAAGGTTTAAAGTGAAGGCGTGACCACGTTCTAGAAGGAAGACTCCTAGGCTGCGTTCCCAAAGGCACTAAAATCCAGACTTGGTGAGAATTCGGCACCAATGGTTCCCACTACATCAGCCAGTAATCTGAATTCGGCAGCCCCCGTTCCCATTCCACTTCTAATCCCCAGATTTTCTGAGGACTACCCTGCAGAAATCCGGGGGGGGGGGGGGGGAATCTGGTGAAACCTGACTTTTCTTACGGTTTCCTAGCTGAGCCCGCGTTTTTTCCCCGTACATGGGAACTGTCCCAGGCTTTTTGAGGTGAAGCTGCAGCCTCCTGCCCAATGCCAGCCCCATGTGGCAGGGTATCACAGCTCACCGTGCCCATCATGCCCAAGAAAAGGCAAAAGGCCAACTTTTAAAGCCAAATGAGTCAAGCCATTGCCCCCAATCTGCTCAAATGTTAAGAATTTCTGTTCCATAGTTATTATGTTGCTGAAGGCACCACCTTATAAGCCTCATATGGATCTGTGCTCTAGAATCTGCTTGTGCGCATATTGAAGGCTAGGAGGAAAGGGGTGGTAGGCTCACTGCCATTAGGTGCGGCTTGGTCAAGGGGGGGGGGTGCCCAGGCAACACTGAGCGCGGCAGCAGTGGCGGTGGCGGCAGCGGCTCCTTCCTCCACCTCTCTTCCGTTTCCCTACCCAGAAGTGGAAATATGCTTTTTCCTAATTCCCTCTCTTCACAGCAACATCTCCTGCCCTCTCCTTTGAGAAAAACAGCCGCACCATTTTAAACCCACTTATGTGCTTGGGCGCACTTGCAGGTCTGGTTTACTGGCAAGTAAATGGGAACCGCCTGATGCGCGCTCGGTGCTGTTCCCTGCCGGAAAATCAAACCCGCACCAGAATTTTTTCCAATCCGGACCAGAATAGTCTGGAAACTCACTAAGTGGGAACACACCCCTAGTGGCCAGCAAGTGTGAAAATGCCCTGAGACTCCACTGACTCACAGTAAGGCTATGGTCCCACCTTCCCTTTAGTCCTTCTTGAGGTCTGACAGCTCACACCTTCGCATTTCTATTCATTTTGTTTATGGACTTTCCATTCAGGGTTTTTGGGGAGGCCTCAGGTGCCAAGACCACAGTGAGACAGGTCTCCTTTATGGAGGCAGACATCATGGCTGTTTCGATCATCAGGGATCGACAAAAAGGACTGATGATGCAGAGGAGGGAGGCCAACTGAAATAGTACCCCGTACTCCTGGTTTGTTGATTTTTTTCCCCCCCAGCTGTTAATGTAGAATTGCTGTGTTGGCCAGAAATGCTCACTCTACGCTTCTGAAATGCTGGTTTTTCTCCCACGTTGAAGGCTGTCTCTGCTGTTTTTGACAGGGCCTGCTGGAAGATCTTTTTTTCCCCACAGTCAGGTGAGGTCCCCAAGATTTTCTGAGCAAGGATTGTGCCCTTTAGACTTCCCAGACCATGGAATTTGCAGAGATGATCAAGACCACCAAGGTGGAGAACGTGTTGCTCTCGTGCCCAGGGCTTCAAAAAGTCAAGGGGACACTGTGTGTCACCAGCCACCACCTGCTGTTGTCCTCACAGCCAGGAGGAAACGGAGCTCAGAGCCAGGTGGAGCTGTGGCTTCTGATTCGCAACGTGGATGCCATTGAGAAAAGGTGAGTCCCTCAGCAGCATCACTGGTCTTCCACAGGAGTCAATGAAGATCATTTTGCATGGTACCAAATGTCTCAACAACCCACCTCCTCCATATCTGTACAGTAACCAAAATACTTTGCACGGAAATGCCCATAAGCAGTTGGTGGGCCGCTGTGTGGGACAGGATGCTGGACTAGATGGGCTGTGGCCTGATCCAGCACGGCTCCTTTTAGGTTCTTATGCTCACTCATACCAGAACTCCCCACATCTTCTCAAAGCCACCACCACAACATGCAAAACTCAAGATAAAATTTAAAATAATAGGAAAAAGAAAACCAAAGGCAAGTCAGGGAAAGTGTTACTAAACTTGAGAGTTGAGATCTTCTCTAGGTCTTGCAAGGTGACCCGATAGGCCCATAGTTCATTTATTAAGAAAAAAGATACTAGCTAACCCATTTTTGATTGACTGTTACTTGTTGCAATCCCAAGCTGAAAAATAAAGAGCGAGACCCGAAATATTGACAACCATTTATTTATTAATCGATTTATAGTTCTACCCCACCCTATACCCGAAGGTGGTCTGAGGGCGGGTCGCGATAAAATCACAATAAAAACAGATAGGTTTATCTAAAACTGTAACAGTGGCTGCAAAAATGTGCCCAATATGGCAAGGCTGGGTCAATAGCCAAATTTGAAGCCAAATGTTACAGTAACTGGAGGCAACGTAAGACAGATGTTACACACAGCTTGTGCTAGAAGGATAAATGAGCAAGGTGACCTGGGCTTTCAGAAGCAAAAGCAACTCTTTATAGTCTTATTGTGAATTTCTTTGAGATGTTTATCATGAGGAACAGTGTGCAGATATTTTGGATAACTAAATAGCAGAGGCCCAGAGAGCTAATCTCTTGGGGCTGCTGGGAAGTGGCTAACGTCTCTCCTTTCCTTTCTTGTAACTCAGTGTTCAGAATCTAAGCTGGTATCAAAGTTCCAGGACTAGCGACTCTCCTCAAGAGACCAGGTTTGCCATTTAACCACTGAAAGGTTGGACGCTTGGAGGTTTCCTCTCTGTCCTTCCCTTACCCTGCGCTGCTTACTTGCTGAACTGGCAAGGTCAGTCCGATTTCCAGGCAGAGGGGCGTGCCAGCTTCCAGAGGCAGGTGCCAAACCCCACAAAGATCTGATGGCAATTTAATTTGTGTTTGCTGGGTTTCTCCTGCCAGGGGTGACCAAAGTAGAGACGCGTGCAAATTTTCTTTGAGTTAGTTCAACTCAAACCAGATCAGATCAGATTCCTCCTTTGTCTGGTTCAAATCTGAACTTTTTGCTTCAAACAGGTATGTTGTTTGGTTCAATTTAAACCTCTCTGAATACTTTTGAACTCGGATTGAACAGGGTGTGTTCGATAGGATCATTTGAACACCATTTTGTTCAGTTCAAGTTTTATAACTTTGTCTTTGCACCCGCAGGGTGCAGAGGCAGAGTTGTAGAACTTGAACAGTTTGGATGCAACTGAGTAGTTTGAATTGAGCAGTTTGGATCCCCCGTTTCCAGCATCCCCTGTTTGATTCAAACTGGTGTGGCCCCAAATCAGTTCAGCACATCACAACACCAGAAATATTTGTGAAGGCTCCCGTGTTTGGTTTAATTCAGGTATCTCATTCCGTGAGTTTAATAATCGTAAGTTTCCAAGGGTCCCATGTCTGTGTGACCCCTGGTTGACTACAAGATATGAAAAATGTGGGGAGGCCTGCTCTCTCTTCCACATTCTGTGCCATTGACCGAATCTGATCCACCTTTCAGGGTGAGTTTATCACCTCCAGGGCAAAAGCGTGTCCTTCCTAGAAGACTAGGTTCAGCCACACAAGTTGCTCTTTCCCCCCTTTGTCCACTGTTCTTTGCAGAGATCCATTGGTACCCAAAATAGGGGTCGTGGCAAGGAAGTGACTTGATTTGCCCCAGAGTTCTTTGATGGCAAAATATCTAGTGGATCACATAACCATAACATCACTTGAGATTTGACGTTGCTTGTTGCAGGAAGATGAATAAATGAATCTTACTGCCTCTTGTAACATTGGCTCCTGTTGTTCTATAGAGCTTGACAGGCTAAGAACCTTGGTTCAGGATTCCTGCTAGAACATTCCATGCCTGCTGCATGAAAACTGATCTCAGCAGATGCAGTAAATTCGGCATGTGCCTTAATCAGCCTCCAGTTGAAACACGTGAAGGCAAAAGGGGAAACTGGGCTCAGGCTCTGAGATGCTGTGCGGATGGGTGGGCAGGAGGTTGCTTGCTTTGCTCTTACTGACTGACCAGCCTGAGTTTGCCGATATCTTCTAGGAGAGGCTGGAGATCAGAGTTGTGCCCCTCTGCCAGGTGTGCAGCTAGTATGAATCAAATGTGGGGAAATTCGGCTTCAGACGGATTCCCCTCCCCCCTCCCCATGAATGTCGGGGGTTTCATATTCATGGATGAATATTCATAAAATTATTTTTGCATGAAACAAGAGGAATCCCCCACTCCACCCTTCCCGCCCCTCCATTTACTTTCTGCCACCATGGTGCGATCTCTAAGCACTCCTCTGTGTGTGCAAGCAGCTCCCACTGTGTTGCTTGATTCCCAGGTGGGGAGCTTGCCCACAAACCCAGGAGTTCTTTTTCAGCCTCCAAAGAGCACTGAAGTAGGCCTGGGGATGCCACCATGAAAGGTAAGGGGATAAACCGGAGGGAAACAGGAGGCCACGGTGGCATCCGCGGGCCCATTTGGGTGCTCTTCGGAGGCCGAAAAAGAACTTCCGGGTCTTCGGCACGTGCAGCTTCCCATCCAAGGATCTCGTGACGTGGTGGGAGCTATGCACAAGGACCCGGAAGTGCTTAGGGGAAAAGCTCATTGTGGTGGCGGCAGCAGCAGCGGTGGCAAGACCAAGTGGGGCGACAGGAGGCCCCAGGGGCATCTAGACTTTGCCAAAGCTTCGCCCGAAGCCTCGATGAATACCAGACAATCTGATTTGTGGACGAATAGGGCTACGAATGTCAGAGTTCATACCTATTTGTTCAAATTCCAAATAGCATGGATATTTGTGCACATCCCTGGGCAGAATAACCCCTTAACCAAGAAAGCAAGATGGGATCCTAGATGGGCAGGTCAGACCAAAGCTAATAAACCAACACCAAGCACAGGAGACAGCAAACAGTCCTAAGCCCCCTGCCATTGTTTGGGTGGGCTTATTCCATATTAGCTGCACCCTGCTGCCCTCTGCTTTCAGGAAGGCTGCTTTGCCCCAAGCTTTGTCCTTTTCCCTGTCTCCTACGTTCCCTTCTTCTCCCATTGTGTGGCTTTTGCAGTTTCTGGTGCCTCTCCTCTCTCTGCCTCCAGTTGGCCAAGGTCTCAGCTCTTGGTAGCAGCTCACGGCTGCCCCCTTAGTCCTTCCTTTTCGGGTTGTCCTGCTTATAGATACGCTGAAAGGTGCGGAATGAGGGGGCCTCCACTTACGCCTCTGTCTCCTGGCCTTTCCTTGAAGGTTTGCAAATGCTTCCGGCACGCTCATCCTGAAGTGCAAAGACCTGAAAGTGCTGCAGCTGGAGATCCCTGGGATGGAGGAGTGTCTCAACGTCGCCAGCTCCATTGAGGTGAACAAAATCCCCTCCCTCTTCTGCTTCGTTTGAACTGTCCTTTGAGCATACACAGAGTGTTTTTCATCACCGCAGCTGGCTCACAGGGAGCTCTGCCCAGAAGAGATGAACATTTCGGCTGTGCTTTTCTAGCTGTGAATTTTAAGTGTTCCAGAACACATGCCTTTTTGTTTGTTTGTTTGTATTTAGCTCAAAAATATGGTTACATAGAGCAATTTTACAGATTCCAAGGAAATATCGCTGGACAAAGCAGGTCTGATGGAGGGATTAAAACCAAGAAGGACGAGCTGTACAGTCTGCAAATCCATAGGCTAGGGAGCTGTTCCCAAGGCAAACATAAAGGAGATTTAAATGATTCTTCCTAGACTGTCCCACTTAGGAGCTAATGGCCTTTGGCATTCAGACAGCCCAGACACACACTGCCTATCCCGGATTTAGATTCATTGCCTGATCGGGCAAGACCTGCACTTCAAGAATATTACCATCCAAGGCTTTCCTTCTGCAGGCTAAGGAATAACTCCAAGGCCATGGTCACACCTTCACATTAAACCTTCTTCGGTCCATCTTCAGGTCTGACTGCTCACACCTTTTTAGTTCTGTTTTATTTCTGGACTTTCCACCCTCCCGTTGGACGTCCCTGGGTGGAATGTCCACAAATAAAACCGATAGAAATGAAACCGTGTGAGTAGTCAGACCTGAAGAGGGACTGAAGGTTTAAAGGGAAGGTGGGACCACAGCCAAGGTAGAACTACTGCCTCCTTCATCCCTAACCTACAGCAGACCAGGACACATGGGGTTCAGCCCACAAGACAGGGACAGAACCTGTGTTCTTGGGGAACTAAAATACCACCGGTGATTATTGTGGTTGAGCCAGGAGGTGATAAGAACCTAAGAGGAGCCCTGCTGGATCGGGCCACAGCCCATCTAGTCCAGTATCCTGTCTCACACAGTGGTCCACCAGTTGTTTTTGGGAATCTCAAGCAGAGACAAAGGCAAACCTTCTCCTGCTCTCGAACCTGAGCAAATGGCCTTAGAGGCATCCTGCTTGTCCCCCCAGCCTGAAAGATGTACTTAGGCGTCCATTCGAGTAGTCATTGATACACCTGTCATCCATACATTTGTGAGCCAGTATGGTCTTGTAGTTAGGGAGCTGAACTCTTATCTGGGAATACTGGATTTGATTCCACACTCCCTACAAAGCCAGCTGGGTGACCTTGGGCCAGTCACAGATCTCTTCTGAGCTCTCACAGCACCACCTACCTCACAGGGCCTTCTGTTGTGGGGAGAAGAACAGAAAGTTTGAGTCACCTTAAATGGGTGAAAAAAAGTGGGCTAGAAAAGCCAACTCTAATCTTTCTTAAAGCCATCTAGGCGGTTTGCTGTTACCACCTCTTCTGGCAGCGAATTCCACAGGTCTGGGTGAAGAAATCCTTTCCCTTGTCTATCTGACTCTCCTGCCCATCAACTTCATAGATGCCCCCTGGTTCTAGTGCTGCGTGATAGAGAAAAGAAATTTTCTTCATCCACCTTTTCTATACCATTCATGATTTTATATCCTTCCATCAGGATGTGCTGTCCTTGTTCTCTGCAGGCCTTGTCCTCGGTGGAGTCCGTGATGATGACCTACCCCTTCTTCTACAGACCCCAAAGCATGCAGCTGGAGGACGGATGGCAACGTCACGTCACCGAGCAATATTTCCAGCAAATAGCTGCGGATGTGAGTATCCGGGCATGGAAAGTGTCCGAGGCCGTACGGTCTCTGTGTGGAAGGTGACCGTAACGGCGGTCAGCAGGCTACAGATGCTGTGACTCGCCCCCTTCCTTCTCTGTCCAAGTTACCGAGACCCCTTTTTGCCTCTCCCTTTTTGGAACCATGTTGCAACTACATGGCTTGAAGAGCAAGGAGCAGAATGCCATCCCTGCCCGGAAGGAGTCTCCCTTCTCATTAGACTGGTCCGTGGACTGAGATCTCAAGGAAGAAGGCCTTCCTGTAGGGACGTGCAAGAGGGCCTTTTTGGTGCTAACCCCCAGTCTCTGGAGCAGCATTCCTGTTGAATTTCTCCAGCCATCTGCTCTGTATATTTTTCGGTGCCTGTTTTAAGACTTATCTTTCCCCTGTTGTTCAGTGCCCTCAAGGCCACTCAGAGGTGGTATCCAGGGTTCCGTCCATCTGGATGTTGAGCCACCCTGGTTTGGGCTGGGCCAGCTGTGCTCCAAACGCTGGAAAAAATGAGAACGTGCCACATGACCGTGAGCACATGTGACATAGAGCTCCTTCTTGGCAGCACTTGGCAGTTCTAGTGGTCTGGTGCTCACGGACTCAGTGTGCATGCTCTTGGAACAGACTGCATTGTTGCCACCCTAGATTGACCAGTTCCCCTTCATTTGTTCTCAACGAAGGAAGTGGCCTGGTTATGGAGAAGTCCTTCCTTCCTTCCCATGACTCAGGAGCCTTTAACTTCTCTGCTCCCAGTTTCCCTGCACGCAAATAAATAGGCCACGTCCGCCCCAGAAGCCAGTAGGTGGTTGGTTGTTTTCTTGTGCGCCACCATTCTGCTGTAGAATCCTAGGAAATAAGAGACTGATTCTGACCTACTTCCTAGACAGCTGCCTGGAGGCTCAGCTACGTCAATGAAGATTTTGGAGTCTGCCCCAGTTATCCGCCCGCTGCCATTGTGCCAGCAGCGGCAGACGATGAAGGCGTGAGGAGGAGCGCCCGCTTCCGTCAGGGGGGACGATTCCCTGTCCTCAGCTATTACCACAAAAAGAACAGGACTGTGAGTCCACCTCAATTCCTCAATATCTTTCTCTCTTCCTCCATATTTTGTATATTCCACCCTTGCTACCACTCAAGCTGCAAGTACTTATGGTTAGGAATGTCAAAATTGAAAATTGTATTATGGTCCAAGGGTGCAATCAGACACAATTAAAGAGGCGCTTCCAGGGCAAATTTGAGACTCAAGGGGAAGACATAAAAACACCAAAATTCAACTTACTACCTCCTGAAGCCCAGGAATAAGCATCCCTTCTTCATATGCGAAGTCATAACGCTGAGGGCAACTTGTGTTCTGGGGCAGATTGGGCAGGAAGCCATGTAGCTAATCCCAGCCCAAACATGGCTGCTACAGACGGCCAACTAATCAGTGCCATGGAAACTCACACCAGTGGCAGCCAATCGAGCGGTAAACACTTGTTGCTAGGGAAGCATTGCCAAACTTTGAGGCTAAGGAGGGGGCTTCTACAGAAAGGATGTATTTTTTAAAAGGGATGACCCAAAAAAGCCCTGTCTGATTGCACTCCAAAACTGACATTAAGTTAGGAATGAAAGGCAAGCGTCAAGGAAATGAAGATGATAAAGTCTGGTAAATTTGCAGAAAAATCAACGGTTCTTTGGAGAGTCCGTTTTGCACAAACTGAGGCATTGTGCAAAGTGACTCATTCCCATAAGCGACGCCAAATATTCTTTCGTGGGGTCTTACAAGGTATGAGGTAAACTTGCACTGAGCAAGAGCCTGGGAGCAGGAAGCCAGTGCTGAGCTCTTGAAGCTCAGCTGAAATGCCAAATGGTCCCAAGTCCCCATCATCCCCTTGTCCTGTAGCAGAAACTCAGGCTTGCCCAATGGGAGTTCTACTGCCACTCTAGTAACTTCCAGACTGGACTACTGTAATGTGCTCTACATGGGGCTGCCCCTGAAGATGGCTTGGAAGCTGCAGGTGGTGCAGAATGCAGCTGCCAGGCTGCTGACAGGAACAGCTGGCCGGATGCATATTGCACCAGTTCTAAAAGAGTTGCATTGGCTTCCAGTTTGCTACCAAGCACAATTCAAGGTGCTAACCTATGAGGCCCTAAATGGTTTGGGCTCCAAATATCTAAAGGAATGCCTTCTTCCGTATCAACCTGCCTGTGTCCTAAGATCTGGAGGGGAGGCCCGCCTGGTTGTACCACCACCCGTCAGCACCAAAAGGGGTGGGCACCCAGGATAGGTCCTTTTCAGTGATGGCTCCCAGACTGTGGAAAAATCTCCCTCCTGTGGTACCGTCAGGTGTCTTCACTCTATGTGTTCAGAAGAGCAGTGAAGACACACCTCTTTACCCTGGCCTTTGGCTAAGTCAGGGAATAGCTTTTCCTCCCCACCCTACGTGGTAACCCACCCTTAGTCCTTTGGATATAGGGCTGGGGAATTGAACTTGGGACCCTGAGCTTGAAGCGGACCATCAGTGTCTCACTGTGTAGCTTCCAGGCATGGTCATCCTGAAGAGTGGAGCTCCCTCCTCCAGACTGAAGGGGAGAAAGGAAAGGTCTACGTGCCCAAGCGCATGATGTTTCTCCCCATTGGTTTTCATAGGTGATGCTCCGCAGCAGCCAACCTCTGGTAGGGCCCAACCGGAAGCGCTGTCGGGAGGACGAACAGTTGCTGGCCGCAGTCTTAGAGGGAGGGTTCCGTGCCTTCATCCTGGACACCAGGTCGGCCCAAGCGGCCAAGCAAGCACAGATGATGGGGGGAGGGAAGGAGCACAGGAGCGCCTATCCACGTTGGAAGCGGCTGCACCGCCCACTGGAGAGGTACGGATCCATCCATCTTCATTCATCGCATGTTAAATACAAAGAAGAGTTGGCTTTTTCTCACCCATTAAAGGGGACTCAAAGCGGCTGACAAACCTTCTGTTCTTATCCCTTAAGGGGACTCAAAGCGGCCGGCAAACCTTCTGTTCTTCTCCCCAAAACAGACATCCTGTGAGGTGGGTGGGGCTGTGAGAGCTCAGAAGCGAGCTGTGACTAGCCCAAGGTCACCCAGCTGGCTTCGTGGAGGAGTGTGGAATCAAACCCAGTGATTCTCAGATAAGACTCTGACTCCCCTAAGCATAAGATGAAATTGGCAGTGCAAGCATGCAGATATCTCTCTCTTTTATTTGGCAAGAAAAGGAAAGAGTTGCTGTAACACCTGAACAAATTGTGAGCCAGTTTGGTCTTCTGGTTGGAATGTTTTGGACTCATATCTGGTAGGTTCCTGGTTCAATTCCACCCTCCTCCATGAAGCCAGCTGGGTGGCCTTGGGCTAGTCACAGCTCTCTTTCAAAGCTCTCACAGCCCCACCCACCGCCCAGGGTGTACAGTATGTTGTGGGCAGAAGAAGAGAAAGTTTGCCAGATGCTTCGAGTCCCCTCGAGGGTGAGAAAAGAGGGCTGTAAAAGCCAACTTTTCTTCTTCAGCTGGGTGGCCTTGGGATAGTCACAGCTCTCTTTCTGAGCTCTCACTGCCCCACACCCACCCCACGGGGTATCTGTTGTGGGGAGAAGAACAGAAGGTTTGTCAGCAGCTTTGAGTCCCTTTAAATGGGTGAGAAAAGAGGAGCATAAAAAACTACTACTACTCTTCTTCCTCTGCGTCTCCTCCTTCTCCTTCTCCTCCCTTCCTAGTTGTTCTTCCATGCAGCAGAGCTCTAAGGACTGCTCTCTTCCGGAAGTCTTGTCCATTGCTTTATTTATCTGCTTATCTTCTCCCGCTCTGCCCACTCCTTCCTTGCCCCCTCTGGCAGAGGCCGCCCTCTCCAGGAAAGCTTTGTTAAGCTGGTGGAGGCCTGCAATGTCCCGTCGCACAGCATGGACCGCTGGCTGAGCAAACTGGAGGCCTCCAAGTGGCTGTCGCACGTGAAGGAAGCCATGAACGCTGCCTGCCTTGCAGCCCAGTGCATGGAAAGGTACGGATCCTGCCCAGGAACCCTCCCCTTCCCCTGTGTGGTATACCTGTGCAGGAAACCTGGGTGGTACAGGTTCAGAGCCTCTTCCATACTGAACGATTGGGGGGTGCACGAATAATCAAAAACCCAAAGATTTGACTTGAATCCGTCAATTGTCAACATTCGAACTCAAATCGGATTTTCAAAAATCCGAATTTGCCATTCGAACTTGAACACGGATTTCCAAAAATCCGATACAGATTTTCTGATGATTCAAATGTGTAGATTCGTATCTCTCACGTACGAACCTGTGCAAAGATTATCCGTATCTTGCACTTAAAATACAGGATTAAAACGGGATGCATACGGGATAGTATGAACTTTTACGGAACGCGCACAGTTGCGTATAAAATATCCGAGTGTTGCCGACATTCGTATCCTTAAATATGAATCTTAACATTCGAACGTACGGATTCGAACCGGGTTTTATGACATTTGGATTTTAAATGAACGAGGGTGGAGGGAGCCGGGTTCCCCCCCACCCCTCATGTGAGGAACGGGCCCAAAGCAAGTGGGGAGAGGCCCTAAAACCTGGCAATCCTGTTGTTGGCTTGCAGAGAGGAAGCATGCGTCTTGGTGCATGGCGCTGAAGGGACCAATACCACCCTGCTGGTGACGGCCCTCGCCCAGGTCATCTTGGACCCTGAATGCAGGACGCTGGTTGGGTTCCAAGCCCTACTTGAGCGAGAATGGATACAGGTACCTGCAAAGGGGGGGGGGGGGAACACACCTCTGAAGGGAAGTGGGGCAGGGCACAGGCCAAAGGGTGCTTTGCCCCTGCGTTTCAGAGCAGCAGCCTGGATCCCGCTGCTTTTGTGTGCCAACTATTATATCCTTTGTGCTCCTCCGGCTTGGGGTGTGCATGGATGTCCGTAACATTCAAAATCTGTATGAATTTGGCCAGATTCTGACATTTGAATTCGAACAGAATGTTGGCACATTCAAAGACTGGCATTCAAATTCGAATATCATGTTTCGATACGTTCGTATGAAGCTTTGTATGATGAGATTCGTGTGCGTTCGTATGGGATTGAAGATTCTTATCAAATACGAACCCTACCGTATTTGAAGAGATTTGAACGGACAAGAATTTTCCTGCATTTTCTGTGGTGACCCCTAGATTCTGGAACAGCCTTCCTCTTGAGGTTCTCCAGGCGCCTACCCTGCACAGTTTTCAGCACCTGGTGAAAATGTATTTTTTTCAACCAAGCTTTTGCCATTTAAATAGCTTCCTCAGGGTGCTGTCCTGTTGGGAAGGAAGGGAGGGAGGTTGGGGGTGGGAGGGAGATAGGGCTATATTTTTAATTGCATTTTAATATTCGATGTTATATTCTTATTGTAACCTGCCCTAGTCAAGGGCAGGATACAAGTTCCTTAAATACATACATACACAACTAAAGACATCTGTGCAAATCCTTACCTCTGGCTGCTAATGCACCAGACCTTGGTTTTATTTTCAAATTGGGGATGCCACAAATAGAGACACAGGATTGCCAGAAAAGCAAGTCCATAGTATAGAAGTGTCGTGCATACAAGATGCCACCAGCCTGGTGGGGTGTGATGATTTCTATCGGATCTCGGCCACCCTCTATGGCAGCGGTTCTCAACCTTCCTAATGCCGCAACCCCTTAATGGAGTTCCTCATGTTGTGGGGACCCCCAACCACGGGGGCGGAGCAGCTGGGAGGTGGGAGGGAAGGGCGGTGGGAGACTCGTCGCGACCCCTCTGAAAGGGTAGTTCGACCCCCAAAGGGGTCCCGACCCCCAGGTTGAGAACCACTGCTCTATGGTAAGCTGCTGCCTGTGCAATTGCTGAACGAACATGAGGACTAGAAACCTGCTCTCGCCTTCCTGCTGCCTACTCGTTCTTCCTTGCTCTTTGCAGGCCGGGCATCCCTTCCGCCTCCGCTGCGCTCACTCGGCCTACTCCCACGCGCGGCTGAGGCAGGAGGCGCCCTTGTTCCTTCTTTTCCTCGACTGCGTCTGGCAACTTGGGCGCCAGTTCCCCTTGTCCCTGGAGTTCAGCGAGAGATTCCTGCTGTTGCTGTTTGAACACAGCTACGCGTCTCCCTACGGGACGTTCCTGTGCAATAATGAGAAGGAAAGGTAGGCAGAGCTTGGCAAGGACACTTGTTTTTAATCAGACAATATAGATGTCTTTCCAGCAGTCACTTACAGGATGCTAATAATGTGAAAGGCCAAATTCATGCTTGGAAACGGATCCCAAGTACATCCTACAGACTGGGGAGACAGACAGGAGGCCTCTAAAGCCCATTTGGAGGTGAAGGTTTTGCCTTCATCTTCTGCTTGAGATGCCCAGAAGCAACTAGTGGGACACCGTGTGAGAGAGGATGCTGGACTAGATGGGCTGTGGCCTGATCCAGCAGGACTCTTCTTATGTTCTTATAACATACGAGGAGAGGGGAAGAGGAATGGGAAAGAGAAGTCTTTCGTAGGGCAGGTGGCACTGTCCGATCCACTGCTGGGACGATGATGGAGCTCAGCAGCCTGCTGTGTCTGCTGTTTCAAAGAAAACCCACCTCAGTTTTGAAATCATGCTTAGGGTTTTTCTTCTGAGCTCTCATAGCCCCATCTACCTCTCAGCGTGCTCTGTCGTGGGGAGAAGAACAGAAGGTTTGTCAGCCGCTTTGAGGCCCCTTAAATGGGTGAGAAAAGTGGGGTAAAAAAGCCAACTCTTCTTCTTTCTTTGTAATTAAAACAAACATTTAGGGGGTGGACGTTAGATATCAGTAATGGATGATGGAAGGAGATCCAACAGTATCTGTAGATGGGGTGCTCAGCTGTGGTCCTCCAGGTGTTCGTACCTACTACAATTCCCAGGATTCAACCCCCAGCTCCTACTGGAACTTGCACAAATTCCTGGGCAACAGTCATCTGGAGAAGCTCAGCAGAGCACTCTAATCTGGAGGGATCAACAGGTTTCCCATTCCTGAAGCTGCGACATCCCTCAAGTGGGAGTCTGTGTTCCATTAGCAGCCCTGCAGCACTAAAATCTTCATAGCGTCTTCCACAAACAGGAAGCTCTGTGAAGTGAAGGAGAAGACACACTCTCTGTGGTCATGGCTGAACAGCAAGAAGCAGAAGTTCCTGAATCCGCTTTATGCTCGCAACCCCCTGGTCATCTGGCCGTCAGTGGAACCCCAAAGCGTGCTGCTGTGGCAAGGTAGGAAACCTTCCTTTATTTATGATCTTTGGTTTATCCGACTTCTGGCCCAGCCTACAGCCTCAGATTTTTAAAAGCTGAACTTTGTGTGACCTGTAAATGCCACGTAGGAACGTGTAGCAAAGTTTGGAACTATTTGGCTGTTCAAAGTGCAGGAAGCCAGGAAAGCTCTCACCTAATGTCATGCTAGGTCACTTTGTCCCTGGGATGAAGTGGGAGGCGGTCTGCAGCAGGGTAGGAGAAAGACCCTTTTCCAAGTTCATCATTATCTAGCAGTGGATAGGAAGTGATGTGCGCCTAACAACGTTTCCCATAGGTTTATTCCTCCGCTGGGTCCGTCCATCCTGCTACCTAGATGAAGCCTGGGCAGAAATCCAGCAAATTGCAAAGTCAATGGAGAATCACTGATCAAGATGGTACCGAAGCCCAACACAACAGAAGCTATTTCAGAAGGAGAAACCAAAGTTGCCCTGTGCGTCTTAAACCAGGAAGAACTTGGAAAGCTTTACAAAAGCTTGACCTCTTGCTCATAATTTGCCAACGTGGAACTATCAAGGTGTTTTTGCAGCCCAAGTAACTTCCAAGGATACCTACGACCAGCTTCAGCTTGGGTAGGAACTCCTGCCGGGACAAGGACAGCTGAGCCTCCGTTGTCCACACACAAATAATCTCACTATTAGATTCCTGTAATGCAACTCTTACACAGCTACTTTTGTAACTTTGGCCATGTCCTGTTTAATCCAGCTTCAGGCCACTTTCAGAATGAGAGAACATATCAGCAAAGTGGCAGACCGATTCCTTTCAGTGTTATCTAACTCCGAAGATTCACCTTTGAGTTAGACAGTGAGGGGGGAAAAAATGACTGTTCACTTTGCTGTGTTGTTCCATGCTGAAAGTGGATTGAAGCTGAATTAAAACTTACGTGCGACCACAGCCTCTATGAGCTAGTTTGCTCTTGTGGTTGGTGTCGGATTCCTATCTGCTAGTCTCCTGGTTCAATTCCACACTCCTCCACGAAGCCAGCTGGGTGGCCTTGGGCTAGTCACAGCTCTGAGTTCTCACAGCCCCATCTACCCCACAGAGTGTCTGTTGTGGGGAGAAGAAGAGAAGGTTTGCCAGCCACTTTGAGGCCACATAAAAGGATGAGAAAAGTGGGGTATAAAAACCAACTACTCTTCTTCTAATTACTCCAGAAGCTGCAACTAGTACAAAATGTTGCGGCCATGTTATTGAGTAGGACATCTACTCATGGGAAGCGGAATGTAAGTATTTTAAATAAATAAACAGAGCAAACATCTGGATAAGATAAATTTTGCTTAATGCACAAATTTGACACACAAATGATAATCAGGGATAACCAATATACAGTAACAGAACTATCAATGTCGGCAAAGGAGGCAATAGTTAAAACCTGGAAAACCGCTGAAGAAAGTAAAACACAAGAATGGGGGAGCAAATGGTGCTTGACTTCCTGTCCTCACAGGAAGAAGACTGAACCATATGGGATGACTGGTAAAACAACCGTCAATAGGATCGATAGATAGTAAAGAACAAGCAATGTAACAAGGTTAACAAAATGTCAAAGCAAAATAACTGCACTGATATAAATGGCAAAGTATTTATATTATTTCATTTATATTTCTACCTCATTCTATAGCCAATGATCTCGGGGCAGGTTACAATAAAATAATTACAAAATTACAAAACAGTTGGCTAAAACAATGACAGTGCTGGCATGGAGAGGGGAAGTTGTTCCTTCATCCAAAGGCCAGGGTGAAGAGTCTTCACCAGCCTTCTGAATGCATACCTTAAGAATGTCTGGCACACATCAGAGGGAAGATTATTCAATAACCTAGGGGCTACAACTAAGAAGGCCCTCCCCACCTCTCTAAGTGCTGAAGATGGTGGGACCACAAAGAGGACCTCATGGGCCAGACCTTAAGACACGGGCAGTTCTACATGGGAGGAATTGCCAAATATGCAGGAGTAAGAACCAACTAAAAACTGTAGAAATGGAAGTCCAATGACACAGAAGTGAAGTACTAACTGCAAAGTTCCTTATATCTAGTGAAAGATATCCTATATTCAGTCATGCTAGTAGTCAGGCACCAAACCAGCCTGCCATTCTAGCCGGCAACAAATTTCAAAGATGGAACATTCTGCCTAAGAGATGTTTTAAATCCAACTTAGTCTTTTTTTTGTTTGCAAGGCCTGCACCTGCCCCCTGAGTTCCATTCTCTCCTATCAAGAGTCATTTCACTGAACATTTTACATTCCAAGTTCTGCAGGCCTTGAGTTTCAAAAATGGAGAGAAATTTAACACCGACAGTCCAAATTTTAAACCTGAAATCAAGATCTGGGCAAGCCATTCACTTAAAAACCTCCACACGCAACTACCAAGGAGAGTATGAAGTAGCTAACAAATTCACACACACACATTCTTGTTAGGGGTGAAAGCAAGAATGATAATTTATTTCCTTCCATGTGGCTTTCAGTTATCCCGCGGTGTTAGCAGCTGTTCTTTATCCAGGGAAAAAGCTGGATATCCCGGCAGTAACCTCTCACATTGTCCTTTGCCCCAAGGGTTCTTGAACGATAGTCCTCCAGCTGTTACTAAACAACTCCCAGCATTCTTTACAAGCTTGTATGGAATGCTGGGTGTGGTAGTTCAGGAGCATCTGGAGGGTCTCAGTATGAGAACCACTAGGTACAGGCCTTTCTGTCTTCAGGAACATAGAGGACATAGTAGCCCTTTTTTAAAACACCCAAAGGCAACTGTGCAAGGTGGAGATGATGAGGAGGAAGGAGTAGATTCAGACTTCAAACTCAAACTCAAAGTACTGTGGGTCAAAGTAATGGATGCGAACATATCCATCCTCACCGCCGCTGCTGTAACTGAAAGCAGAAGAAAGAGAATTGAGTCTCCCGCTATTTCCAGTCCCCAGAAATGGTGAACTTCCAGCTAGAGATTTTTACCTCTTTCCATCAGGATGGAAGGCAACACTATTTATGGGCCCAAAATGGCCCTTGACTCGCCCAAATTCTTCCTCAACACCCAAGTGGAAGAACCTAGAACCATGAAGGGAAGGGACAATTAAACTGCTGAGAACCAATACAGCTCTGATGAACAGTACAAGAACACATCTGACATGTCTAATGTAGATAAAACCACTTTGTTCCCAGCACCTCCTGCAAGTAGAATAGATTTCCTTGGGAATTGTCTCACTCTTTTGCCAGAATAGGACAAATCTCTCACCTGGCTTCAAACTTGCCGATCCTGGTGGATGTGGTCGTTACATCCATGGCTTCCTGTCCACCACCCAATACCACCTGGCAAAGATAAAAGAATAAAAATCCTTCAGAACTCCATTTTCTTTTAGATCGAGTTCAAGAGTCAACTTAATGGTCCAAAGAGGAAACCTTTTCTTGCGCTCTGCAGCTCTTCTCCTAGGAATGGTCTCATAAACAAGAGTATGAAAAGCAGGGTGTCCCTTCTGCACACCGCTGCTGTCTAAAGGAGGCCCCACCCACTCAGGCCCCACCCCCTGGGGCAGGGTCTCCCTCAGACCACCACAGCCTGGAAGAGGGAGGATCCAGGTACACTTGTTGCTCCCAGTATACTGGGCAGAGTGCAGAGTCACACATTTAACTCGTCACAGCCTTGGCACTTGGTCTCCCATCTGTTTTCCTATCCTTACAAACGGTGGCCGTCGGCAAAAGGAACCTTCAACACAGAAGTTGCCATAAGCCAGCAGTTCTCAACCTTCCTAATGACGTGGCCCCTTAATGCAGTTCTTCATGTTGTGGAGACCCCCAACCATGGGGGTGGGGCAGCTCAGATGAGGATGGGGTGGGAGACTCGTCGCGACCCCACTGAAAGGGTAGTTCGACCCCCAAAGGGGTCGCGACCCACAAGTTGAGAACCACCGCCATAAGCCATAGCCTTTCTGGCTTTCACAGAGAAGATCTTGCAGAACAGGCAGGAGACAATGTAACTGGTTGTATTGGGGTGTCACAGGATTAGGGAAATAGATCTTGCCTAGCTCAGCCACATACATGATCAAAGATAGGGGAGAGGGCAGCCGAGTTCACCGGTCGCTCCGTCCTGAAGGTCTTCAAATGGTCAAGCGTTGTGCAGTCGAAGAGCTGAAAAGGGGGAAAACAGATTTGTATGTAGCCTCTTAGCACAATGGAAGGCAGAATCCCCCCCAAAAAAACCATAACCACTAATATCATGCTGAAGGTCATGTGCTCTGGTTCTCCCAGCACTGAGCCCAGTTCATTTAGAAGGAAGACAGTGCTCAGAAACAGGGCAGATTTCTCTCGTTTCAAAGTATGTAAAAATCTGTATTGGTCTACAGAATTGTTCTGTGAAACTGCTAATGTATTTGCTGCCTCAAAATGGAAGCGATAAAAATCTACTCCATGTATCCGAAGGGGGCTCAGTGTACGATCCCTGAACATCTTCCAGCACAGAAGCTTTCAGAAGTGCTCCTAGCCTAAAGGAAAAATTCCTAAAGGAAGAAAATGGGGCTATTCCACCTGTCCTCCAGTGGCCCTGATATGCTTCCTGCCCCCAAACTCTTCTGCTCAGCTGGCATGGAAACCTCAGGCTCTGTCCCACCTTCATGCATCCAAACTGCCCTGGCAGTTCAAGACAATCTCATGCTTCGTCCAGGCCTCTTTTTCCTGCACTTCCCCATCATGCGCGCAAAAATTCACTGAGAATAAGGGATGTGCACAAATATTTGAAAATCCGATTCGAATCCGATTCAAATCGGATTTAATAACATTCGAATGTAGAGATTCGAACGGATTTAGAGATTCGAACGGATTTCAGATGTTCCAAGGCATTCATTCGCATGATTCAAATGTAGATACGTATGTATTGCATACGTATCTGTAAAATATTATACATTATTTGCGCTTATAATATGGGATGAAAACGTGATGCATACAGGATAAAACGGGATGCATACGAAATGCGCACAGATACGTATAACAGATACAAATGTTGTCGGCGTTCATATCTTTATATACGAATCTAACATTTAAACAAGTAGATTCAAACGTTACTGATTCGAATTGGGTTTTTTTGGGGGGGGGAGAAGATTTTGTTAAATTTATTGTATTTTTTCATTGAATAAATTTGAATTGGATTTTTGACATTCATATTTTAAACATTCAAATCAAATTGAATGTTTTGACACTCAATTTGACTTGAATTCGAATGCAAAAAACCAAACCACAAGAAGTTTTCTGGAGGGAGGAACTCTTAAATGGGCAGATTGTTTTTCAGCCCCTGGTAAGTGCTTCACACACTGTGAAGGCAACTGTCATCCATTCCAGACTGTAGTGCCAGACAGCAAAAAGCACAGAGGGGGAAAGACGGGAAGATGCTACCTGCTTCTGACTAGCAACAGGAGAGGGGGAACACACACCTTGGCCGTGTTGTCTTTGGACGCTGTGATGAACATGGTCATGTCTCGGGAGGTCTGGATGTCATTGATCTGTTTGGTGTGCTCCTTCATGTTCATGAGAACCTCCCCTGACTAGGAAAAAACCGAGAGGTGAAGGGGACCACAGAAATCTCCACACCCCTCACCCCAGCCCGGCAGATGGTAACAGGACTTCTCAGGTGTCAGCACAAGGTAACAACCCCAAAGCCCATCTTCACCATTTGAAAGCAACTTGGATTGGCAACCGTGAATCCATCCTGCATTGAGCAGGGGGTTAGATTCCACGAGCCTGGAGGTCCGTTCCAACTCTTTGATCTGATCAATAAATCAACAGTTATAGTGGTATTTATCACCATCCCATATGGTAGATAAGGAGTGAATGGTGGAAACAGATGCCCTTTAGCGAAGCTGGGGAAGACCTGGCCATTATCTTTGGCACTACCACCTCTGTCTTGTTACCCACCCACTGTCAAGTTGGGAAGATGACCACTGTCAAACACTCACCTATGATTCAGAAAGCAATCTAAAAATACAATAGTCTGTATTCTGCAAGAACAGTTCATAATTCAAAGTACAACTAGATTTTCTGCCCCTGTAATGTCTAGCTAAAAAGACAAGCAGTTAGCCAACCATATATGTTATTGATTATAATTTTATAGAGACCCTACAACTCAATGTCCTAAATCCGTAACAGGAAATACAGAATCTGAGTACAGAATCCTTACGAGCTATGCTCAAAAACTGAAGAAGAGTTGGGTTTCTATCCCGCTTTTCTCACCCATTTAACGGGACTCAAAACAGCTGACAAAGCTTCTGTTCTTCTCCCCACAACAAACACCCTGTGGGGTAGGTGGGGCCGTGAGAGCTCAGAAGAGAGCTGTGACTAGCCCAAGGTCACCCAGCTGGCTTCACGGAGGAGTGTGAAATCAAACCCCAGATCAGAGTCCAGCTCCCTAACTTAGGTGAATACAAATGTTTTCCTCAACCAATACCAGGGTCAAGATGCCCTTCCAAGGGGACCCCACCTGCAGCCAGAGCAGAGCAGAGCAGAGCAAGAAAAATATTGATTTCCCAACACCGTCTTCTTCTCAGTGGGGCACAGGAAGTTCTTCACCCTGGCTAGAACTTCAGAGACCCTGGGATTGACCCCTGTAAGCTTCTGGGTGGGCTTGGACTAGTGACCACCTCTCAGTATTGCCTATCTTACAGGGTTGCTGTGAAGACAAAATGGAGGAACACATACACTGTGCCTTTGGCCCTTTGGAGGAAACATGTGATAAAAATGCAGGAATAACTGCTCCCAAAACGAATGCTTTCCCAGACTTAAAAGAAAGAAAGAAAGAAAGAATTTTAGCGGGGGCTAGCACTGAAAGATGTGGGTTTTGTAGTTCAGGAAAGTCTCAAGGGCAACAGTGGAGCACCGCTGGTTCAGGACCTTTTGAAGAGTCTTTCCTAAAGGGCAGAAGGCATCCTGAAAGTAGCAGCTTCCCACAGGATATCAACCCCTTGCTAGAACTTGTGGAGTTCATGCGGCAATACCGAGTCAGAATCACCTCTGTCTTTCTTAATTTGAACCAAACCCTGGCTATTATTAGAACAGCAATGTGAGGCCTGCCAACCACACTCAATGAAGGTCAGACCTCTGGCACTCGCTGTGGCACAAGGGGCCCAGGCCAACTGGCACTCACCTTGGCACTAAACTGGTTCAGCTCGCCATTTTCATGCCCCACAATGATGAATTCCCCAAGAGGCCCCCAGACAGCGCTGGTGATTTTGGACTCATTACAAGGGATCTTCATATAAGGCTCATTGTCCTCTGCAAAAGACAAGAGAAGAGCAGGGAGAGTCAGAAACTGCAAGGCCTGTGGAGAGACGGCCGGCCGGCCGGCCAACCACACACTGGCTCCCCTGCCCAAAGGCCCTTACCGATTTGGCTGGAGTCGCGGAGGTCGAAAAAGCTCACGGAGCACTGGTAGCCCATCTGCTTGTCCGTGGAAAACATGACGATGTTGCCGCCAAAGTCAAAGCCGCACGTCCTGACAGCTGAGTTGGTCTTGACCAGAGCAAGCTGCTTCCCTAAACGAAGGAGACAACCCAGAGGAGTAATGCACTGGAGCGGCCAAGTAGGATGTGCATGAACCCCAAAGGCCCCCACTGCCCCTGGCAAGAGGACCGGAACCCAACGGTGTTAAATGAGCTGCTAGATTACTGGTTTTCAGCTCTTCCTCGAGGTGCGTCAGGCCCCCCTCACTGTATACGTTTAGGAGGGGGGTAAAGACGCACCTCTTTGCTCTGGCCTTTGGTTGAACGTGGCACAGTTTTTCCCTACTGCACATACTAATGTTTTATACTGTTTTTATATATGGTTTTATTCTAAATATTCTTGTCTTTTAAATATGCTGTTACCCGCCCTGAGACCCTAGGGTATAGGGCGGGATATAAATGTAAATAAATAAATAAATAAATAAATAAATAAAGCAATTCTACTCAACCCTCTGCCCTCTGCCCTCTAGGGACTGCTGTTCACTGGGATATCCAGCAACAGCAGTCAGCCACTTTCATAGAAACATATGGCTCTTCCTGTCTTTTCTGCAGGCTCTGGTGTAAACCGGGGCAACCCTATATAGTCCTGGAGAACAGTCTAAGCAGATGTGAAGAGCCCAGAGACCTTAGGGTATGGGGCGGGATAGAAATGTAAACAAACAAACAAATAAGAGCAACTGCTGATTGCTGAGGCCCAATCCTGTAAAGATCCCCGCAAAAGCAACTGGCAGCAGACGGCAACACAGGTCTGGGAACTCCTTACCTGGGAAACAGGTGGCCCCTCCCCTTTTGCAGGGTTCTGGAACAGCTGAGTTTGATGGGACGTGCAGTCCAAAACATCTGTAGGCAGCAGGTTAGGCCGACAGAAAGCAAAAGCCGCTAACAGCGCCTTGCAAATCTAGAGGGATTAATCCGCTCCACTGATACCTTGTCTCCAGGCTCTTCTAACACCCCATAATTCCCTAATGCCGTCTTGTTTCCAAGTCCTACCTGTCTCGCAGTCCCAGAGCCGGCAGCTGTTATCTGCAGATCCAGTCAGGACATGCCTGGTGTCCCCTGAAGGAGCAGTCAAGGTGCATTAATCTCATTGCAGCAAGAGACGGAGGTGAGATTATAGGGAGATACAACAGTTAGCCCTAATCTTGTTTTTGAGTGGAGGGAATTATATTGGAAACTGTTGCTGGGTAGAATACTGGAGAACAGCAAAAAACACCGGAGGAATAATGCTCATTCCACAGGGAGGATGAGCTGTAAGCTGCTACAAGAGCCCTTTTTTCCAGATAGAAATAGAAAGCATCCCAAAAGCCAGTGGAAGAAAACATGAGCCTTTATTGCCACATGCCTGGGAGACAACCTGGAAACTCTCGTTAGCCAAGCTAGGGAGTTTCTGCCCATTTATTTTTATCATCTGCTACTTCAGCCAATTTATTATGCCCTATGTAAAGTTCCATACAATCAGCCTTTACCAGTCTGGGGCCTCCTAGATTTTTGGGACTACAAATCCCATATGAACTTGGGGAGCTCCAAGTTGGAAAAGGTTGATAATATATACCCATCCACTACTCTTTCAGGTCAACCCAATAGGTTAAGGAGCCAGACTCTTATCTGGGAATCCTGGGTTTGATTCAGCCTTCCTCCATGAAGCCAGCTGGGTGACCTTGGGCTAGCCACAGCTCTCGTGTGAGCTCTCACAGCCCTACCCACCTCACAGGGAGTATTGTTGTCAGGAGAAGAACAGAAGGTTTGTCAGTAGCTTTGAGTTCCCTTAAGGCCGAGAACAAAAAGTTTGTTGGCAGCTTTGAGTCCCCTTAAATAACTGAGAAAAGCAGGGTAGAAAAATGAACAATTCTTCTTCTCAGAATAAGACATCATGGCACTTCAAATCTCTCTCTTTCTTTAAGTTCCAGTAGAATCCACAAACTGGATAGTCCAAAACAATATCTGCACTAAAGTGGGAATTCTACTACTAGGAATCGAAATGATTTCTAAAAATGCAGGCCTTTTCACTGTCCTGGAAAACTCTGTTCTGATGCATCAGTTTTGAAAACCAAAGGATACAGTCAACATCCACACACCAGACTGCTCCGGTATGTCCGTTATAAGTCCCAAGCCTCTCACCATTGATAGAGTACCACACATTGACAATCTGGGGAAAGAGCAATGAGTGAATTAGACCATGTTATTAAGATGCCTTCAGCATGTTATTAAGAGCACAACATTCACCCTGCGTGACTGAGGGGAGCCAATATTTATTGATTCTGCCCTTCGGTCCAGCCGAATCAATTTAAATGCTTTTACAAAATATGCCGAAGCGTGTTAAAAGGGAGCAAATTCTCACAGAGCTCTGAATGAAAGAATAACATCAGATGAACTGCTTCTCCAATTAGCTGCAAATTAGCCACCATGTTTCCCCTCAAAGAGGCAAACATTTTCTTTAAAGTCCGTGAGAATAACAGGCAACTGCAGTAAATATGTGAAAACTCTGCAAAATGTTTCAGCATACTTTAAAAACAATTATGTACACTTTTAGAAGCTTTGCTCAACATTTTTTTTAAAAAATTAACATGAATATTGTACTAGACACTCCATTCAACCAACTGAAACACGCGTCACATCCGTTTTTCCACCGCAACAGAAATAAATTCCAAGAAATGTTTGCTCAATCCTATTATTTGTACATTTTGCTAATAACCTGTAAAAATGGCAAAAGATATGTGTAGGGAATTCTGATAGGCAATCAATAAGCATATTGATTGCTGGAAAAGAAATCTCTCATTTCACAAGTTTTAGTGGAATTTCTGTCCAGTGTAAAGTTGGATAATGTTCAAGTACATCTTTATCTCTGTTCTCAGTGCTTGCCAAGAAATTTATTCAGAGGCCTATTGTCTGCTGTTGTCCTTCCTAGCTTGCAACTAAAATATGTTACACGTAAGCATATGAGAAAGGCCACTTGGATGTTTGTGTTCACATAGAATCAGCAATTTATTTTGTATAAGAGTGGCTTGATTTCTGCAATAAATCATCATATGATATGATCACTACATGTTTTTTCTTGACTATTTAATATCTACGCTTGCATTGCTTGCTGCCTGTATTGCTGATATGGTGATTATTGATTAGGTTTAGTCTGATGCTTAAGTCCATTTAGCAATGAACATATTCATAGCATAGGCGCAGTAAACATATGATGTAGCAGTGAACAGATTCTAGATTGCTACAGATATGCAAACATTATGCATAGACATTATGGCTAACGTTGTAAGAGGGGTGGAAGAAAGGTCAGATAGGCTTGGACAGAAAGCAATATTCTATTGTGATATGTATGTCCCAAAATATGAAAAACATGACTCTAGTATCTTGAAATGGAGGCAAAAGTCAGGTATATCACTGCTAATCTTCTATGGGGTTATCTTCTCATTTGATCTGTCCCACAAAGACAGGAACAGTAATACAACACTCTAGAGTTTGGCAGAAATAGATCAGGATTTACTGGTAGACTTCTGGATGGTTTGTTATAGATTAGCAAGTTTTTGTCTCTTGAGTTTTTAAAAAAGCAACAAAAATGCCTCTTCTGTTACTAACTAGATATTTATTTTACTACTTTTAATATTCATAATTTGTAGATATAGTCCACCTTTGACCTTAAAGTTGCAAAAAAGATATTTGCACAAGACCATCACAAAATTAAAACAGGTCTGTATAAAGCAGTCTAGCTGCTGATGTTCAAAAGTTGAAAATAAAGAGATCATTGTGTTCCCAGACAGGAAAGGACTCAACTTCATAAACCGCACCAAGGATGAAACGGATCAAAGATCTTTCTACAAATAATCAACAACCCCTTTTTAAATTTGCCTTGAGTTTCTTCAGTTTATTTCTAAAGTTGGCAAAGAAATGTCATTCTCAGCGAGGTCATATGTACAGGAAAGTACAATTACTTAAGAAATATACATACCGGATCTTTAGCGACTGTGAACAAGAGATCTCCTTCTCTGTTATACTTGATCTGAGTAATTGATCGCTCATGACCTTGCAGCAGAATTGGTTTCTGTAAAAAACAATAAAAACTTGTGAGTTTGGTTGTTTTTTTTTAAAGTTGCATACCCTAGAGTGGTTCAGTTGACTATAAAGATAGCCAATGCATCTACTCAGGATGGAAACCTGAGTAGGTTTAACCTTTCATCCGGAAACGTGACAACTAGAGCCCTTCTTAGAAGAAGTGAGGCACAAACTACAGGCAGAAGCACCTAGCTTCTCCAGATAAAGAACTTAAGAAGAAGAAAGAAGAAGAGTGACTTTTCTACCCCACTTTTCTCACCCATTTAAGGGGACTCAAAGCGGCTGACAAAGCTTTTCTATTCTTCCGGGTGGAATCGAACCTGGTATTCCCAGATAAGAGTCCGGCTCCCTAACCACTAGACCAAACTAGACCTATAAGGAGCCCTGTTGGATCAGGCTCAAAGCGGCTGACAAACCTTCTGTTCTTCTCCCCACAGTAGACACCCTGTGAGGTGCGTGGGGCTGTGGGAGCTCAGAAGAGAGCTGTGACTAGCCCAAGATCACCCAGCTGGCTTCACGGAGGAAGAAGAGTTGGCTTTTCTACCCTGCTTTTCTCACCCATTTGGGAATACTAGTAGTGCCCCAAACTGGCTCACATTAACATAATTTCATTAAAAACTGGGAGCCCTTTACTGACTTTCCGCGTAAGGGAAGAAAAAGGTTTCCAGGTCTTGGGACCTGACTGTCCACTTTAAAAAAAAGTTGCTGTTAAATTTTATTTTATTTGTTTACATTTCTATCCTGCGCCGTACCCGAAGGCCTCGGGGCAGGTAACAACCGATTAAAACAAGATACACGTTAAAAACAAGATAGAGATTAAAAACACTTTTAAGAAAATTCAACCAATTTAAAGCAGTACACTGCATTAACAGCCAGGGAACGGGCAGGAAGCCATTCTTGAGTATTTTTCCCTTCAACCTCTTTATATTTACCTCCCTTTCTAGCTCCTTGGCTTTCCTCGCTTGCTTACTTCCCCTACTTCTGATGCAGCTGGAAACATCCCCAATAAAACTACATTCCCCCAAGGAGACCTGACTGGACTACAACTCCCGTCACCCCTTGTCGCTGGCCGGCCTTGCTGAGAGGAGGAGACGCCGTGGCCGACTGGGAGGCCGCAGCCAGCAGGGGCCGAGAGAGAACCGAGCTCGGCCCGAGCGACGCAGCCCGAGTTCGGCCAGGGCCAGACGCGCTCCCGTGCCGGTGGCTAAATTAATTGAGACAGTTAAGAGAAACGGAGGGGGGGGGGAATGGCGGGGCAAGCGAAGAAAAGGTCATACCATGGCTGCCGCGAGGAAGAGGCGAGGGACGAGGAGGAGGGACGAGGAAGCGACGGCACGCGCGGAGGAGGAGGAGGAGGCCGGGCGGGGAGGGGCACGTCTGGTAGCAGACCGGAAGTAGCGAAAGCGGGCAAGCGCGCACAGAGCAATGAAAAATGAAGAGTGGCGCGCCGTTGGGCGTTTCCTTTCTGTTTTGCATTAGCCAGATCTCCCAGGAATC
Organism: Aspidoscelis tigris stejnegeri; assembly: GCA_023333525.1. NCBI lineage: Eukaryota > Metazoa > Chordata > Lepidosauria > Squamata > Teiidae > Aspidoscelis > Aspidoscelis tigris. The sequence continues at coordinate 4,847,603 of JALMGA010000023.1, forward strand.
TCGCTGCCCGTGCCGGACATTTTCCCCCAGCGCCCGTTTGGCTGTTCAAGCCAGTCAGAATTTGCGAAGGTGCGTTTTGTGTTCAGCTGCGACCCCCGTGGGCCTCCGTCGCCGTCTTTCTTCGGCCGAGAAAAGCTGGGCTCGTCGGACGCTCAGAGAAGTGCCCCGCCCTAGGGACGACGCGAGAGTGGTTTTCTCTGCCTCCTCCTTCCGGTGTCTGCCGCTCTAGGCCTCTTCCGTCGCTATGGCGTCGCTAGGTGAGGGAGCGACTTCCGGCCGGCGTCTCAGGCGTGCGTGGGGGAGGGGGGAGGCTTTGGGGGTCGGGACCTTAAGTTGTTCTGCTCACGCCTAAGCTTTAATCCAGCTTCAGTGCGCTTTGAGAGCGGGAAGAGGCATCAGTAAAGCGTTAAGCAATTTTCTTTCCCCATTGTGGGAAATAAGAAGCACTTTTCTTTTTATTAATTAATAAAGTTATTAACTGCTAATGTGCTTCTGTATATGCGCTTGACTCTAGGAGGAAATAACGAAGTCAGTAGCTTAACAAAGGGCTGTGTAGAAAGGCCTCTCCCTTCCCCTCTTCCCAGTGTGGCCTAGTGGTTAGGGAGCTGGACTCCTATCTGGGAATACCGTGTTCGATTCCGCCCTCCCCCATGAAGCCAGCAGGGTGACCTTGGGCTAGTCACGGCCCCCCACCTACCTCACAGGGTGCCTGTTGTGGGGAGAAGAACAGAAGGTTTGTCAGCCGCTTTGACTCCCCTTAAATGGGTGAGAAAAGCCAACTCTTCTTCCTTCATGAAGCCAGCTGGGTGACCTTGGGCTGGTCACAGCTCTCTTCTGAACTCTCACAGCCCCACCTACCTCACAGGGTGTTCAGTTGGGGGGAGAAGAAGGTTTGTCAGCTGCTTTGACTCCCCTTAAATGGGTGAGAAAAGCGGGGTAGAAAAGCCAACTCTTCTTCCTCCATGAAGCCAGCTGGGTGACCCTGGGCTGGTCACAGCTGTCTTCTGACCTCTCACAGCCCCACCAACCTCACAGGGTGTTCAGTTGTGGGGAGAAGAACAGAAGGTTTTTCAGCCACTTTGACTCCCCTGAAATGGGTGAGAAAAGCAGGGTAGAAGACACTAAGAGCTGCCAAGCTGCTTTCTCTCTGAAGCAACCGCTTCAGATGTTGGCAGACTTGTGTAGAGAGGGAGGCCTCTTTGCTTAGAGATAATGGAAATGTTGGCATCACTTTGCTTGTTCTAAAAGATAACAATATTGGCAGACTCCAAGGTGAACTAGGTGCAGAGATAAAGGGAGAGTTTGAGGCCTGATGACTTAAATTCAGAGGGTGAAATGGGTTTTAACCAGCTAATTGACTGCTGTTTGAACTATGGACTTCTTTGCTGTAGATGTGACTGCAATAGGGTACTAAATATTAAATCTCCTCCCCACTATGAATATATTAGATGCAAATTAACTTTGGAGGTGGATGAGTAGGAATGGAAACCAAAGTTTCTTCTAAAACAAGAAACTTTGGGAGGAGATTTTTGGCTGGAGAAACTATAAAAGATCTTGCATTATTGTGTTAGGGTTGGTTGGGGCCTTTGGCCCCCAAAACCACCTGCCTCCCTTGTCATTGCAATGACAAATAAGTACGAAAGGGAAATATATTCCCACATCAAATGCTGTAGATTTCTTGCTTTTCTCAATAAAACTAAACTTATTTATATCTTCAGTCAAAGTTAATATGAGTAAGATTTTTTCTAACACCATTATCAGAAAATGAACCTTTGGGAAAGTGGATTGAAGCTGGATTAAAACTTGCTCTGTGTGGGTAAGGGCAAAGCATCCCTTCCCTCTGTGTAACATTCAAGGTTATAGAGCTGGTTAGATGAAGAAGTGTCCCAAACGTTTTCTTTAATTTTATTTAAGGATTTATATCCCACCAATATGTATATACACACACACACATACCTAAAATATATTTAAAATATAACCCTCCCAAGGAAAGGGAACCCTGTAAGTAATTTTGAGGAACGCAATTCTGTCTGCTATACAAGATTGTAACTTTGGCTCATGGATGTAATGGTTCTCCTAGTCTCATAAGAATCAAGAGGAGCCCTGCTGGATCAGGCCACAGCCCATCCAGTCTAGCATTGCGTCTCACCCAGTGGTCTACCCCAAAGCTCTGGGGATCTCAAGCAAGAGCCAGTGGCAAAACCTTCACCTGCTCTTGAATCACAGCAAACAGACTTTAGAGCAGCGGTTATCAACCTGTGGGTCGGGACCCCTTTGAGAGTCAAACTACCCTTTCAGAGGGGTCGCAACGAGTTTCCTGCTGCCCTTCCCTCTCCCCTCCAAGCTGCCCTGCCCCCGTGGTTGGGGGTCTCCACAACAGAAGGAACTGCATTAAGGGGTCGCGGCATTAGGAAGGTTGAGAACCGCTGCTTTAGAGGCATCTTGTCTGCTTCTCAAGCCTGGTGATAGTACCCAGGCAACCATTTTAGTAGCCGTTCATACACCTGTCCTCCATGAATTTGTCCAATCCATAAAAACATAAGAGGAGCTCATTGGATCATGCCACAACCCATCGAGTCCAGCATCCTGTCTCACGCAGTGGCCCACCTGTTGCTTCTGGGCATCTCAAGCAGAAGACAAAGGCAAAACCTTCACCTGTTTTCAGCTCTTTGCAAATGGCTTTGAGGGGCAAACTGTCTGTCTCTCCAACGTGGAGGCAGAACCCAGGCATCCATTCTAGTAGCCACTGATACATCTGTCCTCCCTGAATTTCTATAGAAGGACTTAAGAGCACTACTGCTGGTTGAGGCCACAGCCCATGTAGTCCAGCATCCCGTCTCACTCAGGGACCCACCGGTTGCTTCTGGGCATCTCAAGCATGAGACTAAAGCAACACCTTCACCTCCTCTTGATTCCCTGCAGATGGCCTTCAGAGGCATCCTTCTTCCCTGACTTAGAGGTGGTACCTAGGCATCCCTTCTCGTAGCCATTGATACACCTGACGTCCATGAATTTGTCTCACTTCAGCCAGTGTTGAAACCGCAGGAAAAGAAAAGCCAACTTTGCAGTAGTTTGTCACAATTCCCCACTCCTGTTTTAAAAAAATTAACCAGATCTCTTCCTAGGTTTTAGTGATTTGAAGGATCTGTTGTAACACAGGTGAAGTTGCTGCGTTGGTCTCGGTGGCAATTCTTTGGGGTGGAACCAATCCATTTCTCAAAAGGGGGACGGAGGGCCTGGAAGGAGTGAAGAGAGAAAACCGGACCCTACAACTCCTGGCAGAAATGAAATTTCTTTGTCTCAATTATAAGGTATTTGACACTGTTGCTTCCAGAGTATTCCCTGTGCCCCTCTTTATACATATGTATGAACACAATGGGAGTTCATACACAGAAGAGCAATGACTGTAAAGAAGTATAGGTTCAATCTCTAGTACCTCACTGGAAGAAGGTAATGGCAAACCAGCTCTGTATTGCATAATAAAACTCCATGGCGGTGTCCATGTAATCAGCAGAAATTGGCATCGCCTTGAGGGTACCGAACAACAACAATGGATTTGTTAGTTACAGGAGCATAGCATAATAATGGAAATGATCGTCACCTAATTTTTATTTCACTATAGCTTGCCCAGCGCAGTTTAGTATCATTGAGAGAACGAGAAAAAAAAAACTAAGAAATGTCACAATTTATTTAGAACACGCTTGTAGTTGTTAAGTTTGGCTGGGTTAGGGGCGGCTACAGGCACATGTCTGTGTATTTATCAGAAGTGGGCAGATCATTCTTCCAGGGACGTGTGGGAACATGCAAACGTCTGCTTTCGAGGCAGTAGTTCTGCCTGTAAATGGCTCATTGGGAAGCCTGCAGTCTTATCTGCTTTACATTTCTCCCCCTTTCTTCTCCTTACTTGGTCATTTGATTTATTTTCCTAAGGGTGGGTAGGTTGCCATATCTTCAGGTTTTTGATTACACGAGTCTCCAAAGTTTTGGGAAATTCTACCTAAACAATTCAGTTGCTAGAGGGAACAATCCTATTATAACTCCAGATGTGAGGGATACTGTCCGTGCTACCTTTGCAACATGTTTTCTGTTGTTTATTTTTTAATCAAGTAATTTGCTAATTGTAATCAAGTTATTTGCTCAGTTGAATCCAATTATGTTATAATTTCCTGGGAAGACTACTGCCCTGCCATTTAATTTTGTTCTTAGAAGGACAAGTAAACAGTGTTAATAAGGAAATAAGGGTAGGGGCAAATTTGCTCCAGCCCTTTGAGCCTGGAAATCTAACTAAACTATCATCTGCTTTTCTTTCTTTCTTTCTTTCTTTCTTTCTTTCTTTCTTTCTTTCTTTCTTTCTTTCTTTCTTTCTTTCTTTCTTTCTTTCTTTCTTTCTTTCTTTCTTTCTTTCTTTCTTTATTTATTTATTTATTTATTTATTTATTTATTTATTTATTTATTTATTTTGCAGTACATTTTGCCATTTGTCCTCAACCAGTGTGGCTCCTTTGTCTACTACCTAACTTTGGCATCCACAGGTAGGTCGTTAATTGCAAAGTTTAGAGGAAGGGAACAATAAGGAAGTGTAGACAGGTTTCTCTGCATGCAGCATGGTAGCCCATAGTAGGGATGTGCACAAACATTCTACGCATTTGAAATCGATCGAATTTGTTCAAATGTGGACATTCAAACTCGAATTGAATGTCTTCACATTTGAATGTAGACATTCAGACAGATTTTGAATGTTCCAAAACATTTGTTTGAAAATGATTCAAATCATTCAGATGTGCAGATACGTATGTGTACAAATTATCTGTACACATTTGCGCTTATAATACGGGATGCATAGGGGATAAAATGAGATGCATATGAAATGCATACAGATATGTATAACACATAGAAATGTGGTTGACATTTGTATCTTTAAATACAAATCCAACATTCGAGGCGGTTATGGGCTGGATGAGGGCCAATAAATTGAAGCTGAATCCAGACAAGACAGAGGTGCTGTGTGTCACAGGGTCTCTGGTCCGGGTGCTTGGGAGACACCCTGTCCTTGATGGGGTCACAATGTCCTGGAAGGGACAGGTGTGTAATTTGGGGGTACTCCTGGACTCTGTGCTAACGCTTGAAGCTCAGGTGGAGGCTGTGGCCAGGAGTGCCTACTCCCAACTGCAGCTGGTGCGAAAACTGAAACCTTTTCTGGATAGAGATGACTTGGCCACAGTTATCCATGCTCTGGTAACTTCTAGACTGGACTATTGTAACATGCTTTACATAGGGCTGCCCTAGTCACAGGCACAACATTCACAATATGGAGAGTACTGTTTAAATTTGCTGAATTTTTAAAAGTGTTTCTAATCTGTATTTTGTTTTTAATGTGTATCTTGTTTTAATGTTCATACTGTTTTTCAATCTGTTGATCAATTTGCTGTTACCCGCCCAGAGACCTTAGGGTATGGGGCAGGATAGAAATGAAAACAAATAAAATAAATAAATAAATAAATGTAATGGATTTGAATCGGGTTTTTTTTAGCATTTGGATTTTAAACATTTGAATTGGTTCAAAAGTTTTGACTCAAATTTGAATGCAAAAAAAAAAAAATTGTGCACGCTAATTTTAAAAGCTCCCTGTATATTTTTAAAAAATCTATCTGTGGACAGCAGTAACCTCACAACAACAACAGCAAAAGCTTAACTGGGGCTGTGTCTAGATGCAGGCTAAGATCCAAGATTCCTCCAGGACTGTATTGGGAACGCCACATGTCACTGTGGCTTTAAAAAAAAAAAACAATTTTATTGAATAATATACAATAACAAAAAACTACAGTAATATCACATAACATATCTCTGTTGTTCATCAGTTACAAAAATCTAACGAACTTACAAACATACCCTCCCCTGCACAGAATAGCAAAACGTTAATGACTCTTAATTAATATTGTTGAAATGGCAAATCAAACTTATTTTTCCTCTCAATGCGTTATAAATTTTTCCCAATTGCTGAACCAATCGGATTTAATCCCCCACCCCCACTCAGAAACAAACTTCTTTGTCTGATAAGAGCATATAACATAAATTCTGACATATAGGCCTACCAGTTATTTAATGCCCAAAGGCTGGAGTCTTTTCATCCCTTTGCTAATGCCATTTGGGCAGCTCTTATGGATTGTTTCATAAGATATTTGTCATTTTCAATACAGTTAACCATATTTGTTGTGTGATACATCTTTCTTTACACCATCTAGTCTGGTTATTGATAATCTTGTCTGTTTCTATATTAAACTGTTGCCAAAAGGCCCTTGTTCTTGGACGCTCCCACCACATATGTATATATGTATCTCTTTGCCCTCATCCATGCCAACAATTTCGAGATAAATTTGGTATCATATTAGCCAATCTTGTAGGAGTTAGGGTTAGCCAGTTTGATCTAGTGGGTAGGGAGCCAGACTCTTATCTGGGAATACCGGGTTCCATTCCGCCCTCCCCCATGAAGCCAGCTGGGTGACCTCGGGCTAGTCACAGCTCTCTTCTGAGCTCTCACAGCCCCACCTACCTCACAGGGTGTCTGTTGTGGGGAGAAGAATAGAAAAGCTTTGTCAGCCGCTTTGAGTCTCCTTAAATGGGTGAGAAAAGCGGGGTAGAAAAGCCAACTCCTCCTCCTCCTCCTCCTCCTCCTCCTCCTCCTCCTTCTCTTTAATATTATTCTTCATAATCATTATTTGCTGCACCATTCCAATCAATTCCATTCATATTTATGTCAGTGGCCCATAACTTACTCAGATAATCTTCTGCTGAATAATGGTTCTTTATTAACACTTTATATATCATTCCTCCAATCCCCTTTTTTGTGCTATCTTTGCTGTTACTATCTTTTCCAACTGTGTCCTTGGACTTTGGATGCTTCCTTTAATACATCATTGTGCCTTTCACACTATAGTCCAAAGATATCAAACAGAGATCCACAATATTAGGGCAAATCCAGCAACCATGCTAGACTTTCTGTAATAGTGACACAGCCTACCTGTGCCCTTGCCCCCCCCCCTTTCATTAACATCAGTCTTGCTAATACCCAGAAGTCAGGCAAGCATGCATGTAAATAAACCGACAGCAATAAAGGAAAGTGAAAAGGGAATAGAAAATAAGTCAGCAAGTGTCATTTTGCCTCTTTATGAATCTATGGTGAAGCCACATTTGGAATATCATGTACAATTCTGGTCACCATATCTCAAAAAGTATATTGTGGAACTGGAAAAGGTGCAGAAAAGGGCAACCAGAATGATTAAGGGGATGGAACGCCAGATGTACCAATGGCTACTAGAATGAATGCCTAGGTACATGTCTCAGGCTGAGGAGGGGCTGGGGGGGGGAGAAACAGGGCGCTTCTAAGGCCGTTTGCTGGGATTGGGGAGCAGGAAAAGATTTGTCCTTGTCTCTGCTTGGGATGCCCATGAGCATTTGGTGGGCCACCGTGTGCGATGGGATGCTGGACTAGATGGGCTGTGGCCTGATCCAGCAGGGCTTCTCTTATGTTCTAAGTGGGCGGGAAAACACTATTGGACTGGATGGGTCAGAGGTCTAATCCAGCAGCATGTTTCCCAACACTAACTTTTCTCTTTGCATTTCAGATCTGACTTTGGCTGTGCCGCTTTGCAACTCTTTAGCACTGATCTTCACATTAGTCACAGGGAAAATCCTTGGAGAAAACATTGGTGGTGCAAGTAGGTCTCTCAAGCGCTAATCAGATGCACACATGGTCATTTCTTGCTTTTATTTTATAAACATACAATTAGGGATGTGCACGAATATTCGTAACATTTGAAATTTGTATGAATTTGGCCGAGTTCAAACATTTACATTCCAATCGAATGTTGACACATTCAGAGATTGACATTCGAATTTGAATCGAATGTTTTGCTACATTCGGATGGGATTTGCATGGGATTGAATATCTGTACGGAATACAAATCCTACCACATTCGAAGGGGATCTATTCCTTCCCTGTTCTGGTAGCAAAACACATTCTGAATTTCAATCAATTGCACCTTCAGGATTGGCGCTTATGTCCTGTTTGTTTTCTCCAGGAGCTGTGTTGGGAATGCTGCTTACAGTCCTAGGAATTGCTCTCTGCATAGCTGGCTGTGCGCATGAGAAACCTTCAGAAGAAGTTGAAAGAGAAAGAGGAAGCGTGCTGAAGAGCAACAATGGACAATAAAGCTGTTTCCCCGAACTTAGGATATATAAAGTATCATGCAGGGGAAACGCTCTAGACCAGCGGGTCTCAACCTTCCTAATGCCGTGACCCCTTAATGCAGTTTCTCATGTTGTGGAGGCCCCCAGCCACAGGGACAGGGCAGCTCGGGTGAGGATGGGGCGGGAAGGTGGGAAACTTGCCGCAACCACTCTGAAAGGGTACGTAGTTCAACCCCCAAAGGGGTCGCGACCCACAGGTTGAGAACCAATGCTCTAGACCACCAGTCCCCAACCACCGGTCTGTGGATCAGTACTGGGCCATAGGGGTGTCTTTTTTGCCGGTCTGTGGCACCGCCACTGCCCCATCATGCCGCCACGCCATGCCCCTGCCACGCCACGCCACGGAAAAGAAAGCCAGTCCCTGGTGCAAAAAAAGGTTGGGGACTCCTGCTCTAGACTCTATGGGGCTGGTGCAGACATAGCATTTAATAAGATTCCGGGCTGTTTCCAGTTTAGACGGTCCAGACATAAAAACACTCTTCTGTTGTTGTTGTTTTTGGGGGCGGGGGTTGGGTTACTAAACTCCTGCAAAAGAGAGTATCCTTTCACCAGATTTTGTCAGCACTGAAGCTGTTTGACCTCATTAGTTCATTTTAAGTTTCTGGTGTGCGATCAGAAGGAGACTTTTGGAGTTTGTGTCGGAACAGTTCCATTCTTTTCTTGCTCCAGTGCTGGACATTGTGGGCACGCTAGAGGGGTAGCACCATTGTCCCTCACTCCCAGTTCTTCCCCTGGCCTTCCCACAGTGTTTTTGTCTTCTTTTGTGCTATTCTGTAAACGGAGGAAGCACAGTTGTGGAGATACCCTTCTTCCCTGCAAATGTCCCCCGAGGGAAAAAGAGGTGGGAACCAAAGCGGCCAGGTAGGCCCCAAGGTGTGACTGCAGCCCGATTTGTAATGTCCAAGCAAAAGCCATTTTGATTGCATGCATTTATTTAAGAACATCCATAAGGTTTCGTAAGAATTTTAGACAAAGATTATGCAAAAACTAATACAGAGTATATTTAAGTTCCTCGTGCACTCACTGACTGGGAAACTTGTAGAGTTTCTTTTCTTGGTTTTCGTGTCACTTCCTGACCCAAGTTACCGGCAGCCTGACGGTTTATTTGGGCCTCACGCAAGTTGCCACTGTTCTCAAGCTTTTTCTTTTTAAGTATAATTTTAAGAGGAAAGAAAGAAACACATAAGGTTTGTGCTGTTTCCAAAAAGGAGGCCTTTGTCAAGAAAACTGGATTGGGGTTTAGCTACTAAACAGTAGGGTCGCAGATCAGGATTTTTAAAACAACAACAACAACAACAACTTCTTGAGGTTTAGAATAATATTTGGCTAAAATAAATAGACCATTGTGCATACATAAATGTGGCTTTAACTAATGCAAAGGTGTTCCCCCACGAATGTGACTTTCTTCAAGAAAGGTAATTACCTCCCTCTGTGGTGGTAATTTTGTTGGGGGCATAACTTCTTCTTCCACAGTTTCTGCTGCTTTCTGGGGGCAAAGACGAACATGGGCAAGAGAGAACAGAAGAAAATTATAACCATCATTCCGAATCAAATGCAAAATACTGAAATACTCCCTTTAACGGAACCCAGATTAAAGTAGCTTTAACAGAGGATGCAGCAAGGACATAAGCAGCTGTGCATTGTCTGCGTATAATTGTTCTCATAGGCAACCTGTGGATCAGGCAAAGCTTTAACTGGGTCTGTGTTCCCATGGTAAAGATACTGAAAGGCAAACGTGAGTCTTCCTTTGGAGACTCCCCATGCAAAGCCCTAATTTGGGCTACATGAGCGACAAAATCCCAAAAACCGAAACAAAAAAAAAGCCCCTTTATAACTGTTCTCGTCCCGAATTACGGGGCAAGAATGGGTTATCCTGGGGGCATGAGGACACTCCCAGGTTATGATCGCAGCAGTAGCGGGCAGGGTTTTTCTGTCCCTGCCGCTAATGCTGCAATTGCAACTGTCCCCCCTTACCTGAGTGTTTAATTGCCCAGGTAAGGGCTTGATTTACCCCAAACGATCGCCTGACAGCTGAGTGCTCAGGCAAGGGTGTGTGTGTGGATAAAACCACGGCATCCCGATGCAGGGATTTACCGCAGTTTTCAGGGGACGGACGGGTTCAACTTGAACCCGCCCTGTCCTTCATTGCCATGGGGACTCCTTAATGTGAACTAAGATTCGCATTAAGGCTGCCCTGAATCCACCGCGAGGCAGTGGCAGCCCCACGGGGACGCAGCCTGGAAGCCTTCCACTTGATCTCCATGAACCACATATAGTTATCTGTTGTGAGTCACTAGTGCAAAGTTCCACTTATGAGGAGGGGAGGGGAATCACTCTTCTCAAAACCTGCACATAACAAAGGGACAACTGAATAGTTTTGATATGCACCTTCCATGTTAATTGTGGCTCTGAAGTTCAGCGATTTGGCTCAGACTGGTGAACGTGCGAGGTGGCTGCATTCACACCAGTCCAGTTCCACTTTCAGAGTAGCGAGAGAACACACCAGCAAAGTGCCTTGCCATTTTTCTTCCACGTTATGTAACACAAATACGGATTTTCCAAGTACGATAAGCCTGAAAGAACAGCCTGATCCTCTGCTTGTGTGTTCTGTCCCTCTGAAAGTGGACCAACGCTGGATTAAAATTTAGGTGTGAATGCAGCCCCAGTCACAAATAGCACAAAAAGGTATCAAATCCTTTCTTACAAATACACAGATCTTGAGGGTTAAAAGTCCGCAGATACGGAGGCACAGCGATATAGATCTGCAGAGGATCATAAAGCAGAACGGAGTCACAATGGACCTGCGTCTCTTACCTGGTCAAGGGGCAACTCCACTTTTGTGTTTTCATCTTCCCTGACTTCCTCAGCATTCTTCAGCTCTTCCCCTGGGCCTTTCATTCTATAAACACTGTTTTCACCTGGAAAAGGGAGAGGAAATGAGTCAAGAGGATTGTGCATTTCAAAGTGTGTCATACAAAGAGAAAATGGAATATTGCAGTCAGAAAACGAGGAAGGAGATTCTTCTTAAAGGAAGCATTGTTTCTCCTTTCACCCGTTTTCACCACCTTGGTGCTCTCTGCTCTGATTTCTTACCTTGGACAGGATTTTGGTACAAATTCCGTCCAACTCGCCTGAATTGGACAGGCTTGGCATGGAAAATGGACTTGTCCTCATCTTTGTGCACGTGCTTCCGGGGCTCCTCACTTTCCACCACTGGAGAATTTGAGTTATTCTCTTTCTGCACAGGTCCTGTGGACTGCACCCTCTGAAGGTTCAATGGAAAAATCACATCCAAGAAACACCCTTAGCAGGATCAACTCCAGTGTCACCCTTCAGCTTCTAAATGTTTTTTTAGCAGAGTCAGCAGAGAGTGGCTGGGTTCGTCCCCTTACCCTGTTGGACCAGGCACCTTTGTATTTTAGCATCATTGACAGATCGGTGATCTCATATTTTTTACTTTTTGCCACATTACCTGTTGTGTGCCAATGTGTCACAGCCAGCTCCTGGCTGACTGGATGGGCACCCTTACACAGTTTTCTTGGCAGAGATACGGAAGTGGTTTGCCATGATCTACTTCTGCTTTCCAGGTCGCTTGCTTGTACCACTAAGCCAGTGATGGCCAACCTATGACACGCGTGTCACAGGTGACACGCCAAGCCCTTTTGGGTGACACACCTGGTCACCCTGGCACCTGGGCATGTAGTGCTTGCTTGTTCTTGGAAGTGTACGAAATACCAACTTTCAATTGGATATTAGCAAACAAAATTCAGCAGCAAAAGTCACTGATGTAAATAATTATTTGTTTTTGCTCTTAATAAAATACTTATATCAAAAATATAACTTTTTTACTAGAACTACAAATATCACAAAATTATGGATATTTCTAGTTGTGACACAGCACCCGAGTTAAGCTAGGTTTTCTTGCGAATTTTGACACACCGAGCTCAAAAAGTTCGCCATCACTGCACTAAGCTTTAGCTTCCTTGTCCCTTTCTGGAAAATAGGGGGCACTTGACAATGCCAAATAGCACAGCGATGGGTAGCAGTGACTGGAATTCACAGGAGCATCTGGAAGCCTCACACTTTTCAACGTGCTTCTTTGAAGCTACAGTTGTGCAGTAAATTGCACCTAATTTTGACTTCAAAGGAACCCAACTAATTTCGGAACAGTGCTTCCACATATTTCTGAGTGCCTTGCAAGCCATTATTGACAGCGTTCCTAAGCCTGAAGAATCAATCATTATTCACAGTTTTAATAACTGAATTTTTGTAGCTATGGCTGCAAGGTGGCATCAGTTTTCAAGTGTGTGTGTGTTGGAGGTGTGTGGTAAACCAATGGCTGGTGAATTCAGAGTTCTAGAACGTTTTATGAGCTCTGGTACATTTCGGACAACTGAATTATCACCCCGCTTTGCTGAGATGTTAGTGGTGACAGTGGTGATTTCAGCACGTGAGAGTTCTACCCGTCTGGAACCTCTCTGGTCAGATTGCAACATCAACTGATAACTGATTTTTCATGCCATGTTTTTCAGGTGACAACCATATTCTCCCCCAGATATTCAGCAAAAGAAATCCACTTACTTACCCCTCGATTAAGGTTCCATCTTCTATTAGGATGGTTCCTAGAAGAGAAGCAAAAAAAAAGGAGAGAGAGAGCAAATTCTTGTAAGTGAAGACTTTCTCCTTCTCCACAATGAAAAATAATCCTCTCCTCACCAACTATTTTTCCCATTTGAAGGGAATTTTAAAAAACGATTTAAACAAATCCACAAGAAAGAGATTCGTGCCTACAAATTAGCCCTATCGTATTTAGCCAAAGTCGGCAGCTTTGGCAAGGATCATGGGAGTCATCTCCTCGAAAGGTGTTTGGCTAAAGATCATGGGAGTCATCTCCTCGAAAGGTGTTTGGCTAAGGATCATGGGAGTCATCTCCTCAAAAGATTTTGGCTAAGGATCATGGGAGTTATCTCCTCAAAAGGTGTTTGGCTAAAGATCATGGGAGTCATCTCCTCAAAAGGTGTTTGGCTAAGGATCATGGAGTCATCTCCTCAAAAGATTTTGGCTAAGGGTCATGGGAGTTATCTCCTCAAAAAGTGTTTGGCTAAAGATCATGGGAATCATCTCCTCAAAAGGTGTTTGGCTAAGGATCATGGGAGTCATCTCCTCAAAAGATTTTGGCTAAGGATCATGGGAGTCATCTCCTCAAAAGGTGTTTGGCTAAAGATCATGGGAGTCATCTCCTCAAAAGGTGTTTGGCTAAGGATCATGGGAGTCATCTCCTCAAAAGGTGTTTGGCTAAGGATCATGGGAGTCATCTCCTCGAAAGGTGTTTGGCTAAGGATCATGGGAGTCATCTCCTCAAAAGGTGTTTGGCTAAGGATCATGGGAGTCATCTCCTCAAAAGATTTTGGCTAAGGATCATGGGAGTCATCTCCTCAAAAGGTGTTTGGCTAAGGATCATGGGAGTCATCTCCTCAAAAGGTGTTTGGCTAAGGATCATGGGAGTCATCTCCTCAAAAGATTTTGGCTAAGGATCATGGGAGTCATCTCCTCAAAAGGTGTTTGGCTAAGGATCATGGGAGTCATCTCAAAAGGTGTTTGGCTAAGGATCATGGGAGTCATCTCCTCAAAAGGTGTTTGGCTAAGGATCATGGGAGTCATCTCCTCAAAAGATTTTGGCTAAGGATCATGGGAGTCATCTCCTCAAAATGTGTTTGGCTAAAGATCATGGGAGTCATCTCCTCAAAAGGTGTTTGGCTAAGGATCATGGGAGTCATCTCCTCCAAAGGTGTTTGGCTAAAGGAAGTTCTCCACCCTCTGGTAGCCTCTGAGCCCCTGTGCCTACCGAAATGACCGGTGTCCAATCTTGGGTGGCACCAGCAATTCAAAGTAGGGCAGGTTCTTATACTTCTCCAGGCCTACTGCCACATAATAGTCTCCGCTCACCAGATCCTCTCCACTACCAACCGCATCACCATTCAACTTGCATAGCCTGCCAGGGAGCAAAGGGGGAAAGGAGACTGGGTTAAAGAACAGATTAAATTTGTGCATCCCATAAGAAGTTCAGCATCATAATTAGCTGCAGCCAACGGGCAAATGTAGCACTCTTGCAAGCTCACTTTTTCACAGGTCCACTGCGCAAGTTTGCCTTTTCTGACAAGAGACTTAGGACGGTGCTCCATTCCTGCAGGAGGCTCTTGGTGAGGATCACACGGAAGGGTGGGCTCAGCAGGTCCCCATTCCGGAAAACACTGGCATTAAAGGGGGAAAAGAAGAACAAGAAAGGATCATGGAGGGCAGGGTGTATCAATGGCTACTAGAAGTGGCTCTGGGTGGGAGGTGCGGTCAGGATGCCTCTCAAGGCCATTTGCAGGGCGTCGAGAGCAGGTGAAGGTTTTGCCTTCATCTTCTGCTTGAGATGCCCGGAAGCAGTTGGTGCGATACTGTGTGAGACAGGATGCTGGGCTAGATGGGCTCTGGCCTGATCCAGCAGGGCTCCCCTTAGGTTCTTATGGGCTGGAAAAATTCATGGAGCACAGGTGTATCAATGACTATTAGAGTGAATCCCCAGATGCTACCTCCACGTTGGAGCTGCAGGTAGGATGCCTCTAAAATAGGGATGTGCATGAATATCCAACAAAGTCAGAATTCGTACAAATAGGTATGAATCCTGACATTCGCGAACCAATCAAATTGGGCCTACGAATTCATCTGCGAATTCGATATTCAGGTCTCTGTCGAAGCTTTGGTCGAAGCTTCAGTGGATACCAGATCCCAGTGTGCCTTCGCCCCCTCACCCCCCCTTTGCTAGGCCTTCTGGATCTGGGTGCATGCACGCATAGAACCGGAAGACCTCTTTTGGCTACGGAAGGCCTATTTTGGCCTCCGGAGAAAACCGAAATAGGCCTGAGGATGCCAGCATAGGCCTTCTGCCTGCCTCCCACACTCCCTTTACTTTTTTGGGGGGCGGCGCGTCTGGTGGAATCCTGGGCCTATTTCGGCACTCTCCAGATGCTGAAATATGTCTTCCAGAGGCCGGTCTGCATGTACAGACCCGGAAGTGCCTTAGAAGAAGGCACAGCGGTGATGACAAGGAGGAGAGGTAAGTAGGAGGGGCGGGAAGGGAGGGTTGGGGGTAGGTTGCATTCGTTTCGCTCACTAATATTCGTGCCCACCCCTAGGTTTTTTAAAAGCAGAGAATCACTCACTGTATAATACAAGGCAAGTTTGCTTGTCTCTTCCACCTTGCCGAAACAGACATCTTCTGAGGTGGAGCTGGATAGCTCTAAAAGACCAGAAACAGCAGAACTGAGATTATTAAGAAGAGATCTTCATTCACACTTCAGCTGCTCAGCAGATAAGTATATATATATTTAAAAGGCAAAGCATTACTAGGATGCCTAAATGGCTTTGGGTTTTAAGGACCGTTTCAGGCCAGGCGTGTAGATCAGGACCATTACGTGCCATTCTTTCCTTTGAACATTAAGGTCTTGTGGGTCACGTCCCATAAACCTTGAACTGGTTCCCCCCCATTTTTGTAACCTAGGGCCACAAGAATGGCTCTACGTTTTGGCGGAGTGTGAAAGAAACTGTGGATTTCAAAGGATGAACTATAGAAAAGATCAGAAGAAACATGCAGAATCACACACTCCAGAGGGAGCAAGAGAGAGTCTTTTCTGTGGAGGCCCCCCAGACTTTGGGACAGCCTCCTTTGGGAGGTATGCCAGGTGCCAGTATTATATGGCCTTAGGCTTTTGATGTTTAAGCTTCCCCTAAGTGTGGTCCTGCCAGGGAAGGATGGGAAGAAAGAAGGCTGTATTTTAAGTATGTTTTAGACTGTTTTATGGCTTTTAATCTTGTTTTTTATTGTTGCAACCTGCTCTGGGATCTCTGGGTGAAGGACAGGATATAAATAAATGAATACATTAAAATACTGAGATCCGGAAATCAGAATTAAATCAGGCACAGAAGTGGTTTGCCATTGCCTACTTCTACAATTAATAGGTCTTATGACCTAAATTGTGATAGAACATTCCAGAATCAGAACACAGGACAAGGGAATTAATTTACATTCCCAAGAGTGAGTTCCACCTGCCCTTCTTCAAGGGCCCTCCTAGAAGGGCAGGTCCTGCATTGCCTCCAACACAGAGGCCTTCTTTACAATGGATCTCTAAGAGACATTGTTGCTCAGGTAACCTCAAACTTACAAGTCTTGGGCAAACAGAAATGGCTCCGCCCAGCTAACGTTCAAAGAAGCCTTGCAAAAAGTAGGGCCAGCTCTCTGGAGGTCCATCTTCACCTGCCTTGGCCAATCTGATAAGACTCTAGGATTTTCGTGGTTGTGGGCTGAGGCTCATGGGAACTGGAGTCCAAAGCACCTGGCAGGTACCAGATTGGCAAAGAGGTGCAACTATCATTCAGACAATTATCACTAACAAAGGCAATTACCTTCAGTTAGTGCCCACCTGTGACCAATCTCAGCAAAAAGGCAGACTACAAAGAGGACAAGTGTGCGTATGTAGTTGTTGGGTACCACCAAGTTGTCGCCTCTAGGCAGTTTTCTTGGCAGAGATACATAAGTGGTTTGCTATTGCCTACTTCTACAATTATTAGGTCTTATGACCTAAAATGTGATAGAACACACCAGACTTCACAAGAGGAGAGCAGAAGAGGCTCTACAGTCTTGGATGATTTATATAATCAAGCCATGCGATGCAAAAAAAAGGGATACAGCTATTATCCAGCACCTGTGGTTTCACTACTGTACATCTGACCTGTTCATATCTGCAAGAAGGGCATGGCAAACCACAAGCAAATACCAGAAAGTGTTGCTTTCCAGCATTTGAAGGGAGTTCTTCTATGTTTGGGATTTTCCCAGCACAGCACAGAAGTCTCACAAAAATCTCAGAACACACAGTTTTTATCGTCCATTCTCTGGCCTTTTCCTTTTATGATGCGTCTCTTGCAATGTGAGCATTAATAGCATGACCTGTCACAAACATTGCTAAGCTGTTGTGGGCTCTCCTTTGAAGCTGAGGCACAACAGCCCTTTGAAAAATGTTAGCTAACTGGTCAACCAGAAGTTGAGTATCCCACAGACTAGTCCCCTCAGAATTATACAGCATTAATTTCCCTCCCCCAAAAAGACTTACCGGCAGTCCAATCTTTTTCCTCTTCTCATTGACCTGCTTCATTGCAAGATTTAGGTAACTGCCAAAGTGATCACAGGAGACAATATGGAGTAAGCAACTGAGTCGGAGCGCCATCTTCTCTAGATATTCCATGAACTTTGCAGGTTTAATGAACATGGGTTTTGCAGAGATGTGCAAAGCTTGGTTCATATTTGAAGATGTTTATTTTGAACCAAACACGCATATCCAAAAATCCAATCAAACCAAACCAGCCAACTTGTGAACACTATGGGTGTTTCTGCACTGGCCTCAGAAACCGGATTAACGCGAGATATAAGACCCATTTAAGACCCATTGGCACTTACCTTCCACATTGGAGACCTCATTCGGGACACTTGGAGACGCCGCTTCCACATTTTGGCTCATGAGATCCATCTCTAAATGGGGTCTCGCCGCCGAAAACCGGATTTAAACAAAGACCTAAAAAATTAGGTCTTCAATCCGTCCCTTCGCCTGGATCCACGTGGAAGCAGGACGTTTCCGCACATGGACAGGCAAAGGGATGGATGTCTCTGTGCCCACTATCTTGTGGAGGGCGGAAGCAGGCCGTTTTGCCTCCTTCCGCCCTCCCCTGCGTTCTGCGCACCGCCGGAAATGCATGATGACTGGCAGCTGTATGCTCCAGTCCTGTGGCTCCGGGGGAGGCGCCGACAGCGCAGGAGACCAGATGCTGTTTCGAATGGGTGCTTTGGCCTCCGCACAGCACCCAGGGGATCCAGCTACCCAATCCGGCCTCCCTATGTGTGTGCGGGCGCGTGGGACATCTGAGGATCCGTCGCTATTTGGGACGGATCCTCAGGAGGTTGGATTGCCGAGAAACGGAATTTCTTAAATCTGTTTCTCGGCGTCATGTGCAGAAACACCCTAAGAATCCGATCAAACAATTCATGTTCCCTTGATAATAGCTTTTCTCAGTGGAAGAAAAATGGTTTTTTTTTTGTTATTGTTTTGAAGCCAAGTTTGAAATCAAATAGTTTGCCATTAAACCGAGCACACAATTTTCATTCGTGCACCTTTCTAGTTTTGCATCTTCTCAAGTGGCAGTCTGTGACTCTCCAATCTGAGACTGAAAGGGGTGGGCAAACACTTATTTTTGCTAGTTTGCCACTATTCACTGGCTGCGTCCCCTTTCAGCTTTTAAAGAGCAATTCCCACCACAGGATCAGACAAGTGCGCAGTTTCTGGGGATTAAATGTCCCCAAACGTCAATGATCTATATTCAAATCAAAAGATCTCTCGCTGCGGGATTTACAAATAATCCTCTTTTTTTTTTTTTGCAAATGGAAATGCATGCAATTTTTTAGGGGCTTCTGCTGAGTTTCCTTCAGCCAATGAGAAGGCGTGATTATTGGCTAAAGGAATCCTGATTATTGGGGATTGGGTGTGAATGGGATCAGGACGGTTTCAGTTCAGTTTCTTAACAGAACAACCTAGATCAACCAGGTGTGATCACAGCCCAGGTCTCAGTCCCATCCTTTGTAAATTATAGGTTTGTGAGCCACCTAAATATTTATTTATTTATTTATTTATTTATTTATTTATTTATTTATTTATTTATTTATTTATTTATTTATTTATTTACATTTTTGGTGGTGATGGCTGTAAGGAATGGACGAGGTCAGTGTGTTTGCAAAAACACAAAAGACTGATAAGGAGTAACTTGGCCTGAGTCGACCAACTTGAACGATGCCTTTACTGCGCATGTCAGAGAAATCCGATATGTACTTTTCCACCTTACTTGGAAGGCGTTACCGGGAATACTGTAACTTCCGATCGGGTTAGGTATAAAGCTCAGGCTAGAATGTGAGAGAATTCTAAGCTTGTCTTGATGGGGTTTCTGGAAAGCGCAGCATAAAAATTAAAGGAAATCTTTTCTCTCTGACCTTTTTGCTTATTAAGAAACTAATATGGAGACTATTTGCTGATTGAGTGGTGACTTGTTCTCATAACAATCTGGAGTTTTCCAAACATGGTGAACCAAAGCGACAAGCTAGGACGGCAAATGATGCGAAGGGACGACTTGTTGATTCACAGAAACCTCCCTGTGATTCATCTAGACTCCATTTCATCCCCAACAGTCCCCCAAAGTTATATAGTATTTACCTTTTTTCTACCACCAACCCAAATAGTGATCCACCAGCTGTTCCAAAGGTGATTCGGAAATGACCTCAGCTCTGTTCTGCAGGATTCCCTCACTGTATTTTTACTGATGATCTCAGCAACCCAACATACTCCTCCTCTCTCTCTCTCTCTCTCTCTCATTCTTCTTCTCCCCAAAAATGATTTGCTGGAAGTCATGGCTGTGATTTGCTAGCCATCTGGTTGACCTCACCGGGCTGCTGGTGTCACAATCCAAAACTTTGCAGCCACCGGACTAAGTCTCTAACACAGCAAGGCTGTCTCTCTCCAGGTGTGGCCTTCCTCCAGATGTGGCTGACTTAAAACTTGAACCGCTGGCTCATGGGGCTTTAGAGTTCACAGCATCATCCAAAGGGTTGCAGTTGATCGTGCTCATTTTAAGGTTTCGGGAATGGGTTTTCCCAACTCTGCCTGAGGATGCCAGTAAATGAAACCCAGAACTTTTTTTTTTTTACCTGTGCTCAGGTGTGCCCCTGAGCACACAGGCCCTTCCCTCAAATACAGTCAGGTGAGCAGCAAAGACAGATTCCCTGCAGTCTGTACCAAACTGGGGCACCTAGTTCTCTTGCTGGTCTGAGGTACTGAAAAGTGCGGAATCACCCTACAACATACAACCGGTGGTTGCAACTCCCAATGCCTCTACTACTACTGGCAGCTGCCCTATTTTATTTATTTATTTATTTAGAAAATGTATATTCTGCCCTTCACCGAATGGTCCCAGGGCAGGTTACAATGAAATTTAAACATATTGAATAATAAAACATAATTTAAAATATAATCCCCTTCCTTTCTCCCTCCCTACCAACCCCACCCTCCCTGCTGGACAGCACCCTGAGGAAGCTGTTTAAAAAGTAAAAGCCTGGGTAAAAAGATATATTTTCACCAGGTACCGAAAACTATTCAATGTAGGTGCCTGGTGATCCTCAAGAGGGAGGCTGTTCCACAATCTAGGGGCCACAAAAGAGGAGGCCCTGTTCGCACAGCTGACTCTGTGTGCCCCTCCTGAAAAAAAGAAGAAGAGTTGGCTTTTCTACCCCGCTTTTCTCACCCATTTAAGGGGACTCAAAGCGGCTGACAAACCTTCTGTTCTTCTCAGAACAGAACACCCTGTGAGGTAGGTGGGCTGTGAGAGTTCAGAAGAGAGCTGTGACTAGCCCAAGGTCACCCAGCTGGCTTCAGGGAGGAAGAAGAGTTGGCTTTCCTACCCCGCTTTTCTCACCCATTTAAGGGGAGTCAAAGCAGCTGACAAACCTTCTGTTCTTCTCCCCACCACAGACACCCTGTGAGGTAGGTGGGGCTGTGAGAGCTCAGAAGAGAGCTGTGACTAGCCCAAGGTCACCCAGCTGGCTTCATGCAGGAGGGCGGAATCGAACTTGGTATTCCCAGATAAGAGTCCGGCTCCTTAGCCACTAGACCAA